>CAJQZP010000738.1:0-702500 GCA_907164705.1 Parnassius apollo | reverse complement strand
TATTGGAACTTTACGTAAAAATAAACGTGAGATACCACCTGCTTTCCTACCGAATAAATCAAAGTCTGCTTTGTCCTCTCAGTTTGCATTTGATCGCGAGAAAACGTTAGTCTCCTTTACTCCAAAGGTAAACAAATCGGTGATATTGCTATCCACTATGCACAATAAGGAAGAGATCAATCCTACAACGTATAAGCCAGTTATAATTGATGACTACAATGCGACAAAGGGAGGCGTCGATACCTTTGACAAAATGATGCACAATTACACGATTGCGAGGGGTAATCGACGCTGGCCGCTTAGGTTTTTTTTCGGTATGTTAGATCAAGCAGGGATCAACTCTATGATTCTCTATCTAGAAGCTAAGCATCCAAACACGTCAAGTAGAAGAAGTAATTTCTTAAAAAAAAACTAGCAATGCAGCTAGCCGAGCCGCACATGAGACGACGCCTGGAGTCAAATTTACCTCGACAACTATCGGGAAATATAAGAGCCAATCTAAATGTCCCCGAAGAAGTTCCAGCATGTGAACCCCCCGCCAAATTGCAAAAACAAGCTCGATGTGCATTGTGTCCTCGAAAAAATGACAAAAAGTGAAGATTTTTTGTTCAAAATGCAGAAGACCTGCGTGCCCTTAACATCGTGTGGAAATTTGTCTCAGTTGTGTTTAAGTTGCCATAAAACATTTTTATTAAATCTAATTTCTTTTAGTTACTGATTGATCTAAAGAAAAGTGTTCTTTAAGTTTGTTTCAAAAATAAAAAGTTTAATTTTTCATTAAATAAAAGTTTTTTATTCATTTTATTATCATGGGGTGACGTGACACCCCTGTTACCATGTGTGTTCATTTAAATTATGTTACCATCGTAGGGTTAAGGGTACTCTTAATTTGGCCCATTTTTAGTATATCGCCAATTTGGTCGACAAACTTCCGCCTACGACGTTCCTTCCCGACTCTTCCATTCACTTTTGCAACATATGTTTGCTTTGTCAGTCTTTCCGCATTCATTCTTTCTACATGACCAAACCACCGAAGCATTCCTTTCTTAATCCTGGTCACTTCATCATCTTGCAAACCACACTCTTCTTTTATAACACACTTTCTAACCCTGTCACTCAGATTCAGCCCTAACATACTCCTTGGGGACCGCATTTCTACTGCATTTATTCTACTCTCGTGCTTCTTCTGTCACACCCAACATTCACTACATACGTTAAAGTAGGGACTAATACAGCATTGTGAATTTCCATACGTGCGTTTTTTGACACATTCTGACTTTTCACTATAGAGTGTAGAGCCCCATTTACTTTATTTCATGCATTCACTCGTCGTTCAATATCCTTATCATATCTCCCATCCCTGCTGAATATATATAATTTCTGTACATTTTGTGTTATGGTGTATATTATTATGATGTTATTATAATAACATATAATATATTATTATAATGTGAAATAAGTAAATAAAAATCATTCATATGATGAGAAAAATATGCATGAATAAAATATTATATCGAGTTTTGCCAGGAACTTAAGCGGCGGTGGATTGGTGTTCCTGTAATATTGTTAAATACTGGTTTGAAGTAGATTTTGATACGCCAAAGTGGTTCGATTTCGTGTGTCAAAAATGTCTGTGCATTTGAACTTTATATCGAAACGAAACAATAATGAACCAAGTGCTCCGATTGTGATGTGACCATCAAGATAATGTATCAGCTTAGTTAGCTTGAGCTAATATCGTCATCGATTGCCTGCTGACCCTAACTGCCGTCAATATACCCAAAAGACTACACAATGTGATGTATCAACTTATTATAAAGAAAATTTTAAACAAATATAATATAGATTTTTGCTTATTATTCTTGATTCTGGCAAAGGTACACTAGTACAAGTCCATTAGCAAACAAAAAAATTATATGTTAAATATTTATATTATTAATTTTCAAAAACACTGTAGTAAATGTGCGATATAATGTTTTATAACTATAAAACGAATTTATACATAAATAATAAAAATAACGTAAGTCACTAAATAAAAAAAAGAGTTAAAAAAATTTACACAAAAAAAATAGCTTCAACATTTAAGTAGAGTTTAACAATGTAAAATAACAATAAAAATACGACAAGGGTAAGACGCGTTTAAAAAGTACGGCCGATATCGTAAAACGATCAAATTACTGCCACAAACCAGCTGAGATAGAAGTCTTTAACAATTTTATTTCTTTTATACGATTGTAAATGTCGAGGTTATTCAAATGAATACTTCTAAAAGTGAATTTACATATTATGGTAGAGGTGGATTGATATATACGTAAACATTCCTGACTTTCACCTAGAGGAGTAGGCAAAGACTACGAATATTTTTGTGTAGAATGAGGGTGTGACAAAAGAACACAGAGTCCATCTGATAGAAAGTAGATGGAGTGATATTCTGTGAGAGTGCAACTCCGGGTCTGGCCTCTATTCGGGGGTTATAACCATAAAATAGCCGCAACATTAACGTACCACGGATATAATCCCACCTGATGGTAAGTAATGATGTAGCCGAAGATATCTACGAGTTTGTCGGTTAGAGTTACTGTTAATTTAGTCTATATTCACCACATTACCAATTTGGTAATGTGGTGAATATAGACTAATAGCCGTGGTAGATCGGTGGTTAACGCTCGCTGTAAATATAACAGAACGCGAGAGTAACCCGGGTTCGATCCCCGCCGCCACCAATGAAATTGTTAATTGCAATTTTAAGTGCTGATTTACCACGTGCTCGGCGGGGAAGGAAAACATCGTGAGGAAACCTGCATGTCTGAAAAAAATATTTCGAAGACATGTGAAGTTCGTCAACACGCATTTGGGCAGCGCGGCGGACACTTCCTTGCCCTAAACCCTCTCAGAAATGAGGGGAGGCCTGAGCCCAGCAGTGGTACGTATATAGGCTGAAACTTTACTTTTACTTTACTACCAATTTGATCGATATACTTTTCGTTTAAGATGTGTCTTGCGGTCGCTGCCACTAATGTTTGCATCATTAATTGCTTTTACTTTGTTACTTTTTCCATTGTTCGTGTTATTTTATTTAAGTACATCATTCATCTTAAGATGAACATGGACAAAACAAACATCATGTTTAATGTCCATGTCACACCTATGCCGGTAGTTGTTGGGAGCACTAAGCTCGAAGTTGTTGACGAGTACGTTTACCTGGGACGAATAGTCCGACTAGGTAAGACCAACTTCGACCGAGAGATCAATTGACGGATTCAACTCGGCTGGGCAGCGTTCGGGAAATTACGACACATCTTCTCGTCAGGTATATCTGAAAATCTGATAACTAAGTTGTACAGCCAGTGCGTGTTGCCAGTGATGACCTACAGAACCAAGACATGGACTTTCACTACTGGCCGTATGAGGACGCTCAAAGTCGCCCAGCGAGCTATAGAGGGGGCTATGCTCGGAGCTTCTCTGCGTGCTAAACTTAGAAATGAAGATATCCGCAGTAGAACCAGAGTGACCGACATAGCCCAACGGATTAGTAAGCTGAAGTGGCAATGGGCCGGCCATATAGCTCGAAGAACCGACAACCGTTGGGGAAAAAAGCTTCTCGAGTGGCAGCCTCGTACCGGTAGGTGAAGTGTAGGGCGACCCCACTAGATGGAGCGACGACCTGGTAAGACATGCAGGAAGTCGATGGATGCAGGTGGCTCAGGACCGTGCTTTGTGGTATACCTTGGGGGAGGCCTATGTTCAGCAGTAGACTTGTGAAGGGCTGTAATGATGATATGATGATGATGATGATGACATCATTTGTGTTATTTCTATTTAAAAATAGTGATATGCCAACTGTTGATTCTGTGCTTCGATTATCAACATCATCAGAGGCTATTAAAAGTGCTGTCCGTCGTCGCCTAGCAGGATGGTTGGCAACAGCAAGTTTATTATTTTGAGTTTATAAGAGACACACGCTGATACTGATATCTCTCCTTTCATTTCCTTCTCACCTCTTATGACACCCATGTCATGACATGAGCTAGTGTATACTCTTACGCTGCCACCACGTTATAAGTTAGGCAAATCAAAATTATTCCTTTCATGAGCTAATGATGACGATGAAGAAGAAGAACGGTATTTACAAATAGTTTTTACGAAAAATATAGAAAACTGTCATGTCTTTAATAAATTGATGAAAGTATAATTACTATATATCTACTATATATATATATATATATATATATATATATATATATATATATATTACCGTGGTGTATGTCTTATGTATATATATATACCAGTGGATAATTTAGAGTTCCGACAGTCCTAGGCTAACTAAGAGTATGCGCTCCCCCTACCGTGGTGTATGCCTAGTCCACGAATATTCCACTCCGCGATTTCACCCACATTAAATCAAATTTTCCTGATATTAAGTATCGACCATCGCGTATGAACAGCTGCAACACCACGGAAGTTGCAGGTTCGTTGCCGGCCTTTTTAAAAGGCGTAAGCTCGTTTCTTGAAGATTTCGTGAAACCTGGCAAATCTGCAACTTTTAGAAGGACTTCAAAGCTTATGATCAATTTTTCACAACATAAAAAATACTCTCACACTGAGCCTAAATGTTAAATGTGACATTATATTCTTCGTAGATTTAGTATTTAATACATAGAGATTTAAAAAAAAATACTAACTTTATATAGGCAAAAACTCAAAAATGGAAAACGGCAAGGTTACTTTGTGGAATCTTTGCAATCGGGGTTTTTAATGAAAATAAAAGTATTTAACTTCAAGAACGAGGGTAAGTTTACCACATAATACACAATATACAAAGTTATAATTGGTTTCTCTAATTTTGTTGCATATGAAACGTTATCATTTCAATAAAACTTTAAATAGCACTTTTATTTTTCGCTAATTAAATGAATAGTAAAACAAATGAAGAGGTCCGTGATTTCAAAATTTCTTGAATCTTTTTGTAGAAAAGTATGACCTTAAATAGCATAACCTAGCTTTAGTGGTTAGCAAAAAGCGTTTAGCCTAAAGCCTGTTGTGCTGTTGTGTTAAAGTTGATTTCATCATTCTGTACCTCACCATTTTCCTGTTACTTCCGGTCTCTGCAAATAACTCTGCTTCAATTTCGTGTCTGTTATTTAAAGTTTATAAATATTATCAAAACTCGTAACACAAAATACTGGCAGATCTTTCAATGCCAAGCCCAGTGAAAATTAGACTACTTATTCAAAATTTTCATAATATTTAGGAGGAATTAGTTTATTTTATGACGTTTTCGTATGTGACTGTGACGCATTTTCGACAAAAACGGTACTTTACACAATTATGCAAAACAATATTCTATGATCCTCTTTTACATAACTGGTTTCAAACATTTTCATTTACTGTAAATAAAAGAAGAAGCATAGAAAGAAAACTTGATACATTACATTTCAGCGACATTAAAAGAAGTCCAGTGAGTACCTTAAGGTCTAATAATCTAAGAACTTCAAAACTACGCGGCACACGTTCATTTAATAAATAAAATGATAGTTAATCATTTAGCTATTTGATAAAACTTTTAAGCGTGCCCGTTATAAATTAATGGTGATATTTGGGTCATGATACTGAAAATAGTCTATTAAACATTTTTAGTACAACTGTTCATCTTCAATATGATTGACCGTGTGTATGAATTTTATAAGCCTTTGCTATTTTTGATGAGAAATATTATTGCAGATAAAAGGTCTTTCTTTCACGGTAATTTAAACTCCAACTAAATTAAACACATAATAGAAATTCGAACTTTTTTATGATTTTTATACAGCACATCCCACCAACAATTTCCAATGAGGTGTAAAATGTTTCTAGCCATTTAAGAAAACATTTGTACATACTTGCTTTACAATATTTAACAGTAATAAAAAAGAAAAACATAGTATTCGGCATGAAAGTAAAAATGAATATTTTCGATTTTTTTTCTAATATCTAAACAGTCGGACCAGTTCGCGATTCAAATTTGTCTAGAATTTAGCAGGAGTGGCAGAAAAAAAGCTACTTGGTATAGAAGAGCAAAATAAATTATATAATTGAAAGTCTCTTTATTGAAAATAAAATCGTCTAATTGCTTTCCTAGCATGTGACGGATAATTGTACTCGATATACTAGACATTATTTTAAGAAAATCTGAGTAAGTTGAAAATTTGAGTATATTCAGAGGCCACTTTGCAATTATTTTCTATTGAGGGAATTTGTGAAATCGTGTTTTGAAAACCCCACCTGGCATACGCTCAATTGTAACTACAATTTTTTCGACAAGGATGTGAAATCACAAAACGATCTCCATGCAGCACAAATCAACCCTATTCAGACTCTTAATATGGACACACTTCAAGATTCAGGGATTTTAAAAGTTTTTATACGCAATTAGTGGAAAATATTATATATCTGTCCCGTGTCAAAGAGCCTTTATTGAAGTGAAAACTTCTTTAGCGGAGTTGTACACTTTTTTGTAATGGGTAAAAAATTTTAAACTCACGTGACCCTGATCGAAAATGCGTAAGACGGATGGAGAGAAAGAGATAGCCGGCGCGGCGTAGGAGATGAAATATCCCCCTCTCTTTCTACGGCGTGGTGAAATGTATGCCTGCGCCTGTATGCTGTGTCGTTTAGTTGTGGACGATAGCGCAATAAATAAATATTGTATTCTACCACATTAATGATAGTAATTTTATACTTATAATTAAAGCAATTCGTGCAAAATTATTCCCTAACCATTCCAAAATATCAAAAATGCACAACGTTAATATTCAAGTTTTCACTTCTGCCGGCACTCCCGGAGTGCAACCCGTCGTTTTTTTTATAAACATATTCCCATCACACGTAATACATTTTTATGATTTCTTATAAAAATGACATCTACTTAACATGCAATCTTTCACAGGGTAAATTTCTTTTTTTTTTTGCAATTCTAAGCCAGCGCTTAACTACAATCCCACCTGATAATAACTAATTATGTAGCACACACTCTCAATTGATAGTGGATCCTTAAAAACAGCGTTTAATTGTAATACGCACATGATTACAAAATTCAGCTTTAATATGAAACAGTAAATTTATATAGGTATTAAAAACTGTCAAAATTTTAGTAACGAGAGCGTGTTTGTCGTTCCACATCAAAATTATTTAAAAATACATTTTTCAATTTCATTCAACGTTGCGCCAAATATTTTTCTTCTTTGGGCCCTTAATTTAAATAAAAAAATTATTTATTTAGAAAATAATATTTATAGTTACCAATGTACATATATTAACTGAACTAAGTATTTCTATTCAAATGAATATTGGTAAATGAGTATTAAACTCTTCAAAAACTAAAATGTATTTGAACAAAGTCACTCCAATACCGACGCGTGGTCCAACCTCGACAATATCCTAAAACGAACTGCGAAGAGCTCGTGGGGATTACAGGGCGAAGGAGCAGGCACGCTTGCGGGATATATTCAATTTCTGGAGTAAAACGAGGAATAAAAATAAAACTCTCTATTAAAAATCTTGATATTTTTAAGATCTTTTTAGTGCAAAAACTATTCAAAGAGCTTGCACCATTATGGAGATATTTTGCAAAATATGACAAAAATTGGTAATATTTGGGGATTTTGTTTTCTAATAAGTGTTGGACAAAACTTAAAAACTTGTATCGGATCCTCGTATGTCATCATGTACTTTTTTGCGAATTAAATTTACAGATATTGTGATTTTCTTACCTAAATATCCGGGAATTTAGATATTTCACCTGCTGTTAGGACCTTAATAATCTATATGCAATAAATACTTCATATTTCTACATCCATATATAACTAGCAAAACTCGGCAGTATAGAAGTTGGTCTAGTGGTGAGTTACAACGATGTCGATAGCTAACCTCTCAAACTGCAAGCGATATTCCGTCAAAATACAAGAGTATGTGACCGTACCAACCCACAGCAATTTAACCCATCAAGACTTATGTTTGGAGACTACTTTTCTATGAAGCAATTTGTCATTACAGAATCAATACGAAATTTTCTATCCTCTACTGGAATAAAAAATCAGTTAGTTTATAAATATTTATTCATAATCTACGTTCATTTCGTACGCCATTATCAAGTGAATGTTATTGTGTTGCTTTTTGGATTTATCTGTTTTTTTTTTTGTATTTTAGTATAGTGTTTTATTATAAAATTGTAATGAAAGTATTTGTGTGAATATAATTTATCTTTTTACGTAAATAAATTCGAGAAATATATATATATATATATATATATATATATATATATATGTATATATTTATATATATATATATATATATATATATATATATATATATATATATATATATATATATATATATATATATGAATTGTTTTGTTATCAAAATACAATAAAATATTTTTGTAATGAAATAAAAGCTGACTTTTGTTTAGAACACAGGGTAGAGTACTTCGTATAGATTTTATAATGCCAGAATTCTCTACAGAAAAGTAGTCTTTAAATATAAGTTTCAATGATTTAAAGTGCTGTGGGTGGGTGCGGTCGCATGCGACCGCTCGGAATATGACGGACGCGTGCGAGTGCATGGGATTTTTATGGGGACTGCAGAGATAAAATCCTTTTCCATGAAAAGTACTTACTATATTTGACATCTTTCACGGTGATCGATCAAAAAGTGTCCAAGTATTACAGCTCAGGCAGACAATAAAAATAATAAAAAATAATAAAATAAAAAGAATATATATTTTGTATATTTTTTTTAATATTGGTAGTTAAACTCATCAAAGTCATAAATATTTTTGGCCCATCGCACCCGCTCATAAAAGGGCAATTAAAGTCCGATCTCGCATTGATTCCAGAAATCCCAGTACGAACGGCTCGATAAAGGCAGATTGCATGTAATTTATTACGGTAACGGGTGTTATGTATAAAACAATATTCGCTTATTTGTATATTAAGTTATTGTATAATAAGTACAAAACTGAATAAAATTTTTGAGGGAACGAAATATTAAAGGTTTCTTTCTACGACCCCAAGTTCAAGCTCTGCCAGCACTAATATAAGTACTGAGTATATATGTAATAAATTATAAATACTGAGTTACCAGGCGCTGGGTGGAGAAATTTATAGAATAAGACAGGATAGGATAGGATATGATATAATTGGATAGAATAGGATATGATAGGGTAGGACAGGATAAGATATGATAGGAAAGGGTAGGATAGAATAGCGTAGAATAAATTTTATTACGTATAGATTACAAGTGAAAGTATTTTTTTTACTTTTACCACTGATTTGGATAAAAATGGAATGGGAAGAACCAGCAAAAAACTCAGCGAGACTAAAACACGGGTTACACAAATTACTTACACAATTTATTGAAGAAACAGTATTAAAATGATCACTTCATTCACAAGGGTTATTATCGACAATTGTAACTGACCTCCATAAAAACTAGTGCGCTAGACTGGCTAAGTCCTTACAAAGACCTTTTGTGCGTTGTTATGCGTTTGTGCCGTTTTAAGCACCGTCCTTGAGTGTACTGGGAACTAAGAGTGATTGTTGTCATTATTACTAAAAAGTATTTTAAGATATATGTTCTCACACTATCCTATCTCTTTTAAAAAAATCCGTGGACGCTCACTTATGCTATCATCACCAAAATGGCGAAAATCAAATCGCCTCATTATGTCACGGTATATAGCCAGCGTACTGGTATATAATAGTAGTCAGTGTCAACTATTACAATCATTCATATTATAATACCATTTTCATTCAATTTTTAATTTGAATGGAGGTACCTTGTATATTTTCTGGGACTTTTTTGTAACATCGTATACATTGTCCAATGAATGAATAACTGATTATATGGAGTCTAAAACTAATATCACTAGCTCTTGTTTATACACGACAACAATTGGAGTTTCTTTTTTAATATAGAAATGTGGGACGGAACGTAAAGGAATGAAGTGACAGAATGAATGTGTGATAAAGATAGCAAGATGACAGTATGAAAGTGAGTGAAAGAGCAAGTATTTTAAATGAGTGAAAAATGAGCGAGTGACTGAATAAGAAGTAAGAATGAAGGGAAGTTAGATTTTAAGCACCAGCAAACGGGAAGCCATTGTGACAAGACGATATAGCTGTGAAGAGAGAGATTAAACCTACAAATCAAACAACAAGCTGTTTATTACAAGTTTTTCATTCCAAAAAAAAAAAACATATTCCACAAGAATTTTAAGGACTCTTCCGAGATTGAAACAGAGCAAAAAGAATTACGACGTTTACGACGACAACGACGGTTTGATTTTGAGGTTATCCACGTGGTGCACGCGGTTCATACTTTCGCTTCATGGGTTCAAGACGAAGACGTTCAATGGCAAAGTATTGAAGACGAGCTAGTCGTCAGGTGACATGACCGAGAGAACGAGATCGAGAACGAACGTGATGCTAGGTACGAGTTCGCCACAAGAGGTTGGCAGCAGTGAACGGATCAAACTTCATTCCGATACTGGACCAATCGTGAAACAGAGCGATTTGTTTTCGCAGGTTGGCAGCACTGAGAGCGAAGAAAATGGCAGCCGGCCATCTTTGATGTCAGTGAACGTAAACAAAAACCGACAAAAACCTACGAAAGATGTGTTATTATTTCTAAAGCGGTTCGAGGCTCTTATTGACTCCGGTAGTGATGAGAATTTGATGACAACCGACTGTGTAAATGCTATAGACGAACAGTATGAACAAAGCGACGAAATCCATGGACTTAGAGCGTCACAAATTAAAGCTATCGGCATGTTGCGTACGACGGTGTGTGTTGATAACAACAATTGTAAGGACGTTTTATTTTATATTGTGCCCAAAAATAGTATACCCTATACCATTATTCTGAGTCAGCAGTTTCTTGAAAATGTTTTTATGATTCTTGAGTGTAACCATGTTATGTTTTGCCATCTAATGATCAATGGATGTATAACCTTACATGGGTGGTATCTGATTTTGATGTTGTAGGTACCGAAGTAAGTATGAGTGCGCAGCAACAAGCTAGGTGCCTGATGGAGAACTACAAGCTGGTATGGACAAAAGAAGCGCCGATTCAGTTGAGAATCGTGTTAAAAGACGACGTTCCTGTCGCTCAACGACCAAGGAGGTTAGCGTTGAAGGAACAAGACGAGGTGAATCAACAAATAGCTAAATGGATTGAAGATGGAATTGTACGGGTAAGTCACTCTGAATACGCTAGTCCTTTAGTGTTGGTGAGGAAAAGAGACGGTAGTATAAGAGTCTGTGTAGATTATAGACTTTTAAATAAGAAGATAATTAAAGACGAATATCCTTTACCTCTTATTGATGACTTGATAGACAAATGCAAGGCTGGTAAAGTATTTAGTGCAATAGACTTAAAAAAACGGGTACTTTCATTTAAAAGTTCATGAGGACTCTATAAAGTACACATTCTTTGTAATATCAACGGGGCAGTATGAGTTTTGTCGAGCTCTATTTGGTTTATCGATCTGTCTAAAAGTTTTCACTCGTTTCATCAATATTATATTCCGAGATCTTGTCGCGAAAGGTATTGTTTTGATATTCATCAATGACTTACTCATTCCAGCTTAAAATGAAATTGAAGCGATCGAGCGGTTGTCAATGGTGTTACAGAATGCTTCAGCATACGGACTTGAATTCAACTGGAAGAAAAGTCAGCTGTTGGTGAAGAGAGTACAGTATCTTGGTCACATAATTGAAAATAGTGAAGTGATACCATCACCAGATAAGATAGAAGCTATCATGAGATTCCCAGAACCAAGAACAAAGAAACAGTTACAGTGTTTTCATGGGTTGTGCTCATATTTTCGCAAATTCATAAGAATTTTTCAATAATAGCTAAGTCGTTAACGTATTTATTAAAGAAGGACACAGAGTTTAAAGCGCTGAACGATGAACAGGTGAAAAGTTTCCTAGAGTTGAAAAAAAGGTTAGCCACAAGGCCTGTGTTAAAAATATATGATCCAAAATTGGAAACAGAGCTGCATAAAGATGAATCAAGCGCAGCTCTTGCCGTTATTCTAATACAGAAAGATGCCGACGACGGTGAACTACATCATGTGCATTATATGAGCCAGAAGATTTCTGAACAACAAAGTCGGTACTTTAGTTACGAGCTGGAGACGTTGGCTGTAATTGAGGGCATCAAGAATTTCAGACATTGTTTGGAAAGAAATTTAAAATTGTGACTGACTGTAAAGCATTTCAAATGACAATCAACAAAAAAAGATTTAGCCATGTCAACGAGGGTGGCTAGATGGATCATGTTTCTACAGGATTATGATTTTACAATAGAGCATAGAGAAGGGAGTAAGATGAGACACACAGATGCTCTTAGCAGAAACCCGATAGAAGTTAATTCAATATTTTCAACATTACATGATAACCTCAAATATGCCCAAGATCAAGATGAAAATTTGAATGCCATAAGAGAGATATTGAAGTCACAACCATATCAAGATTACTTTTTAGATTCTGGTTTACTATACAAGGGTGAAGATAAGAAGTTAGTTGTACCCAAGAGTATGGAAAATAACATTTTTAAAGAAGTACATAGTAATGGACATTTTTCAAAAAAGAAAATGCTAGAGTTGATTGGAAAAGATTACTACATAGAAAACCGGAATAAGAAGATTTATGATTATTAGTTACGTGTATACCATGTTTATTGGCTACACGCAAAAGAAGGCAAGCAGGAGGGTTTCCTTAACCCCAAAGATAAACAAGAGGTTCCATTACATACTATTCACATAGATCACATAGGACCATTAACAGAAACCAAGAAGATGTATAATTACATACTTACCATCATTGATGCATTCACCAAGTTCAATGGGATTTTCCCTACTAAGATTACCACAATCAAAGAAGCTTTGGAGAAACTGAAGGTGTTTCAGCAGCACTTTGGAAACCCGTGCAGAATCATCTCTGACAGAGGTATTGCTTTCACGAGTAGAGAGTTCAAAGAGTTATGTGAGGAGGAAGGTATTCAATATGTTACCACAACTACGGGTGTGCCTCGCGGAAATGGACAAGAAGAGCGAGTGCATAAAACAATTATATCATTATTGACTAAGTTAAGCGTGGAAAATTCTAACCTGTGGTATAGACATGTTAGCCGTTTGCAAAGAGCACTAAATAGCACATACCATAGAAGTATAAGCTGCACACCTTTTGAATTAATGATTGGTACAGCAATGAAAATTAAACAAGATTTGGATTTATATAATTTATTGTTACAAGAAGATAGAGAAAATTTTGTAGAAAACAGAGAAGAGTTACGCGTTATAGCAAAACAACAGATTTTGAAAATTCAGGAGGAAAATATGCGGAATTTCAATAAGAAATGAAAGAAAAGTTGCCAGTACAAACCTGGTGATGTGGTGGCTATCAAAAGAACGCAGTTCGGAGTAGGAATGTAGTTAAAGCCGAAGTTCCTTGGCTCATACAAAGTAGTGAAAGTCAAAGTGAGAGGTTGACGTGGAAAAGCTGGACAGCTCTACTGAAGACCCGAGGAAGACATCGACTTCTGCTGACTACATGAAGGCGTGGTCTGCTCAAAGAGGACCCACGTAAGTTTTTGCATTCCATCGCTCTACGCATTTAGATTAAATTTTATGTGACAGCCATGAAACATTTTTGTGAACTGCTGACACCAGTATTAGTAATTTGTTTGTGATAAGTTAAGAATGCGTTTTGTTACATTGTATTAAGTAAAGCGTAGTGATGTGTTCTGTTCCTATGTTTAGAGTTGTACTCCATACTTAGTATTTGTTAAAGTTAAGGATGTATTTATTGTGTTTATTGTAGTATTAGCTGTAATATTGTGCAAAAGTTAGTTTGGTTAATTAGCCTGAGGACAGACTAATTGCAGGAAGGCCAAATGTGGGACGGAACGTAAAGGAATGAAGTGACAGAATGAGTGTGTGATAAAGATAGCAAGATGACAGTATGAAAGTTAGTGAAAGAGCAAGTATTTAAAATGAGTGAACAATGAGCGAGTGACGGAATAAGAAGTAAGAACGAAGGGAAGTTAGATTTTTAGCATTAGCAAACGGGAAGCCATTGTGACAAGACGATATAGCTGTGAAGATAGATATTAAACCTTCAAGTCAAACACCAAGCTGTGTTTCATTCTAAACAAACAAGACCACAGAAATATAACTGACTTCTATTCGCCCCAAGGGGTTATATCTTGTTATGTTTGACTTGAAATTGCATGTTATTAAAAAATAAATAACCATTTTCAAAATTTTAGTTTTTATTAAAAATAAAAATATCATTTCCACGCAACCTTTCGCGAAATAAATACAATGATGTGTCTTACCGGGATTGAAGAGCACCACCCGCCCTCCCTCAAATGCATGCACTATCTCCGTCACCACTATTCCGGGTAAGACACACCATCGACGATAATACGACACGTGTTTCGCCTCTACACGAGGCATCTTCAGGTAATGTAGACTCTACGGCGGCTGACCGCTAAGTGAGCGGCGAGCTTTTTTTTTTTTTTTTGCGCCCGAAGCAAATATGGGCAACCCTCCGGAAAGCGGGGGAGGGAGGTTGGGAATGCTCATAGCATACCACGCAGCCGGCTGCGTGGTTATGTGGTGACTTTTACCCACTAAACCCAACCTTTTAGGAATTGGCTTAACGATCTGACTAGAGATCTCTAAGCCGTATACGAACGCGACCCTCCTTGGCAGAAAGGAGGGCGCAAGAGCGGCGAGCCGAAACAGCTGCTATTTATACACGCCGACACAATCGCTCCCCATCAAAGTAGCGAGTGACCGCGCCGTGCGATAACATACCTGCTACTAATTATCATTATTGTTATGATTAATATTTTTAAATACTATTATTATTATTGTTTTATTGATATTATTATAGTTTATTATTATTAATCTTAAAATTATTATTAAAGATTAGCCTTAAAGATGTTTAACAAAGGTGAATTAGAAAAATTTGTTTGTTCATTCAGCAGTGCGTAATTATTACCTTTTAAAATCTCCAACTGCTCCAGCACACACAGTCGCAGCCCCTTATTACAAGTATGTAAGACTTCAAAGGAATGGTCGCTAGCTAGGTTGTGTCCAGTGTCTAAGAGATGTTTAGCAAAATGGGATTTATCAGGATTGCAATTTCTGTACGCGGCCGAATGCTCTTCGTAGCGCGTCCCGAAATTGCGAGTAGTCTGACCCACGTAAACGGCGTGGCATTCGTCACAAACAAGTTTATAAACACTCGATTTTTGACTAATATATTTTATATATTTTGGTTAAATATTAGTCAAAAAATCGGGTGTTTATGAACTTGTTTGTGACGAATGCCACGCCGTTTTGAAGTCTTACATATTTGTAATAAGGGGCTGCGACTGTGCGTACTGGAACAGTTGGAGATTTTAAAAAGTAATAATAGTAATTATGCACTGCCGAATGAACAAACAAATGTTTCTAATTCGCCTTTGTAAACATCTTTAAGGCTAATCTTTAATAATAATTTTATGATTAAAAATAATAAACTATAATAATATCAATAAAACAATAATAATAATAATAATAATAAAACAATAATAAGGCGTAGGGAAGTGACGACCCCATCGCCCGCTGACGAAACAGTTAAGTGACAAAACTGCTACGTCGGTGCAGTCAGTCAGCGCCTTGCCAAGAGGTGTGAGCGCCGTGCCTCGGCAGTACACAGGGTGCAAAGGCCCGTTTGTGCTTACGGCCGTACAATGATACAATGAAACGGTGCCGGGCCTGGGCGTCTCATCGAATGAATTGACTACGGCTGGGGATGAGGCTCCTCAGGCGACAGACCAGCTGCCACGCGTAGAAGCCGCCATGGATCTTCCAGTTGTGGGTGATTCAGACGATGATGAAATGGTCTCCCACGAACTAGAGCAAATGAGGAGTATATTGGAAGAGGCGATTTTAGAAACGCGCAGCATGCCTCTCGAAAATCGACCGCGACTTCCCCACATACCCCTAAGCAAGCGAAATCGGGCTGTCGTGAGGGCCCTTAACCCAATGCTGGTAACCTATTTGGAAGCCAGCCGGGACCTTTGCGAGACGGACTCAGTTCTTTTTGCCAAACTTCCCATGGCTGGACGCGCTACTAAACAAAGTAGCGCCATCCCAGCCTGGAGAAAAAGAATTGAGGACCGTATCGCAAAGGCAAGGGCCCTTATCGGCAGACTGATAAGCTTCAGGTCGGGTAATAATAGACCGAGGGTTGTGCGCACCGTTAGAATGGCGTTTGCTGGGACAAATATCAGTTTGTCCCAGCCGGATATCACGCAGAAACTAACGGAGTGCATAGAAGACCTGAAGCAAAAGATTGCCGCTTGGGGGAAGCGGATTCGCCGATTTACCGAGAGGTCAAGGCGGTTCAACCAGAATCGTCTCTTCCAGAGTGATCAGAAGAGGCTCTACAAATCATTGGAGCGACCAGAGGTATGTGGAGCGGGCCCAGGACCGGATCAGGCTAACACTGTCGCATTTTGGCGTGGCCTGTGGTCAGAGCCCGTAAACCACAGCGAGGGCCCTTGGACGGAAGTTGTGGCGAGTCAGTGTGCGAGTATTACGCCCATGGACCCCGTCATCATGACGCCGGATGACGTAGCTGAGGCGGTCCGTAGAGCCCCGAACTGGAAAAGTCCGGGACTCGACGGACTGCATCACTACTGGCTGAAGGGGTTCATGGTGTGTCACGCTGTGCTCGCCCGTCAGTTTCAAGAGGCTCTCAACCAGAAGTCGCTCCCTAGCCTCTTCACTACTGGGATCACTCATTTGGTTCCTAAAGACCAGGTTACCACAGACCCGAGCAAATACCGCCCCATTACGTGTCTACCCACCAAATAAAAGACACTGACATTCATTTTGAGCGCGAGAATCACTCGTCACCTGGAGCTAAATCAGGTGATGTCACGCGCTCAAAATGGATGTCGGGGCGGTGGTCGTGGAACTAAGGAACCACTCCTCATTGACGCGGTCATTGGAAAAGTGGTGAAACGCAACCGTCGGAACTTCTCCGCCGCCTGGATAGACTACAGAAAGGCATTCGACTCGGTGCCCCATACATGGCTAAAGAGAGTCCTCGAGCTGTACAAGATAGACTGTACAGTGAGAGACTTCCTCGAGCAGTGTATGGGGCAGTGGAGTACGATCCTTTGTCATCTGGGTGAGCGGATGATGGCTGCGGAGAACCACATAAAGATAAGAAGGGGTATCTTCCAGGGCGATTGTCTGAGTCCAATCTGGTTCTGCCTCTCCCTGAACCCTCTCAGTACCTTACTGGAGGGATCCGGGAGAGGATTTCAGCTACGGAAAGGAGGGACAAAAGTGACCCACCTTTTCTATATGGATGACCTTAAGTTATTCGCCTCCAGTCGCTCCCATCTTGTGGAATTGCTAAAAATCACTTGTGAGTTTAGCAGTTCCATTGGAATGGAGCTGGGGACGGACAAGTGTGCGGTCCTCCATGTTGAGAGGGGAAGGGTTGCTAACTCTGAGGGCATAGATTTATCTATGCCCGTCAACTTAAGGACCCTTTCCGAGGCTGAAACATACCGATACCTGGGTATGTCACAGAACATCGGTATCGATGAGGCTGGTGTGAAACAGTCAGTTTGCGACGTGTTTTATGCACGCTTGACCAAAGTGCTTAATAGCCTTTTGTCCGGTGTGAATAAGACACACGCATATAACGGTTGGGTCATGCCTGTCCTTATGTATACCTTTGGCATACTCAGGTGGACTCAGACTGAACTTAATGCCCTGGATAGAAAAGTCCGCACTACCATGACGTCCCATAGGATGCATCATCCGAGATCGTCGGTAATGAGGCTGTACTTGCCGCGAAAGCATGGTGGGCGTGGCTTTCTAAGCGCGCTCACTATGCATAATCGTGAAGTGTGCAGCCTCCGTCATTACTTCCTGGCGAGATCGGATGATCCATTATATAATGACGTCATTTCTGGGCTTACCCCTCTATCCTTGGCCAACGAGCAATGGCAGGACCCAACAGTGCTTAGCATTTCCGACCGGGAGACCGTATGGAAGGAGAAGGAGCTCCACGGGAGGTACTACAGGGCTCTACATGAGCCCTTCGTAGATACAGTCGCCTCCCTCAACTGGCTACGTTTCGGTGACCTCTTCGGGGAAACCGAGGGTTTTGTCTGTGCAATACAGGATCAGGTTATTAAGACCAACAACTGTCGGAGATACATCCTAAAGGATGGCACCGTCGACGTCTGTCGAGCTTGTCGCCATCCCGGGGAGTCACTTAGACATGTCATCTCCGGTTTTTCGGCGCTTTCTAACTCTGAGTACTTGCACAGGCACAACCTAGTAGCCAGAATTCTACACCAGACGCTCGCTCTGAAATACGGTCTCCTGGACCGGAAATTGCCGTATTACAAGTACTTGCCGATAGCCGTGCTCGAAAATGACCGCGCCAGGCTCTACTGGGACCGGGCCATCATCACAGACAGGACTATTCTTGCAAATAAGCCTGATATTGTGCTGATGGACCGGGCACAGTCAAGGATATTTTTGGTCGACATTACCATTCCGTATGACGAGAACCTCGTGAAAGCCGAAACAGATAAGCAAACAAAATATCTGGACCTGGCTCACGAGGTGACCGACATGTGGGTTGGTCTGCCGACCGAAATTATTCCTGTAGTCGTCTCTGCAAACGGGCTAATCCCAGTCAGCCTCTCGGGTCATCTGAGGCGACTGGGACTCCGTGACGGACCGCTCCGGGCTCAAATGCAGAAGGCAGTGGTCCTCGATACCGCCCGCATCGTCCGTCGGTTTCTTTCCCTTTCCCCCTAACCCTCGGCCGTTTGGTCTCCCCTGCCGAGGGCTTCCATCTGGTTGGATCTTTATTTATTTGTGTATTTTTTGTATTTATTTTATTTTATTGATATTTATGTATATTTATCTTTTCATTTTAATTTATAATTATATATTTATGGAAACCAACCAGATGAGAAAACTATACAGATACCCCAAAAAATAATAATAGTATTTAAAAATATTAATCATAACAATAATGATAATCAGTAGCAGGTTTGTTATCGCACGGCGCGGTCAATCGCTACTTTGTTGGGGAGCGATTGTGTCGGCGTGTATAAATAGCAGCCGTTTCGGCTTGCCGCTCACTTAGCGGTCAGCCGCCGTAGAGTCTACATTACCTGAATATTCCTGGTGTAGAGGCGAAACACGTGTCGTATTATCGTCCACGGTGTGTCTTACTTGGAATAGTGGTGTTGGGAGTAGTGGTGCTGGGACTAGTGGTGACGGAGTTAGTGCATGCAATAGAGGGAGGTGCTCTTCAATCCAGTTAATACACATCTTTGTATTTATTTAGAGGAAGGTTGCGAAGAAATTATATTTTTATTTTTTATTATAATGGATTTCCGCAAAGTAACGCCTGATTCTATCAATTATTTTAGTTTTTGATCTGTCCGCGATAATCGTAGGAATGGTTCAACCGATTTTAATTAAATTTTACGGATAGATAGATAGATAGCAACGTCAGGAGTAATTTCGTGATTTTTTTATTTAGAAATTATAACGAGGAATATAAGGAGAAGTATGTCAGTACTGAACTAGGCTAGGCTATTTTATCCGAAAAACCTTTGAGATTTTATATTTTTTAGTAAAACCGAAAATCTTATAAAATAAATGTATTTAAATACTAATTTCTATTATGTGGGACGCCATACGAAGTTACTTTTAATGCATTATGTCTTCTTTGGCAGTGTTTTTAGCCCGCTGATGGACATAAGAAAATGATTATGGCTGGTAAAGCAATGCTGCCGCTATAATATGGTTGTAGAATGAATCGTCGGCTAGAACGGGTAACACAGAGTATCAACGTAAAATAACACCTCAATGCTGCTGTGTTTCATATGGTGATCGTAGGGAACCGGAAATCCTTTTTACTGGAAACGAGATATTCCATCTTAGTGCCCATGGGTGGCAACGCATTTTGATTCTAAGTCTAGGATAGATGTAGTTGTTTGTGGGCCACAGCATCCGCTTACCATAATCGATGAGAAGAAACGTACTTATTTGTCTATAAGTTTAATTCAACTACTCTTATTCTACACTTAACACTAAGATTATGGTATTGTTTTGGGGTATCTAAAATTATACACAATCAAACCACATAAAATGATTTCGCTTTTTAGTATAAACTTTCAGAATACAGAGATAAGATTTAAGACTACAGAATTTGGTACATTATGTCAATTTTAGTTTCTGTGACGGCAAATCTTGGCGCTTCAAATCGGCACAGACATTTTGTATGGTATAGCCACTCTAGCGAACTTGTATATATGGAGGTCAGTAAAATTGGACTTAGAGGAATTACCATGAATCAAACAGACTTTCTTTGTTTGAACTTGCATAAACAATTTTAAACAGGAATATACAAACAAAACCTACCACGTGACTCCACGAATAACACAAACTAAACGCGGCAGCCTGTCGTATCTAACCGCTATAAATCTTCAAATAATATGACTGCTATTCGCGAGCACTTTCTACGTTATTTTTATTTTATGTAACATGTTTTGACAGCTTAAAATATTAGCAACGCAATGAAATAACTCAGTATGAATTTTTTTATAACTTAAATATTTCCTGTGGAAATAATCGTCATTCTTTATCGAATAAGTTGGACAGACCAGCACATAGTTCGGTAAGCGGATGCTGTGCAGTTAAACAATTCCATTGTACGACTATTTTGCCTATAGTTAGTCTGGTAAAAGTTGACTGTGTGTTAAAATAAAAGTTTTAAGGGCATCTATTTTACCCCAAATTAAAAAAAAAAAACATTCAAAATATTTTATGTTTTAGTAATTTTACTTTTTTTAATTTGGGGTAAATTCAAAAAAAAAATTGCATCTTTGGAATCATAATGTGTTAGTACAAGGCTCATGGCTATTTTAAAAAAGGAAGAAACTTTATTATTACACAGACCATTGACGCACTAAACAATATAAAAATGTATAATTAAAATACGTTGTTTTAATAAGACTAGTTCTAAGAATGGGGCAACTCGACGGAGAAAGGACCATGATCTCACAGAATACCGGCGTAAAATAGCAGCTTAATTCTTCTTTGTGGTGAATGTAGAGAACTGAAGACCCTTTTTACAAGCCTTTATTTAACTTGCATATATGTTACTATGTTTGTTCAAGGGGAATCCTCAATTTTGAAGCAGGTATCTTCAACCGATTGAGCTGAAATATTGTTTAGTTTATTTACGATAACAGTGCATAGTTAGCTGTGTGACGTCATTCTAAATCTAACATAGTGGAACACCCAAGATGACGGACTAGTTAGTTTTAATGCATTTCTACATTATGGGTATCAAATAAAAGGGCTTGCTGAGAATACCTCGAAAAATAAAGGAACGTCACTTTAAATCTAATATGGCGTATTTCGAAAAATGGCGACCTATGTTTTTTTATAATTTCCTTCAATATGGGTATCAAATTAAAGGACTTGATAGGAATACAAATGCGAGTTAAAAAAATAAGATGTTGAATAAAACTATTATTTACGGATTTTATCGCGTTTAATTACTTTAATTTATTTTTATTATTATCCCGACGTTTCGGGTGCTTTACAGCACCCATGGTCACGGGAGATTGTTCCAATGTCATAGTTAGTCCGGCTACATTCAGTTTTTTTAATATTAATTTTTTGGTCCGATTTACGCAAAACGAGCTTATAGTATCATGAGGGGGGGTTATAGGATCCCAAGCAGATGGTAGCACCCAACCATCTTCTTTATTGAAATTTGGATGTTTTTTAATTTCAATAGCCTCGCGTATCATCTATTGGTAGGAATCGGTGTTCTTTTGCGAGAATTTGTGGTTTATCAAATCTAATGTAATGGTGGGGACGATCTTGAACATGTTCGAAGACTGCAGACTTCCCGGAGCGTCGGTGCTTCACATCAGCTACATGTTCCTTCACGCGGGTTTTTATAGATATCTTTGTTTGACCTATGTAAGAGAGACCACATTCACAATCTAGCTTGTACACACCTGCATCTTGTAGAGGAATATTACATTTGATGGATGGTAAAAATTGACTAATTTTCTTCAGCAGCTTGTAGTATGTCTTAATGGACGCTCGCTTCAAGATGTAGCCAATTTTGTCCGTGACTCCTCTGACATATGGTGGTATATCAGGCGCGCGCTCGACTGTGGCCGGCTTTACTCGTTCACTGTGACGTAGGCGCGGGACCACGAAACGTCGGGATAATAATAAAAATAAATTAAAGTAATTAAACGCGATAAAATCCGTAAATAATAGTTTTATTCAATGTGTAGTGTTCGCGTAAATTTAAGAAATCAAAAATAAGATGGTGATCATAAGCTCCGTTGCTCCAATCCTTCAGAAATGTTGGTGTACTGGGGTTTTGGAGTCCTCGATTATGATATCGAGGTCGAATTTTTCAAGTATATAGCATCGGTTGGTTTACTTTGACTTGTGTAATTTGACGAGATAGGCATCAACAGCATTGATCTGCAACCTGTCTATGAGAAGTATAACTCCAAAATCAAACCTGGAACTTTATTTCGTAAGGCAAAGACCTAAGTCAAGGTGAGGTCTCAAATTTTGGTGTACTGGAATTTTTGGAGTCTTTGATTAGGATATTAAGGACGAATAAGATGAACAGACAGAGAAACCTGTCCAGAGATGACTAAAAAGTAAAAAAACATTAAATAAAAAAAAACAATTTTTAAAAAGAATAAAAAATAAATTTTTTCCTTTAAGAATGCGTTTACATAATTGATAGGTATAGAATCAAACTATTACATTGACACGGTTAACACACACAAGTGTACGCACGGTTGGCTGCGGAAATCGTAATCAAATAAAATTATTTTGATAATTTGAATTTGTTTTTCATTTTTTATATTATTCCTCAAAAATATACCTAGATGCGAAATATGAGTACCTACTCCAGAGACTGCTTGGCACTGTAAGCCCTCTACTGGCAGTGAGATGTTAGCTGTGGACTTGACCTCACCTTCGGACTTGATGGAGTGACCTGAAGGTGTAGATTGGTGACTAATGTTTATTTATTTATTTATTTAAAAACTTACATGCAACACCTTAAGCTAAAGGGTACATAGGGCGGACTTAATGCCATGTAGCATTCTCTGCTAGTCAACTCTGGGTGCCAAGGACAATTGTTGGCAGGTGCGACCATTATACATAAATAAGTGCACATACATTAAAATATACATTCACATATAGTAAAAATATACGCACAATAATACATATATATATATATATATATATATATATATATATATATATATATATAATATATAATATATACATGCTTATAAATTTCGTAAATAAATATCCAAATGGATGATATATGTAATATAATTGGAGACGCCAGTAACTTAAGCTATCTTCGTTAAGTATTTAGTGGACTGTAATTTTGGTGCATACGACAAAGGGGTAAATAAATAGGTGGGTGGGTGGTAGCACGCACTGACCTGATGAGGGCTGCCTCGCCTTTCTCCTGGAGTGTCTGCTATACAGCGGGCCCAACACGTGGTTCGGCGCACACGCACTCTCGGAACAGTTTCGGGAAGTCCCACACTCTCGACCTTTGCCCTTATGGGCAAAGGTCGAGAGTATCTTATCGTATCTTACTTTTATGAGTTACAAAGACACAATGTCTGATGCGGTGAATATTAAACATAAACAGGAGAACTCAATGTTTGTCCTGCGCGGTTTGCGGTTAATATATCTAAGACGCGACGGCTGGCCGTGCGTTGCGGAGGACGTAATGTCACTTAATATTAACGCGCGCCGAGATCCTTTCTTCACCTCGGCGGCAGTGCGATTGCGGTAGGAAAGGGAAGGAAGGAAGGAATCAAATATGCACTAGTCATTTCTCTATGTTGATAAAGTAGATATAACTTAGGACGAACTCAATGTGATATGTAAAGTAATGTTGATAAAATAGTTTGTTAACTGGCGTTACCATTTCCCCCCCGCCCTTGAAGGGTCACATTTAAAAGACAACCGTAATATAAAAAGAGAAAGAAACAAATAAGCGGTATATAAAGTGAGAGGATGCGTTCGATGCGCATGTCTTATCTACTAACCTTACTTGGTAAGCGAGAAAATGTATACATAAATATAATATTGCGGTTTAACACTTTTTTTAATATATATAAATATAAACTTAAATACTAATTTAGGTAAATAATTATAATTAAAATAATCGTGATTTATTGTCTTGGGAGAGGGCAGATACGAACAACAGGACGAAGGTATATGTTCCCTTAGTAGTTCTCACGGTCACTACTCGAACTACGCCATCCTTCGAAAGATGAACAGACTCGACAATCGCTAATGGCCAAGCAAGGGGCGGTTCATTATCATTTATCACAATTACAACCGTGCCTGGTACGATAGTCGTAGACGGGGTGTTCCACTTCTGACAAACTTGTAATCCGTGAAGGTATTCCGTCCTCCACCGATCCCAAAACGACTGAACTAACTTATCTAGTAAAGAATGCCTGTGTAACAGACTGGTAGAGTCAGATTTGACTTCGGGTGCGGGTAATGACAATAAAGGTGCGGTATTCAAAAAATGACTAGGAGTAAGAGCTGAAGGCTCTGCGGGATCAGAACTTAATACTGTCAAGGGCCGCGAGTTTAGCAAGCAATCAATTTGCGCAAGAACAGTATTAAGCTCTTCGTATGAAAGTAACTGATGTCCGATAACTCGGAACAGATGTGTTTTTACGACCTTGACCATGCTCTCCCAGGCGCCTCCAAAATGCGGAGAGTTGGGACAGATGAATTTCCATGTTATACGATTCTCAGCACACACTTGCTCAAGCTTTGGGCGGTATTCAACGTTTAGAAATTTATAGAGATCGCGAAGGTACGAAGCGGCACCTTTAAAATTCGTTCCATTATCCGAATATAAAAACTGAATCGGTCCTCGTCTAGAGAGGAAACGTTTAAGCGCGGCGAGGAAACTAGAACTACTAAGATCTGTAGCGATTTCTATATGCACAGCTCGAGTCGTGAGGCATGTGAAAACGAATAAGTACACCTTCTCGCTGCGTACACCACGACGACATACAGGAGTGTATGCGATGTGACCGGCATAATCGCAGCCCGTGTGTGTAAATGACTTAATAGCTTGTCTTACACGACTATGGGTAAGATCAGCCATCAAAGAGTAAGTTGGACGGGGTTTAAGCCGGAAACATATATTACACTTGTGGACTCTGCTTCTCACAGTTTGGCATGCGGAAAGGATCCAAAATTTTTAAGCAATGACAATAACAATTCAGGCCCAGCGTGTAAATTTTAATATGATAATAGTCAATGATCATGTTCACTACATGATCACTGCCCGGGAGTATAATTGGATGTTTTTGCGTGTAATATAACGCGGAGTTCGATAGACGACCACCAATACGGATCAAACTATTCTCAATAAAAGGCCTTAAACGATTGAAAGCGGGTGAGCAAGGTTTGTTACCTTCAATATTTAAATATTACACTGCAAAATGTTGTTTTCGCAGGGCGCGGAGCATTATAACTTCAGAGAAACTGAGATCATAAGCAGTCACTACAGTAGTGCTGTGGCGTGGCAATAATTTAGCAAACTTACACACGTACGCAATTATACGTAGAAGTTTACTCCAAGAAGAGATGCGGAGTGCGAGCTCATAAATCGCAGAATTACAGACGGATGTGCACACAGCGTGTGACAAAATCTTCTTCTCAGGCATGTCTGAAATAACCTCATTGTCTAAAGTACGAAGAGGCCATTGAGATGGATCTAATGAGGTCCACTAAGGCCCATGGAGCCACAGGGGGTTTGGTACTGAATGCAGGATATCATTTAATGCTCGCCCAGTGCTAGTCTTACTGCTAGCATCCAGGACGATGCGCAGACGTGTTGATTTCTTATCTTCGCGTAAGACTTCATGATGCGGTATGACATATATTGGAGCGGGTTTATGAGAGTCATACGGCGATGCGGGTGATATATAATTTTTAGCTAAGTATTCCTTTATGACTTCAATATGATACGTTAACCTTAATGTAGGCGAGGCTTGAAGTTTCCTCTCCAAGCACATGAATCATCGTCGAGAGGTCTCGTAAAAATCTCCGAGAGAGTAAACGTCATCTTCAAATGGCAGGCCTATAATGTATCTACCAGTAAAAGGATCGTGGTATGTCGTAGACTTATAAATCTCTTCACATTCAATGTCTGAAGGACACTGAATGGGCGGTGCGGAGGGTGGCTCTTCAAGCTCCCAAAATCGTTGCACTAATTTGTCAACTGAGACTCTAGAACTGAGTAGCACGTTAAGGAATGATTTACCTGAAGTGTTGGCACTGAGCCCATAATAACGTAACCAAATACCGTATTCAAAGCCAAGGGCCCGGACAAGTCGTTAGACGAATAAATTACGTCTCGATACAGTAAGTGCGGGAAAAGGGATGCGCCTATCAAAACATCAATTTTATTAGGCATGCTATAACATTCATCAGCGAGCCTTATACCATGGAAGTGTGATAAGACAGATGTGTCTACCACAGCGTTGGGCAAAAGGTCGGTAATTTGATCAACAACTAGCGTTAAAATATTGAAGTTAATATTCGTATCGAATCGTGAGAAAATTTTAATATCAATTGATTTCGATTTTACAATTTTTTCAACTTCACCGAATCCCTTTACTACAGTACATTCGGTATCATGTTGTTGGACGCCTAAACGATGACAGCACTCTTTAATAATAAAATGGCTTTAAGCCGCGGAGTCTAATAATATACGAATAATTTGTTTCTCTCCCTTAGCATCGTATGCAAAGACTTGAGCGGTTGATAATAAAACAGTTCTCTGCGAACGACTTGCGCGCGCGAGAGGCGGTGAACGTTGAGAAACATTCGCGAACGAAGTACACAGCGCGACGTCCGAACGCGCACCTGCGGTGAGGGGTGGCGAGTGTGCGGGCGCGGGATCTGTAGAGTGTAACTGGCTGAGGCGGTGGAGAATGCGCCAGCGCAGGGGAGGCATTATCGCTTCTGCGGTAGAAGTGCAACAATGTGTGATGTTTAAATTTATAAACTCTACAACTATAATTTGAAGAGCAACTAGACACTCGATGACTTAAACTGAGACAATTCACACATGCATTGTTACTCTTTACGCATTTAAATCGTTCCAGCGGCGTCATTTTATTAAAGTCTGCACACTTAAATAGGTGTTGATGCTCCATATTATCGCACAGATACTTTGAGCAACTAGTCGTCGTGCTTACGTACGCCTGATACTTCGGCGACGAAGTATTTTACAGCGACAATTATTACCGTTACCTCGTCCGTTTGGTGCGCTATTAGAATTTGTACTAGAATCGGTGCCTTGCAAAACTTTGGAGCGGGTCTTAATAAAATTTACTAAATCATCAAATGTAGCTACTATCAAGTTATGACTGTATTCGAAAGAGCGAATGGTATCCGGGTCCAGCTTCTTAAGCGCGATATGAAGAACAATTAAGTCCGCGAGATTATCTAACTTTAAGTTTTGTAAAGCTGGCGCACTGCACTTATAAAGTTATCAGTAAATAAATCAAAATTATTTGCGGTGGCCGATTGCAATGGCTTAAATTCGAACATCAATCGATTAATATACGTGGAGGCTAGCATACGCCGGTCTTCCTTCATATTTGTCAACGAGTGCTTGCAATAAAATTTTATAATTTTCATCGCAAGGAGTTATACCTGAGCATACAGATAGGGCTTTGCCCGTTAGTTTACCTAGCAAATAGTATAACTTTCAGCAATTTCGAGCGATGGGTTGTCATGGACGGTGTATTTAAAGCTAGCATAAAATAAAGGCCATAGCGAATGTCACCCGAAAATGTCATAAGTTCGATAGGCGGAAGTGTGAATCTGCTCTAGATGGTGTACTAGTACTTTGTGAATTAGATTGCGAATATTGTAAATAAAGCCTATTTATTCTACCGCAAAGAGACTCAAACGCAATGAGGCTGTTATAGTCAGGCTTAGCGATAGGGTTTATTTTTAATAAATGTGAATTATAATTATCTAAGACCTGTTTAAACTCAATACGTAAAGCATTAATATTAGAACTCCCATCAAGAAAACGCTCCATCGTGGAAGTGTTTGTGTGGATGTCCGAGGACATATCATATATTTTTTGCACTATTTCAAATAAAGCATCTCGTTTAGCTAACAATAAAACCAACTCAGCATCAGGGGTGCCCTCATCATCCGAGGAATCGCTATTATTCGATGCTATTTGTTTTTTAGGCGGCATTACGGCTAAAGCTAGAATGTAAGGAAATTTGTGTTATGTATATACCTACAAAGCAACAAATAGCTGATATTTTTACGAAACCATTAAATAAAACCTCTCATAATTATTTTGTACATACATTAGGATTGGTATAGAGTTTAGTTCGCATTGTGTATTTTTAGTTTGTTATTTTTGTTAATACAAATCATTGTATTGTTAGTACTTACTTATTCATTGTAATGTTTGAAATTATTGTAATGTTAGTTCTGTTAATATAAATCATTGGGGGGAGGTGTTAATTAACAATGATTTATATAATATTGTATTTTAATGGCAACACTGCGTCGGTTGTCAACACTGTGTCTGTGGTTATGAAGGAAGATTCAATATGACGTTATAGGCTCTCAATGTTGTTGTTTTGAGATTAATAAAAAGCACGTTTTATGTTCAAAGTATTATATCTTTGATTATCCCCATAATCCTTAATAGGTGGTAGTACCCAGCCTCCATCTCTATTGAAATTAGGATGTTTTTTAACTTCAATAGCCTCACGTATCATCCTTGGTAGCAATCTTGAAAGGATGTTCTTTCGCAACGATTTGTGGTCTATCAAATCCGATGTAATAGTTGGAGCCATCTAGGATATGATCGCAAACTGCATACTTCCCGTTAACGTTGATGCTTCACGTCAGCTATGTGTTCCTTTACCCGGGTTCTAATTGATCTCTTTGTTTGCCCTATATATGAGAGACCATGATTGTGATTGAATCAAGCTCGTACAATCCTGCATCTTGTATAGAAATATGACACTTGACGGATGGTAAGAACTGACAAATCTTCATCGGTGGCTTGTAGAATGTTCTAATAGAAGCTCGCTTCAAGATGTAGCCAATCTTGTCTGTGACACCTCTGACATATGGTAGTACAGGAGGCACACGCTCGACTGTAGCCGGCTTCACTCGGTCACTATGACGTAGGCGCGGGACCCGAAGCTTATTGTCGTGCAGAACTTGCTTGACGTGCTGAAGCACGGCGGCCAGGTGTTTGCTGTCACAGATCCCTCGTGCTCTCTGGAACAATGATTTGCCCACGCTAGCTAACTGTGAAGGATGATGGTGAGATTCACCATTTAAATATCGGTTTGTATGGGTCTTTTTTCTATACACAGTATGTTGGTGTTGTTAGGATTTCGGATGACTAACACATCTGGGAAAGCTAAGGAATTATTTGCCTCTATCTGCATAGTAAACTGAATTTTAAGTGAATTTTTGTAATTTCAAAACGGGAGAATAAATTTTGGTAAAACTACCTTCCTGTTGAAACCCCCTTGCAACTAATCTAGCTTTATATACATTACCCGCCTTTTTTGTAAAAATCCATCTACAATCAATTAACTTAGCATCATTTGGTCTTTCTACAACTTCCCAAGTCTTGTTATCCTCTAAAGAATTAATTTCTTCATTTACCGCTTCATACCACCTATCTTTCTCGTCATAAGAATCTATATCATTATATTTTTCTGGGATATTACCATTAGAACAAGATAAAAATGATGCCATTAATATATCACCTAAATCTGAATCATCAGTGACAAAATCTTGTAAATATTTTGGTTTAGTTTTCTTTCTTTTTTCCCTAGAATTAACATTATCTCTATCCCTTCCCTCAGGTTGTAATGGCTCTAAATTATTATCAGGTAAACACAGGTTAGGGTTTGGGTTTTATCATAAATTAAAGGGGTTTTGGTTTTCTCAGGTATACTACCACCATCCTTCTCTCCTTCCCATCCGAGATAGACTCCACGTCAATACTAATCGTTTCAGGGGGATCTGAACATGTTTCTTCCCTAAACAATACGTTTCGTTCTATGCGTATCCTCCTTTTATTAGCATCCCATAATCTGTATCCCCCCGGAGCATACCCAACCATTTTCAATTTCACACCACGTGGGTCCAACTTCATTCGGAGTTTTTGGGGAATATGGGCATATGTAGATGACCCAAATATTCTAAAATTAGACACATAAGGACGTCTTCCCTCCCACATTTCAAATGGTGTAACATTAAGGGAATTAGTGGGACTACGATTAGTGACATATACCGCATATCGCAGGGCCTCGCCCCAAAGCTTTTTGGCCTTTTCAGTCAGAGTACGATTCATTCTTTCAGCTACTCCGTTCATTTCGGGATTATATGCAGCAGTATACTGCAATACTATGCCTTTTTCATCACAAAAGGATTCAAAATTTCTAGAAATATACTCACCACCATTATCTGATTTTAACTTCAATATACCATGACCAAAATGATTACTAGCATAGTTATAATAAGTTTTGAAATATTCAAAAACCTCAGACTTGTCTCTTAATAAGTAAACTGCAGTGAAAAGCGTAAAATCGTCTATGAAAGTAACAAAGTGTTTATACCCGTCCCACGTAGAAGGGCTAACAGAACAAACATCGGTATGTACTAGTTCTAAGGGTTTCCTAGCCTTATACATTTCCCCATTAAAAGGAAGGCGTGTAATCTTAGCAAGTATGCATGGTTCACAATGCCTGTTTTCTAATTTTTTTTATTTCAAATCAGTTAAACCATCAACCATATTTTTAGTTACTAAAGTTTTAAAACTACTATAGCTTAAGTGAGAAAATCGTTTGTGCCAAATTTCTACTGAATTATCATTGTTGTCTGATATTGCACTATAATAGCAATCATTAAATATTACTTTAAATACTACAAAATAAAGGGAACTTAGTCTATGCTCAACCATAAGCAATTCATTGGTTTGTGAGAAAACTTTAACTTCCCCTTTATTGAAGATGATCTTTAAACCATCTTTTCCATTTTGGAAACAGATAATAAATTTTTCTTAATTGTGGTACATAATACACATCATTTAATATAATATCAACTTTAATGTTATCTTCACGCACAATCCCTAACGGGGTAGCCAGAGTGTCACGATCCTTACATACATCTTTCGCTTCTTTCAGGTTCATTAACTTCTTCATACATGCACGTCTAGGTATCCGAGTACTCTTGACTTTCCCCTCTTCGAGCAATTTGCTCACATGGTCTTCGAAAGTTAGTCTCGGTCTACCTCAACACCTTTTAATATTTACTTTCGCTCTATATATTTTCTTCACCATTCGGTCTTCACTCATTCGCTCAACGTGCCCAAACCATTGGAGTACGCCCCTATCAATTTTTGTGATAAGGTCATCTTTCAATCCTGTCATATTGCGAATCTCTTCGTTTCGCTTTCGATCGGCTATGGTAACGCCGCACATTTTACACGAAGAGATCGCATCTCCACTGAATTCTACTTGCTTTTATGCTTCTTTTGGCATACCCAGGTTTCGCTGCCATATAACAAAGTCGGTACCAACACTGCGTTATGCACTCTTCACCACGCCTTGCCTTTTGACTAATGCATTCAGGGCACCATTGACTTTGTTTCCGGCAGCGACACGCCTATCCACATCTAAATCACATCTTCCATCCCGGCTGAAAGCACTCCCCAAGTATACAATTTTATTTACCTGTTCTAGACTCAACTTTAAAATCACTTAAATAACATTTATTGTTCCTATTTTTGGCAGCTGAAATTTTAATTGGCTTATCCAGTTTACAATAATTAAAGAATAAACTAATGTCATTTACAAGATGAAATGAACTACCTGAGTCAACAACCCATTTAAAACTATTTTTATTATTCTGTTCGGTGTCAGGGCTAAATGACATAAAACTTACAAATTTGTTACCTTCAGTATTTTCAGTGCCTGTAAGAAATGACTTTCCTCTACCTCTCCCCTGGGTCTGATGACGAGTTGCCTTACCGTCGTCTCGGCCTCCGTTGTACTTCCAGTCGCTACGTCCACGGCCGTGAAGTCTCCAGTCGCCAGTCCTGTGTCGTGCCTGCTGAGTGCTCCTACACTGGGATTTTTTGTGTCCGGGGCGTCCACATCCATAACACAAGAAGATTGAAGAGTCAAGGGATTTGGTCGCTCCTCTGTTCCGTTTTTCCTCTTCCCCAAGCAGTCTGTTTTTCACGAAGTCCATTTTCAATTCCTCCACAGTTTCCAAAGCCGTGATAATGCCTTCATGAGATTTCGGCATGGATAGGAGTAAATAGTTAACCTTTTCTTCCTCCGAGAGCTCACTGCCAGCATTCCTTAGTTATGTAAATAGCTTTTCCATGTCAATAAAATGTTCCATTAAACGTTTCCGTTCGTCGAATTTCATATCGGACAACTCTCTTCTTATAAATAATTTAGATCGTGTACCTTTCTTCTTAAAGCTGTCTTCCATGCATGTAATCATTTGATAAGCAGATCTGTCCTTTAAGTATTCGAGGTGACTGTCGGCGTTTGCCGCTATTATAATAGCCTGGGCCTTAGCTTCCAATTGCAATTGCTTGTTATCCGTAGATTAACTGAAATCCTCCTTTTCGATCGCCTCTATTGCTCCATTATCCCGCAGGATACTTTTTAATCGAAAGTCCCACGCGTTGTAATTGTCCCCTGCGAAAGGGACAATTTGATATTTTTCTTTTGACATTTTCTGTCCTTTAACACTTATTAATCCACTATAAAACTGGTGGCCGTACTGGACCCCTAACGCTGTTAAGGATTATGGAGATAATTAAAGATATAATACTTTGAACCTAAAACGTGCTTTTTATTAATCTCAAAACAACAACATGGAGAGCCTATAACGTCATATTGAATCTTCCTTCACAACCACAGACACAGTGTTGACAACCGACGCAGTGTTGCCATTAAAATACAATATTATATAAATCATTGTTAATTAAAACCACCTGCTTGGGATCTTATAATTAATAAATTAAAACTATACCCAAGCATACCACTGCAAGATTTCAAAACACAGTCAGTTCATTCTGCGTAGATTGTACCAAAGACAGTAATTAGGAAGCTGAAGTTACTTCGGGTTAACTTTGACATCGGGACGTCAGTCACCTCAGTCCCCCGTGACCCTTCCATACTTTAGGTTGGGTTCAATAATTTGCAAAGACACTAGCGCCATCTTGTACAATATCTGCATAAACTTTCGAACATTAAATTCTAAAAGGTGCGCTAGATGGCGACTACACCAATTCTGGTTATTTTCGAACTGGCAAGTACCAAGTAGCAACTTTATATGACATAATGGCTACCGGCGTCTGAGCAAGTTGTTGTTTTATTGTAGTTTATAAGATATTGTCGGTTTTTGCTACAATAAGTTTGGTTGAGTTAGGATTATCCCTCTCTTTCTTGTTGTCAGTTTAGATTTTAATGCTGGAACCACATTGTAAGTTTGTGTAGTGTTGTGCGAAATAGACGCTTTCATTTATCATTCCGGTAACCCGGTGGACATATTTAATTTGGTTTGGTGTTGTATTTTGCGGAATAGACGCTTTTACATCGTGTTATATATATATATATATATATATATATATATATATATATATATATATATATATATATATATATATATATATATATAAAAATAAATGTTAATATTACTGAAATGTACAATACGTTTTTAATTGAACCCTAATCCCTTAGAATAGTATAGTATAGATAGCTGTATATACATTACTACATACAGCTATCTATAGTCAACATGATATTGAGATTAGTTCAAGGGATATGATACCAGACGGCGACACTATTCATATTTGGGTGAAAAAAAATCCTAGGAGATGGCTCTCTATTTCTGTATATATTACTCTACTCTTTGCCCGTGACCATGGGTGCTGGAAAGCACCCGAAACATCGGGTATTAAGAATAAAATAAATAAAACGCGATAAAACCCGAAAAAGTAGTTTTAATCAATATATAGTGTTCGCGTAAATATAATAAATCATAATGTTTTGTGTAAATAATTTAATAAATTGTAGTGTGTTATTTAGATATAAGGTACAATGGAACTGACATGTTAAAAATAACGTAAGTCCCTAAATTAAAAAAGCATTAAGCTACTGTTTTACGCTGGTATTCTGCGAGAACGTAGTCCTTCCTCGGTCGAGCCGACCCATTCGTTCTACAACTATACTACTAATATAACTGCAGCATGGCTTTATTACGTATAATATTAAATAGAATAATATTACACAGATCTTTTAGTAAGAATATAAGTTAGTATTAATATTTTATGAATCTTCATAAAATATTAATACTAACTTTTAGTATATTAAAAGGTGTCGAGGTAGACAGAGACTAACTTTCAAAGACCATGTGAGCAAATTGCTCGAAGAGGGGAGGGTCAAGAGTACTCGGATACCTAGACGTGCATGTATGAAGAAGTTAATGAACCTGAAAGAAGCGAAAGAGGTATGTAAGGATCGTGACACTTGGCGGTCTGTTCTCTCTGGCTACCCCGTTAGGGATTGTGCGTGAAGATAAGTAAGTAAGTAAGTTCTTCACTCAGTTATGCAAGAAAACAAGCAATTGTCGCAGTGTGATAAATTATATTACTCGTATTTAAGTACATTTTTAAGGGAGAAGCTCTATATGTCTTAAGACATTTGCCTTTTACTAATGAAAATTATACAATTGCGCTTGATTTACTTAAGCAACGCTATTACAATAAACTAAGAGTTAGTACACACCATTTTAATCAAATCTTAGATATTCCTAATATAACGAAATGTACTGGTACTTCAATACGCAATTTATTGAATTATGTCAACCAGCTTTGAAAGATTCAGAGCAACCATACCAATATTGTGATACATTGTTAATATGTATTTTGTATAGAAAGCTTGATCATTATACTGTGCGTTTATTTTACTTAGAAAGGAAAACAGCTGACACAATGCCTGACTTGCAATCCTTTATAAAATTTGTAGAAAAAATGGCCTTGGCACTTGTAACGCTTACGCTAGCTTCCATTAGCGCTCCGCTTGCGAAATACAAGGGTTCATCGCCTGCCTGCAGTTTTGCTTAAGTTAATAAGCATAAGAAAATAAAATGTAAGTATTACAAAACATAATATCGCCGTGTTCATGCTTGCCATAATTTAAATCGGTTAATTTTAAAGATAGAAATAAAAAATTATAAATTATGTACTGTTTGCCTTAATAAAGATCCCGGAAAGTGTAGGTTCAACTTTAAATGTGCTATTTGTAAGTCCAATTCATAACTCCCTGTTGGGCGGGGGTTAATCTACTTCTACTTCTCGCATTTTGACATTAACATTAGGACTAGATTAACGCCTATTCAGCTCTCCCGCCCGACGAGACTCTGAAGGAGAGCGAAGGTCGTGTTGATCTCCAGGGTAAGTTTGAGAAGTTCTTCCTTCACGTGGTTTCCACCTGTTATTTGGTCAAGTTCGATAAGAAGTCCCCAAAGACCAGTCCAGAAAATCTGTGAAGCTGGCAGTGAAAGAAAAGAAGCTCAGATTCAGTGCTGTATCTGGCTACGCTTGTGTAGGAATTCGCAATCCGAGTCCTATAAGCGTGGAGCAGATGTGAGTCGTCCACCGAGCACTGACGAAGGCTATCGCTAATACGGCCTGGGGGCGCACCTGGAATTGGGACCAAAAAGACAATAATTAAAAAGCTAACGTCAGTAACCTCAGTTCCCCGTGACCATGGGTGCTGCAAAGCACCCAAAACGTCGGGTATTAAAAATAAAATAAATAAACAAATAAACGCGATAAAATCCGTAAAAGTAGTTTTAACCAATGTGTATGTTTGCGTAAATATAAGAAATCGTTATAACATAGATATATTAATATTAAGCGAAATAAACATTAAGGAAGAAGAACTTCCCTAAGGCATAAAATTGGGAACAGAGGGAAACTGAATCAGCAATAGAGTAAGAAAACAGTAAAAAAAGTCACGAAATTGGCGATAATTCAACAATTGCCTCGGTAAACTGCTACGTTAAGCCATTGCTCTTGTGTCTAATCTCTCTATGGTCATAAAAACAAAACAAAAGCATTTACATCCACACACATGACATAATTCGTGGTGAAATTGACCATCTCAGTATAAGTCGTCAGAGCAAGTCAAATAGCTCTAGCGACGTACTATGAGAGTGAGTCTGACTATTGGTGATCGTGCAATTTTTGTATGGCTTTACCAATTAAGGTCATATCCACAAAATATTTTACGACACGACAGTTAAGAGCTAAAAACTAATAGGTGACGCTGTAACCGAGTTAAAAAAATCCTACATTTGATTACCAAATTTATTAACATTCACAATTTACATGGTACAGCCATGCTACGGATATATTGTGGTTGTCGATGCATGGGACGGCTTGACCTGCGAAGAAATACGCTTTCCAATAATATCAGAGAAAAATAGCAGTTATATACTTCAGTGTTTCTAACGATGGGTGTAGAGAACTGGAGACCTTTTTTACGGGAAATGAGGTTTTCCATTTTACTCCGCAGGGATAACAACGCATCTGCATTTCGATTCTTAACCGAGGATAGATGTGGATGCCTATGTGTCACAGCATGCACTTACCACCAAGTAGATTCTGTGCTCGTTTTTCTCCCTTATCATATAGAATCGATTAGTTGTTTTCCGTTCATGTTATTACTAAATTCATCACGCACTTACAGTTCAGGGGTTCCGACGTTGATTTTATGTAAATTTATATAAACATAGATAACTAAACCAGAGGTTAAAATTAACTCATAAGTAAGACGTGATGTAAGCAGCTTTGAATGTTTGCTTAGTTCATTTCTTATTCCCCCGCCGGGCGTATCATACCATTAATCTTCGCGTCTTCACCCTCGTTAGACCTCAGCGCTCTTCCCCAACAGCGAATATTATGACTGTGATCCGTTTAGATAAAACTTTATTTGCTCTTCAAAAATTTATGGTTTTATTAATTGTGTTTCGCCCCTAACCTGACACGCATTTTCAGCTTTGTATTTTATTAAATTGTTTTTTCTGAGTGTAATTGATTGTAGGAGTTTTGGTTGGGAAAAGATTATATTCTTTATTATTCTAGGTATATCAGTGCCCTAGGGTTGACTGGCAGGGAATATTTTCCTTTTGTTTAGTTCAATCAATTAAAATATTTCAATTAAAAATATTATGTAATGTTCCCTGTGAAAAAATAATTATTTTAACGAGATATTGTTATACTTATACTAAAGTTAACTTCTAAAACGCCAAGCATCCAAATTTGACTACTTCGATATTCCGTCAAAATTCAAGAGGTCAAATTTGACCGCACCCACCCACAAAAATTTAATCCAAAAAAATTTGTGATCATATCCTAGGCAGTTCAAACCATTACATCAGACTTGATAGACCAAAAATCCTCGCGAAAAAATATGGATGATAAGTGAAGATATTGAAATTATAAAACATCCTAATTTCAATAATGTATCAGGCTGAGTACTACCATCTGCTTGGAACCGTGTAATTAATTAAAACAAAAACAAAACTAAACCCAACCATACCACTGCAAAACTTCAAGACACAGTAAGTTCATTTTGCATAAATCGGACCATAAATAATAATTAAAAAGCTGAAGATAATACAGGTTAACCTATCAAACCCCAAATGGTCGGATCGAACCACGGCGATATTTTGTCAAATGCCAAGTGGTCAGATCCGACAACACCGCACTTTAACCCATAAATATTTATGTTTAGAGACTACTTTTCTGTGCAAAAGTTTAGCATTATAGAATCAATATAAAATTTTCTATCCTCTATCCGTGGAATGAAAAGTTAAGTAGTCTATGAATATTTATTTATAATATACGTTCATTTCGTACGTCATTTACGTGTGAATGTTATTGTGAAGATTTTTGGATTTTTTCTATTGTTTTATTAGTGTTCTAGTATAGTGTTTTATTATAAATTTATAATGAATGTTTTTGTGTAAATATTATTATTATTTATATTCTTGCGTAAATAATTTCGAGTAATATATATTGAAATAACTGTGATTTTCATGCTGTCGGCATCCGCTTGGTATATTTTTTTTTTTGTTATCAAAATACAGTAAAATCTTTTTGTTTAGATCAAAGGATATAGAATTTTGTAAAAATTTTATAATGCTAAATTTCTTCTTAGAAAAGTAGTGTCTAAATATAAGTTTTAATGGTGTTAAGTGCTGGGGGTGGGTGCGGTCGCATGCGACCGCTCGGAATTTACCAGGCGCATGGACTGCATGGGAATGTTATGGGGATTGAAGGGTTAATCTTAAAAGCGTGTTCAGTGGATATTTCTTTTCGCCCTTATGATGTTTGTGAATAAGTAAATGAGTCTGCCTTTGGTTCCTGTGCAGCGGTGTGGTTCAGTAAAGAACCAGTACATGAATCAATATTTTAAACTGATAATTCAGCATTCAAAACTTGATTTGGGTGGAGACAAAGTTAGATATTATTTTGCCTCATTTTATCCAATGGTTCATAAAATGTGACTATAAGCAGATAAATATAAATATACAGCGACATCGTACGGTTAAGGTAGATTTCAACTGTGAAAATAAATATAATTTAATGCGTGTGTACTATAATTTTCGTTAAAATTTAATATTAAATAATGAATATCAAGGTACATCGATCATTTTAAAAAAGACATTATAGTATTTTAATACTAGCAATGTAAAATACAGTATGTTTTTGTAGTTAAAGGGTGACATGTAAGAATATACCTGTCTAATTTGAAGTTTTCAAATATATTTTTCCAACATATAAATTAATTTGAGTCAGAAATCAATGTGTGCAATTTCTTTAACCATTTTATAGAATAAACGTAACAAACGAGCACACATTCCACCTGATGATAAATGGATTCTGAGACCCTTAAGCATCAACATCTGATTAAGAAGAATCAAAATTCAGATGCGTTGTAACATCTGAGGACTAAAATACAAATCCTCGTTTTCAGTAACAAGTTTTTTTTTTCATTTGGTGAGTGTAGAGATCCGATGAAAAAATCTGATGTTCTGTGAGAGTGTGTTTCTACCACGGTCGAGCCAACTCATTCATGCTATAACTATTATTATGCTACTCGTATTTTGGCGATAAACGACTATTGTGATTAACAATTTATATCGAATTGTAATTAAAAATGTCCAGTCGTGCCTATTATTTACTGTTGTCGCGGACATATTTTGGTGATTTTGTATCTTTATTTGTTCCGGGGTGACAATGTGGCTCTATTTCGTATAAAAATATTTGTATAATTCTGTCAAGTACAATAACAGTTGTAAACAATTTATACAATATATAAGTCCCACAGCCAGGCTAAGGCTTATTTCTAAAAGGGTTATGTAGCAATTTTATCGATAACGTATTACTCGGCTTCCTCTCTGCTCCCTTAACCCTAGATCACTAACCTTAAATCGGAGTAACACTATCACTAACCATTCGATTCACAGACTACGCAATGAAACGCAAATATTTTCAAAATCGTTGTTATTTACTTTATAAAAGAAACAAAAACTTGAAAGTCCTTTCTTTAAGGAATCAAACAAATCGATGAAAAATAAACAATATTAATTCTTACAACTATTACAAATAGGAACTGTGTGCTCTCCGCAAATGGCCTTTTTGCAGTATGTACAACAATATTTTGTCATACGCCTTTTTTTTTTGCTTAGCAAAATCCACATATTTTTCTTGTTTTATGTAGCTCTTGTACACAGCTTTCTTGTGGCACTTCAATGTTGAGAATATCTCCAATACTCTTTTTCACATCACGCTGCAAAGTCACCGTATTGTAGCGCTCGAGTAGCCAGGGTTTTATTAGTTCATCTGCCATTTGCAAGGCAAATTCTCTCCTCTTGAGCGGTTTCTTATGGTCTCGGATCATATTGCATACGTATACAGCATACGCGTTTATGATACTAATGTTTACAGTATCATATCATAGTTTTGCGATCAGTGCTCATGATAGAACACATTTGATCCACGGTATCTACAGCGCCCTTTGTAGAATTATAGAAATGAATAATTTCCGGCTTCTTGGTAACATCATTGACAGTGGGTTGATCATGGGTGGTTGATAAAAGGTAAACAATCTTGTTAGACTTGGGCTTGTATGAAACCATGGTCATCTCGTTATCGAAGCAAAACATTGAAGTGCCCACTTGCCGTGCTCTAGAGTTTTTTATTTCCTGGGGTATTTCCCGTTTGTTGCTTCGCAATGTACCAACAATTGTCAATTTATACGGAGCCTGGAGCATATCGGAAGCAAGAGGAATGGATGTAAATCAATTGTCCATAGTTAGTTTCGATTCGAACCATGTATGGGTTTGGTGATCTCCTTCACCAAATAGCTCGCAAGAGGTTCGATTCCTGGATTAGTTACCTTGCCTAAATATGGAATGGCATTGCATACATATTTTGTGTTCCGAGTCTGCCATCATAATAAGCTTAAGACCGTATTTATTTGGCTTATTGGGTATGTACATCCTAAATGGACAACGTCCTCTGAACCCAACAAGCTGTTCGTCAATAGTTATGTATGAACTGGGCTTATACCATTTTACACAGTTGCTTATGAATGCCTCCAAATTGAATGGAGCAAGCTTGTCAGAGGCCCTCTGCTCTGTTCTTGTTGTCTTGTCAAAACTAAGGCATCTCAGTAAGAAATCAAACCTATCAGCACTCATGCACGCTTTAAAAGTAATTGCACTCCGTTTGTGGTCAAATAGTGTTCTAGTGGGCAAGTGGTTACTTTTTATAGCCGCTGATTGTATCAAGAGACCCAGTAAAGCCGTCACTTCGTTAGTGGAAGTATGCGAGTTGGTATACTTCTCCTGTTTGTATTTAGACTTCTTGATGTCAATCTCCGTGTTGGTATAAGTAACCATCTCATTGATTATTTCATGAGAAATGAACTGGAGAAATAATTCTCTGGGGTCTGTTATTTCTTTGGCTACACCTGCAGGTTCAGGGACTACGTGAATCACATTACGAGAAGATGTTCTTGCTCGTGGATTGCGAGGTCTAGTAGACCATTTATAACCGCTCTTTCCATAAAGGTGATTTTTATTGGAACGGATCACAAATGATGACTCAGGCTCCTGCGGCTCCTGCTGATGCTGGATGGACTCAGACCCCAACTGACCTATATCGGATGTATTATCATCTGAATATATTACAATTCTTCGCTTACGTGAGCGCGTGCTGACGAAAATCTCCTCATCGGATGACATCGAACCTTCTTCCTCACTTTCATCAGTTCCTACGTGGGCATCTGCCACCATATTATCTCCTTTTTCCGATTGTTCCTCTGCTTCATCGTGGTTAGTTACTCGATGTCTGACTCACACAACCAACGTCCAATGCGCTCCTCATCTCCTCTCAAATCCATCTAAAAATAAAATTGAAAATCAAAACAATATCCTAAAATGGTCCAAAAATATTCATAAAGTCTGCAAAATAAATTTTCCCTTTACTTTTATTCCACAAAATAATAGCAAATTATTCCTATTTTACAATTAATAGCTAAAAATTCGAGTAGCGTAAAATATAATAAAAGTAATCTTGAAATTAGAAAAATATTATAACTAAAAATAATGTTACACAGTCACTAACCTTTCGTCTGTCTGACGACGCGACGGCTGTATGGCTGATGTACCGAGCGGGGGAGGGATTGCGGGTGCCGCGAACCTACCGAACTATGAAATGCGGGGGGTATGCGTAGTCTGAGAGACGAATGCTTAGTGATCTAGGGTTAAGATGCCTTTATTTAATGATTTCTTATATTTACGCGAACACTTCACATTGATTAAAACTATTTTTACGGATTTTATCGCGTTTATTTTACTATTATTTTTTTATTTCCGACGTTTCGGGCGCTTTTCAGCACCCATGGTCACGGGGGACTGAGATGACTGACGTCCCGATTTCATTGTTAAACCCGGAGTACCTTCAGCTTTTTTAATTATTGTTTATGGTCCGATCTATGCAAAATAAACTGACTATGTCCTGAGGTCTTGCAGTGGTATGCTTGTGTTTAGTTTTAATTTTATTGATTATAGGATCCCAAGCAGGTGGTAGTACCCAGCCTCCTTCTCTATTGAAATTAGGATGTTTTTTAATTTCAATAGCCTCACGTATCATCCTTGGTAGGAATGGGTGTTCTTTCGCGAGGATTTGTGGTCTATCAAGTCTGATGTAATGGTTGGGGCCGTTTAGGATATGATCGCAAATTTCACCGTTCACTTCAACGTTCCGGGAAGTCTGCAGTTTGATAGACCACAAATCCATTATATCAGATTTGATAGACCACAAATCCTCGCGAAAGAACACCGATTCCTACCAAAGATGATACGTGAGGCTATTGAAATTAAAAAACATCCTAATTTCAATATAGAAGGAGGCTGGGTACTACCACCTGCTTGGGATCCTATAATCAATAAAATTAAAACTAAACCCAAGCATACCACTGCAAGACCTCAGGACATAGTCAGTTTATTTTTTGTTTATGGTCAATTAAAAAAGCTGAAGGTACTCCGGGTTTAACAATGACATCGGGACGTCAGTCATCTCAGTCCCCCGTGACCATGGGTACTGGAAAGTGCCCGAAACGTCGGAAATTAAAAATAATAGTAAAATAAACGCGATAAAATCCGTAAAAATAGTTTTAACCAATGCCATTATTTATTTATCCATTACAGCCTATCAAAAGTCCTCTACTGAACCTAGGTTTCCCCATAGATAGCCTCATAAAGGGAATATTTGCCATCGTTCTCTCACTTAATACCTCTCACAGAGTACCAGCGTATAATAGCAGCTTAATGCTTCTGTGTTTCGTATGGTCAGTGTAGAACCGGACACCCGTTTTACTTAAAACGAGGCATTCCATTTTATTACTCAGAGGTGACAACTGAATTTTTTTTATTCTTAATTGAGTAAAGTAAAGTAAAGTAAAAGTTACAGCCTATATACGTCCCACTGCTGGGCACAGGCCTCCCCTAATTTCTGAGGGGGTTTTAGGGCAAGGTAGTGTCCGCCGCGCTGCCCCAATGCGTGTTGGCGAACTTCACATGTCTTCGAAATATTTTTTTCTTAATCCTCAGACATGCAGGTTTCCTCACGATGTTTTCCTTCACCGCCGAGCACGTGGTAATTAATTGAGTATGAATGTAGATTTATATGAGCCACAGTACTGACCTAGTATCAAGTGGACTGTGTGCTCGTTTGTCCTACTTATTCCATATAAAAAAAAACTCGATAAGTTGGATATTTGTATTATTTTGTTATCAGGAAGATATTAACGGAAGATACAACAGGTTGATTTTAGGATCCCTAGAGGTTCTATAAATATAGGGTAGTTATTTCTCTGCTGCAGCTGTTATCTGTCAATATAAAGATTCTGTCTTCACAAACATTTCAGATATTTGCAGTGCGTGGTATATTTTCAGTTACGCATAATATATTTAAGCTTTTTCGGTGCGTATATTTTCTTATCTTTGACTGGTGAATATGAATTAGAAATAAAATCGTCATTATTTGCATTTGAAAACGACTTACTTGATCGCTAGAGAAGTCCCATTTTCTTTTTATATATAGACATACTAATAAAATAAATAAAGGTTTATCGATTTTTGTTGTAATTGAGAACGAAATTACTTATGAATAAATACTTTTTGTCTCTTGTCTTGTGTTGTCTTGGCTTGTGAAATAATTTCACACATAATACTACAACTGGTTTGGCATCCATAAAGGTGTAAGACAGGGCTGTGTGGCTTCCCCGTGGTTGTTCAACCTATTTATGGACAGTTGTTTGCAAAATTTGAAAGTTGAAGAATGCGGATTAAGAATGGGTGAGTTAACCATCAAATGCCTTTTGTACGCCGATGATCAAGTTATTCTTGCGTCGTTGGCGGCTGAGTTGCAAATGATGTTTACATTAATGAACAGATCATTAAAAGAAAGGGGTATGAAAGTGAACGCAAGTAAGACGAAAATTATGATTTTTTGAAAGAGATGAAAGTAAAACGATATGTGAAATAAGAATAGATGGGGAGTTGATTGAGCAAGTAGATGAGTTTGTATATTTGGGTTGCGTATTTAGCAGGGATGGGAGATATGATAAGGATATAGAACGACGAGTGAACGCAGGAAACAGAGTAAATGGGGCCCTGCACTCTATTGTGAAGAGTCAAAATGTGTCAAAAAAGGCACGTATGGCAATTCACAATGCTGTGTTGGTCCCTACTTTAACGTATGGTAGTGAAAGTTGGGTGTGGCAGAAGAAGCACGAGAGTAGAATAAATGCAGTAGAAATGCGGTCGTTAAGGAGTATGTTAGGGCTGAATCTGAATGACAGGGTGAAGAATTGTGTGATAAGAGAAGAGTGTGGTTTGCAAGATGATATTGTGACCAGGATTAAGAAAGGAATGCTTCGGTGGTTTGGTCATGTGGAAAGAATGGATGAGGAAAGAGTGACAAAGAAAATTTATGTTGCAGAAGTGAATGGCAGAGTCGGAAAGGGACGTCCTAGGCGAAAATTTATTGACCAAATTGGCGATTTATTGAAAACGGGCCAAATTAGGAGTACCCTTAACCGACGAGCATGCATGCGTAGATGTATGGATGTGAAGGAGGCGAGAGAGGTGTGTCAGGATCGTGCCAAATGGAAGTCTGTAGTCTCTGCCTACCCCTCTGGGTGACAGGCGTGAGTGTTTATGTATTATGTTAATACTACAACATATTGATGACATTTTTTTAGTAAATTATAGGACACAAGTGCATTTACTCTCATATTTATAGCATAGCAAGAAGAGACCAAATGTCACCACTTCATATTTCAAACGACACGCATGAATTATACGGCACATCTTCAGCTATAGGTTTGTCTCTATTTAAATTATTCGAAAATTAAATAGGTAACAGCTAGATGAGTATATAGGTTCCCTACCCCATATCATCCTGTGGGTGTCGTAAGAGGCGACGGAGGGAAACAAATCAGGAGATGGGCAGCAGCGTCTTCCTAATAACGACGAAAAATTAAAACTGCGGTTGCCAACCCGCTTGCCAAGCGTGGCAACTAGGGAAAATATCCTCACTATGAGGAAACTATAAGGGGGGTGGGGATTGGGGGGAAGGTTGTCAGCAGTGGACTTTATCAGGCTATAAGGTTAACGAAAAGTTAAATTATAAATTTACTCTCTATGTACATGTAATGTTGTCAAGTTTTTAAAACACGACAACTACAAGTTACTTATAAACAGAGAAACTGACGTAAAATTCTATAGATTTTTCTCGTGAGTATAGAGCTGGATGGTAATTTAAACTTCAACTAAGCGTGCATTATTGTCAGATTTCAGTCTAATTGGGTTCCGGTACCTTAAACGGAATAGACAAAATAGCCCATATCCGGTTAACGCTGTCATTTCCCTTCCTCTTCGAACGACGTTAACCGACTATTGCCCTTGTGTAAGTAGGGCTTAAAATTTATTCTTCCTTGAAAGATGACAAAATGTCCTCGATACAGCTTTCCAATATAATCAAAATAAACTTTTCGTAGTCACCTGTGTTGTTACTAACAGATAATATATTGTTATAGCAGGATAATCTAATATAATAGGTTAGGGTAGTATTATAAAATATTAAAAAAAATAACAGCCTTTACAGGTCCCACTACTGGGTACTGGCTGACCTGCCGACTGCCTCGTTAGTCTAGTGGTTATAAACGCGACTACTGATTATGAGGTACCAGGTTGGAATCCCGGGTAGGACTGAAAAAATAGTTATAGAGTTTTTCCGTCAAGAAAAACTCAGCATCTGTCCGGAGTAAGGAAGTTGGCGGTGTGACAATCCCGTGCCTCAGAAAGCACTTTTTTTTTATTTTTTTTATAGGATAGGGTGACAAACGAGCACGCAGTCCACCTGATGGTAAGTGGTTGCTGCGGCCCATAGATATCTACATCTATCTTCCATTACAAATCAAAATGCAGATGCGTTGTCACCCGTGAGGACTAACGAACGCTCCATTTCCAGCAAAAAGGGTCTCCGGTTCTCTACACTCACCATACGAAACACAGCAGCATTAAGCTACTTTTCACGCTGGTATTCTGTGAGAGCGTGGTCCTTCCCCGGTCGAGCCGACCCTCGTGCTACAACTATACTACTAATATAATTGCAGCATGGCTCTACCACGTATATACTGATTCTCCACCTGGTGCTGCGCCTAATCTACCCCCCTTTGTGTCGGTTTACCGTCCCATCGAAATATGAGAGAGAGGGAATAGAGAGTGCACATGTGGATGCGCAGGATGCGCAAGTACAGGCGCACTCTGCTACTACTGCGCAGATCACTAATCTCCTTTGAGGCTGGCCGCTGCTGTGACTGAAATTCGGACTGGAGGACATTATTACTAGCCTTCTCTCATTTCGTGACCAAATACACATGGTTAAGGTTTTTTACTTTTAATACATGCAAAAGCATGTATATGTAATATATATGTAAATGAGCACTTAAAACTGGCGCTGCTTGGTATCTAACCCAGATTACTAGCGTATTATAAAATGACAATAGCGAACTCCTAAACAAATTTTATGCGACTTTTTTTCTTTCGTTTACAAGCTTAGAATGCTGAATTTTTTTTCGGTCATACTACTGCAGGAAGTCAGGAATTAAAGATTGCTGGCTCTATGGTACAAAACGCCTTAATTGGCAAGTCGTTACAACAACAACTAGTTAATATAATTTTCATGTATGTTTATATATGGTAATTAGCATTAACATAGGGGTAATCCTTAAAGAACGCATTAGTATATAGTATGGAGGAGTCTTATGAATAAAATACACGTCAAACTCGGCTGCAAGGTATAAAACTTTTGCCTGTAAAACTGTAACAACTACAACAACTGGTCAATTAGGTTTTGAATTGTGTATGATGATTTTTTCCAGACTTCGATAGACCAAAAGCTTGATAAGATAATACATAGTAAATTATTTATTTATATCTGTAATGGTGACAAGTAGACGCTTAATAATTCCATCATATATTATTTCGCCATTGTCCTTTACGGCAAGCTCCTGAGCTGTCACAGCTTACAAATATAGTACTTATAATTAGTTTCTTAACCATAACGGTAACAAAGGTGATCACAGTATATGCCTGAGGACTGCATAATGGAATGCTTCGTTACAAATACAGGTATACGGTTTCCTTCGCTCACCATCCGAAACATAGTAGTATTATTATATTACTCTAATTCATTAATTCGTCATTTATATTTTTTAGCTTTTACAGTAGCAATTTCTGTAGCGCGGAAGAGTGTATTCGGTGCAGGATCACGCCCGCTTACAGATTACCTACATAAGTGAAAGTGGAAGTCTGTAGCCAACTTTAAACAAACATGGGGCTACAGATACGTTGGTAACTACGTTTGAGGATTAAGCTATAATATCTCACAGCTTGTAATTGGTTTATAATAAATGTTTAATTAATAAATGTTTGACGGTAAAAATGGGCAAGATGGCGGAACCTACCTAGATCAAGACAAAGACTTACCCTATGATCAAGTTTCAAAAGTGAATTTTAATTTTATCTTAATAACATTAAGCAATTACATACTTAAGTCAGTCCAAAAAGTTCTAAGACTACTTAAAAATTCAACTAAATCATTGAAGTGAAAATTAAAATTAAATAAAATGTATTAAATAATTTTATAAATTATTTTAAAGCTGAGAGAGAGAAAAATACTTTACTCAATAGATTAACATAAAAAGGTGCGTGGCGTCACAGTTTGTTCGATTGCTGCGGAGGCCGAGAGGGGGAGGGGGTGGGTGTTAATAATTTACAGCTAAACATGCCGTAATGATGTCATGAACTTATCGATTGTGAACTCACAAAAACTTGCAACCTAAATATTATAAGCAAAAAATGTTTCATTTATTGTGTCACATTGTAATATTAGTACAAGTATCGTTACATTTATACGTGGACATCGAAAATTGATATTCTTCTTTGTAGTATTTTCTATACTAATTTAATAAAGCGGAACTGTTTATTTGTTTTTCTTTATTTAAACACGCTAATCTCTGGGACTACCAGTTTGATTTTAAAAGTTATTTTTGTATATTACAGCTAGATACATGATAAATGGTATAAGTTATCTACTGTTAAGCACCTCTCAGCTAGTCTTAAATAATGATTTTTATAAAGCAAGTCAGAGGAAAAAACGCTTTAGAAATGATTTATTCGCGTGCGCTGGCGTATTGATTAGTGATACGTAAATACAATGATGAGGTATTTTGTTACAAAGAAATATTGAAAATTAAAAAGTGATTCATGTGCGTTCTTATTAGGCATGGCATATTAATCTTTTCAGACTAGTTTACCTTTGCTATGGTATTTTGCTATGGAGACACGCGCCTGACTCTAATTATTATTCATTGTTTTACGGAAGGGGGCCATTAGAGCAATCTATGATTTAAAAGCTATAGAGTCGCTCAAAGAAAAAAATTAAGGAAAATAAAATATGAAAGTTTGCCTGTCAATACATTTATGAAAACGTAATGTACGTACACAAAAATAAAAGTAGTTTTTAAAAAATAATTGATATTAATTTTGTAAATACTAGGAACAGATGCAAGTTAGTATAACAGTTACTCGACTCCACCGAGTCAGTAATTCGTTATTGGGGCGATGTATACGATTTTTCAAAAAATCCCAGAAAATACAAAATTTGCTTGCTTAAAAACTAAGCTTGTAACAAAAAAGGGTTATTATTATATTACGGCATTTATGGATGATCATAAGCCCTAGAAAAGGTGATCGCTACAAAGCTATTTCTAATTTGTTTTGTCTTATTTATTTTTTAACATACATTTTTTTAAGATAGGGTGACAAACGATCACGTAGTCAACATAATGGCAAGTGATTGCTGTGGCCTAAAGACATCTACATCTATTCTCGATTACAAATCAAAATGCAAATGCGTTGCCACCCCTGAGGACTAAGATGGAATGCCTCGTTTATTAAAATGGTAAATTTATTAAAACTATTTCACGATGGTATTCTGTGAGAGCGTGGTCTTTCCTCGGTCGAGCCGAAACATTCGTACTAAAATATACTCTAAAATATAATATAGTTGCAGCTCTCTCTCTCCCACGTATGAGGAATAAGTGATTGTATATTTGATGTATTGTAAACTGTTAGTTTTTTTTTAAACTCTCGCTTGATTTCTTGCTAGTTCTTTCGAAGTCAGAGGTTTTTTTCTAACTAGTGGTAAATTAAAAAAGTGACTTTCAAAAAGTTTTATTTAGAATTAGTTTTTCTCTATCGGTATATGTAGGTATGTGATAGATAGAGTGGATAAAATTAAACTTTTCTATATAACGTACATATGCCGATAGATAAAATTACTGCATTATTTTGTAAGTTTTAGCTAAATTGATTAAACTATATGGGCGGGGGATGCTCGAGTGAAACCGTGGGCCATAGCTAGTTTATTATAAATGGTGAGGTTTACTATGTGTATGTTGTGATTTTTCATACAAAATGATTTAATCTATTGAATGTAAGTATTTTAATCACGTATACACACACATACACATTTTCCCATGTACGGCACAGGATTCCATCCTGAATCAGCAAGCTGTCCCATTGGGCCCAATAGCTTGTAGTGGTGGAACTCATCGCTAAGACGTCGCTTGATGTCCGGATCTTCCTGCTGTGCATGTTGTAAGCTGTCCTTCCACTCGTTGCTGAGGTGGTCTGTCCTGAGTATCCTCACAGATGCCACTTCCTTATCCTCTTGCCTAGTACTATCCTTTCGAGATCGATCACCTTCCCTTTTTACAGATCGCTTAGGGCAGCTGGGTCGAAGATGGCCCCTTTCCCCACAGCCGCAGCACTTTGGGCTGAAAATTTTATTGTGGTTGCGAACTGTAGGTACCTCAACCTCCCTAACGTGAGGAGAACGATGATCCTGCCGCTGTTGGGCGGTAAGCTGTAGCTGTATGAGCTGAGATCCCTTGCCGCGCCTGCGCGAAAAATATTGTAAAAGAGTTTGGTAAACAAATACATAGCGCTTTTCTTCACAAAACTGAATGCCAACTCTAGGTGATACTAGTTATTATATGGAAAGAAAATCAAAAATATTTAATCACCTCACAAACATTAATACGTATCCAGTTACTGGAGTCTTAAGGGTATGCCTATGTCAGGATATAATTAGTTACATAAGCACTCAAGCCTGTCACTCAGAGGGGTAGGCAAAGACTACAGACTTCCATTTGGCACGATCCTGACACACCTCTCTCGCCTCTTCCACATTCATATACCTACACATACATCCTCGTCATTTAAGGATACTGGTTGCGCGGAAAACCATTCGCGTTTTTATTTTTGACGGTAGGAACTTGCCGAATCATTATTCCCTTTCCCAAACGATATCATTCGTACCCTCCTATCGACACATCGGGGTGATGGGGTGGGAGGGGAAAGAAGACGATTCTAGAACATCGCGTAATCATCGGACCCGAGGATATATAAGACACGCGCGACCGACGCGCGCTCTTCTTCCCGCCGCAGCCGTCGTTGAACTACAACGCTTCTCTCCTGACGCACCCCTGGGGCCCCAGAGTGTCTGTCCAGAGGAGGTTCCGGAAATCGCCGCTATAGTGCTCTAAAGGATAGAAGAACCCCGGTGAGTCAACATTCCTTAATTTACTGCCTGATTAATATTTAATAATTGTTTAACCGCTCCAATTCTGTGTTCTCCCCATCAGGCAGGATTCCTTTCATCGATTTGGCAAGTAATAGTTTTAGTTTAGGGAAGGGCGAGTGCATTGTACCGCATGCTACAGTAGTCGCTTTTACATAAGCATAGAAGCGATCGCAAATACAGTCCACTTTAGTTAATATCTCGCGTAATAGGTTTGAGGTTTGACCGGGGAACTAGATTTTCGGCAGCCTTAAACACGTGGCTCCACCATTTTATGGTCACTTCGGCAGGATCTGGATTGGTGTTTAGTGGTTATCCAACCATTTTCTGGTCGAATTTTAAATTAATTGTTTAGATAACGCACTGTAATTTATGGAATAGACTTAAATACTGTTCGTTTAAATTAAAAATTTGATTTGGTACTCGCAAACAGAATTATTCATTTAATAGCGCTCGTATTTGGTTAAATTTAAAGCTTATTAAACAATTGAAACGGTGTGATAGCAACCGTTTGATACGCTTACCCACAATTTTGATAAAATTATTAGGTTTAGCAAACGACGCGTAGACTCGACCGCAACGGGTGTTCGATCTGATTACGTAATACGGCACGCCGAGTGTTCATCCTACGTCGTTTATGCGTGTGAGATTAATTGTGATTAATATAACTTTATTAAAATAATTTAAAATGGCAGTTAGTGGAAGTGAAATCAAAATTAAAACGCTTTATGCCAAGAGGGACATACTCTTTTCGCGTGTGCAGAATATAAGTAATTATATAAAGAACATTAATATAGAGGCAGTGCGGGAAGCCTTTTTGAATGAAATCGAAACGATAGATACTTTGCGGATAGATTACGAAAGAATATTAGACCAAATTAATCATTTGGAATTACAAAGCGACCCGAAATACATAGTGAACTACCAACCGCTGCTGGCATTCGAAGATATGTTGTGTCGCGTAAAAAGAACTGCAAAACTCCTACAATCTCAAAGCGAAGCAAAGCCGGAAATACAGGTACGCCCTCGTGACTCAATTAGGTTACCGCCAATAGATATTCCGGTATTCAATGGTGATATTAAGACGTGGCCCTTCTTCTTCAGTAGTTTTCAAAACAATATACATAACAACCCATCGTTATCGGACGCTGAAAAAATTATATTACTTAATTAGCAAACTTAGTGGCAGAGCACAGTCGATCTGCTCGGGTTTTACACCTACAGCAAACAATTACGTATTAATATTTGAAACGCTTATAACAAAATATGAAGATAGGAGAATGTTAGCTTCCGAATATTTGAACCAGATATTCGATCTTAAACCTATATCATCCGCGAACATCAACGGCTTAGAGCAGTTTCTAGATAAATTTGTGGCATCGGTGGCTGCACTTAAGAATTTGAAGTTTGATGACCTTATGGACGTGGTGTTTCTCCATATAGCATTAAATAAATTAGACTCCGACACCGTGCGTGCGTTTGAAATGGAGCATCGTAGCTCGGAGATGCCTTCCTTTCATTCATTAGCATCGTTCGTGCGAGATCAAATAAAGGTGATGCAGCGCTCTCCGAACGTTAAACAGGAGATTAAAAGGTGCGTCGACCGTAGACAGACTCAACCATCTAAAATAGCAGGGTCGTTAACTTACGTAACCGCTACGCCGACATCACTCCAGCATACTTGTATAGTATGTAAAGATAAACACGGTAATTTATATAATTGTGCGACTTTTCGTAAATATTCACCAAGCGAACGTTATAAGTTAGTAAAGACAAACAACCTATGTTTGAACTGCTTAAGCGATAAGCATTTAGTTGCAAAATGCAATTCGAGTTCCGTATGTAGCAAGTGCGCCAGGAAACATCACACGCTATTACATTTTGAAAATAGCAACATAGCGGCGTCAAGTAAGGCGGATAAGGAATTCACCCCTACTAAGGTCAACGATTCTAGCGGTCGACCTGGTGATGTCGCTCTGTGCTCATTGGCAAATATGGGAGTACAACCTCCTTCGACCGTGTTACTGGGTACGGCGCGTATTTTGGTTAGGGATTCGCGTGGAAACGAACAAAGCGTCCATGCACTGCTGGACAGCGGAGCCCAAAATAGCTTTACAACACGACAATGTTGTCAGCGCTTAGGTTTAGTAATAAATAGGTCACTTTCATGTCCTGTAGTTAAAGGCATCGGAGGTACTAGTAAAGCGACACAGGGATATATAAATTTAAAATTTTATTCTCGGATAGATCGTAATGTTAACTTTGATATAAATGCACTAGTAGTAGATAGGGTCACTGAACGGTTGCCAACCGTTTCGGTTGACACCTCGGCAATGATTGAATTTAAAAATTTGCCTCTAGCAGACGACACGTATGCCGTTCCTGGAAACATAGACATGCTCATTGGGGCATCGCTTTTCCCTTATCTTTTGTTAAACAATAAGGTCAGGGGCAACTCCTCGCATACCGCGCCTTACGCACTGGAAACCGTATTGGGCTATGTGATCCTTGGCTCCGCCCCCCTCCTAGATAGTATTTCGGCAACCTCTTATTGTGGTATGGCTGTCGAACCGCTCGAGTCGTTAGTCCGCAAATTTTGGGAGATGGAGGAGGTGAACGTCCCACCTATAGCTAGTCCATATGACAGGTTATGCGAGGAAATTTACGTCCGCACGACCGTTCGTGATCGCGACGGTAGATATAGTGTAGCGCTACCCTTTAAAGGAGATGTTTTATCTCTCGGCGATTCGCGTCAAATGGCGGAAAAGCGTTTCTACAGCTTGGAGCGTAGGATGCTCGCTTCGCCCCAGTTAAAGGAAGCTTACGACGGCGTCATTAACGAATATATAAGAGAAGGTTACATATCGCTTGTGGCTTCGAAATTAGATAACTACGAAGACACACCGTCGTATTTTATACCACACCACGGAGTCATTAGAGAGGACAAACTTACATCTAAATTACGTGTAGTGCTCGACGCTAGTGCTAAAACTAGCACTCACCTGTCGCTTAACGATATCCTCTATAGTGGGCAAAATTTACAGGGCAGTTTATTTAATATAATAGTCAATTTTCGTTTGTTTAGTATAGCACTATCCGCCGATATTCGCCAAATGTTTCTTTGCATAGGGGTCCGTGAATGCGACCGTAGATTCCAACGCATTTTATATCGCTTCAACCCAAAGGAACCTCTAATGGTGTTTGAATTTAACCGCGTTTGTTTTGGTTTAAAGTCGAGCCCATTTCATGCGTTACGCACGGTGAGACAGCTCGCTCACGATGAAGGTCCCTCTTATCCTAAAGCTAAGAGGGCAATTGAGAGCGGATTATATATGGATGATTTTGTGTATTCGGTCGATAGCGTGGAGGAGGCCACCTAACCACCGCCGAAGTCATAAGGCTCATGAAATCGGGTCAATTCGATCTTGTGAAGTGGACTAGTAATTCGCGTACGGTTTTAGATACAATCCCACTATCACACCGTCTTTCGGCGATAAAGGAATTCGACGATTCCGATACACACAAGGTGCTCGGTCTGTGTTGGTCACCAGAGTCCGACGTGTTTAGCCTTAAGGTAAATCCGCCCGTAGAGAAATGCACAAAGCGCACAATACTGTCATGCGTTGCTAGATTATGGGACGTCATGGGTTTCGTAGCTCCTGTGGTATTGTACGCTAAGCTTTTGATTAAACAACTTTGGTTATTTGAATGTGATTGGGATGACTCGCCGCCTGACAGCATTGTTCGATTGTGGCAGCGTTTTAGAGAGGAACTTCCTTTACTAAGAGAAATTAAAATACCGCGTCATATAAATGTCGATAGAAATAGCAGCATAACGGTCGTTGGATTTGCAGACGCCAGCGAGAGGGCTTACGGGGGCGTTGTATATTTCCATGTCCAGAATAATGGTAGAAATTCGATTAGCCTCATTAGTTCTAAGTCGAGAGTCTCCCCCCGTAAGGTTGTCTCTCTGGCGCGCTTAGAGCTTTGCGCAATATTAGTACTCACCAAGCTTATTACCACAGTTATCGGCGCATGTAGGGACAGAGTTCACATAGAAAGGATATTTGCCTTTTCCGACTCCACCGTCGCCTTATGTTGGGTTCATTCTTCACCCCACCGTTGGGATACGTTTGTCGCGAACCGAGTGGCCAAGATCCAAGACGAGTTAGAAACGCGGAACTTTTATCACGTGTCCGGTAAGGAAAACCCTGCCGATTGTCTATCCCGGGGACTCACCACCCGCTTTGGTTCCATGGACCTTCTTGGGCTCACTTGGATCCCTCACAATGGCCAATAACCGATTTCGAACCTTCGTCAGTGTCACAACCGCCGGAAGAGAGGAGACACGCTCTAGTGGCGAGCGTTTCGAGCGAGGTTTCTCCAATTATTGCTCTGGCGAACCGCTTGTCCTCTTGGTCGAAATTATTGCGTATCGTAATTTACGTTTGTCGATTCGCGAAGCTTTTACCGCGACGTTCGTATATCTTAGCATCCGATTACAACTATGCCGAGTCGCTAGTATTACGTGAACTTCAACGTGCGCACTTCTCCGAAGAAATTACAAGATTACAATCGAATAGAGCTTGTAGTCGCGCCTTTCAACGCCTTAAGCCATTTTTACAGGATGGGATTGTAAGGGTAGGTGGACGCTTGTCCAACTCGCAATTGAGTTTCGACCAACGGCACCCTATAGTTTTACCGCGTAAAGACCATATCATGAACTTATTAGTCGATTATCATCATAAATTGAACTCGCACGCTGGCCACGATTTATTGATGTCGATCTTGCGTCAGAATTATTGGATTCTTTCTGCACGTAGTTTAATACGCAATCGGGTGCACAGATGTATAGCTTGCTTTCGGGCACGCCCCAAGCCGTCATTTCCGGAAATGGCGGAACTTAGATCTTGCAGAGTGATACAATCAGTAAAGCCCTTCACGCACACCGGGTCTGATTTTGCTGGTCCGTTTAAGGTCACGCTCACTCGCGGGCGCGGTATAAGATCCACAAAGGCTTACGTCTGCATTTTCGTATGTCTAACTACTCGAGCAGTGCATATAGAACTCGTGGGTGATCTAAGCACAGCAGGCTTTATGGGTGCATTTAAAAGATTTCTATCCCGCAGAGGCCCTGTAAGTAAATTATATTCGGATAACGGTACGAACTACGTCGGTGCAAAACGTATTCTATCGGAACTACATGAGCTCTTAGCTAGCAAGTATTATAATTCGGAGTTCGCTCACATTCTAGCCGAGAACCGCATTGAGTGGTCTCTGAACGTCCCAGCGGCGAGTCATTTTGGGGGCAATTGGGAGACTAATATTAAAAGTCTAAAGAGCCACTTATACCGAGTAATAGGAGATCAAATTTTGTCCTTCGAAGAGCTAAGTACGGTGCTCGCTCAAATTGAATGCGTAATGAATAGCCGCCCACTTTGTCGGACGTTATCTAGTGACCCCTCGGAACCGCTGGCTCTAACTCCAGCACATTTTTTGAATTTAGCGCCTCTAAGGTATCTGCCCGCCGCGGATATGGATGAGAACAGACTTAGCATTTCCGCACGCCACAAATTATTAGATCGGTTAGTGCAATCGTTTTGGAAACGATGGAGGATGGAATACTTGCATACTTTGCAGTCTCGGCAAAAATGGAACACAGCGACAGAGCCTTTAGCTGTAGGAACGGTAGTTGTGCTCACTAAGGAGAATACGCCGCCTCTCCACTGGCCGTTAGGAATCGTCGAGGAGGTCTTTCCCGGTTCCGACGGAGTAATTAGGATAGCTCGCGTTAAGACCACGGTTGGTCTTACCTACGTCCTGTTGTCCGTTTGTGCCCCTTGCCTCTTCCATAATTTAAATTAGATTTCTAGATTAAAATTGTAGTTGAATTTAGGTAATCTTAGCGTTAGTTAGTTATTTGTTAGTTGATCTTAGCTCTAGTTGTTTAGTTATTTTTTGAAGGAAATCCTTCAAGGGCGGGGGGAGATGGTTGCGCGGAAAACCATTCGCGTTTTTATTTTTGACGGTAGGAACTTGCCGAATCATTATTCCCTTTCCCAAACGATATCATTCGTACCCTCCTATCGACACATCGGGGTGATGGGGTGGGAGGGGAAAGAAGACGATTCTAGAACATCGCGTAATCATCGGACCCGAGGATATATAAGACACGCGCGACCGACGCGCGCTCTTCTTCCCGCCGCAGCCGTCGTTGAACTACAACGCTTCTCTCCTGACGCACCCCTGGGGCCCCAGAGTGTCTGTCCAGAGGAGGTTCCGGAAATCGCCGCTATAGTGCTCTAAAGGATAGAAGAACCCCGGTGAGTCAACATTCCTTAATTTACTGCCTGATTAATATTTAATAATTGTTTAACCGCTCCAATTCTGTGTTCTCCCCATCAGGCAGGATTCCTTTCATCGATTTGGCAAGTAATAGTTTTAGTTTAGGGAAGAGCGAGTGCATTGTACCGCATGCTACAGTAGTCGCTTTTACATAAGCATAGAAGCAATCGCAAATACAGTCCACTTTAGTTAATATCTCGCGTAATAGGTTTGAGGTTTGACCGGGGAACTAGATTTTCGGCAGCCTTAAACACGTGGCTCCACCAGATACTCTTAATCTGGTCCCTTTTCAATAGAACGTCAATTTGGTCGGCATACTTTCGCCTAGAGCGTCCCTTACCGACTCTTCCGTTCACTTTTTTAAGTTTTTTAATTATTTAATTAATTTGTAATCCTTTTCAACTTTAATTTAATTGCAATAGGGGTATTGCATCTCATAAGTGCGTACTTGCGCGAACACACGTGTTTGGGTTACTCGAAAAAATATGCGAAACTAAAAAAGTTCCATGGTCGAAGTTTATATTCATATGTCTTTTCATTGAGCTACCCATCAGCATCTGTGTGTGCGCGTGGGCACGTGTGCTCGTGTGTGCGTGTGCACGAGTGTGCGTGTGCACGTGTGCACGTGTGCACGTGTGCACGTGTGCACGTGGGCACTTGTGCGAGTGGGCTCGTGGGCACCTGGGAGCGTGGGTGCGTGGGCGCGTTGGCGCAAAGGTGCGTGGGAGCATGAGCGCGAGAGCGTGTGTGTGCTTGTGTGTATGAGCGCGTGTGTGGAGTATTTTTTCTTGAATCGTTTTTGATGTAATGAATTAACTGTAAGTGCTTAAAAACAATTTTTAATGAAATGATCAATTTTGTAAAATAACAAAAAACCTGGTTATAACTTTGGGAATACGTGGAATTTGGACCGCTTTGCATTTGATTTTAGCGGGAAGTTCCTTGCAAGGTAGTGCAGTGACTAAGAACGGAAGTGACGGATGATCTTGCACGCAATTGACTGAGGGCGTAGAGGTTGCTTTTCAAACAAAGTTATCTCAAGTTTTATTTTTAAACGCGGATCTTTGCTAAATGGAAGAGAAAAGTTCAGAACGTGACAAAGTAACACACATACATACGTATGCTGGCGCCAAAAACGAATTTGTCCAAAGACCGCCTCGTGCTGCGTTCGCCATTTTGTTTAGAATATAACGAACTACGCAGATATAGTCCACCGTTTGGTTCAGCTCGCCATACATTTCGTCATTCATGCACCAATAATTTTGAGGTCATTATTCCCGGAATCGAACCCGGGACTCTGTGGCCAAACCATTTTGTGTTGCCCCACCAACGTGCATACACTCGAGAAAATTACTCTTCTCTTGAGACGATCGTGTGATATAAGTTGTATTTAATCAAAACAATATTTTAAACTTATAACAATTAAAACTTTCAGACATCTTTTAAATGTTAAAATTTATTTGAGTTTTTCTAGTTCAAAAGTTTCTTTAACAGAAAAAGATGTGTTGTATACAGCTATCGGAAGCCGCTGTATACAACAAAAACGTGTGATTTAAACTTGCTTGTCTGAGGCATATTATAGATTATTAAAACATAGTAATTATAGATGAAATTATTAATTATTGATTTATTAATGTTGGCACTGAATTTTGTAAAAAGTTTTCAAAAATAACAACACTTTTCCTGATTTCTTATATTAGGTCTCTACCTATGAAATTGTCGTTTTTATGAAAGGGGTATTGAATTTTTTTAGTCAAAAGGTTATCCAAATTCTGAAAAAAAAAATAGAATTCTGTAGATGCAAGGTCTGATATATGCGGCGGATGACGGAGAGCTGTCAACCCCAGCTCTTGTAACTTGGAGGCCGTCTGTTGGCAAGTATGAGGTCGCGCGTTGTCGGGCAGGAGCAGCGAGAACAAACGATTGAACACAGCTGGTTGAAGATGTTCTTCTCCTTCATTGTGTTTAGTTCTTTACAGTACATATCTGCTATAACGCTCATTCTGTTCGGTAACAAGCTGTGATGAATCACAGCGGCGCTGTACAAACAGTGACCATCTTCTTTCAATGGGTATGTTTTCGTTTAGGGCATTATTTAGATGCTGAACCGGGATCCACCCTACTTTTTTAAGCGCTTGCGTTTGTCAAACAAAATCCATTTTTTGTCATAGGTAACAATGTGGTTCAAAAATCATCGTTTGTGTGCCTGTTGAGAAGTGCAAGGCACATCTAGACGCGTACTTCGCTCTGGCGTTCATTGAGTTTGTGAGGCACTCATTTTTCTTGCTTTTATAGCTTGCCAATTTAAGGCAAATCGACAAATATTGTTTTAATGCTAACGTTGAAAGCTGCTGCTAATTCAGTCGTAGATTGAGTATCAACTTTAACAATCATTTTTAATTCGACTTTGTCGACCAAAGTTTTCGGATGAACACGGGGATAATTTTTCAGGTAGAAATTTCCAGAACGGAAGCGATCAAACCAATAAAACGTGGTGCGTTCGTTTGTAGTATTTGCTCTGTAAACGTCGTTGATGTTGCGTGCCGCTTGTGCCGCGTTTCTGCCACGGCGGTACTCGTATTCCACTTTACTCGAATTTTTAACGTATTAATAATGATGATCAGTATATTTAATATTTCAAAAAAATAACGATAGTCTTTAAACAAATGACTTATTTTAAAATATGAATTCCATGTTTTAAAATAAAATTAATTTGCAAACAAAAATTATTTCGATTTAAAATGACCACTACTTGAGAAAGACAATTTCAGCGGTAAATTATCTACGCGATTACGTTGTATAAAACTATTGTTTCGGATATCATCGCGATTAATTTTACTTTTTTATAATCCTCGTCGTTTTGATTGCTTTGAAGCACCGATGTTCACAGGAAGACTGAGATGATTGACGTCCCGATTTCAAAGTTGAAAAGTGTCTCCAGATTTTTATTATTAATTTTGGTCCGATCAATGCCAAATGATTGTACTGCATCTTGAAGTCTTGCAGATTGCAATTTTTTCCGGAATATCGGAAAGTAAAAATAAGTAAAATTAAACGTGATAAAATTCGTAAAAATAGCGTTAGTCTAAATGCTAATATATTCGCTTACATTTAACCCTTCCATCCCCATAAAATTCTCATGCAGTCGCATGCGCCTGGCAAATCGCGAGCAATTATTAATGTTAAAAGAGATATTATATTTATACAAAAACTTTCATTACAATCTTATAATAAAAGACTACAAAAAATCCAAAAATCAACACAACAATATCCAAATGAAAATGGTGTATGTAATGAACGTAGAATATAAATTAATATCCATAGACTTACTGTTTTTTTATTCCACTAGATGATAGAAAATTTTATACTGATTATATATATATATATATACATATATATATGTATATATATATATATATATATATATATATATATATATAATGTCAAACTTCTTCATGGAAAAGTAGTCTCAAAATATAAGTATTGATTGGTTAAAGTGCTTTCGGTGAGTGCGGTCACATTTGACATCTTGAATTTTGACGGAATATCGAAGTGGTCAAATTTGGACGCTTGCTGTTTGTTATGTTAATACAAAAACCTTTACCAAAGAGTACCGATAACTAGAGAGTAGATGGCAGATAATAATGGAACTAATAATGAATAATGAATACACTTTTAAAATTTATGTGTAGAGAACGCATAAGTTTTTATGGATTAAAATGCAGTGGGTGGGTGCGATCAAATTTGACCTCTTGAATGTTGACGGAATATCGAAGCGATCAAATTTGGTTCAAAACGCTTGCCGTTTGAGAGGTTAAGTTAATTTAGCATTGAACAAAATTGTATGTGGTATAATTAGCATGTCAAAAATGGTAAATATGTTGGCACAATCATTTTTGGTGAAGATCGTGTAAACACTTACTTTTTGTTTTTTTATAGAAACGACTTACATTGAATTAGCGTGGCGAAGTAATTGCTACATAGCCCCGTAATAATTGAGGCTAGGCCTTTGCACAGCAGCGGGACGTTTATATGCTGTAATTTGTTTGCCTTTTAGTTTTTTAAGTTAAATATATATTTATCCGAATATCACTTAAGTAACGACGAAGTTTAACTATAATAGTTTTGCCCATGAACGCACTAATATTCGCAAGTCAAGAAAATTGCGAACCTTAATACTTTAACTATTCTATAGAAGTAGTTTGCACTTGACCATTACTTAATTACAGAAGCCTTAATTTCGAATTGAATAAATTAAGTTTACACGAAAATTAGTTATATTTTTATTTTAAATTTATATCGTATTGTTGCATGAATAAGTCAACTAGCGCCATCTAGTGTCAGGAACGAGAGCGAGGGGAGCATTGAGAAAATGACATCACAAATCACTCAACTGACAGCGCCTAGTCGAAACTCGAACGCTCGGTACCTTCCGCGTGTTTACTTGAACATTCTGGATATTTCTTTGCTAATTTAAATATATAGGCGCTGCAAGATGCGATGGGCGCAGAGTGAACTCGGCGACACAAGCGAAGCTTCGGAGTGGAATTAAGTGAATTAATGTGTTTAAATTATTAGTGTTTTAACTTTAATTGTGTAAAGTAAATTAAAGTGTTAATTTAGGTAATTTTATCGGCAATTTTTATTGTCACGAACCTCAAGCTCGTAACAATTGGTGTCAGAAGTAGGATTAAATCATGCCGATTTTACCTAAGGAGGAAACGGAGGGTGTCCGTACCCGAAGTCAACGCCAGCAGGAGACGGACCAGAGGAGGTTTGGTGGTGCAACGCCGCAGACGTCGGAGGGCCAACAGCTAGCCACGGAGACTGCGGGCCCGTCAGTAGCTCCTACATCTGCAGCACCTGACTTAGGTGCTCTGATGGCCATGCTACAGGAGCAGCTGCAGCGCGGACGAGAGGAACAGGCCCGTCTGTTGAAAGAGCAGCAGGAGGAACAGGCTCGCCAGCAGGCGGAACAGGCACGCCGATTGGAAGAGCAGCTGCGGGACGGACAGGAGGAACAGGCCCGTCGGTTGGAAGAGCAGATGCTCCTCATGAAGGACCTTCACGCTACCTTCGGGAAGGAGATAAAGGAGGTGAAGGATAGGGTTGCTCAGCATGACAACCGCCTGTCGGAAGCCGAAACCCAAATCGTGAAAGCTGAAAACCGAATCAAGAAAGCTGAAACCCGAATCGACCAAGTAAACAATCGGGTTGACAACGTAGTGGCTGACATGAAGAAATCACTAAACGACCTCAAACTTGGGGATGGAACTACAGCTCCCGTAGTAGCTGCAGCACCTTCGCTACGTGGATTCAAAGTGCCGCCGTTCGACGGGACCTCTTCCTGGTCGGCCTACAAAATCCAGTTCGAGGCCGTCATGGAGGCGAACGGCTGGAATAAAAGCCAAGCCATGACTGCACTCACCCTAGGCCTGCGTGACCAAGCCTTAACTGTGTTGGAAGCTCTCGGTAAGAAAGTGACCTATGAGCAGCTTCTTGAGGCCTTGGAAGCGAGATATGGCGACGCTCATCTGGAACACGTCTTTCGCGCGCAGCTTAAAGATCGCGTGCAGCGCAGCAACGAGAACCTGCAGCAGTGGGCCCTGGAGGTGGAGAAGATGGTTCGAAAAGCATACCAGTCTGTACCTGCGCTCATTGAAGGGAACCTGGTGCAGACATTCATCGACGGCATCCGCGACCTTGAAGTCAGAGCTGCTGTGAGACTCGGGTACCACGACACGCTTAAGAACGCCTTGGCCCATGCACTGGAGGTGGAAGCCGTGCTGCAGGATCATCGTTCCCATCGCGTCAGGGAGGTTGCAGCAGCTACAGTCCGTGACCGCAGCAAAGGATACAGCCCTAGGTGCTATGGCTGTGGGGAAAAGGGCCATCTTCGATCCAGCTGCCCTAAACGAGCCGTGGAAAAGAGAGTTGATCGATCTCGAGAGGGTAGTGCAGCTAACGGCACTGCCTGGCGGCGACAGGATCATCGTTCACCTCACGCTAGGGAGGTTACAGCAGTTACGGTTCGCGACCACAATAAAAGATACAGCCCTAGGTGCTATGGCTGTGGGGAAAGGGGCCATCTTCGGTCCAGCTGCCCTAAGCACACCCTAGGAAGGGAAGGTGAACGGTCTCAGAAAGGAAGTGCGGCTAACAGCACCGCCCAGCAGCAGCAGGAATACGACTTTACTATCAGACACTGCAGCGGGAAATCTCACGGCAACGCAGATGCATTGTCAAGAAGACCTTGTCCTGAAGCTTGCAACCATTGTAGTAGGCAAGAGAGTAAGGAGGTGGTATCCGTGAGGATGCTCAGGACAGACCACCTCAGCAACGGGTGGAAGGACAACCTACGACATGCACAGCAGGAAGATCCGGACATCAAGCCGATTCTGGGATGGATGAAGGCCCGTGCTACCAAGCCTAAGTGGAGGGACGTCTCAGCGATGAGTTCAACCACGAAAAGCTATTGGGCCCAATGGGACAGCTTGCTGATTCAGGATGGAGTCCTGTGCCGTAAATGGGACAATGGTCGAAGAGACAGCTGTCGTTTGCAAATGGTTGTCCCCAAAGCTAAAGTGCCGAATGTTCTACAGTTGTGCCATAATGGTCGTTCAATAGTCCATCTGGGAGTTAAACGAACGCTACTGAAGGTCCGAGAACAGTTTTACTGGGTCCATTATCGTGACGATGTCGAGGATTGGTGTCGTACATGTACAAGTTGTGCGGCCGAGCGGGGACCTCGGACTCGTAGTAGAGGTGCATTGAAGTTGTACAATGTTGGTGCACCATGGGAGAGAATAGCCATTGAGGTGGCGGGGCCGTTTCCGGAGAGTGAAAGCGGTAACAAGTATTTCATGGTTGTGGTGGATTACTTCACTAAGTGGCCAGAAGTCTTCGCCATTCCAAATCAAGAAGCTTCAACAGTTGCAGATAAACTAGTTCATGAAGTCTTCTGTCGTTTTGGAGTACCTTTAGAGATTCACAGCGATCAAGGAAGGAATTTTGAGTCTCAAATATTCCAGGAAACTTGCCGAGTTATGGGTACTCATAAAACAAGAACGACTTCTTATCACCCGCAATCTGATGGAATGGTGGAACGATTTAATCAGACATTGGAGAGGTACCTAGCAAAAGTTGTAGACAATCGGCAACGAGATTGGGACAAGCACATACAACCGTTTTTGTTGTCATATCGAAGTTCTGTTCACGAAAGTACAGCAGTGACACCAGCTTTCGCAAACTTTGGAAGAGAATTACGGCTGCCTGCAGACCTGATCACCGGGATACCACCCGATGCTCCACGCAGTATAACCGATTATGCAAATGACTTGCGGAAAAAAATGAATGACGTTTATGAGCACGTCAGACAATCGGGCCAGCAAATGTCTGAAAAGATGAAAACCCGGTATGACCGCAAAATGAACAACAAAGGGTTCGACGAAGGTTCACTTGTGTGGTTGCACAATCCAGTCCGCAGCAAAGGGAAATCTCCTAAGCTTCAAGCTAAATGGGACGGCCCGTACCGGATTGTAACCAGGATCAACGATGTGACCTACCGGATACAGAAAGGCGCAAGAGGGACTCCTAAGATCGTCCATGTGGATCGCTTGGCGCGTTATTATGGGACCGATAATGCTCGGGACGAGCATGTCTTAGGAGGGGGCAGTGTTGCATGAATAAGTCAACTAGCGCCATCTAGTGTCAGGAACGAGAGCGAGGGGAGCATTGAGAAAATGACATCACAAATCACTCAACTGACAGCGCCTAGTCGAAACTCGAACGCTCGGTACCTTCCGCGTGTTTACTTGAACATTCTGGATATTTCTTTGCTAATTTAAATATATAGGCGCTGCAAGATGCGATGGGCGCAGAGTGAACTCGGCGACACAAGCGAAGCTTCGGAGTGGAATTAAGTGAATTAATGTGTTTAAATTATTAGTGTTTTAATTTCGAATTGGTAAGTAAATTAAGTGTTAATAGGTAAATTGTTATCTTCTTATTGTCGAAATTCATATCAGTATTTAAGAATAAAATACTAATCCAAAATTCATTTACATGTCTTTGTCTGAGGATTAGAAATGATGATTTCTTATATTTACGCAAATACAGATCATTGAGTAAAACTAATTCTGTTCTTGTTGAGGAGTTCGCTCAATTTTAAAACAGAAAAATATAAAATGTTGACCAGATTAATAACTTAAGTGAATTGAATAGAAATGTTTGAGAAAGCAATGCAGCCGCTTGTATTATAACGTACAATATTTTCAATAGCAATAAGGAGAAATGAAAGTAAGATGTGCAGTTCACTGTTTCCTTTTTAAATTTCATTTTGAAGATGAGGCCATTGCTGTAGCGAGCGACCGTTGCTTTTTATTTGCTCGCAATCTAAAAAGCTTCCATTTGCCGATTGATGTTTACGTATCCAAGCAAAGTTTCGAATGATTTCGCTTTGAGGTTTTTATTTATTGTTTTAACAATTTTTTTATTTCGGTAAGGTTGGTTTTGAAACAACGCAAAGCATACGCATGCGAGCCATCTAGATGGTCAAGCAGATCGATGCTCTGAATTGATTTATTCTTGCGCAGCGTATTGTGAATCGCTGATTGAGTATCCAGTAACACTTATAAATTTTTGCTATATCTTTTAAACGACGTCACTTTATACATTACATTCGCTCCTCACGATTTAAACAGAAAATCACTGACCTCTATATACTTGTATACATAGAGGTCAGTGCATAACATAGTTTAATGGATTGTCTACTGCTGACACCATAGTGCAAATGTAAACATTTCTGGGTCGTAAGATATCTAATCCATTATTAAATTTGATAAAATACATACTTTATTAGAAGCGTCATTTACTTACTTTGACAATTTGCAATTGAGTACCGGCGCGAATAATGTTTTCAGTGTTGTCATCTGCGAGGACTGCTTGGGTCCTGCGGGTCTCGGGCCTCGGGGTATGCCCCCATTACCCAGGTTGTCCTCGCGGTACATTACTATGGACTGGTCCTGGGAGCCTTTTCAGGCGTTGTAGATATTACGCGGATTACTCCGCAGTCGGTAGAAACTTTTTTCCGTAGTCGGTTAGCTACGGAAAAAGGAGGTTGTCCGGTAAAAGTCGAGGTTGGCCTATCAGCGGCATTGTGGGTTGTTGCTCGCTAATCGATATAGAGAGGAGTTCTCTTGGTTAGAGTCGCCCGTCCGATGGGCGAGTGTGTAGCGGCGCTAATTATTTAAGGTGTGTGTGTGGACCGTTGTCTGCGCGGTCGAACAGTGCGCGTGCCAACCGGGCCACAAAGTCCTGAATAGTTTCTATCTTGAGGTCGACCGCTATGACGTCATTCCGGACAGAGCGACCCGCACCGACAATGGTTCTTAACGTCAAATTTTGTTGGGCCTGCTGTCGCCGCCTCAGAGGCTCGCTCAGAAGCGCGTACCATGCCGGAGTAGCGTAGGTGATGATGGGTCTTATGTACATCTTATAGATCTTCACTTTTGTCTTAAGTGGTAGCTTGGATGCCAGGACTGGACGGAGCATCGCCCGTGCACATCTGGCTCTGCGGACGACGAAGTAGACGTGCGCAGTCATGCGCAGCGCCCGGTCGATCCGGCACCCAAGGTAGGTCACGGCCTTCTCGTACGCGATCTTCTGGCCATTGAGGGTTAGCGGAGGTGGTAGATTACTGAGGCAGCGAGTGAGCAGAGCGGTCGTCTTACCAACTTTGACGACCATCATCCACTCATCTAGCCATGGTGGCAACAGGTCCAGCAGACGTTGCGTCCTAGCAGTGGCAATGTGGGCTCATCTGGACGAGGTGAAGTAGGCGCTATCGTCCGCATATAATGCCAATTCCACGTCGTCCTCCCACTCTTGCAGCCTCCCTGCCAGTGTAGGGACGTCACTAGTGTACGCCGCGTACAGGACTGGAGACAAACAGCCTGCTCTGTGGAACGCCGGCTCTGATGGTTCTTGTTGCGGACTTGGCGTCCTCTACGCAGACGTAGAACTTCCTGTCTGCCAGGAAAGACGCCACTAGCCGCAACATAGCAAGAGGGACATTGGTCTGTTCTGCCAATTTATAAAATAGTCCAGAATGCCACACCCTGTCGAACGTCTCGATATCAAGAAAGACGCCCCACGATGTGCGGCTACGGTTGTATTCGGCCGCAAGCAGGTGCAGCACTCTGGTCAGCTGTGTTGCTGTTGAGTGATCCCTCCTGAATCCGTGCTGCTTCCGCCCGAAGTTGGATGCACGGACGGAGGCGTCTTAGCAACAACCTCTCTAGCAGTTTAGCTATGTGCGGTAGCAGCGTGATCGGCCTGTTGCGGGCAGCTCTACGCCTGTCCTTCCCGGGTTTGGGAAAGACGATAACTTTGCCTTTCTTCCAGTCCTCCGGGAAGTGGGAAGTCCGCAATATCCCATTGTAGAGTCGACCAAGATCTACTAGGACTCTATGGGGCAGCTGTCGGAGTGCAGCGTTGGTAATCCCATCGTGCCCCGGCGCCTTCCTCGGTTGCAGGCGGGTTACTGTCCTCCGCAATTCAGCGGGGGGATGAACCACTCTCCTGCAACCGGTGGCGCGGGCGACGACAGGAACTCCTGTACGTGACTCTCATTCCGGGCATGAAGCTCCATGAACTACGCACTTGCTGGGTTCGGCATAAATTGCTCCTCGAAGTGCTCTACTAGGATATACGCTCTACCCTTGGCATCGTAACGACGTTCGCCCTCGTTGTTGGTCAGCGGGCAAACGGGAGGTTTGGCTTTAGTTAACTGTCGGTTCAGTTTGTAGAGCGTCGCATCGTGCTCTTCCGCTTTCCATATACGTCGCTCCCAGGCCTCTCCTCTGTGTGCCTGGACTGCAACCGACAGTTCCTCCGACAGGGTGTTTAGCTGCGTTTTGATTCTCGGGCAGCGAGTACGCGCCCATAGCTTCCTCAACACTCTTTTCCTCCTGATCTACACGCTTATCTCTAGCGGCAGATCGTCTCTCCTTGCAGATATCGGGGCGATCGTAGAGGCAGCGTGGAGGGCCTCTTGTATCGCCTTGGTGATTCTGGTAGCAGCGGCCTCTACGTCGTCCGCTGTGCTTAAGGGGTGGTGTGCTGGAGGTCTCTCCTGTAGGTGTTGGTGGTAGAGCCTCTAGTCGACACGTGTCTTAAATGCTTTGGGCGGCGTAGTCACCGCCTTTAGGCCAAGGGTAATCAAGATCGGGAGGTGCTGTGAATTAAGGTCGTACAGCACCTCTACCACTATCGGCTAGTTGACGTTCCTAGAGAGTACGATGTCCAATACATCCGGACGTTTCCGTGGATCTGTCGGAACGTGTGTAGGTTCTTTGGGACCTAAGACAATCATAGCTGTGTCTTTCAGCGTCTTCAAATAGTGCATGACCCGGCGGGTTGATCACTCTAGATCCCCACGCCGGGTGCTTGGCGTTTAGATCCCCGGCGATGATGGTCTGTGTTTCGGCTTCCATTACCGTCCGGACGTCTGAGGAGCAGAATGGAGTCCCTGGCGGGCGGCGGGCGAAGTAAGGATCTGCGCAGATCCTTAGTTCCTCGCCCGCCGCCTCCATTTTTATGCCGATAGAGCGCATCGTTTGGTATTCCGGTAAATTGAGTTCTTGATGGACGATGTACTCCTCACTAGAACCGCCGTCCCTCTGTAGGCGGCCCCTTGAGAAGTGACCTCGTCCCTCCTGCGCATATGTTAATTGAGGGAGGCTTTACGTGCGTGTTCAGGTTTAGTTTTGTCTCTCCTAGCAATATGAATTGAATGTCTTGTTGTTGGGCGACTGTGCGGAGTTCATGCAGCTTCTGCTGTATCCTACCCGGGTTCCAGTAGAGGAGGCGCAGACTCCTCCGTAGTGCTTGCCTCAAAACTGTGTAATGGGGTCCGTACCGTCTCTAATATCGGCCAGGGCCTGACTTCCGACTTCGATTGCTATGCCAATCAAACGTTGGATGGCGTCAGCAGTTTCGAAGCCGGCTGATGGTGTTCTTGGGGCCTGTGAAGGCGTTTGCACTGGTCTCGGGTATTGGTGTACGTCTCTTTGTGTATGGGTAGAGCGCGCTCTATATGTAGAGCGGGCTCTATTTTCCGATAGAGCCCTTTCTGGCACTCTACCCATTCTGTCTTCTGTTCTGTGGTAACCTGAGCCTGGGCTATCGTTACCGGTGGGGTTGGGGTTGAGGTTGCTGCCTGAGGAGGGGGCTGCACCTTCTGCTTCTTCTTCCTCAACCGCTTGCTCTTTTGGCAGGTTTGACGCTCGATTACGTCGTTAGAGGGGGGCTGGAGAGTGCCCTTGGTTGCCTGGAGATTTAACCGGCACCACCGTTTCCAAAGGTGCCGTGACGGGTGGAGGGGAGACGGGTTGCCTACCCTTTCCTCTGATTGTAGTCCACCCGTCTTTCTGCACCACGGCCCTGGGACGACTCTGGGGGACGCCCTTGGGCTCTTCTGGGAGTAGGCCCGGCAGAGCGATCCCCTGCTTCCTTGCAATCCTCCTCAGGACTGGGCAGCGGCGATCATTGGCTGTGTGGTTTTTGGTGCAATTTGCGCATCGCGGTTCTTCATCTCTACCCCTTGGGCAGTTACTGGCGATGTGGTCCCCGGCGCAGCGAACACACTTCACTGGCCTGAAGCAATTCATGGATGCGTGGCCAAAGGCCTGGCAGCGGTGGCATTGAGATGGGCCCGCTCTTCCTTGCCAGGCCTCTATGACGACTCCTTTCATGTACAGGAAGTTCGTCGACTTGGTACAGTCCATTTAGGCGCTCCAGGGTCAGGCAGTCCAGCTACGCAAAGTAGAGGCACCCAGGTCTGCCTCCACACCACACTCCCTTTCACATATTTGATTGGGAATCCTTTGGCCCTGATCGCCCCTCTATTGCGGATGGATCCGTGCCCACTGGCAGTCCCCCGTATGCCCACTTTTGTGGGCTTGTCTTCCTCGGGTGTGTAGCAGTACTAAAACATGGCTGGTACTGCTACACACTTACTTTGTCGGTAATCTCTATGAGGTACTTTTGTACCGTCCGGAATTCTTTCGGTCTTTGGGGTGTGAACCCTCTTCCCGAACGGACTAGTACTCAGTGGGTGACCCAACTTCTTGTTGAGCAACTCAAAATGTTTCGTCCAGTCCGGGAGGCACTCAGCCACTATGGGCGGGTATCTTTTCGATGTTTCTTCATCCGATTTGGATTTTGGTGCCTCAGCTGTCCCGGTCCTTGGTACTGCTGGGGCAGCTGCCAGTTGGGCGTAGCTGGTTGAAGGCCTTTGACCATCGTCCGATGGCCGGCCTGACGGGTTGGTAGTTGGCACGGACAATGAGTGCCCGGCAGATGGCGCTAAGTTCGCATATGTGGTTGAACTCCACCCGTACGACCCTTCTCCTGGCTGCTCCAGATCAACAGCATTCATGCTGATATGGTGATCGAGTGATCTGGGAGGGATTGGATTTGACGATCGCGTTCCTCTTCGTATGTTGAATACTCCGAGGAGTTAGGATATCCGACGCATTGCCTCTTCTCCTGGAGGGATGCAGCGGTCTCGGGTGGAGTATGTCTTCTTGGCGTTTTCTTTGCCCGCTGTTGTATGGGGGGCAACGGTTCACGCCCAGTCGTACACTCAGGTACGATAGGCGAGAGCGCGGCCCTCGGTGCGGGCTCTTTACCCGGCGATGAAGGTCGGGATTTGAGAGTAGGACACTACTCTAGTACATTCCGGGTTGAATATATCCCTGTATGCGATTGGTCTCTCCAAAACGCCAGGACGGTCCGGTGGTTTTCTAATTTTGGGAGGGGGTCTCCCCCCTTGTCCTTGTCAGACATGATGGTAAAACCTACCTGTCAAAAGAGTCAGGTAATCAGCTAAGGCCCTATCTAAGTTACCAGCCGATCGGCAGCAACTGGTGATGCGCGACGCGGATGGTAGGGATGGTAAAAAAGTTGGCTTAGTCTCAATGGGCACTGCCTACCCCTTTTATACCAAAAGGGTTGGGGGAAGTGCGATGGTGGCACTTTAAACACGCGACTAGGCACAGTAAGCACGAGCGCTTTAAAGTGCCTAATCTGCCTAGGGCCGGTGACCTCGACGCCTCACGGAATCAGCGGACTCGACGTACGGCGCAGTATGTCTTACCGGCGGTTGTATGTGGCCACTGCTAACCACAAACAACGCACACCTAGGAGATCCTTGATAAACGTTTCCACTTACCTTTTTCAAACTGCTAATCATAAATTTACCGTTGGGAGTACACTGATACATAACTTCAACGTAAAAGTTAGTACAATTATTTGGATGAATATTTGTTGTTGATTTTGTTACAACTGAGAAAAATTAAGAACAACATAAAAAAATTTAATTTGATTTTATCGCGTATTTTACCTCATTTTATATTAAACATGACTGCCTTTAGTTTAGATTTATTAATTTTTGGTCTGAGCTACGCAGAATGAGCTTACAGTATCTGGCTGCACTAAAAGTATGGGGAATGGAATATTTCCACTGTTCCGGTCATATTAAATTTTTTTAATGGAAAACTTCTTTGTTTTAAAAATCTAATACCATTTATTTATTTAAAAAAAGATTATCGGTCTTGTCACAAGGTTTTGTCAAATTTTGTTTAGTCGTTGAGAAAATGGAATTGACTCGAGAAAATTCAAGAGTGATGATTTATTATGAATTTCGAAGTGGTTTAACACAATAACAGTGTGTTGACCGGATGATTTCTGCATTTGGCGATGAAGCCCCATCCAAAACCACAATCTATCGCTGGTTTGCTAAATTTCAACGTGGACGTGTCAAGCTCAGTGATAATCCCCGTCAAGGTCGTCCAAAAACTGCGGTCACCCAAGAAAACGTTGATGCTGTGCGTAAGCTGATTGAGGAAGATCGAAATATGACATACCGAGAAATTCAGGCAACTTTAAACATTGGCATGAGTTAAATACAAATAATATTACATGAAAAATTAGGTGTAAAAAAGTTTTTTTCCCGATGGATACCGCATTCTCTCTGTGAAGAGCAAAAAGCGGCTCGCGTTACTTGGTGCGTCAGAACTCTCGAAAGATTCCACGCAGGATCGTCAAATGCTATACACAATATAGATATATGCGTACGAACCCGAAACAAAAAACCAGTCACGAGTTTGGGTGTTCGAAAATGAGTTAAAGCCGACAAAAATTGTTCGTTCACGGAGTGTTGCAAAATAATGGTGGCCACTTTTGTCTCCAAAACCGGCCATGTTACGACTATTACTCATGAGGGACGCAGAACGGTTAATGCAGAATGGTATGCTAGCATTTGTTTGCCACAGGTCGTTTCTGAACTCCGTAAAGAGAACTGCAAGCGCCGCATCATCCTCCATCACGACAATGCGAGTTCTCACACCGCACACAGAACAAAAGAGTTTTTAGAGCAAGAAAACATAGAATTATTAGACCATCCGTCGTACAGCCCCGACCTAAGCCCTAGTGATTTCTATACTTTCCCTAAAATAAAGAATAAATTGCGTGGACAGAGATTTTCATCACCTGAAGAAGCTGTGGACGCCTACAAAACGGCCATTTTGGAGACCCCAACTTCCGAATGGAGTGGTTGCTTCTATGATTGGTTCCATCGTATGGAAAAATGTGTAAAATTTCGTGATGAATACTTCAAAAAGCAATAAATATATTTTTAAATTATAATGTTGTGTCACTTCCTTTATTCCCGAAATTTTCAGTGCCGCCTCGTAAAGTCTTGCAGTTGTATACCTGGGTTGGTATTTAATTTTACTAATTATAGAATGCCAAGCAGATGGACTATTTGCAGACTCCCGAAGCATCTGTAAGCACATATAGGATAGCTCCATCATTACATCAGATTTGATAGACTACAAATCCTCGCTAAAGGACACTGATTCCTTCCATGGATGATTCGCGTGGCGCTTGAAATCAAAAATGAAAAGAAGATGGCTTGGTGCTACCATCTGCTCGGGATTTTATTATTAATAAAATTCATTCCCAAATATACAACTGCAATACTTCGAGATACTATAAGCTCGTTTAGCGTAGATCGTACCAAAAATTAATAATGATTTCTTAAATTTACGCGAACACTACACATTGAATAAAATTAAATTTACGGATTTTATCGTATTTATTTCACTACTTTTACTTATTTTTAATTCCCGACGTTTCGATGGTCCCCCCCCGTAACCAAAAAAAAAAGCAATAAAATCCGTAAACTTAGTTTTATTCAAAAATTTTAATCCAAATTTAGCCGTGGTAAACTATGAAATTGCAGCCGTGGTGAAGTACCCAAAGTGGCGAGAGTATAAAATAAGTAATAATCCGTAAAAGCTACTATAGTTTTAGTTAATTGTGTAGTATTCGCGTAAACAAGAAAAAATTATAACATATTATGTAAGCAAAAAACACGACAAAGTTACCGAAGTAAGAAACTTTAAATTTACAACACTATATACAAACCATTTCTATGGTCGTTGGCTTTTAATTGGGAACACATTCCCCGCCGTTACGATGGTGGCCACCAAAACCAGGAATAGCGGGGCCGCCTGGGAATGACATAGAAATAGACATAAGTTTCATTTACATCAATACACTCACAAAATATACATTTAAAAGTAAATAAAAACATAAAAACACACAAGGTACAAGATGGTAAACATAGTAAAAATAAGTCTCGGCAAGAGTGAGTGATGTGATGCCAAAAAGGATTCCGACTCAGCATATGCTACCACACGTACTGCAGCAGCGCTGATTTTCAGCGGAGCCCTGAATAGTATTTATTCGATATTGCGCCCGCGCTGTTATCGGTGCTAATATTCCATTAAAAAAATATAAATAAATAAATCAACCATTCACTCAAAGTGTACATTTTTAAGAATAACATTAATGGTTTTAAAAAAAAAGTACATATACATACACGTGCTATACACACTCGCACACAAAAATATATTACATTTTAGATTGTACTATATTCATATTAATTATTCGTATATATTTTTTAAACAGTACTTATGAAATAACCTGCCACTACACGTGAAATCATGATTTTTGAAATGCTAAAAGGTGTTTTTTTAGTTGAGCTTTAAAACCGTTTACATATTTAGATTCCCGTAAAGGTGGTGGTAAATTATTCCAACATTTAGTGGCCATGTATCTAAAACTACCACGAAACGCGGCTGTTCGGTGAAATGGGATTGCCAGAATTGGTGTACCCGTTCTGATGCTTCGACAATCGTCTGCTCTTCTCCATTTTAATTTTTGAAAGAGGTATTCCGGTCTTTCTGATTTTATGCATCCGAACAGAAGCGTGGCTAGATGTAAATCTCTCCTCAATGACCTCCTTAATATGTCCGACTAATTAAGATATGGATGTACATGATGATATCGAGGAATATTAAAGATGTACCTTGCACATACGTTTTGCACCCTTTGTATTGACCTATTTGTTTTAGCAAATAGTCTAGGACCATACACAGTATCTGCGTACCCGAATTTTGAAAGTACGAGTGACTCACATAGGCGCAATCGGACGTCTTCACTGAGATAATCACGCACTTGGTAGAGTACTTTGAGTCTATAAAAGCAGTTGCATGTGATCTCAAGTACATGATTCTCAAAGCGAAGACCCTGGTCCATCAGCAATCCTAGAATGAAGACCATTGTTTTGTGTTGTTGCTCATGAGATGTATATTGCTATAGTTGCCACGCTTGGCAAGCGGACTGACGACCGCAGTTTTTTATTGCTTTTTGCTGTTATCAGAAAGATGCTGCTTCTCATATTTAACCACTACACGGCTAGTCTTATTAACCTCAATTTCCTACTGGTGTTTGGTTGGTTACAATAAAATTACCTAAATAACAAATTTACAAGAAAGGGCAAAAATATCAAATAGGAATGTATTATTATACTCTAAATGTGATTACTTAAAACTAATTAATATACAAAGCCATTTCCAAAGAAAGTCAACTTAGTTACCCAAGTTAAATCAATAGACCAATATTCCACGTAAACGCTTCTATCGCGGTTCTATTAAATAAAATTCGTTATGTTAATCCATGTAACATAAAAACGTAACTACTTTACATTTAAACGCGAAAACATAATGGACAAGAAAAAGTTTCCTTCATAGCGGGGTTTCAAACAACCGATTACATAATCAAAGATATTTTAGCCCATATACACAGCACCCATTGCACAGCTTGTATGCAGGATCCTCTTTTATTGGAGTATTTGGCCCGCTGTGTTGGATCACCAGTGCGTGTTGCCATTACATGTTTATTAATTATTTAATTATTTAAACTTGGCTGCACAAATATTTACAAATGCAGACTTAACACCCTCAGGCGTTCTCTTCCAGTCAACCTATATGTAAGCAGAGAATACTACTTTGGAGGTGTATGTTTTCGAATTATTTTATACTTCAGACATTAATGTTTCCTCTAAATGTTTTCAATTAACAATTGTAATAGAGGTGATATGAGGTCCACTTTAGTGGCGGAGAAATGAAATTAGTTTTTTGATGTGCAGACAAATGAAGTATGGAGTGGTTTTTTGGTCAACCCTGCCAATATTTATATGTCAGGCTACGTGGTTAGTTTACCAATAGTAACAATTTTTATTTACCTAGCCAATTACAATTCATACATTCTGACCAATAAAGATTAATCAAAAGTATTATGTACAACTATTGTGTACGCTCCATTTACCGGCGTAAGACTTGTGGATAGCTTCTCGTAGCAACGTTGCTGGACGGGGCTATAAAAGTGGTGCAGACCGGCAAGCCCTTTGTTCTTCTCAGAACAAAGGGACCCCAGTTTCTTTAAATAAGTGTCGTCAACACCCTCCCTATTCAAAATGTCTACTACAGACATTCTCAAACAACTTTCGATCCAAATAGTGGCCGTACCCCAACAGTTTTTTTAAGCCCATGCCCAAACCCTTCCGTTCAATTCGCCAATGACGAAGCCCTCCTCACCAAAACTAGTAGCGCCGCTCTAGCCTCAACTGTCCCTAAGGTATGTAAACCTCCACCTTCTGTCACGGCCTTCTTAGCGACCCGTGACTCCGAAGTCATGGAGCACTCGGACACCGCGTCTGAAACTTCATCCACCCGTAAGAGGTCCGCTCAAACGCCAATCACCTCATCCAGTAGCTGCTCTTTGGACTCAACAGACTCCATTCAATCGGTAATTGATACTACCCCCTTCACGGAAGTGAAATCCAAGCGCGACTTCTCGCACACCGCCCGTCCCGGTAGCCTCCACCGCAGCCCCCGAACCTGCTCGCTCCACCGCAGCCCCCGTCACTGCCACAAAGAAACAGGTCCCGACCCCTGTCTTCCTCAGGGACAAGGCGTAATTTACTAGACTCTCTAAAGCCTGTTACGATGCAGGTTTTAAATATGACCAAGCCACCAACCTTGGTGAGTCAATTAAAATCGTTCCGCAGTCTATGGATAACTTTAGAAATATCACCAAACTCTTCACATCCGAAGGTGTGCCCTATCACACCTACTCTCTCCCTGAAAAACGTAAAGTCAGGGCTGTCCTTCGCGGAGTTCCCTTTGAAATCGCCAACGAGGAAATCATGGAGGACCTTAAGTCCCAGGGATTCCCTGTTGAGGCTGTGCACAACATGCACAGCAGTAGGGACAAGAGGTACTCGCTTGCCCTCCTCATTTTGTTCAACGTGCCGGAGGCGAAAGACATATTCCGACAGGTACACACTGTGTGCGGCGTGTCGAGAGTCAAAATCGAAGCCCCCTATAGGCGCGGTTTTCCGGCGCAGTGCCACCGCTGCCAACTCTACGGCCATGCGGCGGCCAACTGCTCAGCACCTCCCAGGTGCGTTAAGTGCCTAGACCCCCACAGCTCTAAAAAGTATCCTCGGCCCCGTGATATCGAGTACCCACCCGCTTGCGTTCTTTGTGGACAGACTGGCCATACGGCCAACTTCAGAGCCTGACCTCGCACGCCTCGCCCCAATCTCGGCAACAAAGCCGCCAAAAAAGCTCCGCCAACGGTCAATGACCGTACATTCCCGGCTCTCCCGTCCAAAATGCCCCTTCAGGGCAACTCTCAGTCACCTCAGGACCTATATCGGCCCCCTCAGGAACCCTATAGGCCTCCTCACCTTCGCCAACTATGGCCCTGACGTCAGATGGAACCCTCTTACGCCGATAACGTAGATACAGTATACACTGCTATCCGCAATATCGACGTAAGAGAGATCGCAATTTTAGCACGCAAACTGCGAGCTTCTCAGTCCCCTCAGGACCGTCTGCTCGCGCTTACCGAACACCAATACTTTCTAAACTCAATATAATTAGTAATCCCATTCGTAAGCTGCCTTAATTAGGCAGTAATTCTTCCCAGCGGCTACTCGGCGCTAGCGCCCCCCTTTCACCGAAGGGGGGTCGCGTTCGATACGGCTTAAAGTTCTCTAGCTAGATTGTTAAGCTAGTCCCTAAAGGCGGTGTTTAGTGGGTAAAAGTCTCCACATAACCACCCAGCCGGCTGCGTGGTATGCTATGAGCATTCACCGCCTCCCTCCCCTGCTTTCCGGAGGGTTACCCATATTGCTTTGGGCGTAAAAAAAAACGCGCGCGCGTAATCGGCGAACGGCGGCGGCGTGGGACACATCTCTGGAACAGCAAGAAGAAGCGAAGCAGCGGCGTTTAAGAGACGGCTCGAAAATGGTCGACGGATGCATGAATACAGACGGCTTGTAAAGATAATGCGGCGCTGATGATTTTTGCGGCTGTTTATTATATCTACGTAGGCGGTCCCATAATGAATTGGCCTAACTATGAACCAATGAAGGAAATGAAACGAAACCAATTTTATTTTTCAATATAATCACCATGAATACTAACACACTTCTGACATCTGTGAATCAACATCTCTAAACCTTTATAAAAATAATCACATTTTTTATCCTCAAAATGACTGAAGACGGCCGCCTTCAACTCTTCATCGCTTGAAAATTTTCTTCCTCTTAAGTCCCGCTTTAAATTTGGAAATAAATAATAGTTGGACGGGGCATGTCTGGACTGTAAGGTGGATGTTGAACTTCTGTGAACCCGCATTGACGAACTGCATCCTTCGAAACACCAGCGGTATGAACAGGGGCGTTGTCATGGAGCAACAGGACACCTTTAGACAGCTTGCCTCTTCGTTTTTCCTTTATATTGTCTCGTAATTTATATATTAAAGAAGCATAATATTCGCCGTTCACGACTGTATTACGTTATTTAAAATCCACCATCAAAATGCCTTGAAAATCCCAAAATATTGTGCACATCAGTTTTTTAGTCGATTGTTGCACCTTTGTCTTTCTAGGGGGCTTTTCACCCTTATAACGCCATTCCATTGACTCGCGCTTGCTTTGTGGATCATAATACAGGATCATAGTTTCATCACCAGTCACTAGCCGCTCGATCACAGTCTTTGGATTTTCGCCACAAAGATCCAAAAACTCCGAAGCGCAGCGCACTCTTTCCTGTCTCTGTATCGCTGAAAGAAGTTTCGGTACCCATCTTGCATTCACTTTTTTCATGTGAAGATGTTCATGGATCGCGCGATGAACGGTACTCTTAGAGAGCCCAAGCCTTGCTGCAATTTCTCTAATCTTCAAACGGCGGTCACTCAGAACCTCCTCTTCGATAAGAGCAATCGTTTCGGGAGTGAGCACTTCCACAGGTCGACCGTCGTGGCCAAAGTCTTCGACGGTTTCTCTCCCGTGGCGAAACTCTTTCACCCAATTTTTCACTGTGCTATAGGAGAAGGCAGACTCCTTATACACGCCATCCAATCGTTCTTTTATTTGGGCAGGGGATAAACCTTCTTTAAACAGAAACTTTATGACACTTCGATACTCCGTTTTCGACATTTCGAAAAAAATACGCGACTCTCGTTATTCAAATGCCTGTTAAACTAAGACTAAGCATTTCATGTCGATGCGTGTTTCTTATATTAAGTGCACGATAAACGTACTATTTAATGCAACACAACATGTAGCGACATGTCGCGTTGAACTATATCAGGCCAGTTCATTATGGGACCGCCTGGTATATTATAACTTTAAATATATACGTAAAATATATTTAACGTTCGGGCTGCCCGCAGTATCTCAGTAGCCGGGGGTAATTAGGAAATAAATAATTTCTTCAGACCTTCGCCTTCTGTGTTATGGTAGCAGCAGGTTATATATTATTTGTTGCCGTTTAGGGTTGATTAGCCTAGCTGCTACACAATGATACATAGTTACCAGCAAAGATTAACTATTTCAGTGTTACTTAAGTGCTTTCCACGCATAGTCGTCTTTATAACATAGTGATATGTTAGGCCATTATCATCACGGTACCATTTAATACTTCGAGATAAACTTACAGAAACAGAAACTCGTTTATTCAATATATATTATAAATAATAGTTATTGAAAGTCACTTTTTTAATTTACCACTGGCTCCGAAAAACACCTCTGCCTTTGGAAGAACCAGCAAGAAACCCAGCGAGATTAAAATAAATAACTGCTTACAATTATGTATGTTACAATTAACAACACCTAACAAATTAGAAATAACCCTTCCCGGGGGTTATCATCATCCCATTAATATAATAGCAACCATTTTTATGCAAACTAAATTTAATAAAGTTTTTGAACTTTGTGATTTTCAAATTTTGTATACTTTCAGAGTTTTTGTTGTAAAAGCGTATACATTGCCCCAAAAATGAATTACTTTCTGAAATATTTTTTCTTATTTCTCAGACTTGCAGGTTTCCTCAAGATGTTTTCCTTCACCGCCGAGCACGTATTGAATTAGCACTTAAAATTGCAACTAACCATTTTATTGATGCTGGCAGGGATCGAACCCGGGTTACACACGTTCTGTTATAGTTAACCATCTGAGCTACCACGGCTCTGTGTCAGACCAGATCTTTAGTGATTTTAGTCTATTCAATTGGGCAAAGTCCTAGTCAATTGGGCTAGGCTTTTTGAGGTTTCGTAAAGTAGCTCGAGTCTAATTGTGAGCCCTCCAATACAACAATAATAACTACTTATAAGTCTTGAATTTAATTATTTATTTACTTCTAAAATACCCTCTCTAAAGAGCCACAATCATATAAGAAGTGGGCGACAGTAGAAATCTATAGAAGTAAACAAAAGTTAAATGAACTTTAAATTGAAAGATCATATATGTAATCATAGTGTTTCATTTAGAGATTATATAAAAAAATATTCCAAAATATTTAAAAGAGTGTGTTTAAAGGCCAAGTCTTTACATTTAAGAAACTAAGTTAAGAATTCCTCTAATAAAACTAAATAATTTTTGGTAAATCCAAATGTGCATGCCTTAAGCGCTCATGTTATACGTCAATTCTGCAAGTTTTCACAAATAACCTTTCAATCGAATTACCAGTATGGCGTCGATTTATGACCAATTACTTCTAATTTTGCGATAATTTTACGTAAAAATAAAAAAAAAATATTTTGAAAAATCTTAAGGTGCACGACTATATATAATATATAGTTTTTCACAATCAATATGAGCATATAATGCTCACATTGATTGTGAAAAAATGTAGAAAAAATTCTCAATCAAAATTACAAAATATTTTTGTTATTGAGATTCTATCTATAAGATATTACAATTGAGATTCACTTTTTTGTTATTGTAAATTAAAAAAAAACTATCAAAAATCAACTTTAATATTATTTAATTTTTAGGTATTTGTCATTATCGTAAAACTAGTCTTATTTACCTGACTCGTTAATATATTTTCTCATCAAGTTTATTTGGTTTCAAAAAGTTTTTCACCTAGTTATAATCAGTATTCTAATTTGACATTCACCAAAGTATACCTTCAGGTCACTCTGTCAAGTCCGGAGGTAAGAAACTCATCATAACTAACAAAACGAAGCCAAACATGGCAAACCCAGTTCTACTCTTCGGAGAGTTCTAGTAGCCGATATGCAGATATACTACGAGCATTTATACCTCAATGATTATAAATGAGGTTCAATTATAATCATTGAGGTGTAGGTGTATTTTATCCCAGCGTGGCCTGCGGATAACAAATAATGCCTTCGTTATCCGTATCTAAAGTTGATCCCGCAGGCATCGAGTCGCAATTAGGGTCTGACTGTAATGCCATATTAATTAAAAGGCCATGGGCTTTGTGGTCAAACCTCTGCATTCCACTAGGTAAACTTTTGCTTTGGTTATTTACGTCACTAATTTGTTTTAGTGAAATCACAGAATTACACAAAAGGATTTTTCGTGAACACAAAAATCACACATCATTTGAACAGCTGCTTTATATCCACTTTTATAAATGTTATATTTCGTGTAATATCACTCTTCTATTTTCTTATATAAATGTATTAAGTACCAAATGCTCAAATGCTGCTCAATTTTAAGATGCCGTTAATTCTCGTCCTGTCCCTACTACTTTAATTCAACGTTAATATGATAGCAAGAGTTTCAAAGACATCTCAAAAATTGTTTTACTTACGCGTATTTATTTTACTCTTATTTACGATTAAAAATAAAAATTCAAATTTGTCACACCTGCAGACTACAATGGAGTGTCTCTTTACCATAAAAATGATTTCCGATTTTCGTTACTCACTTCACGAATTACAGAGGAAGTATTATGTTTCTGGTTTTCGCTTGTGTTCCGTGTTTTTTGATTTATTGTAAATGTTTTATTACCGACTGCCTCATAAAGACGGTGATATTTTTCGAGATTATGTATGTATTTATGTCTATTTTTAGCGCGCTCTGTAGCCTGAACCACCTGATGGAATTTAAATAAGGGGTACTGCTAGATTCGTCTTAGTTGTGGAAATGACATGGGCTATAAAATTTTTCTCTTATTAGTAAACTTTAAACATAACAATTTCTTAAATTTATACGAACACTACACATTAAATAAAGCTATATTTACGGTTTTTATCACGTTAATTTACTCTCTTTAACTTACTTAAATTTTAACTTATTTTTAATTCCCGACGTTTCGTTTGTTTTACAGCACCCATGGTCACGGGGGTGACCCCGTAAATTAGTTTTATTCTTTCAACGTATTCGGTGTTTTTATCCATCGGAAGCGTATTCCGGTCGACCAGACATGTCTTGGTCTCCCGAGCTTACATGTTATTAATCTTAAGACTTGTCAAGTGAATTATCGATCATAGTACAAAGCGTCTTGCACCTCTTCTTCTTCAAGTGGAAATGCAGCACCAAGCTATTTTTAAATAAGTTTTGTGAGCTGTTTGTTCAAAAATTTCTTATTGTATAATTTACTACGAGAAAAAAACTTCCAACTGTGTTTCTTTCGGGTTCTTCTCAGAATAGAGTTTTTTTGAACTAGTGATAAAAGCAAAGGATTACTTGTGATATATATTGAATAAAATTTTTTAATTATATGCTATTATTTCATACAAAATGCCCAGGCTGGCGATGGGCTGGCCATGTACGATGCCCATGTATTTTACGAAAATAGTAATGGATTTTCTTACACTTTTACATCCAAGCCTTACACGCCCAGCAATCTACCCAAAGAGATATTTATTGTTTATACTGAATTGACTATCAGACTTATAATCCACCCTGGTAAATAGCTAATTCATTCTGTAGATTTCTGCAGACATTAACAAAGAAGACTACAGATACGTTGTTACCTTTGAGGGCTAAGATGACCTACCTTACACTGAGTGGAGTTTACTGTTTAAGAAGCTGTGGTACCATTTTTAACTAATAATGTAGTCACAATTTAGTTTCGTTTATTATTTTATTCATAACGAGATAAAGAATGATATTTTTTTAGAAAGAGGATGTTATTATGTTACGGTACAGAGATAAAAATCACTCAATTCGTTGAAAGTAACACATGTGCATGCATACAAATAGCAACTTAGTGACTTTGTGTATGAATAAAAATAAGTAAGCTGAAGAGCAATGAGCCGGCCGTATTATTCGAAGAAATGACGACCAATGGGTAAGAAAAGTTCTCGAGTGGCAACCTCGTACCGGTAAGCGAAGTGCTGGGCGGTCCCCTACTATATGGAGTAACTATAAGATATGCAGGAAGTATATGGATGCAGGTAGCTCTAAACCGGGCTATGTGACATTCATTAGGGGAAGCCTATGTTGAGCAACGGACTTGTAAAGACTGTGATGATGATAATGATAAAAAAAAATTAATAATTTTATCCATTATAGTTATCAGTTATTTTTTTACTAATGACTTTTTATGAATTAATAAATTCAACCACTATCTTCAATATCTTTACCCGCATTCAGTATAAGATGTTCGAATGTGTTGCTTGAAGGGTTAACATAATGACTTCACTTTTTGTCAGCACTTGATTTTGTTCACCATCTAATTTGTGTACCAAGGGATATATAATACGAATCGATTATTAAAGAGTAAACTCCAAAGATATATAAGAGGGTAACATCTACTTACTCTAACTTCTAGAAAGAAGAAATGTTCAGTAGATAAATAAAAAAACAAGTGACGCATTTATGAAAACATCATTACTTGGGAATGGCTGTACCGATTAGGGTGTTTTTAATGTGTGTTTGAGAGAGTTTCTGGATGTTTTTTATAGGATAGGGTGACAAACGAGCACACAGTCCACCTGATGGTAAGTGGTTGCTGTGGCAAATCTACATTTATCTTCGCTTACCAATCAAAATGCAGATGCGTTGTCACTAATATGGAATGCTTCATTTCCAGTAAAAAGGGTCTCCAGATCTCTACACTCACCATACGAAACACAGCAGCATCAAGCTACCATTTCACGCTGGTATTCTGTGAGAGCGTGGTTCTTCCCCGGTCCAGCCGACCAATTCGTGCTCCCCCCGTGTTTTAGATTTATAATTGTATACGGTAGGTGGCGTTGTTGTCGAGAACCAGAAACCACCCGTGTGAAGTCAGTGCGGATCACTGGTATAAAAATCACAGAAATCGTAATAATAAGACAATAGAAATTAATTAGCGCTCGATTACTACCGAAACCGATGTTGCCACATCCTACCATATTATAAACATACGCAATGCACAATGATATCTAATGTGTTACATTGCTTGGCGAGTTTGTCCACGTCGCGTGTGTCGCGTATTACGGTAGTACAAAAGCAGCAATGGTAATTGTACAATACGAAAAGTAATAAATGAGTTTGCAAAGGTAAATGTCATAGTAAAGTATTCATCTAGATGTAAATTAATTAAAACAGTGGTAATTACTAATATAATGAATGTAAATGATATATTAATTATATTTTTGATAAAATGTTATGCCTTTATTATTTAGTTTAATTGCCCGTCCTTGATGAGTTTTTAAAACTGATTACGCTGCAGTGCACCATTATAAATTTATAATAACAAAAATTCACCTATGACGTTCCCCGCACAACTAAATCACAAAATGGTGAATTATGTTCAACCCGTATAAGCAGCGACAAGGTCACGCATCTCTGCGACTTCTTTTGTCTTATTATTACGATTTCCGTGAATAAACTAGATGACAATCCAGGCATTCACTGAAATTTCATCAATCCTTCCAAAATAAATATGTGAAAACAACATCACGTCCGAATAAAAGTAACATCACCTGCCAAGAAAGTCGCAATTGTTTATTTTAATGATACATTAAAATTATATCGTGCTTTCCAAATAATTGTATTTATACCTTATTAAAAAAACAATAAGGTTTTCCTTTAAAAATTTTAATTGAATAGCTTACCCCGGCTTTGCCTGGATAGAATCTATTAATGTGGCATTATTTAGATTTAAGATAATCAGAGATCATTTATTTCATTATATTTTAAAGCGAAAACTTTTTTAGAAACGTTGTATTTTGAATCTTCAAGAAACGAAAAACTGATACTAAAATAAACAAACATGTGACGAGAAACTAGTTCGCCTTCCTACTGCAACTCGTGCATTCTGGTCTCTTGCCAAGGCTGTCCAAATTACTGTCAGCCATCTCTTCCGTCTCTGCACAGGGAGGACGACACACTGGCCCATGCCGCAGAGCCAATCTGCTAGGCTGTTTCTTTGTGTCCAACTCGACTCTCGATGACGGGGGGGAGTATGCCGCTGACTATCCCGCGGTGTGAGTGCTCCATGCCGGATGTGCGATTCACACAGCGCTCGGTTCGCAAAGCACTACTCTCCCTGGACATCCACAAATCGAGTGGGTCTGACAGAATCCCCCCCCCCTGTGGTGACGAGAAATTGTGCAATTGTATCACCAGCTTTCTTGCAGATCGGAGCATCAAAGTAATTGTAGACGGTGCCAGCTCCGATTACAAATCTATTTATGCTGGTGTTCCACAAGGCTGCGTGCTATCACCAACGCTGTTTCTTCTGCATATCAATGATATGTTGCAAATCGGCAACATTCATTGCTATGTAGATGACAGCATTACTGGGATAAACTTGTGTCTGAAGTCAAGTCTTTGCTGAACAAGTTAACAAACAACAAAGTCTCGGATTGGAGGTGACTAAATCTAGTCCAGTTTAACCCTCAAAAGACACAAGTTTGCGCACTAACCACCAAAAATAACCACTTTGTCGAATCTCCTCAGTTTCAAGACACTCCCCTTGTTGTCTCAGCCAGTATCGGAATCGGAATCTCGGCACCGACATATCGAATGACATGTATTTTTGTGGTCAGTTGGAAGAGAAGGCCAAATTGGCCTCTAAAAAGCTTAGCGTTCTCAGCAGAGCAACAGCAGGCACACCACCTGCAACTATACAAGGCACAGGTTCAGCCACACATGGAATACTGTTCCCATCTCTGAGCAGGGCCTCCCCAGTGCCAGCTCCTTCCATTTTACCGCATCCAGCGCAGAGCGGAATCGTCGATGACCGAGTGCTTTTCGATTACCTCGATTCACTGGCGCTGTGAAGAGATGTTTCATCTCTTTGCGTATTTTATCACATCTATCACGGGGATTGCTCTGAGGAATTGTTTGGATTAATCCCAGCTACCAAATTTCATGATCGCACTACGCGGCAAACCTCGCGATACCATCCACATCATCTGGATGCTTGGTGTTCCACCACTATACGTTCGACTAGGAGTTTTCTTCCGCGTACGACTTCTTTGTGAAATAGTTTACCACCGGCGATTTTTCCGGACTGGCACGACCTAGATACTTTCTAGAAAAGAACTTACTACTTTCTAAAGGGCTGGCAATGCACCTGCAGTTCCTCTAGTGTCGCGGATGTTCATGGGCGGCGGTAGTCACTCAACATCAGGTGAACTGTATGCTCGTTTGCCCTCTCTCCTATAAAAACCTATACATCTATAGGATTTAGCCTGCGATAGAATGAGATAGAATACAATGTACAGTGTTGCCTATTATCTAGTTCTTCTCTTTGTGCTGTACCTAAAATATGCATAATAATTATAACTTTTATATATTAAATTAACATAACAAATAAAGACTTTATTACTTACCGATTTATATTTACCTTGTCGTGTTTAGGCCTTCTAGCATCTATTTTACGTAAACTAAGATAAAATTACTTTATGTTTAGAATGAGTAAATGGCACTATTACAAAACAATTCTGTTCGCAATTTTAGAAGGTTTTACTTCTACTGCGTATGAAATGCAGGTTTATAAGTTTCGGATTTAATTTTTTCAGATTAAAATATAGTCTAGATCCCTCCTAGTCACAATCGATTCAGCCATTCCAAAGTGACTTGCTTTTAAGTTACATGGGAACATACAGTATTTATGGGCCCTAAAAAAGATCGTTAATTATCTTTAATATATATTATAATATAATAATGCAATTTGCATTGGCATGAATGTATTATTATGGTATTATAATATACGAAAAAAGTGAATTGGCATGAATGCATTATTGTAATATATATTATAATATAATATGTAATGCAATTTGCATTGGCATGAATGTATTATTATGTTATTATAATATAATAATACATTCCAATGCCAATTCACTTTTTTCGTTATACTCAACAAATTAAATTTACCATTACATAAAACTAGTTACTACGAAATATATCGCGTATATTAACATATTTTATATTCCCAATGTTTTAAGGACTTTAATTGTAAATAGCAATTCTTGTTCACGGGAGAATGAAGTGTTCGACGTCCCAAAGTTAAAATAAACCACGACTACATATAATTTAAAATTATCAGTGTTTCGTCCTATCAACGAAGATGAACTTAAAGTATCTCTCGTCGTAGTCTTGCAGTTGTATGTTTGGGTTGGGATTTAGTTTTATAGGTAAATACAGGGTCCCAAGCAGATGGTAGAATCCAGCCATCTAGTCTATTGGAATAGGGAAGTTTTTATATTTTAATAGCCTCGTCAATCATCCTTGAAAGGAATTAGTGTTCTTTAGCGAGGATTGGTATTCTGTCAAATCTGATGTAATGGCGTGGAAGATCCTGTTGTGTACATGTTCATATACTGCTTTAGTTTTCATGGGTGACAACACATTTGCATTTTGATCCTTAATCGTGGATAGATGTAGATGAATAGGCACTATAGCATCCACCTACAGTCAGTAGAACTGTGTGCTCATTTGTCACCCTATTCTATCACAAAAAAGTTTCATTTAAGTGTGTAGTTTTTGCGAAAACAGAAGAAAAGTTTAAACGTTTGTGGAGTTCTGTCCAACTGTGTCAACTTAGTGAGATATCAATGAAATTTTATGCAATTAAGCAGGAAAATGTTTTAAAAAAGACATTATATATATTTATATATACTCGTATTATTTAAGTTAAGTTTTAGCCTATGGACGTCCCACTACTGAATATAGACTTATCCGTATCATTTCCAGCCCAGTAGCTTGAAAACATCTTCCAATGTAGTGGTAAAGTGTTTCGGGGATATTCCACCATCCTAACTTACACCTCTCTCTGCAGTTAGATAGGTTACGTACTCTGGTTCTGTACTCAGATAGCTATCGTAGTCTTAATGTACAAACACTTCAGCACTTCGATATACCGACATGCCACTTGGCATCGCTGAAGTGACTGCAGCAACCACAAATTTCGACGGAATCGAAGGTATTCTCATAGTCCACATACGCAAAACAAAGTTTTTTTTATAGAAAAGTAAGCAAACGAGCATGCGGCTCACCTGATGGTAAGTGACTCCAACCGCCCATAAACAACTGCAACACCAGAGGAATCGCAGATGCGTTGCCGGCCTTTTAGAAAGGAGTAAGCTCTTTTCTTGAAGGTTTCTAAGTCGTATCGGTCCTAAAGACTCCAAGGTGGCAAATAATTTCACAGAGAAGTTGGACAAGGAAAAAAATTCCTAGTAAAATGCACGATGTTGGACCGCGAAACATCAAGATGGTGAGGTTGGTATCGTGAATTTTGACGTTATGTTTCGTGTTAGTTGAAGTCTCCCCTCAATTCTGAGAGAACTAATAGACAGGGTCACACTAATAGACAGTGTAGAACCTAAGCTTCTCACGTACTATAAAATTCACGGCGGGTGCAAATGATCTATCTATACACTAGAATGATATGATTACTATAATGATTTCTTAAATTTTAACCCAAGCATACCACTGCAATACTTCAAGATACTGTAAGTTCGTTTTGCGTAAATCGGACCAAAAATTAATATTCTAAAAGTGAAGGTAGCCGGACTAACTATGACATTGGGACGTTAAACATCTCAGTCCCCCCGTAACCATGGGTGCTGTAAATCACCCGAAACGTCGGGAATTAAAAATAAGTTAAAAATAAGTAAAATCAGTTAAATAAACCCGTTAGAATCCGTAAATTTTGTTTTATTCAATGATAATGTGTTTATTATGGTAAGATTCACTTTATTAGGCCATTATTATAAAAAAAAGGATCGTAATGAAATCACAAATTTCAAAAGTTTGCACATTATTTGTTTAATTATTATCGTTTGTCGAATCGCTTAAATAATAATATTATTTAATATTATTAACCCAAATATAGACGGCACTATCCCTTAATACTAATCGCATTGTTTCTTTTATTTCTCAAAACCTTCGGTCTTTTGTTCTTCCCTGCCTAGAGCTTATTAGCAGTATTATGGTTGCGACACTAATGGGTCGGCCCGGTTGGGTTAGGACGACGCTCCCATATAATACCAGTGTGAACCAGTAACGAGGCATTCTATCTTTATTATTTCTCAGGAGTGACAACAAATCTGCATTTTGATTCTTAATCGAGGATAGATGACGACATCAATAGGCCGCAGCATCTATATATCATCAGGTGGACCGTGTGCACGCTTCGTTAAACTTTTTCTGTGAAAACATACATTTTAATATATTTTATATATGTCCAAAATGATAAATTGCTAATATAAATTCTAGAAGGATTAAAAATGATAAATCTGGAATGATTGTTCAAAAGGCTCGAAGGACTACAACAAGGAGGTATGGTGTTTACCGAAGTTTTTATAATTATTAATACTATGTGAAATGGACGGTCAATGGTGTGATAAGAAATAAACCTGTTGACAATACACATTTATATATTTCTAAGTTGATAGACATATATTTAAAATTGATTACATGATAGAATTTTTTTGCGTATTACAAAATGATGCGTAATGGTGCTAAGTACACAAAATAATGTTTTATTCACAATATACATGTACGATAGCTCGTATAATAACCATATCTTATATACAATGTAACAATTTATACAACTAACTTTTATACAATGTAACAATATGAGAACATTATAAAAAAACAAATATAATAATAATTTTATTCAGAATTATTCCATAGTCCATCAGTCGTCATATTTTATAAATTTGGCTTTAACAGTTATAAAATAAATTTAATAATAATATTCCAGTGGAATTCACACTACTGATGTTGGCATAAATTCTGGAGGTGGCTGAGTTCATTACCGCACTGAAGCCCGCACCGGCGCACGTCATCAATTCATCGAAAATTAAGCGTTGGAAAATGTAGCGGATTTCGAAAGTAGTTCCTACAAGAAAACCTATCGTCTCATTTTTTACATGGCAAAGCCACGCTGGAGCTATATTACGGTTGCAGAATGAAAGATTCGATTCGACTGGGGACCAGACTCTCACAAAATACCAGAATCAAATAGCAGCTCCCTTTTTACTGGATACAAGGTATTCCATCTTAGTCCTCAAGGGTGACAATGCATCTGCATTTCGATTTTTAATCGAAGATACATGAAGACGTCTATGTGCTACATCATTCACTTCTCGTCTGGTGGATTGTGTGCTCTTTTGTCACCCTTATTCTATAAAGAAATGTAACTAATATCCTAAAATAGTCCCATGGAGTTCCTCTGGGTGCCTTGTGGTAGAACAGGATATTCTATCGCCCCAGTTAGTCGTGTAGGTATTGTAAGTTATAAAATTCTGACCGAATTTCACGGCGGCCAGTCTGAACGGAGACCAACCATCTGCGCAGGATAGCGTTATAATGCCCAAGTGTATTCGCAAGTACACGTGCACTGTCATAGTCTGATCGAATGATAGTCAGACAAAACCAAAGAGGGAGAGATAGGTGCAGTACCTAAGGAATTACGTGCTTTCTGCGGCACGGGGGTAAAACCTGTCTCGGGGCTGCTACTGATTTTTTCCGATAGAAAAACCCAATAACTGATTTTGGTATCAACTGGGGATGCGAAAAGAGGATCTCATGATCAGCAGCCGGGTTTACCTCAACTAGACCAATGAGGTAGTGTTATAAGTAGTGATTATGGGAAATGCCGGAAAAGTGACTTCCTGTCATCATTATAGCCTACAGTCTACTGCTGAATATAGGCGAACCCATATATTGCCCCATTCACCATAGTTGCCTTGCTTGGCATGCGGGTTGACAATCACAGTTTTTATTTACTAAGTAATATTAGAAAGACGTCGATGCTTACATATCAGGGACAGACATCAACGTCTTTCTAAAACATTAGGCAGTTTAATTGTCTAAGTATGAAAACACTAAAGCTGCAAAAATCAATATATACCGTATTTGATAACGCAGAAAAGTGATTGCGAAACCTTTCACTACATTATTTCTGTCGAAGCTTATCGTCGCTCCCGTCATAATGATTAACGAGACGACTCCATAGATGTCGAGTTCACAATGGACTTGAATTAATGTGTCCTAGATGAACTAGTAGATATAGAACCTAGATTAAGTACTTTAATGGTCCTTCGCTATTGGATCCCAACCAACCTTGTACATAATGAAAATTTTCTGACAGAATTCAACTATAGTGATGTTATCCAATTATTATAACTAGCTATGAACAATTATGGATTTGATAAATCTATATTAGAAATAATTCTTATAATTCTTAAAATGTATTGGAATTCTTAGCTACAAATATGGTCTTGCTCGCACTCTTGTCAGTTATAGTGAGAGACTCGACAAATTTAACCGACCTTACATATTTACATAAAATTCTTAATAATTAGAACTATTCCGATTACATATTAAGTAAATAAAATAATAACAAAGCGCAATCCCCGAATTCCTAGCAAACGATTTTACCTGCAGACTTATAAGAATAATACTTCTTTCTACAACCCGATCCGAGGTATCCATGAAAACTCCGACTTGGATACTTTTGAATTAAGATCCTAAGATCGCGTCTTTTCCGGTACTCCTACTCCCTAGGCGTAGTCCCAAAATCATGGAATTCGGCTTTCGTCCACCCGATCCCTAAAAAAGGGGACCGCTCAGACCCGTCCAACTACCGGTATATCGCCATCACCTCCTTGATCTCCAAAACAATGTATTATATTGTTAACTGCCAGCTCACGAGGTACCTTGAGAATCACCAGCTGATTAGTGATCGCCAATACGGTTTTCGCCGTGGTCGGTCAGCTGGTGATGTTCTGGTCTACTTAACTGAGAGATGAGCGGAGGCAGTATAGTCCAAGGGGAGGCATTAGCTGTTAGTTTGGACATTGCGAAGGCCTTCGATCGGGTTTGGCACAAAGCGCTTCTTTTGAAGCTCCCTTCCTATGGGCTTCCCGAGAAATTGTGCGATTGGATCACCAGTTTTCTTGCAGATCGGAGCATCAAGGTCGTTGCAGACGGTGCGAGCTCCGATTACAAGCCTATTAATGCTGATGTTCCACAAAGCTGTGTGCTATCGCCAACGCTGTTTCTTCTGCATATTATCAATAATATGTTGCAAACCCGTAACACTCATTGCTATGCGGATAACAGCATTGGTGATGATCTTTACACCGGCCGTGCCAATATTTCTCGGGGAAAACAACACGAACAAAAAAAAAAGGGACAAACTTGTGTCTGAAGTCGAGTTCTTGTTGAACAGAGTCTCGGATTGGGACCGACTAAATGTAGTCCAGTTTAACGCCCAGAAGTCACAAGTTTGCGCTTTTAGTCACTTAACATTAGGTCAGCCGCATGATCGTTTGCTCCCACTTCTATAAAAAAAAAGATCCAGGTTATCCAAAAGAGCAGTAACATAGCTTATAACTGTAAGCTTATAACTGCTACACACTCATTCCCATATCACGTAAGTTTTTTGTTTGTTAAACTCAATCTTTGTACTCATATATGACATATGAGTACAAAGATGTCATACTCCGTTGACTGCGCAGCTGTTTAATAAAATTGACGGCTCATTTGGCGCAATCCGTTCAAACGCAAATTTATTGAATTTGGTATATCATATACAATAATATATACATATATATATATATATATATATATATATATATATATATATATATATATATATATATATATATATATATATTGAGTAAAGTCAAAATTGTCATATTTCTCGATAAAACAAAGTTTTTAATAGTTCAATTTTGTTTTATTTTATCATAAAACGCATTAATAATAATCTTACGATGAATGAGAACCCACAACCAACTTACACCGATTTAGAATGTAGTTCGGACCAGATGCGGCATTATAATGCATTATTCAATAAAAATAGTATTTTTATTTCTTTAAAAATATATACTAAAATTCATGAAGAAGCATGTGGTTTTTTCCAGGACTAATTGAACATCTATTTTTCCTTACATCATTCAGTCATCTTTAAATAGATCTTGCTAAGTTTTACAAATCTCATAAAGTATTTCATAAGTACTCTTAACCTATCACTCACTGCGCCCGCCATAACAAAAAACAGCTTTGTACCAAGGCGTCCGTCGTCTCAGCTGGCGGCATTTGTTTTAAATATTTATGTTTCTCACGACCTTTCATTTATGTTTAAAGAGGTTTTAGTTACAGTTATTTAAAGCCATATATATATAACATAACATATATAACATATAAATGTTTATTTTATTTTGTACAGCTCTTTGTTTCTAACGGATCTTGATAAAGTGTACTTACTGACGATACATTTTATTTTATGAATGATATATCGTAAGTTTTTATGTTATTTTTATGTCCTTACAATCAATACAACATATTCTTCCTAAATGAACTGAAATTATGCATGTAATAATTATAATAATTCTACTTTTTTCACTTGCAAACATTTGCTAAAAATTCGACAATAGACAGTTTGCGCGCGCTTACTAAACTCATTTTCAAAACCTTTTTGTGTATATATTTTATATCGTCTTCCTTTATTTTTCTTATACAATCATATAGATATAACATTTAGAAATTACTAGTAAAAGTATTTACTATGGTATTCCAATAAGAAATATACTATTATTATCTTATTAGAATCTTATTAGAAATCTTGACCGTTACGAATTGTTCGCGTAGAGGTTTTTTATTTCTACTTTTTTATCAATTGAAACATAAAAATTTACTGTTGTTGTAACTTAAATCATTCAAAAACATTACGTAGTAAAGATAAATAACATTACTTACAGTTTTATTGAAAGAAAATTCAACTAAAATCAGAATCACAAAACTTCAACGATTACGCAACCAACCTCACCGGCACGTAAAAGCGAATGGCTGTTATATTTGATGATGTCTATGTAACCGAATGAATATAATGCTACAGAATATTCTTTAGTTCGTTCAGAATCGAATGAAATAGTGTTCAATCGAAAATATACTGTATTTTTATATCAATTAATGACGAAAATAGCAGCACGTAATGCGGACATGTATACATGTCCTCTGTACTTAGCGGTCAAAAAACTTGGACCTGTCAACATGTCCACGGTATCTTAGGGGATTTTAGCCGTAAGTGCCATATTTATTGAAAAATTAATTACTTTATTTGAACAAACACTTTAAAACAGCACTTGTAGAGAAATAAAGGTGCAGTCATTCCCTTAAACCCATAAAACCATTCAAGGGTCACTCGTGCCGATGTAGAGTCTAAAATAACGTTTTTTGTAAACAATACTCAATGCACCATAATAGTGTCGAGTGACAAAGCCGTTCATAGGCGCCGCGAGGTGCGCGGCGGTTATATTACATTTCCAATTACCAAAATAATCAACATATTTCCTGTAACACAAATAATGTCTACGAAATAATAAAACTTTAAATAAATATATCTATTCCTGAAATAAAAAAAATATTATGGATATATATTTTTTTAAAAGAACCCACTTCTTATGCTCAATGCCACAATTAAAGTCCGATTTTACACTTTTTTGTGCATTATGTACTAGTTCATTAAAACATTTTTATGCGTGGTAGAGCCATGCTGTAATAATATTAGTGGTATAGTTGTAGCACGAATGCGTCAGCTTGACCGGGGAAGGACCACGCTCTCACAGAATACTAGCGTGAAATATTAGCTTAGTGCTGACTGTGTTTCGTATGGTGAGTGTAGAGAACCGGAGACTGTTTTTACTGGAAATAAGGCATTCCATCTTAGTCCTCACGGATGACAACGCATCTGTATTTTGATATGTAATCGAGGATAGATGAAGATATCTATGGGCCGCAGCAACTACTTACAATCTGTGTGCTCGTTTGTCACCCTATTCTATAGGAGAAAAAAAAACATACAAAATAAAAAGGTGTATTCGTTTCAACGATGAAAGCCGTGGTGGCTCAAAAGAGCCCCGGTAGCTCACATGGTTAGCTCCCGCGTTAAATTTCACAGTACGCTCGCAAACCGGGTGCGATCCCCGCTGGCATCAATTAAATTGTTAATTACAATTTTAAGTGCTGATCTACCACGTGCTGGGTGGTGAAGGAAAACATCGTGAGGAATTCGGACTGTCTGAGAAATAAGAAAAAAATATCTCGAAGACATGTGAATTCGCCAACACGCATAGGGGTAGCGCAGCGGGCACTTCTTTGCCCTAAAACCCTCTCAGAAGTGAGGGAATGCCCAGCAGTGGGACGTAAATAGGCTGTATCTTAACTAAATTAACTATTTCAACGATTATAGTCTGAAATAATAAGCAGAATAAATTATAGCTAGGCAACAATAAAAACTAAATGGATGGATGGATATATGTATAAAATTGAATAAATATATAACATGGATCCTGTAACTGTATCTACAGTACTATTCATCTACGAATGGCACTGTAGGTAGCAGCAATCTTGCTCTAGCTTGAAACATAACGCAACGTTTTGCAAAACGATTTGCAAAACTGAAAAGTACGTAAAAAGTAAATCAAAAAAGAATTATTTTTTAAATTCTTTTTGATTTATGAATTTTGCAAAGTATAATACAGATAAAATGTACATGTACAAAAAATTGCTCAATAAAAAAAAAGCATATTTGTAAATACTTTCTACTTTTCTGTTTTAATAAATTGTTTAAAAAATTCCGAAGTCTTGTGTTAACATACATGGCATATTTAAATGCCACATCTAATTTTTTATAAGTCATCGAATGAGATTGGAGTCAACCAAGTTCCGTTTGTCTGCTCGAGGGCGCTAGATTCTTTACGATTCTAAGAATTCAACCGAATTTGTACGTAATGCAGTATGGCAAACTTTAGTTCCTTTTTTCGCTACCCGCAAAACAGAGAACTAGAATTCACTACTGCGGGTGTCTCAGAAATGGATATTATTGCACCTATTGCGTATTTACATTGAAATTTTGAAAATATTGCACTTTATCCCCATTTTGATGTACTAAAACTGTGAATAATGAACAATTACACATATTTTAACACAAAACTGACAGTCAACACTAAAATTTTACGTACATATCAAGTCCAATTTCCGCAAGCAGTATGTTAGTTTTAAGATAGCGGTTTGCTTCATACAAATTAAAAAACGATTTTTCACGTACTTAATGAGATAAAACACAAAATTAGATTACAAGTAAGAAGGCTGCTTGCCGGGCATTGTTTTAACACAATTAACCACACAATTAATATAAATTAGTACAAAATAATTGCTAACAACTTTGTTGTTAGCCCGTGTCAATCACACTGATGGCTGACTCAAGGGACGGACATGGTATACATAAAAAATCCTACTAAAGTGTATAAGCTGTGGGGTTTTTATGCTAGCCTTTTTTATCCTGTACATATCTACATATGGTAGAATGAGTTAGACATAGTGCGTAATGCTTTATTTTGACATTAAAAGAGCGGGTAAAAATGTCCAACACTTGGACGCCCGCAGTCAACGGAGATATTTTTGCGTCCAAGTGTTAGACATCTGCAGTTGATAGGGTAGTAATGCACGCCATTAATATTGTAAGAATATCCACTACCCCATATGGTAAACCAGGTATCAAAACTACTGTTGTCATGTGCGGCAACTATTACAAAATCCATTCTGTGAACCAATCTAAGGGGCCGGCCAATATTCAACAATTAGGCCTATATGGGTCGGGTACGACTATATCTTTGGTCAAAGTTACTGACGATATTTGATTACGTATGATTAATAGCTCACTGTGTTGGTATTCTTAGATTTTAACAATGCCTTCATGTAGTGGAGTTCAGGAGTGGACTTTTATAGGCTGTAACATGTGTATGAATGGATGGATGGATAAACTGGTCTGTTGCAGAAGTGCTTTATGTAGAAGTATTGAAAGGTGAATAGATAATTCATCTAATAATAAACAAATGCTGTGGCGTATGGAAACCCATCAAAAACCCATCTAATAACATAAAATGCCATGTGAGGCGACGGGGTCTAATTTTAAATCCAGCCCGAATGAACCAGAAAATGATACGGTCTTAGGTTGTTCCTTCAAATCCTTCTCGAAGGAACCAGAAAATGGTGGAGCTAACGTCCCGGTTCGGGCCAAAATCAATTATTCGAGATTATCTATATGTGGACCTTATGCGTGGTTCCCTATAACCAAAACAAGAGTGCGAAAGAAGAACAGGAAGAATGCGGAGATGAAGGGAGAGAAAATTTTACTAACTAATATGGTCTACAAAATATGCCTTTTGGTGCAACCAATGCCTGTGTTACTTTTCCGTCCAGAACAAGAATGAATGCACTACTTCTTGATCTGAAAATATGAAAGAGCTTGTTCCTTTTATAGAATAACGATAAAAAACCAGCACAGATTAGTAAGTGGATACTGTGACCCATAGACAACTACATTACACCTCAATTAAGAATCCAAATGCAGATGCCTTGTCACCCTTAGATGAGATGGAATGCCTTATTTCCAGTAAAAAAGGTTTACGAATTCCTAACCACTATTTTAGAATCATCTATATCAAAAACCCAAAAATCGTCACTACAGGATATGTAGTCGAATATCTACTGTGTTTTTATTTATTTTTAAATGTTACCTTAATAATATGTTTTATTACTTATCTTCAATATTTTAGTGCGATCTTCCTACCTACATAAAACACACATAACCGACCATATCCCCATACGCAATGTAAGTCACTTACATTAATGCAGGCATGATACATAAGTAATACGCATCATGTGGTACTCACACACACATGAATCAAAGACTGGCGTCACTATGAACGGTGCGGTGTGCTAGCAACACGGTATCTGGACCTATAAAACATCTTTGCTTTTTCCTTTTGCAATTTCGTCAACTAAGTTAAAGCTATGTATTTTCCAATAATCGACTTTAATGATTACTGGTGACTGTAAGAAAGGTGAACTTAAAATACTTACATATCTTACTAGATGGTAGGACTCCATTTCCGTCTAGTAGTTCATCTGAGTAGGCGCCAACCTTTAATATGACTATTTATATCACCAACGACCAGTGCGCAGGCACTGGTCTTTGGTGACCGCTGTGTTCCGGTATGAAGGTTTAGAGAGCCAGTATAATTACATTCCATCTTAGTCCTCAAGGTGTCAACGTATATGTTTGTGGCCTTCTTTGTTTAAAGTTCGCTACAGTTGTTCATGAGCTGCAGTAACCACATATTGTTATGTGCACTGTAAGTTCGTTTCACAATTTAATTTGAATAAATAAAACGGTTGTATTCGCCGACGTCACTTTTTGACCTGTTGACAGCAGTTGTCAGCAGTCGTCCTCATAGTGCCATTCGTCTGTAGGTCCTTTCTAAGTTGAGATTTAGATAAGCAAATACTGAAATATTAATCAAGAAAAATATGTATAATAAATGTACATGCATTATATGCTCGGATTTTTTTTAATGTAATGACGAGTATTGCATCAAAATTCTGCAAGAAGTTTTAAAGTATTACATCTATCTCTGTGACTTATAATTATCAATTTAGTTCCTGTTCCTTCTTTAAAGCTTACAATTGGATATATTGTGATATTTTGGCCATAATTCATTAAACTTAGAAGTGAGCTTCCTCACGCTATAGTAATATCTTATGTATATGCATGTAGCAGTAAATCCAAGAAGCTATTGTCTATTGTCTCGATACAATACCCTCTGCATAGAATATAATGCATAGAAGCTTGTACTTTAATTGAAAACAACAACGGAATATTTGTTGGAATAGAAATGTGGCATGCGTATAGATAGATCATAACGGTGAGTTATCTATAAAAATAAATACAATTGAATTTGTCTGTTTGCGCTATTAAGACTCTTCTACATCTTTAAATTATTTTATGATAAAGACATGAATGCATTCCATTATTCTGCGCTATAATAGACAGTGTGCGAGCAACGCTAATGTGATTTATGACATAGATTGCACCCGTACTGCCGAATAAGCAAGATTTGGACAGAGACTGCGTCTGTATCGGAAAATATGCAGGTTTATAGAAATTTCTTGCGATAAACAAACAAAAATGCTGATCTTTTATTTCTCACAGAAGTACATACATAGCACTAAGTTAGTTAGTCTTAGAGCATTTTCTCGCTAGAAAGACAAAGAAGTTTTTAATAGGATAGGATAATTTTGGAAATCATTTAAGATATATTTATGTTATTGGATATTAATTAAGCTTAACCACTTGTTCGAAAAAAACTTTTGTCCTGAGAACAAGCGGCAAGAAAGTCAGTTGGACTTTTTTCTGCCCGCACAGTGATATATGTGTCTTTAGTCAGTTTTAAATAAGTATATTCTTCAAATTTATTATAAAAATGCCAAAAACGAGTCATTCATTAGAAATACTAAATTTTATTTCCTTAAAATTCAACATACCAAGAAAAATGTTATAAATATTATAAAATTTGAAATCTATTTAATTGTATAAATACATTAATATCTTTTGCTTACCGTACTTTTTTGCGGGTAGGAGTGTGCTCACTACAAGTAAAAATAACAGTCTGCGTAATTTAATTAAAAATATATATATATATTTATCAAGTGTTTGGTGTGACTGATGTGCTAAATTAGTCTTTAACCTACCAGCATATTTCCTTACAGCTATTTGCAAACCTGCAACTGAATTTTACCACTAATTATTCTTACAGTGTGTTCATAACCTGACCTTACAATGTCACTAAAATGGAGACACTTCAGAAGTCACTTGCAGACATGTCAACCGTATTCAACACTCGATCGGATGATTTTCAGAAAAGTCTACAAGCAAATAGCTCTATACCAACAGCAGGGAATACATCCTCACTCTCAACAGATTTTGAAGTTTTTCGATCTTCTGTGCTCACATCCTTAAAAACTCTGAGTGAACAAATGCAACTGTTATTCAAATTATATGACCAATATGAAATGAGATCTAGACGTAATGATCCTTTTTCATGGTATCAGAGAGAAGAAGAAAGAAGACCTTCCTTCTACAGTACGTAAATTGTTCGCAGACAAATTAAAATTGACAGATATACACACTGATGTAATCACCAGATGTCATCGCCCAGGCGTTTCTAAAGAAGGTACACCACGCCCCATTCTGGTCAAGTTCAATAATAGTGAAAATAAAAATCTAATAAGGTGTTCTAAAACTGCATTCAAAAACACTGGTATAACTGCATCGGAATTTCTGACCAAGAGTCGATATGACCTTTTCTAAGCTGATCGTAATCAGTTTGGCATTAATAAATGTTGGACAAAAGATGGTCATATAGTCATAATTGGTTCCAATGGTCAGCGATATACCGCCACCTCATTCACTTATCTGAAATCTATTCCTTGCTCTACTGGTGATTTGGAAAAGTTGTCACTAACGGGAAAGAGTGTTAGCGAAGATAGTGCTAAAGGAAACAATTATTTCTACAGCTAGGTCTAAGAGAGTTATCAAGGCAAAATAACTTTGTATTGAGCTTCTTTAAACGCTGTATATGATGCATTTTATTGAACAGCCATTTTTCTCTATTATGTAGTGTTCTTTTTTCTTTGTTCTCTTTTTTAAATTTCATAATTAAAAACTAAGTACTCTATTACACTTTGACTACTTTATTCTATTTCTTACTAAACTTAGTTACTTTAGTTTGATCCAAAGTGATTATTTCTCTTTTTGTACTGTAATACAACAAAATTTTAACATTTTTATTATATTTTGAGTAGAACAGACAACCCATAATATGAAATGAAATTATATTATTTCCTTAGTTTTAGTTTTATAAAAATATGCTTATGTGCTTGTATTACACATTGTGTATTTTACTCGCAAATACTGAATATATATGTGAATGTAATAAGAACTTCGCATCATTGCGCTGCAAGACAAATACAAACAAAACATATATCCAAAATGAAGTAAAAAAATTGATTTATTAAAATATACAATTTTTAGCATGAATATGGAATTTAGTACAAAACTAGGCCTTCTTTCGATATTTATTTAGGAAGGCATAGGTAACGGTTATGTTAACAAACCATTACCGTTACCCCAGATTGCTTTATAAGGCCGACATTTGCTATAGTTTCCACTCAAGTCTTCTATTCATTAATATAGGTACTTGAAGTTGTATTATTACTTCAGCATATGACTGTGTTTACTTTGTTGTAACATCACTTCATAATTTTAGGCAACTTTATTATATCTTTTACTAATGCTAGGTTCCTTAAATTGATACAATAATTAAATATTTTTTTTCTCTGTACTGTAATCGTTCAAGTGTTTTATTCAATAACGTGGGTAATGGTTATAACTGCATTTACTGTGTTGTACCAACACGCTGCAAAATGATTACCCTTGTTCACATTACCCCTTTGATTATTTTTAATAATAAATCTAAGTACTTTAGTATATTTAAACTAGTTTACTACCAATATATATATAAAATATTTGCTACCAATGCTAGGTACTTTGGATAGATAATTATTTCTCTGTAATCGTTTAAGTGTTTGGTTCATTAGCATAGGTACTTTAAGTCGGATCATTACTTCAGTATATGCATTTGTTTACTGCGTTCCACCGATACTTCAAAATTATTACAAATTATAGTCTTAAGTTAAAATGATTTCAATTATTTGATAAAAATGTAAATAAAAAGGTTAAAATTATTAAATTACTCTATTTCGACATTGACTTAATCTGTCAAAGTAAATCTTGTTGATGTCTATATAGGCAAAAATCGAATGACCATACAGCCAACTTATACTCAAAGTTTTACATTTACTTATTTGCTTACAAAAATATTCAATAAAATTAATTTGTTTAATTTTAAGACCTACTGTTAATTTTTCTATCTGTTTGTAATATCAATTTGTGCTACCGTTTGTAATATTATTAGCCTATAAAACTTTTTGCAGTAGCTAACTGTTGTCTACGTATGAAGTGTAACTATGTACTACTGATAGTTCAGTTGAGTTTTTGATCGATCGATCTTCTGGTAACGCTGGTTGGTGAAGGAGAACTAGTTCATTTTTACTTATTCATATCATTTGTATCTATATATTAATATATATACACGCTTTTACCATATCATATATGGTTGCGCGGAAAACCATTCGTATTTTTAATTTTATTCGAGGGTAGCTTGCCAAGCGTTGTCCTTCCTTCGACCTTTCCTTCACCTGTCATCCCTCCGACACACCGGGGTGGTGGGGTGAGAGGGGAAAGAAGATGATTCTAGAATATCGCGTTATTTGCAACCACTAAGAAGCGCGCCCCTCCGAGACGCATTGATAGAAGGACCGAAGTAATATAAGCGTGCACACGGCCCTCGTGCTCTCTCTTCGCTTCGGCCGCCAGTTGGAACCACACCGCCTAAGACAGTCGAGTCCTAGAGGGCTTTGCCCATGCGCACCTCTAATTCAACCGCATTAGCCTGGAGCAGTTGAGCTTCAGGAGTAACCGCCTCACCTCGTGTGAGAAATAGTCGCGCACCGCTCTCTTCCATCGCACCATCGACAGGGACCGCATCTCTGGGGCCAGAAGATCATGGTCGCAACGTAGCAGCAAAACGTCCAAGTCGCATCGAAGTAACACCCCGGTAAGTGTGATTCCTTATTTTCGTCCCCTGCTTGAGTATTTGTGTTTTATTAGTTCATCCGCCCCAAGTCATTCCTCCTAATGTGGTCAAGCAGGGGTTCCTTCATAACCCTTGACAAGCAATAGGTTTTCTTGGAAGAGCGAGTGCATTGTCAGAGAACCGCGTGCCAAATCCGCCATCTTGTTTAGGCATCATCCGCGTATACAGTCCACATAGTGTAACATCTCGCGTAGTAGGTTCAAGGCCCGACCGGGGAATAGGCCCGCCGCTCAACCAATATATTTTTCATAAGAAGAAAGACTTATTATGAGTTCTGAGTCGTTCAATTATATTGCTTCAAATAATGATTCTGTTACTGCCCCAGGCTACCCTGACAATAACTGATCGGAACTCGGGCCCATCAGGTATTCCACTCGACGAGTAGACAAGAGGAGGGTCAAAAGACCTGTGGAATATTAAGCTATAGCGGCTAACAAAGAACCAAACAAACTTACCTTTTACCGTCGAAGTAGGGTTAACCATAGGAAGATTCAGGTGAAACAGTAGGTGTGTGTGGGAGTTGTGTTTAGTACGTGTTCAATGTGTAAATTGTGCTTTGGCAGGCAGCCACAGAACACCTCAGCTTCTAGGAAACTATGTTCGTTTATCACATATTATTTGTTGTCCAATTAATTGTCTTTAAGTTCAAACAATCAAGTCCATCGACATTAATTAGGGACACGCGGTACAACTCAAGGACAGGGGCTAAAAGTTCAATATCACAGGCCAACGTAGCATAAACTACCACCGCGTCGATTCAATTAACTGCATAAAAGGTCCCTTAATCATTACAATTTCCTAGCCGTCCTTTGTCATGTAACGCGATCAAAATAGACACTAAATTCGAGGCGGTCTAGGTTATATTAAATCGTTATCAACGACTCGGGAACGCCGGCCGGCACACCGGCGCGGGCGCAGCCTCGCGGCGGACCGCGTGCAGCCCGGCTCCGCCGCCGACCTTCCCACAGCTCGGCTCGATGCAGACAGGGCCGACTGCGCTGCGCGAATTATGCAGCTAGCCTCTTCCTCCCGCACCTCGCTAACCGTCCTTTCCCTCCGCTCGAGATAAGACAATCGGGCGTAAACAAACCCCCGTCCCGGACATAAGGACCTATGTCCGCGAGTAAATTGGCAACCGGGATAGGGACGCGACGGCACGCTGCAAGACCGAATCTCCAACCAAGACCTCGGCCACTAACGCGACGGAGATGCGCTCTTGCAACGCCAACCACCGCCTCACATCACGGCCTCAGAGTGGGCAAGCCGAAGACTCGAATTTCTCCTGGATGCTCTTCCCGGACATCGCAGCCAACCAATAAGTCCTGTTGCAGGACAGAAATTAAACGACCTCCTTCAAATATCTACCAGTGCCCCTACAATCCGTTCCGCAATCCGGCCGGATCCGGTCCGGCAACCGCAACGCGATAAGAAGCGGCCCAGCGTGGCCACAAGACTTCAGTGCTGAGGGCACTTGCAAGTTTCAAGCGAACGGCACTAGTGGCGAGGCATACGAAAAGCAAAGATAGGCCCGATGTGAACGCGTGTGGCGTAGGTCGGAGGACTTGACGAGGAGGGGGGCCAGCAAAGTCGGTTCCGACTCCTATGGTCGGATGGACCCGACGTGGTCGGATGGTAAGTCACCCATCATCGGCTGCGGTATGGTGGCCCTCAATCTACCACAAAGTATGTTCCCAAGAGTGATGCTCCGAATAGTGCGTCGGCCAGAAAAATTCCAAAACTCTCGCTGCAAATTAACCGCATTCCGATGATGATGCTGAGTTATCAGCGACCAAGCACAATAATAAACACAAGAAAAACAAAAAAAAAAAACACAAGAATAAACCAAAAAACAAAATAACAAATCTTAAGAGCTACTTCGAAAAAATATAAAATGTCCCAAACTCTGACAGTAAGCTCTACTAACAATCGTTAAACACATCCAATTCTATTCATATTCTACTCGATAGGTGTACGCGCACAATTAATCTATATACAACATGAAGCGATCTCCTCTCGGGTCACATATTCCTAGCGTTTCAAAACTCAAAGGGACCTCTTGTCATTTAAAGCACGAGAGACAATCCATAAGAGGCGCCTGTCATGCAGCCGAGCGCTTCGCACGTAACAGTCACACTTTGAGAGTAGCTACTACAAACACTCAGTTCTATGCTGCGCTTCATTCGAGCCTCAAAGCATCAATGCTCGAACTACTATGCAACCTCGAAAAAAACTATATCAAACTTAATGCCCGGTGCGCATCAAACAGATAAATTAAACAAAACGACAACATAAGTCAACCATTCTATTATTGGCGCAACCATATTTTTCAAAACAAATATCTCCGATAATGCCAATAAAATGTGATAACAAAAGTAGGATTAATTCTCATTTCCCTCGGCACAAATAGTTACTCAATTTCAATTTTCTATTCAACAACAGTATAATGATCCATATAGTTACAAAACATAGGTACACTCGTCCCAAAGGCATTTCAAATTCACCTTTGTACCTACAACCGCTAACACACTATGAAATATTTCGCAGAAAAACAAACAAAAAAATTAACCGCTAATTACGCAATATTTAGCGGAAAAATTACAGCAAAAATTGACCGCTACAACTAACATAACTACAAAGAACAACATCAATACAATGAACATTACATTTCGCGTAAACCAAAGCAAATTTTTTTATCTAAACATTCAAATCTCCAGATAAGCCCTAGTCTCCCCACTAACCAATTGGAGGATACACCGCGTTTGATCCCGAATACAATAAAGCGCGAACCGTTACACAATCGCCACTTGGGCACACCTTCCCTGAGACCGTCGACAATAGAACCGTTTAACAAGTGAACTGACGACTCAAAGATCAGTGGAAGCAGACGTGGTAGGAGCCAGGGCGGCAGCCACCTAGTTGGAGCTGCCTCCATCAGACCGGCACTCGAACCGGGGGCACAGTAGCCCGCAGGGGGAGCGCCGAGCATCTAACACAAAATATTCAACTTGTCTTCTTGCTTACGTAATTAGTAATTATTTTTAAAAATAAATAAAATGTATTTGTAATGGTAAAACGACATCTTTTTACTAAATGCATATGAAAGTATATAAGGTACTTATAACAAAAAAAAACTATTTTAATTTTTTATTTGTCTGTCTGTCTGTTCATTCCGGCTTCTCGAAAAAACTTTGATCAATTTTGACGGGATTTACATTGGCGGACAGCTGATGATATAAGGAGTAGCTTGAGTTACTTTTACTTGGTTCCGCGCAAAGAAATTAAAACCCATTAAATCCAACTGTAATATATTTTACGCGTATGGAGTAGCTTTTGACAGCTAGCCAGCAATAAGCCAGCCTACTGCACTATACATTCAGTATAGAGCAACTAAAATTTGATCATCCATAAAATGTCTTTGTCACGATCACTATATTACATGATAACACAAAAGTTTGAAAACCAACAGCAAAACTACCTATTTTAATGTAACACAGGGTAGTCTCTCAGCAACACGATCTTCTTTGCCAACACTAGAAGAATTATTAAAACGATCAAAACCATGATACTCTCATTCCTACGAGTAATAATAATCGTAGGCTGATTTAAGCAGAATCTCCTGCGCACGGCACCTACAGTTACCTTTTACTGCACAAACGATTGAGGTTTTCTCTATCTACCCTCATATCAACTCTTATATGTTCGTATTTTATTTTATTTTTTACCTTCATTCCTAACAATATATAGGTCACAAACTGCTGTCGGTTTTGCAGATGATATAAAATATTACATTTATGATAGATAGATTCTCATAACTAGCTAACATCGGTTCCGCATATTTATTTAAGTAAAAAAACAAGTATGTATTTTACGTAAGTTAAATTTCTACTGTGTACTATTTGAAATGTTGCGGAATCCCTTTAAAATGAACAGTATTTAGGTGAGCTTAATTTAAGCGCAGAGCAAACACGACTTCTCCATTAGAGAAAATTATACCTCAGCTAAAGCCACGGCAACAAAAACAAGCATACTGGTTAAAAAGCTACTAAAAATACGATTGCGTGAAAAATAAAAGAAAAAAAGAACCTTCCCTTCCCTTTTTAGTATTATCATATGGACTATTCATTGTTAATACTCTTTTCAAAAAAAATATAGGTATTATATAGCCTATGTCAGTCACTATTAAGATGTATCTAATGACAATCATATCGAAGTTACTGGCTTTTATTAAGCTCAAAGGGCTGTTTGCATGCTATTACGTCATGAACGAACATTTAAAAAATGTTTGCCTGTTTATCTTTCTATCCAGGCTCATTTTCAAAATGGCTGAACTCCAAGAGTGATCAAGGCAATATTTTATTCCAAAAACATTCAGGTATTCATTTTTTAATTACAAAAACTGACAAAGGCTGGATTTTGATAATTATCTTTTAAACTACATATGTGAATGAAAATATTCTAACTTTCTTTGATTTGTAATTTTAAACGAAAAAGTTAAGAATTTATTTTCTATCCCTTAAGGTTTTGATGGAAAATCAAGTTTAGTAAAAAAACTACTTATACATCTATATACAACAAAACTTTGAGTCTTGAGTTTGAGAAAATAATAATTACGACCTCCTTACGTAAAATTTAATAAATCTTCAATTTTTATTCTCAAATTTTTTCAGTGTATTAGCAGCATATTAAGGTTATCAGGATAATAGCAAAAAACTGAACTTAAAGTTTCCGAAGGGCCATTCTCATAGATCTGCAGGGATTTTTTTGATAAAGTTCTACACGGGCTTATATGCGGGTATACTAGCTTTTCCATGTAACAAAATTAAACGTTTGATTTGAATTGGGGCGTACATTTTTAAAGACTGTTCTGTAATGTAGATGTCAACAAAAAGACGTGATTTAGGAGTTCTAGGTGTTTGATTAGTGTTTGAGCATGTAATGCAACGTACAATTGTTAAGTAATCATTTCACAACTTGACATATTTCATATATTCGCGGCACATGTGTTTCAAAGTAAGTTCGCCTATTGCCATCAAAACCGCTAAGCATACTCATTGTCAGTAGTTCTAGGTGATTATTTTGTTAACTTATCTGCAATTTACTTTATCAAACCTATCAAGCGTTATCAGTTTATCATTTCATTAGTGTTGGTACTACTCCAAATCTCCATCAAGCTTTCCGAAAAAGAGGAACCTGCGCGCGTTTGCTTTTGCATTGTGTTGTGTTTCCACTCAGCAACCTATCGAATATTTTCGAACACATGGCGCGTAATTGGGTGACTGTTATTCTGCTATCAAGAAACCAGTGACGTAGCAAGTATAAGGTGGTGTGCGATCATGGTGTACGCCTGCGTGTGTGGAACGAAGTCTCTGATCTTCATCAGTCGGTGAGCGAGTCTGCTCACATTCGCCGTTCAGCAGATATCAAGTCAGCCGTATTTCTCTTCTTTATCGTTTCGAAAATAGACGACTTCCTTGCTAATCGGCAGCTAATCGCTCAGGCGATAGAGCATGCTTTTACCAGTTTCAAAAAAGCTTAGAAAGGAAGACAGCAGGCCATTTACTGCGTATAGTATTAGCTAGAGTTTAAATATAATCATGCAAGATTATCAAAGTTCAGTATTGAGTCTAATAGCTACTTAACGTATCAAGAATTCGAACGAATAGCCGAAAGATACGGATCTATTAGGCTTTATGCACAGAACTACAAGCCCAGAATGCCTTTCCTGAAGACACCAACTTTTGTTACGAGAGAAGGTGAATCCTCTCGACCATCAGGACAAGCAACAGGCACGACACGACGAGACAAGTAAGACCGATAATATGCTAAAAAAGTCATTTTAAAGCTTTCCAGCGTACTGTAGTAAACATTGAATTTGATTCCGTGCCATAAAAATGGAAATTTGATGATTTATAACGGAAGATTCAAACTCGGTGGGCAGCAATTGACACGCTGCACTGGGACTTAGATAGCGTGCTGGAATGATCGGACACGGAATATAAAGATACGTTTAACAGCTACGAATCAAAATAAAATATAATTAAGAAAGCCATTAACAAAAAAATGTGGTCAGTGGCCTACAGGGGCTAAAAGTATACGCCACAGATGGCGATTCCGACTTTCAGTGAATATTATTACACCTGAACTTCTTTAAAAGACCTTTTCTCTGAAACAATCCACAACAATCCTTCTATGTCCAACGCGCAGAATATGCAGTATCTCAAGGCCAAGGTGAAAAAAGAGGCCAAGAGACTAATTCAGCATCTCAGCGTTAGCTCAGACAACTACGATGTGTTGAGACATTTTAAATCAAATATTTAATAACAATAGGCTTATATTTTCATTACATATCAGTTTACTTTTAAACATTCCTGTTATGCAACATCAGTCCTTGAATCATATCAAGCGCATTCATGATACTACAATGTAGTGTTTGAATGCTATCAAGAACCTATGAAAGTAGCTCACGGGTCCCTCTAATTGTATACATTTTGATTAAAACTACTTTTACGGATTTTATCGCGTTTTATTTATATTAATTTTATTACCCTACGTTTCGGGTGCTCTCCAGCACCCATGGTCACGGGGGACTGAGGTGACTAACGTCCCGATGTCAAAGTTAACCCGGAGTAGCTAACTGTGAAGGATGATGGTGAGATTCACCATTTAAGTATCGGTTTGTATGGTTCTTTTTTTCTATACACAGTATGGCTATCTATTGTGGAAGGAAGAGTTATACAAGCAAGTAGATGGTGTTGCGATGGGCTCACCTGTATCACCCATTGTCGCCGATATATTCATGGAAGACTTTGAGGAGAAAGCCCTCCTTACTGCACCTGTTACCCCAAGGTTCTACAAGCGGTACGTAGACGATACTTGCACAATTTTACCATCAGACAAAGTAACTGCATTTTTAGAACATCTTAATTCCATAATTCCTAAAATTCAATTTACTATGGAGTTAGAGACAAATAATTCCTTAGCTTTCCTAGATGTGTTAGTCATCCAAAATCCTCTAGGTCATACTGTGTATAGGAAAAGGACCCATACAAACCGATAATTAAATGGTGAATGTCACCATCATCCTTCACAGTTAGCTACCGTGGGCAAATCTTTGTTTCAGAGAGCACGAGGGATCTGTGACAGCAAACACCTGGCCGCCGAGCTTCAGCACGTCAAGCAGGTTCTGCACGCCAACAAGCTTCGGGTCCCGCGCCTCCGGCACAGTGACCGAGTGAAGCCGACCACAGTCGAGCGTGTGTCTGCTATACTACCATATGTCAGAGGTGTCACAGACAAGATTGGCTACATCTTGAAGCAAGCTTCTATTAGAACATTCTACAAGTCGCCGAAGAAGATTAGTCAGTTCTTACCATCCGTCAAGTGTCATATTCCTCTACAAGATGCAGGAGTGTACAAGCTTGATTGTGATTGTGGTCTCTCAATAATAGGGCAAAAAAAAGATCAGTTAGAACCCGCGTAAACGAACACACAGCTGACGTGAAGTATCAACGTTCCGGGAAGTCTGCAGTTTGCGATCATATTCTAGATGGCCCCATCCATTACATCAGATATGGTAGACCACAAATCCTCGCGAAAGAACATCAATTTCTACCAAGGATGATACGGTGAGGCTATTGAAATTAAAAAAACATCCTAATTTCAATAGAGAAGGAGGCTGGGTACTACCACCTGCTTGGGATCCTATAATCAATAAAATTAAAACTAAACCCAAGCATACCACTGCAAGACCTCAGGAAATACGTCAGTTCATTCTGCGTAGATCGGACCATAAACAATAATTAAAAAAGCTGAAGGTACTCCGGGTTAACTTTGATATCGGAACGTCAGTCACCTCAGTTCCCCATGACCATGGGTGCTGGAAAGCACCCGAAACGTCGGGTATTAAAATTAATATAAATAAAACGCGATAAAATCCGTAAAAGTAGTTTTAATCAATGTATAGTGTCCGCGTAAATATAAGAAATCATTATGTAAACCAGTACGGACTGGAAATAGCAAATAAAATACGCCGATTAGAAGATCTATAGACCAAGCGCGCAAGATACACAACAGCTTTAAATTTCTTGAAGAGATGCAGAGATCATAATCTCATTCCTACGTGTGTCAAGATATCTACTAAAAAAGACATTCGAGGAAGCGCTAAGATCTTAAATCAGGCGAATAAAAAAGTTTTTAATAACGGTGATTAAGCAAAAACGTACTGATCTATGTTTCATAAACAAAACCATAGACAATTCGTCCAGTGAATTAAAGACAGTTTTATCGACATTTGATTATAAGAATTGCATGGAAACTTTAGATAAACGCGAAACAACTAAATACAATGAATGCAAGGAGTCTTAGTCTAGCAAGGAGAACAGAACGTCACCCTTCACTAGTATTTTTGTAATGTATCTCATGTAAGACTTTTTTTTATTTATGTACTACTGAAGTTAAAGTTTAAATAAATTATTATTATTATTGTGGGGTATCTATATAGTTTTCTCATCTGGTTGGGTTCTATAAATATATAATTATAAATTAAAATGAAAAGATAAATACAATAAATAAAGCCCAACCAGATGGAGGCCCTCGACAGGGGAGACCAAACGGCCGAGGGTTAGGGGGAAAGGGAAAGAAACCGGCGGACGATGCGGGCGGTATCGAGGACTACTGCATTCTGCATTTGAGCCCGGAGCGGTCCGTCACGGAGTCCCAGTCGCCTCAGATGACCCGAGAGGCTGACTGGGATTAGCCCATTCGCAGAGACGACTACAGGAATAATTTCGGCCGGCCGACCACCCCACATGTCGGTCACCTCGTGAGCCAGGTCCAGATATTTTGTTCGCTTATCTGTTTCGGCTTTCACGAGGTTCTTGTCATACGGAATGGTAATGTCGACCAAAAATATCCTTGACTGTGCCCGGTCCATCAGCACAATATCAGGCTTGTTCGCAAGAATAGTCCTGTTTGTGATGATGGCCCGGTCCCAGTAGAGCCTAGCGTGGTCATTTTCGAGCACGGCTTCCGGTAAGTACTTGTAATACGGCAATTTCCGATCCACGAGACCGTATTTCAGAGCGAGCTCCTGGTGTAGAATTCTGGCTACTAGGTTGTGCCTGTGCAAGTATTCAGAGTTAGAAAGCGCCGAACAACCGGAGATGACATGCCTAAGTGACTCACCGGGATGGCGACAAGCTCGACAGACCTCGATGGTGCCATCCTTTAGGATGTATCTCCGATAGTTATTGGTCTTAATAACCTGATCCTGTATTGCACAGACAAAACCCTCGGTTTCCCCCAAAAGGTCACCGAAACGTAGCCAGTTGAGTGAGGTGACTGAATCTACGAAGGGCTTATGTAAAACCCTGTAGTACCTCCCGTGGAGCTCCTTCTCCTTCCATACGGTCTCCCGGTCGGAAATGCTTTGTACTGCCGGGTCTTGCATTTGCTCGTTGGCTAAGGTTAGAGGGGTAAGTCCTTTATCACTAGAAATGACGTCATTATAGAATGGATCATCCGATCTCGCCAGGAAGTAATTACGGAGGCTGCACACTTCGCGATTATGCATGGTGAGCGCGCTCACAAAGCTACGCCCACCATGCTTTCGCGGCAAGTACAGCCTCATTTCTGACGATCTCGGATGATGCATCTTATGGGACGTCATGGTAGTGCGGACTTTTCTATCCAGGGTGTTAAGTTCGGTCTGAGTCCACCTGAGTATGCCAAAGGTATACATGAGCGTACCGTTACATGCTTATATTACATACCGTTATATGCGTGTGCCTTATTCACACCGGACAAAAGGCTGTTAAGCACTTTGGTCAAGCGTGCATAAAACGTGTCGCAAACTGACTGTTTCATACCAGCCTCATCGATACCGATGTTTTGTGACATACCCAGGTATCGGTATGTTTCAGCCTCGGAAAGGGTCCTTAAGTTGACGGGCATAGATAAATCTACGCCCTCAGAGTTAGCAACCCTTCCCCTTTCAACATGGACGACCGCACAATTATCCGTCCCCAGCTCCATTCCAATGGAATTGCTAAATTCACAAGTGATGTTTAGCAATTCCATAAGATGGGAGCGACTGGAGGCGAATAACTTGAGGTCCTCCATATAGAAAAGGTGGGTCACTTTTGTCCCTGCTTTCCGTAGCTGAAATCCCCTCCCGGAGCCCTCCAGTAAGGTACTGAGAGGGTTCAGAGAGAGGCAGAACCAGATTGGACTCAGACAATCGCCCTGGAAGATACCCCTTCTTATCCTTATGTGGTTCTCCGCAGCCATCATCCGCTCGCCCAGATGACAAAGGATCGTACTCCACTGCCCCATACACTGCTCGAGGAAGTCTCTAACTGTACAGTCTATCTTGTACAGCTCGAGGACTCTCTTTAGCCATGTATGGGGCATCGAGTTGAATGCCTTTCTGTAGTCTATCCAGGCGGCGGAGAAGTTCCGACGGTTGCGTTTCACCACTTTGCCAATGACCGCGTCAATGAGGAGTGGTTCCTTGGTTCCACCGTCTTGGCGCGTTGTTGGATGTCAGTGTCTTGTATATGGTCGGTAGACACGTGATGGGGCGGTATTTGCTCGTATCTGTGGTACCCTGGTCTTTAGGAACCAAATGAGTGATCCCAGTAGTGAAGAGGCTTTGGAGCGACGTCTGGTTGAGAGCCTCTTGAAACTGTCGGGCGAGCACAGAGTGACACATCATGAACCCCTTCAGCCAGTAGTGATGCAGCCCGTCAAGCCCCGGACTTTTCCAGTTCGGGGCCCTACGGACCGCCTCAGCTACGTCATCCGGCGTTATGATGACGGGGTCCATGGGCGTAATACCCGCACACTGACTCGCCACAACTTCCGTCCAAGGGCCCTCGCTGTGGTTTACGGGCTCTGACCACAGGCCGCGCCAGAATGCTACAGTGTCGGCCTGATTCGGTGCTGGGCCCGTTCCACTTACCATTGGTCGCTCCAATGATTCGTAGAGCCTCTTCTGATCACTCTGGAAGAGACGATTCTGGTTGAACCGTGTCGACCTCTCGGTAAATCGGCGAATCCGCTTTCACCAAGCAGCGATTCTCTGCTTCTGATCGTCTATGCGCTCCGTCAGTTTTTGCGTTATATCCGGCTGGGACAAACTGATATTTGTCCCAGCAAACGCCATCCTGACGGTGCGCACAATTCTCGGCCTGTTGTTGCCTGATCTGAAGCATGTCAGTCTGCCGATAAGGGCTCTTGCCTTTGCGATACGTTCCTCAATTCTTCTTCCCCATGCTGGGATGGCGCTACTATGGCCAGTAGCGCGTCCAGCCGTGTGAAACCTTGGCGCCTATGATACGGCAGAGTGCCACTGCGGCGCCAAAAAGAATTGAGTCCGTCTCGCATAGGTCCCGGCTGGCTTCCAAATAGGTCACCAGCATTGGGTTCAGAGCCCTCACGACAGCCCGATTTCGCTTGCTTAGGGGTATGCGGGGAAGTCGCCGTCGATTTTCGAGAGGCGTGCTGCGCGTTTCCAAAATCGCCTCTTCCAATGTACTCCTCATTTGCTCTAGTTCCTGGGCGACTGTTCCATCATCGTTTGAATCACCCACAACTGGGATATTCACGGTGGCATCCACGTTTGGCGCTGGTTGTCTCCTGTGGCGCCGCATCCTCAGCCGTAGCATTCTCATTCGATGAGGGAACAGCCTCACGTTGTAGCCGTTCGAGCTCGGCGACATCGAATATTTTTGATCGCAAGATGTACCGAACTCGGTCTGCCAGGTTTTGCTCTGTGACGGGTAAAGACGGCTCCAGCTCAGCAAAAAGACGATGCATCCGAGCCCGATACGCCATACATCCAGTTTCTTCCCCTTTTGCCCTATAGTACGCCCGCAATGCGTTTGCGTTCATTGCTTGTGACCAACGCATGCGGCGTACTCCACCAGCGGCTGATGCCGCTTGCCGAGTCCGAGAAGACCCAGCCGACACCAAGCCGTCTGGTGGGGATGATGGATGCGGGGGGCTGCTAGGTGACCGTGCAGCTCCTCGCGCTCGGCTGGCGGCCCGCATGCTGCCGCGTCCAGCGCCAGCTCCAGACGTGCCCCGGCGACCCCCAGGCAGCGGCCCTTTGCGCACTATCTTCTTATCCATCATCCATTTTTGGGCGTCAATTAGCGGGAGACGCCCAGGCCCGGCACCGTTTCGTTGTTCATTGTACGTCCGTAAGCACAAACGGGCCTCTGCACCCTGAGTACTGCCGAGGCACGGCGCTCACACCTCTCGGCAAGGCGCTGACTGACTGCGTTGACGTAGCAGTTTTGTCACTTAACTGTTACGTCAGCGTGAGATGGGGTCGTCAATTCCCTACGCCTTTTTATTATTATTATTATTATTATTATTAACTAAATCAAATGTCCAACATCAATGACAACGTAAGAACGAAACGACCACAGGCACGAATAGTAAACAAGGCTTGGTCTATAACCTGTCAAAACAAACTCTGGACGACGCCACATTGAAAGTTTTAGGAAGAGGTTTTAATTACGCAATTATACCGCGAATAATCCCGTATGAAGACATTATCTGTAGTGTTGAGGATTGTCTGTATAAAAATAATATTGGTAATGAAGATTTAGAGGCCATACGCCAAGACATTTCGTCTATGTTACGTCGAAGGCGCCGAAATTAAATCTTCCCAAAAATGAATTTAACGCGTTAAAAACCTTACGCGACAGACCAGAGCTTACAATTCTCCGCGCAGATAAAGGAAATGCTACGGTTGTAATGGATACGTCGGATTACAATTTTTAAATACAACAACTTTTGTCGGATGAAAGTACATACCGTAAGGTCAAAACAGACCCTACAACTAATACGCTTAAAACAACTAACGATCTAATTAAGAAATACTCCGAGAAATTGAATCAAGATGTCAATTCGTCGTCGAAACGTCGGGTATTAAAATTAATATAAATAAAACGCGATAAAATCCGTAAAAGTAGTTTTAATCAATGTATAGTGTTCGCGTAAATATAGGAAACCATTATGTATACATTTTATCGCAAAAACTGGACATCGAATCATACGAAGTATATATTGAATTCGTTAAGCACCCAAGAGAGTTATCCATGCTGAACGAATTTTTAGATTTTTTTGGAAACCAAATTTATTACGTTAGAATCAGCTCGTAGAAATCAAGATAATCCTACACAAAAATATCGAGGAAACTTTGAAGCTCTATAACAATAATAATCAAAAACCGAATAACTACAAAAATTCATTTTCGTCAAGCATACAGATGACGGCTAAATAATTATGCAGCAAAACTATCATGACTAAATACAAATGCACTCTGTGCAATAGCAGTGAGTACGAGATTAATTTCTGTAAAATTTTTAGATATGTAATGTCTCCAAGCAATAGAAGTAAAATGGTCACAAAATTAAATCTTTGTCCAAATTGCCTATATAACCACTGTGGAATGGCATGTCTTTCAGATAAACGTTGTCGTGAATACGATAAGGATCATAATATCCTTTTACAAGAAACAATCAAACAAACATGTATACATGTATATTTGTATTGCAGTTATTCAAATGCTTACTCCGAGGAATACGTCAAAAGTAGTTCGCACGTGTCACTTCTGAAGGAACCGATCGAAGTATTGTTACCAACTGCGATTATCAAGGTGGAATTAGCAGATGGAACACTTCATAAAATGCGTTGCATATTGGACCAGGGTTCCCAAACACCTTTAATAACGGAACGGGCTGCTCAGTTATTAGGATTACCAAGAAGAAGCTGCAAGGGTGTAATATCAGGTGTGAGCGATAAAGAAAGTGATTGAAAAGAGTTAAATACCGTAAAATGCTCATCACTTATTACAGACTTTAAGTTCGAGACGAAGGCACTTATCATGAACACATTTTTAAAACCGGATTGGACATACCCAGACCATATCAAGTTAGCAGACCCCGCATTTTACATCAGTCGTCCAGTGGACATTCTAATAGGCGCTTGTGTATACTCTGCTATATTATATAATGGCATTTGTAGAGTAAACTGTACCCTGCCGACGGCTCAACAAATGCAGTTGTGATGGATATTCTGTGGCAACGTGAAAAATTTTCAATGTAATTTGGTGCTACATAACTATGAAGATATCTACAAGTTTTGGGAGCTTGGAGATATACCAAACTCAACGTTGCCTTCAATATTATCAAGCCACTACCAAACGCCGAGAAGCAGGTCGGAGGATAGCTGGAATGAAGTCAGACTGCCAATGAAACCCAACTATCAAGAAAATTTGAAACAATCTAAAAACAAAGTGATCGGACAATTTTTAAATTAGAACAAAAATTTCAAAAACATCTAAATATTGCACAACAGTATAAATTATTTAGTACTTAATGAATATTTTTTATTCGAACACATGATACCCATAGGTAAAGACGGTAATATGACCCCTGAATGCTTTTTAACTCATCATTGTGTCGAACGCCCCGAATCTGAGACAATGCAATTACGTGTGGTATTTAATGGCTAATCAAAACATTAAGTAGGCTTAGCTTTAATGATCTCACGTGTAGGGGGCCTAACCAACAATATTATGATCTCCAAATTCTCATTATTAAGTGGAGATAGTTTCAGTTCACATTCATTTATTTGCTTTGGTTTTGGATTGGATTGACTTTGGAAAGTACTGGATGCTCAGCGGTATTAGAACCACTAAATCAAGACTTCGCCACGGTGTTAAATGTTGGTGACACAGCCCTGACCAAAACTATCAAATCATGGGAGACTTAACCTCAGCAAGATCGGATCCATCGGGACGTTTCTTTCATACAGATGTTGATTACAGTGGTTTTTAAACCGTGAAGGCCAAGAAGGGTTGTGGTGGCAAGACTACAAAGGGATATATCGGAGTTTTCGTTTATATGTGCACAAAATCCGTACATCTGAAACAAGTATCAGATTTGATATCATCAGCATTTTGAGCAGCATTACGCCGCATGGCAGCAAGACAAAGAACTCCCGGATAAGTCTACAGTGGCCAAGGTCGCAATTGCATAGGCACTAACAATATTTTGCAACGAAAGTATTTAGCGATTGAAGAAATATTCAGCCCAAACATTAGGTCAGGAGTTGCCAGAAATGGCACTTTAATGTTCGCGCCTGGCCATCAGCGGGCGGATTATGGGAAACTGAGGTTAAAATCTTAAAATATCTTCTTCAGCGCGTAGTTGGCAAACATGCGCTTACTTTTGAAAAATACGACACCCTATTTTCTCAACTGGAGGGATGTCTGTTTAGACAAATCAAGACCTCTTTGTGCATTAACCAAAGATACGATAGACGTTCTAACACCTGCTCTGATTACCATACCAAAACTGATTTAGGGAAGAGGTGGTATTTAATCCAAAAACTATTTAACGATATTTGGGAAAGATGGTGAAATGAGTAATTAACTCAATTAGCCCCCAAAAGTGAATGTAAAATGTTGCAGCCAAATATCAAAGACATCATCATTATCAGGGACGAAAACCTTCCTTCAGGAAAGTGACCACTTGGCCTAGTTGTGCAGCTGTGACGAGTACGTAATGATAAATACGTCAGAGTTGTCACCCTTAGAACCAAAAACGAAACTTTACAACGGCCAACCGTGAAGCTTTCAGTTTTATCAGTTGAGCAAAATCAAGTAGGGACAAGAAGTTCAACAGAAAAACAAAATCAAGGAAATGAAAACAAATCAATGCCTATATCAAGCAGAAGGAAAATATTGTTTATCATAAACGATTAAATCGTTATTATTATTCTTTATTGCAATCATCTCGATAGTACAATGCACCTACAACATAACACCATTACAAATCAGCAGTCTCTATTTTGATACCATAAATATGTATTTAATACGAGACGACTGGCGACTCGTTGTCTACTATGACACATTTCCTTATTAAGAAGGTAATACGGCGCTATCAAAATGTATAAGATACCTCTCAGCCCCCGAGCGATCGCATGAGCCCGCGGGCATATTCCGTCAAATCCCTAGCGGTCTCATGAGACTGCACCAACCCACAGCACTTTAACCCATAAAAACTTATATTTAGAGACTACTTTTCTATGAAGAAGTTTGGCATGATATAATCAATATGAAATATTTTATCTTCTAATGCAATAAAAACAACTGTTATCTTATGAATATTTATTCAAAATCTATGTTTATTTCGTACGCCATTTTCGCGTGAATGTTATTGTGTTGGTTTTTGGATTTTTCTAGTAATTTAGTATAATGTTTTATTATAAAATTGTAATGAAAGTTTTTGTGTGAATACAATTTATCTATTTACGTAAATAATTTCTAGTAAATTAATTAGTATATTTTCTTTTTGTTATCAAAATACAATAAAATCTTTTTGTAATGAAGTAATACCTGACTTTTGTTCAGACCAAAAGATAGAGAATTTTGTATAGATTTTATAATGCTAAACTTCTTTACAGAAAAGTCATCTCTAAATATAACTTTTAACGGATTTAAGTGCTGTGGGTGAGTGCGGTCGCTTGCGAGCGCTTGGTATCTGCCGGGCGCACGCGACAGACTGCACGGTATTTTTAAGGGGCTTGAGGTGTTAAATAACATGTGTGTAATTATGAAGGCATGATCGCATTGCGAAGAGATCTTGTTGCAACTTCGGCACGAGTTCACGGAACTGCAATATTATAATAATATTTTATCATTTTTAACCTTTTGCTTGGCGGTCCACCACTGTACGTTTCACAAGGAGTTTTATTCCGCGTACGACCTCTCTGTGGAATAGTTTTCCACCGGCGATTTTTCAGTACCGATACGACCTAGGGACCTTCAAGAAAAGAGCTTACTCCTTTCTAAAGGGTAGGCAATGCACCTGCAATTCCCATGGTGTTGCGGTTGATCATGGGCAGCGGTAGTCACTTAACATCAGATGAGCCGCATGCTCGTTAGCCCCCTTTTCTATAAAAAGAAAAAAAATCTATTCAACATGATAACATACTCGGGACACAGCCGGTTGGCAGTGCGGCTTGATCAATGTTGTAGGAAGTATTGCTAATAGTTTATTCGGTATTATAGACGAAAATTTTACAGAAAAATATGAAAAAGACATTGAACTTATCAGGCGAGATCAAACCATTTAGCGACCCTACAGGAAACACACTGAAGTAATCATGGAGAAGAACCTTAATAATATTTAATGAAAAATTATATCAATAGAAAATTTCGAAGGCCAATTCAAAATAGAGCTTCAGAATATGTCTTTCACGCCTACACAAGTGAATTTATCAGTACAGCCATGAAGACAAGTAAGTTTATAATCAGCCTCAGAAATATACAAAAAAATTTACTCGACACTATTACAAATATCGACAGCAAAATTTAGTCCCCACTTGCTATCTCCCAATCAGTTAAGACAAGAACTGAACGTTATAGCAGGTCAACTCCCGAAAGACCTATCATTAGCAATAAATAACTATAATTTATATGAAATCTACAACTTACTGCAGGTGTGACCTCGAATAAGAAGTTATTATATCAAATTCGAAATCAAGATACCTCTCATGAGCACAGATATGTTGCCTAGAAGTTATACCAGTACTTTACATATCATAAAATAAAGAAAAAAATTCCGTAGTATCAGTATAAACATACATAGCTATCAACTTGAAGAAAGACTCTCTAGTGCACCGACCGAAAAAGACCTGAACTTATGTACTAGAAGAGACTCCAAAATTATTTTGTGTCATCATAAATGACGTATTTACTACATAAGATATGATCATATTTTCTCCGAGAATCTGCCCTTCTCAATAAAATGTAAAACTACTACTAGATCATGCCTCAATCGCTGGATATAACTAAATACATGGTATTTCTCTTTTTGTTGCAATCAGTGCAAAATGAAGTTGCTATGTGACGATAAAGTTACGGCAGAACGAGCCCCTAAGATATCACCAATTAATCAAATCATCAACATATCGCCACCCGATCGGTCCTTACCGAACAATACGAATGATGATATAGCCAATAATCTACAAATGCAGATGATCAAGGAACATATTGAAATTATGAAGAACAACGAGCCCCTAGTAGAGAGGGTTTCTTAACATGATGTCTACCACTAGGCGATATAGGTGTTATTTACGGTCGTTGCGGTGGGCGCCATAGTGTACAGTTGGAGGCGCGGTAGGCGGTATGCGCCGGGAGCACCCGCGAAAGTGGGAGTGTCGGTGCCTATGACGGAACAGGAGACTTCGTCGCTATAGGTTCTACCGAGTGTCAATGCTCTGTTTAGTGAATGTGTTATGCGCAATCGGTGTCAAAGTGTGAGTGCAAATGATTCTTCAAAAAAAATGCTTGTGTCTTTAAGCTAAACAGAAGTACTTCTACTACTCTACTTCTACTTCCCAGAAACCAATATATAGACTTGTCTTAGATAAGAAATTGTTTAATTACTTTGTACATTCATGTACTAATCAAGTTATAATTTGCACGATAGATAAGAAACAATAGTATCACCTTGTAATTAGATTAAGTATCCATCATCTCTACGTGTTTCTACCAGCACTAACCCCACTATTACTACCTTTTATATCTGCATGCTTTTTGCTTTTCTGCATTTTTTTTTTTGTTTATATTGCTTACATTGTCACTTCAAAGTTAATTTATATTGCCTACAAACTTACATTTAATACATGAAACAGACACAAAACATTCATACACAAACAAAACGTCCCCTTTGCTGCCCGGGAATATACACGAGCATGTAATGCAACGTACAATTGTTAAGTCATCATTTCACATTTTTAACTCTTGTAAATATTCCACGGCACATGTATTTTAAAGTCAATATGCCTATAGCCATTAAGTCTAGTCAATTATTTTGTAAACTTATCCGCAATATATACTATACGCTAATATACTTTATCAAACTTATCAAGCGTTATCAGTTTATCATCTCATTAGTGTCGGTACTACCCCGAACGATTAGACTCCATCCAATACTGTGTCGTATGGGCTACGGTACAGTTCTAAATTTGAACCAAATTCTGACCTGTCAACTGTAACTCTCGACTCACACCTGTCCATTTGCTAAAATCGAATATCAACTCAAAGCAACAGACAAGCCGATTTCAAATGTATGACACTTGCTGCCTGAACTGATATGACATTACGGTGAGATCCGAACTGAAAATGTGTCATTTCAAGTAAAGTTATGGCCTCAGTGGAAAGCTTTAGCGGGGCGGACAGTTTGACGTGCAAACCGTAACAAACGCTCTTCTTTTTATAGTGTTCTGAGTGGTGAACGTTCAAATTGTTTGCTAAATGCACCGCACGCCACACGCTCTGCCACAAAGACCTTAGGCTTAATCCAACACGACTGAAGAAATATTAGACGCAAGACCAACGCCGTACTGAGGCACGGTGATGAACTACCACTAACTTTCTGACTTCGAGCTTTTGCTGATAATTTTGTTGAGACGTAAACCCATAACCGATTTTGATTTGAATCGGGCTTCGATTCCGAGAAAATCACATTTACACCAAAAAGGCAGTTATGATAGAATATAATCTGTTTAAAACAATGGGTTTTCCAAAAAAATTAAGATGTTTTTAGGAAAACGAAAAATTTATAAAATAAATGGTCTTTGATAATCTTTCATTTAAATAACGCCACTTTAGTACATTCCTCTGACAAAGCTGGGGCTTTTCACTTGAACCATATAAACGATAACAATCAGCTCACATGCATTTCAAAGAATGCTGATTACAGTGAGATAATTGGAAATTCTCGAGTAAGCCAACATAAGTTTTAGCATTGAATAATTCCACTTTCGGCGGCAGCACACGGAATTCAACAAGGTGTTACTCTAATTAGATTCTGAGCTGGAGCTGTAGACAAGCTTCTAACTTTTGTAATAAAGGCGTATGTGTCTCTGAGAAACTGAAAATTAATCTATTTGGAAGGCAATGTGAAGTGGTTGTTAAGTTATATGATATTGCGATCCTCTCACAATAAGACTCCGCATACCGCAGGGTGAAGATGTAATAGGTGACATAACTTGGAAGATTTGTGTGAGTTAACTGTCAATTATAAAATTTATATAACCATCAATTTTTACTTAGAGGAATAGACAGTGATGATAAGCCTTAAAATATTTGTCCTTACTCTTGGAACGCGACACAGAATACAAGCTAAATATCTGTGTTTCGTATTTTGAGTGTAGAAAATCGCGGAGAACCTTTTCACCAGAAACGAGGCATTCCAGCTTAATTCTCAGGGGGACACAGCATTTACATTTTGATTATTAATCGTAGATAAGTGTAGATGGCTATGGGCCGCAGTATCCAATTAATATTACTTGGACTGTGTGCTCGTTTGTTATCCTTATTCTTTGAACAAAAAGGGTCACAGGTGTATATCACAAATTTAATCATCAAGATCATCACGCCGATATTCCACGTATTAAAACCAAACGGTTTGCTTCTTCTTTTGTAATGCGTATATCAATGTAGTGAAGTAATTTGTCCGCGTCTTTCTTTCCGAATACATTCTGGACGTCTTCAAGGCAAGCGTAAATATACTTCCGTTACGCTAAGGCAGTGCGGTCTTCTACTTCTAGGGCTCCATTACCACTTACCACCAGGTGAGATTGTGCGTGTGTCAAGCACTTGCTTATAGTGTGTTATATACGTAGTAGGGCTACGCTCCGGCTATATAATTATTATAGCTCGAATATAATGGTTGACTTGACCGGGAAAGACCACTCTCACGGAATACCAGCGCAAAATAGCAGATAAATGTTTCGTATGGTAAGTGAACTGGTGACCTTTTTACTGGAAACGAGGTATTCTATCTTAGGCCTCAGGGGTAACAATGCATCTGCATTTTGATTATTAATCGAGTGTAAACGGAAATGGCTATAAAGTATCCACTTACCACCAGGTAGACCGTGTGCTCGTTTATCATCCTTATTCTATTAAAATAAAAGTAAAGCTCAAACTTGCGCGCACTAAGCGAGCGGCCGCACCGCGCTCCAGTTAATTATTTCTTACGTCTTTACGTACCCTTGCCTGCGTCGCGTAATGCTGAGATTAATTTTCTCGTGGACAGTGTTAATGACTAGGAGGGTGGAATCTGTGCCAGGTTAAAGCAGAACGTCCAACCAAAACTAACCTAACTTAGTTTATTCAAACTCGCATAGCTAAGCCAGTTTTTCATACATGTGCGTCCAAACTATGCCAGCTAAGCTAGGTAAAGTAGCGAAACTAAGTCAAACTAACATAGTTGTGTAGAATAAACTAAGCATATTAAGCTAAGACCTCCTTAACCCTCTGGCGCATTTCGCTAGTGTTGTTTTTTTTGGTGCAGAGCAGGGTGATCAAACTTTGTTTGAAAGCTAAGAAATCTGCACACAAACATGATTTTGTCACACTCGCAAGACAGTCCCTTAAATAAATTTTTTGTAAAACCTACTTTTCGATAAATATACATAAGTATGCAACTTAGCATGCCGTGGTAACTCAGATGGTTAACGCTCGCTGTAAATATAACAGAACGCGAGTAACCTGGGTTCGATCCCGCCGGCACCAATGAAATCGTTAATTGCAATTTTAAGTGCTGATTTACCACGTGCTCGGCGGTGAAGGAAAACAACGTGAGGAAATCTGCATGTCTGAGGAATAAGAAAAAAATATTTCGAAGAAATGTGAAGTTCGCCAAACACGCATTGGGGCAGCGCGGCGGACACTTCCTAGCCCTAAAACCCTCTCAGAAATGAGAGGAAGCCTGTGCCCAGCAGTGCGACGTATATAGGCTGTAACTTTTATACAACTTAATCTATTTCGATTGATTGATTGATTTATTCGATTAAATATTAATCTTCTTTTTATATGAAGAATGTAACCTTAACTTATCCTAATGTAATAATCCTCTGAACTCTCGTCATAGCTCTTTTCTTGTTCCTCCATCACGCCCGATAAACTCTACACACCAACACAAACTGGCCATCACTAACGTAGTTTTGGCTTATTTTTAGGTGGGCGTGCAATGATTTTCCACGTTAGCTAAGCTTAGTTCACTGAGCTTAATTTTCACATAGTTTAGTTAGTTTGGCGTTTTCGTCCGTTTCACGTTTGGCTTAATTCTTAGAGATCTTTCTCGGTATATAGATACTTGTTAAGAATTTATTTAACACTGCTACTACGTTGTTAGTGGTTTTGTTCTTGTTGTATTTCTGTTCTAAGTATATTATTTGTAGTTGTGTTGTCGGTCATTTAAAAGTAAGCTTCTTTTATAAATAAAATCTATGTAATGTCTATATTATTATGTTTTATATTTTTTCGTTGTATTATAAATACGTTCTTCTTATTCTCTATTTTAATATTCCGTAAAAGTGAACAACTTCCTAATTCTCCTAGTGAGGATTGGCCATGATGACTACGCTTGGCAGGTGGGTTATATTACGTCGAACCGAAATAGTGCAATTATATCAACATCGAGCAGAAGTCAGGCGCTACTGTTGGTACATTTTTATAGAACAATGTTGCAAACGAGCCTACGGTCCACCCGATGGAATGTGACTATTGCGGCTTATAGATGTCTAAATTTATCCACGATTAAGAAGCAAAATGCGGATGCGTTGTCACCCTTGAGTATTTAAATTGAATATCTCGTCACAAGTAAAAAAAATACACTCGTCTTATGAAACTGAGCAGTATTAAGCCGCACTCACGCTGGTTTGATGCCACGCTTACCATGAAATAGATTGACAGATTCTCTTACACAGTACCTATCGCAAAAAAATATTTTCCTATTACTGTACTTTTACGGTAGAGTCGGGAAGAAGCACCCTTGGCGAAAGTTTATAGACCAAATTAGCGATGTATTAAAGATTGGCAAGATCAAGACAGAGTAGCCTTAAACGACGTGCTTGTTTTCGTACGTATATGGATTTGGAGGAGGCGAGAAAGGTGTGTAAGGATCGTCTGTGTTTATGTTTGTATTTTATGTATTTACTGAACATTTATGAAGTCGAATTATGATAACACTCGTGTTATGCTCAATATCAATAAAATAGATGTGTTCGTCAAAAGTTTTTAAATGTTTGAAAAATTTCAATCCCAAGATAATTACGATTGTTTAACAACGAATAAAAATGCTCAAAACTATCCTAAAACAAAAAAACCAAGTCGTAAATATTAGAGTTGTAACATCTATCACTAATAAAAAAGTAGATGTTTCGTAAACACAAAAGTTAAGCCGCTACACAAAAAAAAAGTATAACAGAACGCTTTACGGCCCGAACCGAGTAGTTCTTCCAGCAATCATCTGCGCAACACGCACGACTTTTTTTTATGTGTATATGGATACTTGAAAAGTTTAGTTCGATACTGTTTTGTGTAGGTTTTAGATTTCACGTATAACTACTGTTACCGTAACCATTACAACCTATTAAAGTACTCTGCTGAACATAGGCTTTCCATAGATAGTCCCATAGCGAGGATATTTGCCATAATTACCACGCTTGACAAGCGGGTTTGTAACCACAGTTTTTTAGTATAAGTAGTTTATTTTTTGAAAAAAAAAAACATTATTTGTTATTTATTTTATCTGTAGTAGCCGTGGTAGCTTAGTTATCGCTCGCTGCAAATTACACAGTACGCGAGCAAACTGAGTTCGGCCCCCGCCGGCACCAATGAAATTGTTAATTGCAATTTTAAGTGCTGATTTACGTTTTTAGTTTAAGTTTTGATTTATTGAAGGAAACGTTTTGAGAAAACCTGCATGTCTGAGAAATAAGATAAAAAATATTTCGAAGATATGTATTCGCAAACAGCCATTGAGGTAACGCGACGGACAATTCCTTGCCCTAAAATCCTGTCAGAAATAAGCGAGGGCCTGTGCTCAGAAGTTGGACGTATATAGTCTCTAGCTTATTTAATTTGCCTCCCGATTTGTTTCCCTCTGTTGCCTCTTACGACAACGATATGTGGTCGTGAAAATTCTCACACCACCACTACACAGTAACAATAAATGGTAAGGGTATAACCATACCCCTTTTTGATAAATATATTCATATTTATATTCATTTATTGCGTCCTGTTGTTACATAGGTGTTACAAAAATGTTTAAGTCACAAACAAGAGCCCTATAAGGGCACTGCAAATTACTTACGGAAACTAAGCACTTAATATTAATTACACTATAAACATTTAATATTTATTATATTGTAACAGGTACTGACATTTAATATGTATGTATATACATATATTATAACTATCTTAACTTATAATTTTGTATATAATAATAGCAAGGTCGGTACACATTTATTTTTGGTACCTATTATGCCGCCAATTTATCATCCAAATATTCATTTATTGAATAGTAAGCTTTATCAAGAAGGAGTTGTTTTAAATTATTATTAAATTTACTTCCCCGGAGGGCTTTTCTAGAGTTAGGCAAGTGGTTATACAATTTGACTGCTATATAGAATGTACCTTTTTTGAATAAATCAGGGTGTGGGGTTAACTGACATAAGTTATTGGCCCGGCGAGAAGCGTAGCGTCTAGAAAGATCAGTGACTTTATTGCAATATTGCGGGCTGGTACGGACTAGTCTACCAAAGTCGTAAATGTACGTACAACTGACTGTAAGTATCTTTAGGCTTACAAACAATGGCCTACATGACTCTTTAGGTGGTAGATTAGCGATCACTCTGATGCAGCGCTTTTGCACGACAAATACTGCCTGGACTTTAGTTGAGTTTCCCCAAATTACAATTCCAAACTTGATTCAGGCTGCAGCGTGTGCATGGTATGCAGTTAACGCGCACTGCGAATTTGTACATTTTCACAGCTGATATAGGGCGTAAGTAAAACTACTTAGTTTACTTATAACTGCACCTACATGAGGTTTCCAAGTCAAGGTGTCATCCATGGTGATGCCTTACGACATAAATGTGTCAACTACTTCTATTTTATTATGTTCAAAAGTTATATTTAGTGGTAGTGATGATCTTTGATGCGGTCTTAATTGGATTATTTTAGCTTTTCCGAATTTAATACGAGGCCTATTTCACACAGATATTTTTCAATTCTATTTATTGACGCTGTTATATCATCACGTAATTTATTCATGTCGTTATAGTTGGCAGATATAATAAGAGTAGCGTTGTCAGCGAATTGTACAATTGAGGCAATTAATTTATATATAATAAAAACAGCAAACATCCTAGCACGCTGCCTTACTGTATTGATCCGGAAACTATTGCACTACTATATTACTATTATTATTATACTACTATATTATTATTTTTTGATAACAAGTGTTACCAATTTACAGTATTCAGCTGGATTGGCTGGCTCAGCTGCCTTGACTGGCTCTACGGAATCGGCTAGCTCCCGCTGCAGCATCCTCCCGGCAGAGACCGCTAAAGAAGCCGCCAAAGGTTACGACGATTGAGGTAGTTTAATCAGACAGAATTGCACTTGTGTCTGACGTTGGTGTAACTTTTTTAACAATTTCAAGAGGAAAGTGAGTCTCCAAACTATTTGGTAACGATCTTTATGTATCTTTATATAGGTATGGTGTCAGCCCCCCGTCTACACCAATGTCAATACTTCTTTTTCCTACTCAAATAATACAATTGAAGTCTTTAAAAATAATCCTTTATTCAATATAAGTGTATATATAAGTCGAAGCTAGTTAACCCTCCCTGTAAATTTTACTGTACTCGACCAAATCGGGTTCGATTCGCCGGCACCAATTTCACGGTCGGCAGTTAAAGAAAACATCGTAAAATAACCTGTATATCTGAGAAACTTCAGAAGTATTTTGAAGACATATTATGGAGTCCGTTGGCACGCTTTTTATGTAATAGATCCATACTGTAGTTTACTGTATGATGGGTGCAGCGTAAATGGGTCGGCTTGAAAGGTGTAGTACAACGCTTTCACTGAATGTCAGCGTAAAATAGCAGCCAAATGCTCCTTGGTTTCGTATAGTAGGGTAGATAACCGGAGATCCTTTTTACTGGAAAGGAAGCATTCTATCTTGGTCCTCAGGGGTGACTTCGGATGTCTATTGGCCACGTCATCCACTTACCACCAGTAAAATGAAAATTTAAAAGGAAATTACAACCTATATGCGCCATATAGGCTGTCATTTCATTTTTTACAAAATTTTTGAAAACTTGCACTTAAATAACAAATACCAGTGATAATACCAGATATAAGCCGTTTAGGCTATAGAGCGTGTCAAAGAAGCAAACAAACATACACTGTACACTTGAAAAACATTAAGCTCCTTTAGGTAGACGGGTAAATATATTTTTAGTTACTTACTTTTTATAAAATGCGTTATATTTTAGAAAATATATTGTCAAGTGGTGACCATTGCCTCATTTCTATCGCTTCGATGTCGTAAAATTATGTATTTTACTCAGCCACTTTATTTGGCAGCTCGTGAAGGACTCCGCTGACGGCTCCGAAAATATTAGTGCCGTTTAGGGACCTGATTTTCTTCTGATAACAGCGATAAAATCGTCATGAAGCTAGTTTCTATCACTATTTTATTATTATGTTCACCCCTTCTCGCAGGGGTTGTTTTTACATGAAGAATTTTTCATTTTACCATTGTAATAGTCCGTAGCTTTACAAAAGCTTAACACTTTTTATAAAAGTTAAGTGACAAACGAACCTGCAGTCCACCTGCTGTGGCTACTGAACCTGTAAGTGGCAACTGCAGTCTATGGACATTGGCAGCGTACATCAAATAATGTAGGCCTGTATATATTGCAAACTCTGAGGACTAATAAAGAATGTTTTACAGTTTGTAAATTATACTTTATCATTCAGACCAGAACACAGTAGAGCAAGCACTGCTCCTCTGCAGCAGCAATAAATAAGAGCATGGTACCAACCCAGACAGACTTCTGGGTAGAAAAGGAGTCCAACCACCTAGTAAATTATGTCTGTCGGCTGATCGTTACATTGCGGCTTCTTCACATAACCTCTTGGCATATTGGATCTACAACAGGATACACCTTCTCCATTTGCAATACCAATAGTTAAATTAATCATCACTATCAAAATCAATACAGCCCATCACAATTTCATAACACTGAGCTCCCCCATAGGTTACCACAAAACACTAATAGTATTTAAACTGCTTAACTACAATAATCTAAAATTAATCGTTACATTTTGCGTATTTATTTAATAAAAACATCTGACATCAGTACTTATTAAAACATAAATCTACAAGAACGGAGCTTGAATCAGTGTCATATTACCTAAAACCTGGATAGTCTTGCTTAATAAGCGAAGTACTCGCGTATTAACCTCATACATTGCCTTTATAATGCATGTGCTGCTGAATTTTACTAAATTATGGATACAGCTTTCTCTCTTTTTCATTAAACTAACGAAATTGAGCTACTCGTAGTACACGCTAGAAAAATCCAAGCGGCATTTTATTAAAGCTCATTTGCACAAATTATTCTATACTATACACTATTATTGATTACTTTAATATTTTAATATATTGATTGAGTAATACAGTATCAATCTATCTATTAGATTCAGTAAAAGTGCTCTACTGAACATGAAGGTCTATGTTACATAGATTGACTTAAAAGGGATATTTTGCCATAGTTGCCACGCTTAACAGACGGTTTGGCAATTTTCGAGTTGTTATCAGGAAGATATAGCTGCCCATCTTCCTTCTGTTTCAGTTTCCCTCTTCACTTTTAACGACATCCACAGACAATATGGAGTAGTAAATAGTTTTAAACTGTCACTGCAGGAACGGGCGCAATATAGTAATATTGAATATTTTATTCATTTATTCATCCATAACAACCCTTTATCACCCCCTACGTCATAAGATGATACTGAATGTGAGAATCATACTAAACCACCATATAAAGTTAAAGAGTCTAATGATTTCACGATATGTTCCTCTCGAGCTCCTATCCAAATCTCCAAAAACGAACCCAAAACTCTCCGAATAAACTCTTATCTCATGACTGTTAGATAGGAAATGAAGTTGTACTCGTATTCTTCAGTAGATGTGAAAACATACAGGCAACTGAACACTGACAAACAACGAAACTGACAACTAAAGTTGTTAAAACACAGCTCGTATTGAAGAAGCGATTGAGCGGATTCAAGGCGTTAACGTCTTTACCGGAGATCTGTCTGCCAGAAACACCCAACGATAGAAGTTGAAGACTGATTATGGTTACGTTACTATCGAGTCAACTGAGATTTTGTGTGAGATATAAAGGCTATACGAACAGTTATAAACATCATCGCTGGAGCCACACGCAAGTGTAACGATCCAAGAGCAAGTCACATTAGACATCATTCCCATGATATCTCAGTGAAAAAAATTACACTTGGGAAAAGAAATTTTGTTTTATTACATCGAAACATATAATTTACTTAGGATTTTTCATACATATCGTCCTGTAATGAGGTAAGAGGTAGCAGAGGGATATGAAATAGATGGGCAGCAGCATATTACTGACAGGAACTCAAAAGTGATCGGTGGTTTCCAACTCGCCTGCCAAAATGGCAACTGTTGACAAATCATCCCTACGAGGCAATCTACGGTGGAGGCCTATGTTCAGCAGTGGAATTTTATAGGCTGTAATAGAAATGGATGGATGGAGCTTGTATAGTTATGTCGGATTTAAAATACCCAGAAGACTAGCAGTGTCAAATGAGCGAAAGAAAAAAGGACCAGTCCATAAAATGAATGGTCCTATCTATAATCTAGCTGTGCCCCACGGTTTCAAGAATATTACGTGTCTGAGCTGCGCAATATGACATAATACCAATAGCAAGCATTTTACATAGCAATGTATGGAATAATTGTCAAAGTTAATGGTGGACTTTTATATGGTAAGAGGTTGATGGTAAATTTATGGTTTCGTACCAACACGCTTTTCATGTATCATGTATTGTTTTCTTTGAAACTGGAAAATACCTCGATTTGTGACACTTATTGGGAGTGCTGCTCACCCGGGAGGTGGAGGGTAAGTGAAATAAATGTAACTTTACCTTATTACGTCCATATGCCGATGTATAAAATAACTCTATCAATTTTGCCAATTCTTTGGATAAAATAATTGCGCTAACCTGGCTCATAGAAGCGTTCACTGCTGGTTTCTCTCGTTTGTCATCGGACGGCCACAGTTTATGCGTCGTTCGCGCGTCGAGTGTTGAGTTATTATAATTTTTCATAATCTGTTAAACTATGCGTCCAGATAACATGCTATAAAGACCAGAACTTATCTTCATAAACCTGTTTTGATGATGAAGTAAAATTTGATCGTAAATATTAATATGTCATGTTTACTAATAACGCTTATAAATCTCATTTTAATGTTTAATCATTTTAGTTACAAAATACCTTGTTGTAGCTTATGTATAAAAAAAGGCATATGCCGTCACGGATTTTATTAAATGGAGTATAATCCATATTTTTGTAGAAAATCGTATTGACGTATCTACTTACCACCAGGTGGACTATTTCGCCATTTTGGATAAACTATTTTGGGAGCGCTTTTCCTTCTGACTTTCTTAACAAAAATCAATATTTGAAGCTAGCTGAGAGTCATAGCCTAATGTTAGATAGCCTGTAATGTTGCTCGTGAATTTGGCTATAGCATAGAAAAATAATTTTTCAAATCGAACTAATAGTTTCAGAGATAAGCGTGTTTAAACAAACAAAGAAAAAACTTTATTATATTTTATACTATAATATATAAGTAGGAAATAGGTACACATGAGCCGTGGCAGCTCAGATGGTTAACACTCGCTCTAAATATAACAGAACGCATGTAACCCGGGTTCGATCCCCACCGGCACTCTGTGCTGAGGACCGGTAACCTTTTTTACAGGAAATTAGGTATTCTATTTTAGTTGTCAAGGATGACAAAGCATTTTAAACAAGGACAAATCTAGATATCTATGGACTGTCATGATATCTATGGTATGTCACCAGGTGGACTGTGTGCCCATTTGCCACCCATACTCTAGAAAAAAGATTATCTTAAATATAAATAACATCACAATAATATATGTTATGAAGGAGAAGCCAGGTCGAGTCGCAAAAGTAAATTTACAGCCTATATACGTTGCACTGCTGGGCATGGGCTTCCCCACATTTCTGAGAGGATTTTAGGGAAAGGAAGTATCCGCCGCGCAGCCCCCATTGCGTGTTGGCGAACTTCACATGTCTTCGAAATATTTTTTTTCTTATTACTCAAACATGCAGGTTTCCTAACGATGCTTTCCTTCACCGCCAAGCACGCGATAAATCAGCACTTAAAATTGCAATTAACAAATTCATTGATGCCGGCGTGGATCGAACTCAGGTTACTCGCGTTCTGTTATATTTACAGCGCGCGTTAACCATTTGAGCTACCACGGCTCTTAGCTCGAGTCTCTAGTATGTAAAAAAAATATTTTATTCTAATTACGAACATGAACTCAACACACTTAAAACAACAATTTCCCAAAGAACTGCAACGTAGTTGTTAGTACTGCTGAAAATTCCTGCGGCTTTAAGTAAAGTAATCCCAGACAAGGATAAACGATATCGCTTCATTCATTTCTGTTCGCGTAGTTGGATGTTGCACCAAGTGTGCTTAGTCACGCGCCGTCCATAAATTCACACAACAATTTATTTCTTACAACGTATGCACCGGTAGCTTTGTTTGCTGCGAACTACTATTTCAGATACTATAATATCTGTGATGTCTGAAATAGATTGATGATACGAACTTCCATGGTAATTGGCTACTGCACCTTACGGATATTTGCATCCAATTTTAAACAAAGAAGGCTACGGATGCATTCTCACTTCCAAGGTGCGAGACGGAATGCCTCACAGCATATAATTATACTGGCTCTCTGTAACATTCTGATCGGAACACATCAGTACACGCACTGCTATTTGATGACAGAAATACGTATGAGGATGGGACTTACCCACTTGCAACAGGAAGAAAGCAAAGGTGCTCTACTACCTAGTAAGATTTAGGTATTATTAATCTTGATACTAAGTGTAGCCACTAACACAAAACCTCTCAATTTAACACACCAAGGTCTAGTTTAATCTTATGGTTAATAATTCGTGCTAGATTTTAAAAGTTATATTAAGTTCTATTTATAAACATAATTTTATGAAATCAAGCGGAGATCTTTTTTAGGGCATTATAGTAATATGTTTTACGCAACCGATGTCAGTTGGTGGGCAGAAGAAATCAAACGTCCTTAATGAAGCGTGTAATGGAGTAACACTCGGACGTAACGCCTTTGGAGCGCTTTGAAGCATAAAACGAGCGAGAATTTTTGGCCGAAAAAAATAAATGTTAATAACGAAAAAAAATTCTAACCCAAGAAGCAATGTTAGTTATATTTAAGTAAAATAAAAATCAAATAAATGATAACGATATCCTTGTACTACCATTACATTATATAAAAACCTACTGCTGAACATAGGCCTTCTAATATGGGTTTCCTCATAGGGGGATTTTGTCACGCTAGGAAAGCGGTTTGGCAAGCGAAATGTAGTAATTTTGAGTTGTTATCAAGAAGATGCTGCTACCCATCTCCTGTTTCAGGTTTTCTTTGTCGCCATATATGACACTCATGGGATCACATGGAATATTAGATGTTCTTAAACCGCCACTACAAGGTAATCCTTGTTCTACGCTCACTCGCATTAGAATAAAATAAAAGTGTAAATTAACAGCATATACTGCTTTGTTTTGTGTGGTAAGTGGGAACATAACACTATTTTTATGATAGAACACTGCGTTCCTCATATAATAATAAACTAAGTATCACATTACATTCTACCAATTTTGTTAGTAAATCGTTCACCATTCAGGCTGCACTACTCTGGAACTCCTTACCCGATGACCTCAGAAAAACATCTAGTAAGACTGCCTTTAAAAGATTGGTACATCACCACTTTATGAAGATATTAGATGATAGTTAATAGTATTAACTATCATCTAATATTTTCATAAAGTGCTAATTCAAGATATTAGATGATAGTTAATAGTATTAACTATCATCCAATATTTTCATAAAGTGCTAAAGGTTGTTATTTTATTTATTGGCTTATGTTATATATCTATTTGTATTTAAAATATGTATACATTACCTAATTATATTAAAGCCTTCGCAAGTTTTAAACCTGTTACTTGTCGGTTCTTATTTTATTATTTCGAAAATTTGGCTTGCTGGTAGAAACTAACCATTGAACAAGATAATTCGTATATAAGAACCAGCCAAGTCAGACCTTAGGCTACTATATATTAATTATCCTAAGTTATAAGAAGAAACGATATTTTATGTTGTTATAAATAAATTTCAGGGCTGACCATTGAACTTGGCACCCATTTAGATCACACTTCTTTTGTCGTTGAAGTCAACAACCAAGGCATATATCATTTTATTGAACTTGGCTCTCGTTTCAAATTTATGTTTTTGATGGGATTTGTTATTAGACGATGTATCAGATTCATTGGCAGAAAAGATCTTCATCAAATGTTGTTAATAAATAAATAACAGAGTATATATAAAATGATACATTTTGTTTGCAATACGTAATTAAAACTATAAATATAATATATCGGATGTTTCGTCAACTGTGAGAAACGTACAATACTAAATACATAGATACACAAATGTATACATATTTTAAATACAAATAGATATATAACAGCAAATAAAATATCGTCCTTTAGCACTTTACGATAATATGATAGATGATAGTTAATACTATTAACTATCATCTAATATCTGAGATGATAGTTAAGGATCGGTTTTTTCCCAGGGCTTTTCCTATTTGGTAATTATATAATGATAAAAATTTATAAGTTTCTGATTTATTCCTTTGTATTCACCTAATTACCTATCTGCATGCCAAATTTGAACTTTCTAGGTCATCTGGAACTGGGTTAGAGTTTTGATCTATAGGTCAGTCAGTGATAAAAATGACGACATTTAGACGTTAATATCTAAATAACCGTTAGAGATGTGTTTACGAAATTTGAAGTACATATATATCTTGCAAGTCTGATTATACGTGCCAAATTTGACCCGTTTATGTGAAATAGTTTTTGAGTTATGAGGAGGTCAAAAGTGGCTCCAAATGGTTCGTGTAATATTACACACGGTGCGGCTCGCCGTTCTGCTTGAACTTGGCTTGACACGCTACGGCGTGTCTAGATATTTTTTGTTCTGCAACTGATACACTTGGCAATTTTATGCGGCACACTTTTAATCAGGTTCAATCTTCATTGAACGTATGTCATATCAATACATAAAGCGTACCTAGTCACTACGGCGACCTAATTGAGACTTTCTTGAATGCTGACGTTCACGCCGTTTTGATTACAGAGAGTTGGTTCAAACCATATCTTCTTTTGACCATTTATCCTCTCTCTGACTTTATTTAGATACACAATGATCGGATGGACAGAAGAGGGAGTGGTGTTGCTACATATCTCTGCTGTGACTTTTCCCATCATGACCCCATTTACCTTTCTTATATCCAAATAACTCCTAAATTGCTTCCGAAAATAATGCACATGAGATTTTTTGGTCGTATGGATTTATAAAAGTTGTGTTTAGATGCGTCTAAATTAAAATGGGACAAAATGGTGGCTACCCCCACTGTGGACGAGAAAGTCGCAGTGTTATAGACACAATTTTCAAGCTTTATGATGTACATGCTCTAGGCAAGAAGGTGAAGGTCAAACGCGCACCTGCTCCATGGATAAAGAGAGATGTTTGCATAACCGTGAGGCGTAGGGACTAGGCTTTTCAACATTTTAGAAAATAGTGGATTGATGAGAAATGGAACCACAATAAAGCTTGATTAAAACTAGTTTTACGGATTTTATCGCGTTTAATTTATTAGATTATTAATCCCAGACGTACTGGGTGATTACCAGCAATCATGGTATTTAAACATATTTTTAATTCCCAATGTCACAAGTTAACCCGGCTACGTTCAATTTTTTAATATTAATTTTCGGTCTGATCTACGCAGAGCCAGCTTACAGTATTTTTAAGTCTTGCAGTGGCATTTGTTTGAATATAATTTTGTTAATTATTGGATCCCAAGCAGATGACATCACCCATCCATCTCCTCTATTGAAATTAGGATGTTTTTTAATTTCAATGGCCTCGCTTATTGTCCTTGGTAGGAATCGGTATTTTTTGCGAGGATTTGTGGTTTATCAAATCTGATGTTATAGTGGGGACGCTCTCGAAAATGCTTACAGACTACAGACTTCCCGGGGCGTTGTTGCTTCATATCAGCAATATGTTCTTTCACGCAGGTTTTTATAGATCTTTATGTTGACCTATGTAAGGGAGACCACATTCACAATCTACTTTGTACACTCCTGCACCTTGGAGAAATATTACACTTGACGCGTACTAAAAATTGACTAATCTTTTTCTGCGGCTTGTAGTATGTTTAAAGGTAGCTCGATTCAAGATGTAGCCAACCTTGTCTGTGACTCCTCTGACATACAGTAGTACAGCAGTACACTCTCGACCGTGGCCGGCTTCACTCGGTCACTTTGACGTAGATGCGGGACCCGAGGCTTGTTGTCTTGGAATACTTGCTTGACGTGCTGAAGCTCGGCGGCCATATTTTTCCTGTCACAGATCCCTTGTGCTCTCTGAAACAAAGATTTACCCACTGTAGCTAACTGTGAAGGATGATGGTTAGATTCATCATTTAAATATTGGTTAGTTTGGGTCTTTTTTCTATACATATTGTGACCAATAGTGTTATCAAAATCCTGATATGTAAACTTTCCGAGAGATAGATTACGGTAATGTGTATTATTTTGATTTGAATGCAGATCTTCTCATCAAATACGATCGTTGTCTTAATAACTGCATTAGATTCATTTACAATCTCCGTAAGTATAACCATGCGTCTACTTATCGTTCCCAACTTAAGTGGCTACCCCTTCGTCAGCGACGTAGTTTGTGCGCACTCATAACTCTATACTTCATTCTGATGTCTTATAATCCCCTCTCTTACTTAACTTCTCACTTTCAGTTCTTTTGCTCTAGCCATAACAAAAACCTGCGTTCTTCGAATAACTTTTGAAGTGAAAACTTCTTTAGCGGCGTACACTTTTTTGTAGTGGGTTAAAAAACTTAATCTTGCATCAAGACACGTGACCCTGATCGAATATTCGTAAGACGGATGGAGAGAGAGAGAGACAACCGGCGAGGCGTAGGAGAGGAAGTATCCCCCTCTCTTTCTATGGCGCAGCGAAAATGTATGCCTGGGCCTGCTGTTTCGTTTAGGCGGAGCAGGCGCTTGCGCGAATGTTCGTGTGTGATAATTAAAGCAATTTGTGCATTATTATTCCCTAATCATTCCAAAATATCAAAAATACACAACGTTAATATTCAAGTTTTCACTTCTGCCGGCACTCCTTCTTTCACTGTACAGTCTGTTCTCCTCAGGAACGCACTTCGCCTTGAAATACTATTATTATATCGATAAATATTATTATTATTTTTACAATCACAGATTTTAATACAATATATTGTTTCGCTAAAAGTGCGTAGGATTTATTTATAAATATAATTATACGTATTGGACTTTATGGAGTGACCTGAAGGTGTACTTTGCTGAATGATAAATTAAAATAATAGTTATGACTAACTGAAATAGTTTATGAGAAAAAAATATTTATCAACGATTCAAGTAAAAAGACTAGTTTTTACGATAATGCCTGGGTAAAATATTTAAAAAATACAGGTGTATTAAAGTTGATTTCAGATCGTTTTAAGACAGTTCTGTTAAAAGTTTTTCCCAACCTGTAAGCTCTGACAGCGCGCGACATGTTATACTCCCGTTCGCTCGGGACCGTAATGGCGGGAAAATTTGCAAATTAGAAAATTTTTTGCTATATTGCAAATTTTGCTATATTTTCACTTTGAGACAATATTTATGGATAAAACTTACAGGAATTCTTATTGAATGTATAAACTATCGAATAAAATTATTTTTGGTTGCTAGAAATTGTAATAAAATACGTAAATTACCCTGTATAGCATAGTAGTGGTATATACTTCAATTTTAGTGACAAAATTACTACTAATTTGAATTCTACACTTTTTTTTTAGAGAAATTTATATGAAAATGTTTGGAAATATGTATATTTTTATATTTTATGTGTTTCCATTCGTTACTTATACCAAAATATTAAAATATTAAAAAATTAAAAAATAATAATAATAATATTTTATCTGTGTCACATTTAGAACAATATTTCTAAAATAGTTTTGTGTGAATTTGAAATAAATACAACGTCAAGTTATTTGAAATATGTAAGAAAACTATTTTTACTTACATTTTACACTAAAAATAAATGAGAATTTAAAAAATAACACATTTATGACCCAGCCGCCATAATGGGCCTTCCAGATTTTGAAGCACTTTTGGCAATTTACTTTTCACTTTTTATAGCACAAATTATATATATATATATATGTGTTCATTATATTACAAGGAATATAAAAAAGTATAATACTTTCGTTTTTAGTCCAGACACAAATATAAAATTCTATAAAAAAAGACGGAGCACCTTCATCAAAACGACACGTGGAACGCCGAAAGTTCAGAGTGATTTCTTTTTTTTTCTAAGAAACATTTCCAGATTATGGTTTAAAATAAAAGAGCATATCTTTGTCTATGATACTATTATCTATTGCATAGTGTCTTTGGTTTTGTTTAAAACGAAAAAATAGTTTTTTCATAGGTACACACGTTTACATAATTCTGATCAAATTAGCTCACTACTTGGCGGACGTAAGGTAGACATTAACAATAATTTACAAAATTGAACTATAGTAATATAAGTAAAATAAAAAAATATTTCCGATTGTTGATCGAGAATTGTTTTCTAAATTTTTTCACGATCATAATATGAGCATTATGAGTTTGACGTTTGACATAAAATTACCGGGAAATTAGAAGTATTATTATAAGGTTATTTGTGAAATTTTGTGTATATTTAAAATACTGTAAATAATATACTTATGACATGATCGCTTAAGACATTTGGATTTACCAAAAGTTTTTTTTATTCTGTATATTTTCAGAGGTTTTGTTGTTATAGGGTATAATCAAGAATTAATTACTGGATCTGTTGATTCAAGTAACTGATACTCGCTTGTGTACCTCCCTAGTATTTACATAATGAATATCATTTATTTTATTTAAGACTTCTTATAATTTGTCATAGTTCACATTTTCTTAGATTTGTTGAGACTTAAAAGTACCTTAATACCTTAATTTCCTTATTTTTTCTTAGATACTCTTAAGGTTTTAAACCGGTATGCTCTTGTAACCCTCCTTTGTAACTAAGAAATAAATAACTTAAACACATCTCATATGCACGAAAGATAATACATATTAGAAACACTTGCTTGCCTTATTTACTATTCCAATAACCGTGTGGGCTACATTAATACAACGCACAAGGTTAATAAAGCAGCATGTTGCAAATTAAGCAGAGTTTGGCAGGACGCCAGCAGTGCTGAATTTTGCGAGCGCACAGCGCACGGACAGTCAGTTGGAATTATCACGTGCATTCACTATTATTGTACATAAACTTATAAATCTTTACACAAAATCTTACATGTGTATGCATAAATACACAATACATAATAAAACGGTAAAATAGATTGGGTTCTTACATTTAAATTTTAAAAAAATGTAACTGGTGGATGTCTAGAATAAATAAGGCATAGAAAGCCAGTGTATTTATACTCTATAAGGCATTCCATGTAAGTCTTCGCAGGTGAAAAAGCATCTGAAGCCTCTCTTGTTTGAAGTTAGGTAAGTATACAACATATGCTGCAGTAGCCACGTACTAATATGTGGGCTACAGTGCTTTTGTAACCTTAGGTAGGTTACAGTTAGGTACCTATATAACTATAAAAGTGTACATGTGCCGTATCGTAGCAGCGTAAGAATATCTAGAAAGATCACATGCGATAGATGGCAATATAATCATGCGTTTTTTTTATAAAACTGAAGTGACAAAATAACTTACAGTCCACCTGATTGTAAGTGGCGACTGTAGCCCATGGGCAGCTGCAGCCAACTTTAAACGAAGAAGACTGCAGATGTTGTGTCATCACAGCGAACTAAGATAGAATGTTTACAGTTATACTGGTTTTCTATATTTTGCAGACAAGATATTTACAGCAGTGTAAGCTCTGCTATTTGACATTAAACATCAGATAATCAGAGTGGCGACAGAAGGAAACAAACCAGGAGATGAGCAGCAGTAACTTTCAAATATAAAAATTGTGATTGCCAAATTTTTTTTATAGGAAAAGGGTATATCGACCAAATTGGTGATATTTTAAAAATGGGCCACATTAGGAGTACCCTTAACCGACAAGCATGTATGTGTAGATATACGGATGTAAAGGAGGCGAAAGAGGTATGTCAGGACTGTGCCAAATCGAAGTCCGTAGTCTCTGCCTACCCCTCTGCGTGACAGGCGTGTTTGCGTGTTTATGCTTATTATATTTATGTAGGAAAAGGGTAATAAGCGAGCACACAGTCCACCTGATAGTAAGTGTTTCCTGTGGCCCATAGACATCTACATCCATCCTCGATTGTAAATCAAAATGCAGATGCATTGTCAGCCTTGAGGACTAAGATGGAATGCCTCTTTTCCAGTAAAAAGGGTCTACGGTTTTCTACACTTATCATACGAAACACAGCAGAATTAAGCTGCTATTTGACGCTGGTATTCTGTGAGAGCGTGGCCCTTCCCCGGTCGAACCGAAACACCCGTGCTACTTCTATACAATTAATATGGTTTCAGCATGGCTCTAGCCGTGGTAGCTCAGATGGTTAACGCTCGCTGTAAATATAACAGAATGCGAGTAACCCGGGTTCGATCCCCGCCGGCACCAATGAAATTTTTAAATGCATTTTTAAGTGCTGATTTACCAATATAGTGATGATTTACGTGCTCGGCGGTGAAGGAAAACATCGTGAGGAAACCTGCATGTCTGAGGAATAAGAAAAAAATATTTCGGAGACATGTGAAGTTCGCCAACACGCATTGGGGCAGCGCGGCGGACACTTCCTTGCCCTCTCAGAAATGAGGGGCAGCCTGTGCCCAGCAGTGGGACGTATATAGGCTGTAACTTTACTTTACTTTTACTTTTATGGCTCTACCACGTAACTTAGCTGCATAGCGTATAATCATACTAAAAAAATTACCTCCACACTAGGATTTTCTCCTGTATCGTGGAGGCTATAAACAGACATAAATTGCACAAGGACAAACATCCAGACCCGGAACAATTATTTGTAGTCGATAAAATACTTGTTGCGTGCAGGATTCAAACTCGCGGGCCCCAGAGTTGCAACTCACTACACTACGGTGCCGTCCTCCCTTTGAGGTAATAAGACATGTGTTTAGCAGTAAACTTGTAATAAGCTGTAACGGTAACGGTAGTCCATTACCATATTTTTTTATTTGCTTCTTCTGTTTACTTGCTTGTTAATGTTAATTTAATAGTTCGTTTGTCTGTTAACGCAAAAATTTCTCCTACTAACAAAATGGTATTTTCCAGTCCTAAATCAATAAAGAAAATGAAAAAGTAAAGTAAAAGTTATAAGAGTATTGAGAGTTTAAATTCCGCATTTCCAAGGGGAATTAACGAACAATTGATGTTTTATTTTTAAGATCATTCACGGTTAACCATAACAGTAGGGAAATAAGGGAATATAAAGTGCACTAAGTACATGATAACATCAGGACCGGGACCATTCCTTAAGGACCCGTAATCTTAGTCGTAAAACTTTTCTTTTGAGAGAGGAGAAGGTTCTAAGTCGAAAGTCTTACTCAGGGGTCGAGCCCACCTCGTTATTACCAAACCCAACGTGGTGTGGTATTGAATAGAAGGTCCTGCTGCATGGCGTGAGATGAAGAACGTTGACCAATTTTCAATTGGTAGTAAGACTACTTACTGGAATTAGTAATACTACTAGTGCCTCTTCTTGGTTTCGAAATATTTACATTTGAATTTGCAATTAGCGAAAGAAGTAGCCGTGTAGTGGCATCGTAAGAAAAACTGAAATAGGAGATAGGCAGCTGCTCCTTGTTGATCTGTGGTTGCTCTACCGCCTACCAACCGTGGTATCTATGGCAAACATTTATTTGTGAAAGTGTTTTTGGAAATCTTTTATTTATACTTGGTCTTTGCGTGTAATAAAAAAAGGTATTAAAACACAGCTTTTTATTACACTTGTTGTATTTTAAAACAACAATTTTAAATTTATTCATTCTTAATTTTATTTTCTTTTATCATTGAAAAAGTAAAGTTAGGAAAGTTAGAAAAGGCCAAATTGAAGACTGTATTTCTTTCAATTAATTAAAGTTTCGTGCATCAATTTAAGTGAAATTTTTATTGAACTCTAATTGGCTTTAAATGTATACATATGTATTTAAATGGATATAGGTATATCTAGTTAGCGTATTTTTCTATATATTAACAAACACCTCAGCATAATCCCCCCCTCCCTACTCGATATATTAGGAATATAAAATAAGTTAATATAAATGATAAATGCGTAAAAACTATTTTTATTTCAATATTTTATTTAAGAGACTGATTAAGTGGAAGGGGACAAAGGTTGTTAAAGCTTCGAACTATAAGTCCCTTCTTTGTTCGTATTTCAGCAACTCTGGATACTCCGTCACTACCCTTTGCTAGTTTAGTGATTCGTCCCAAGAGCCATAATAGAGGCGGTGCATTTTGGTCCCTGAACAAAACCAGGTCACCTATATTCAAATGGCCAGATGAAGCGTGCCATTTAGTCTTCTGCTGTAGTTGGAATATATATTCATGTGAATATCACCTCCAAAAATGCTGTCTAAGCTTTTCAATTCTCTGAAAGCGTTGAATGCGATTAATATTAGCATCTTCAAGTGAAGGATATGGTACAGACATAATTGGCCGTCCAATGAGGAAATGAGCTGGTGACAAAAAGTAAGGTCGGAAGGATCTGTGGATAGAGGTGTGAGAGGTCTCGAATTCAGAATTGCCTCTATCTGAAACAAACATGTGGAAAGTTCTTCATATACTAGATGTGTTAAGTTTAAAACGCGACGTAAAAGAGTTTTTACCGATTTAACGGCCGCCTCCCAAAATGGGGAGTATATGCCGGTATGAAGTTAAAGTTAATATTAAGTTCTGCTAAATTGGCCTGTATGTAAATATTATTAGAGTTTAGGAATCGAGTAAGTTCGTTACTGGCTCCTACGAAGGTTGTGCCATTGTCGGAATATATGTTTTGAGGTTTACCCCTCCGTGATATAAAACGGTTGAGTGTTGCTAAAAACGCCTCCTTTGTAAGGTCCGTAACAAGCTCCAGGTGCACGGCTTTGACTGCGAAACAGATAAAAACGCAAATATAGGCCTTTTGCAATCGACAACCACGTCCCTTGCGGTCAGCTATCAGGATAGGTCCACAAAAGTCGACACCTGTGTTGAGGAAAGGAAATTCGAGACACGTTCTTTCAACAGGTAAGTTACCCATTATGGGTTGTATAGATTTAGCATTAAATCTTTTACAACGAATACAAGCACGAACTATTGATTTTGATAAATTCCTTCCCCTAGAGGCCAAAAATTTTGTCTAATGTTAGATAAGATTAATTGAGGGCCAGCATGAAATAATTCTTTATGTTTAGCTTAAAAAATAAGTTTAGTTAAATGATGCTTTGAACACAACACCACCAGGTGCTTAATATCATACGTATAACATGAATTACTGAGTCTACCACCTACTCTTATAAGGTTATCTAAATCGAGGAAGGGAGTGAGTGATTTTAGTCTGCTACTCTTTGATACTGGTTTGGATGCTTTAAGTAAGACGTATTCCTCAGGAAACATTTCCTGTTGAGAATAACTCAGAAGATGTTGTTGTGATGATCGTAGCTCTGATAAAGTTAGGAAGTTATTATGTTTAGATGCCTTATTTCTGCAATTATAAATGAAACGTTGAACGTATGCAAATACTCTTACTAGTTTTTTATAATTTGATGAACGATAAATTAATTGATGCAGTGAATTGGTATTATTTTGTAGTTTTAAATCAATATGAAGTGTAAGCTCTGGAAGTGTTACTGTATGTATGTTTGGAGATGAAGGAATTTTTAAAATTAAGTTATTTAAAAACTCTGGGCCCTTCCACCAAAGTGCGGAAGCGCTGAGGAAATCAGCATTCACCCCACGAGAAGCCAGATCAGCAGGGTTTAGCTTAGACGGCACATAACCCCAGGTATGTCCCTTTGTAATTTCTAGTATCTCATTAACTCTATTTCGTACAAATTGCTTAAGAGAACTTGACTCTGTGGAAAGCCAACCCAAAACAATTGTAGAATCACACCAAAAAAGCAACTGTTGAACACTATCGTTAAAGACTCTATAACTTTTTTATAGAGTCTTGTGCCTAGTAAAGCGCCGCATAATTCCAAGCGAGGTATTGTTGTAGGTTTTAGAGGCGACACCTTATTTTTTGATGTTAAAAGACAAACTTGCTCTAATCCGTTAGTTGACTGTTCTTACATAAACACATGCACCATATGCACGTTCTGAAGCATCGGTAAATACGTGTAACTGTATTTCCCGAAGATCATCTTGCGATATCCAACGTGGTATATGTATGAGGTTTATGTGAGAAAGAGAGTTAACAAAATTATTGAATTCCGATACAATTTGCGGTGGAACCTCATCATCCCAGCCACATTTATGCACCCACAGCTGTCGTAATATATTTTTTTGCCTGTAAAATACACGGTCCAACCAGACCCAAAGGATCGAAAACTTGACTTATGAAAGATAAAATATTACGTTTTGTGTATTTATGTGTAAAGGTGTGGTTAATTGAAAAATAAAAAGTGTCATGAGAGGTATTCCAGAATAAACCTAATGTTTTTGAAGGAGAAGAATCAAGATTGAGAGCTTTATGTTGATCATTTCTATCATCATTCGTTATATTGTTTATAATTGTTTGGCTATATTTGATTGCCATTTACGCAAGTGAAATTTCGCGGACTCTAGTATATTCTTTATTTCTTTGACCAAAGCGATAACGGACTCAATAGAGTCCCCGCCACCCAAATAGTCATCCATATAAAAATCATGTTTAATGGCATATTGTACTAACAAGTTAGGAGTATCTTTGGCGAGGGACACTAAACATTTAGTGGCTAAATAAGGGGCCGATGAGGTTCCGTAGGTAAGTGTATTAAGAGTATATGTTTTGAAGGATTCGTTTGTGTTAAATCTAAATATAATTTGTTGTAAGGTGCGTTGTGATTCGTGCAACAAAATAGATCTATACATTTTTTCTACATCTCCAGTTATAGCATATTTATGTTGACGAAATCGTAATAATATAGACATAAGGTCATCTTGTGTTTTTGGACCCACCATTTGTATATCGTTGAAGCTCTTACCTGATGCCGTGGAAGCGGATACATCAAATACAATGCGTAATTTTGTTGTTGTACTCGACTCTCGTATAATACCATGGTGTGCCAAGTAATAATTATATTTATTTGTGGAATGTGAATTAGGTAATTAGTGGGTCATGTGACCTAGGTTAATATATTCTCTAATAAATTCGTGATAATTTTGCTTGTATTGAGAGTCTCGTTCAAACTTACGCTCAAGTGCAAGAAACCTTCGCTTAGCCAAGGTATATGAATCACCCAGACAATCTGGTGTGTTCTTCAACGGTATCGTCACTACAAATTGACCAGATGAAGTGCGATACGTAGTATTATTAAACATTTCTTCGCAAGCTTTTTCTTCCTGAGACTATGAATACTGAGATGAAATTGAGTCTAACTCCCAAAATTTTGCAAGAGTAAATTCTTCATTACAGTTCAATGTATGATGACATACATTACGAGTTTGAACGTCGTTACTATATATGCATCCAGATAAAAGCCATCCAAGTTTTGAGGAATGTAATTTTGTATATGTCGGACCAATGTTGTAGCTTTCAGCATTTAGACTGACCAAAATATTTCTGCACCCACTAAAATGTCAATAGAAGATGGCAGGTTGAATTTAGGGTCGGCTAATTTTATTTCTGAAGGAATTGGTATATTATCAATGTTTACGTACGAATTGGGTTGGGTGTATGAAATATTTGGAAGGATGTAACAATTAATAGTTCATAGCAGCGCGTTAACCTTGTACTTCATCATCATCATCATTATCATCATCACAGCCCTTCACAAGTCCACTGCTGAACATAGGCCTCCCCCAAGTAATGCCACAAAGCACGGTCCTGAGCCACCTGCATCCATCGACTTCCTGCATATCTTACCAGGTCGTCACTCCATCTAGTGGGGGTCGCCCTACACTACGCCTACCGGTACGAGGCTGCCACTCGAGAACCTTTCTTCCCCATCGGTTATCGGTTCTTCGAGCTATATGGCCGGCCCATTGCCACTTCAGCTTACTAATCCGTTGTGCTATGTCGGTCACTCTGGTTCTACTGCGGATATCCTTATTTCTGAGTCTATCACGCAGAGAAACTCCGAGCATAGCCCTCTCCATAGCTCGCTGAGCGACCTTGAGCGTCCTCATACGGCCAGCAGTGAAGGACCACGTCTCTGATCCGTAAGTCATCACTGGCAACACGCACTGGTTGTACACTTTAGTTTTCAGAGATTGAGGTATACCTGACGAGAAGATGTGTCGTAATTTCCCGAACGCTGCCCAGCCGAGTTGAATCCGTCGATTGACCTCTCGGTCGAAGTTGGACTTACCTAGTCGGACTATTCGTCCCAGGTAAACGTACTCGTCAACAACTTCGAGCATAGTGCTCCCAACAACTACCGGCATAGGTGCGACATGGACATTAAACATGATCTTTGTTTTGTCCATGTTCATCTTAAGACCTATCCGTTGGGAGGCACTATTGAGGTCATTGAATATAGTGCTTAAGTCCTCCAGCGATTCTGCCATAAGGAACTATATCGTCGGCAAATCGAAGGTGAGTGATGTACTCGCCATTGATGTTAATACCGTAATATTTGCTTTGTAATCGCTAAAGTATGACTCAAAAGTTAGTTCGCATATTTGAGTGGCCCGTGTGACTTGGTTATTAATTGTAGATATAGTGGAATCAGTGTTATATCTTACCAAACTAAGCTTATTACACATATCTTCCGTAATAAAATTACAAGTGCTTCCATTATCAAGCAGAAGTCTGGCCGTGTGATGCTTTCCGTCTTTGTCCTTTACACGTACCAACGCTGTAGATAATATGACGTAAGCATTGTTAGAAGATGAATTAATATCTGTCGAAAGTGCTACATTTGAAGAAGATGGCTCTTTATTGAAATTATCTTTATGCAAAAGAGTATTATGCCTAGAATTACAATACTTGCAATTTGATAATTTACAGTGGTTACGGATATGACCTGGACGTAAGCAATTCGTACATACTCTACTTTCGGTGGCTTTCTTTATACGAGAATCTACATCAAGTTTAATGAATGAAGGGCATACAAATAAGAAATGATTTTGTGAACACATAGGACATGTAATGTTTTTATTATAATCTTTTTTGTCACTTTTTACTAACTCTTTTTTGCTAAATGAACTGTTATAATTATTATTGTTATATGTTAAAGGGTGTGATTGAAGTTTTGAGTGTTTGATGTTATGTATAATGGGTCTAGTTACTCCAGCATTCAATGTATCCAATACATCACATCTATTGTTTAAAAATTTAATGAATTGCTGTAAACTTGGTGAGTTACAATTTAAGCTGCACCTGTATTCTTCCCATAGCCGATTCGTAACCGAATCTAATTTTTTTGACATTATGTATACAATAATCGTGTCCCAGTGATCGACAGGTTCACCTTATGTTGCAACTGCTCTTAAATTTTTGTTCATCACATCAATAAGATTTCTTATTTCTACACTACTTTCATAGGATATATTTTTTGTACTTAATAAAACTTGTATATGATTGTTGATTAAAAGACGCATGTTATCATAACGCTCTGTTAATAATTGCCATGCAATTGGATAATTATTTGCCGTTACGTCTAAACTTTGAATAATTAACGACGCAGTACCTTTCAAAGATGCGCGTAAGTAGTGAAATTTATGTACGTCTGTGATGTTATTATTATTATGGATAATTGAAAGATACGTATCTCGAAATTCCAACCATTCCTGAAAGTCACCGCTGAACTGCGGCACGTTGATGACAGGCAGATGGAATTTTAGTGCACAGCTGCCTTCATGGTCGCCTATCTAGGAACCTGCCCTAGAAGACTTTGATGTAGCAGCATCCATCATACTACGAGCCAAATCAAGGAGTGAATAATATTGTTCTTCGTATTGGAGGCGTTCGTTGTATTCGTCGTCAACCTGCTCCGACAATGCCTCAATCTCCATCTGTAACGCGTCAAATTGGTCGTATACCGCATCAATTTTTCTAAGCCGGCATTCCAGTACCGATTTTTGTAGTTCAGATAAGACAACAGTACCTTTTATAAGATTCAAAAAATTACTAAACGATGTGAGTTTTGCTTTAAGGCCTCCACGTTTTTTAGTTAGGTCTTTAAGGGAAGGACTAGCCATTTTAATTCTTTACACTCTTAATTAAAAACAAATAATAAATTATAATTATACGCTTTACTCACATAAATTGACGTGAACTAAATAAGCTAATAAATGTTATAAGTAAGGCTGTAATTTTTATTTTATTTTATAAGTGGGTACCCGTAGGTAATAAGAACGAACACCTAATGAATATGCAATATGTATAAATGTAATGAAATATTAAGCTTATTACGCGCTTATCTATAGAAAAATGTTGTAAGAATAATCTAACGATTATGGTTGAAACGTAGATGAAAGTAGATGAAAAGATTTTATGCTCATTAATTATATATTATGTCTAAAAATAATTTTACGAAAAATGAAGTAGAAATATGACACAATTCTGAATTCTTTGAAAATTGGATGATATATAAGTATGAGAAAGGAATTGGAACGAACTCACTCAGTGCTGTTTTCCCTTTCCGCATATCCGCATTCTTTTAATTCGGAAGTATTTTCAAGTACACATAATGGCTGCCACAATGACGCTTAGATTTAATTGATGATATGCTTCTGGTTCGTTTTCCATCGAAGGACCACTTGTTGTTGAAAAATATAGGCGTAGACTGTATTACTTATAGATTTATTCGATTCCAATTAATATAATCATATGTAGAAATAAAGATGACGATACAAAGGATAATTAGAAGAAGGTACGGGAAGCGTTCGTTCTACGTCGGTGTTCAATGCTGAGTGTCGCCCCCGGAGCTCACGCGGATCTCGCCAGCGGTCAAAAGGACGTTCAACGCATAAGACGTCTCAAATGCGCAGGCGCAGGCACGGTGCGAGGTCTTCCTACGTTTGTAACAAGACGTCGCGAACAATGTCAGATGTCTTTGTTTTATCTTTACTTTATTTTTGTTTGTCGTTGAAAAAGAGTTGAAATAAAGAAAAATAAAATAATAAATGTGAACATTAATAGAGGAAGAAGAACAAGGAGCGTGAATCATGATTTGCTGCAATAAAAATAATTCTGCCAATGCGTGGCCTTAAGCGACGCTTCCGAAAACACCGTTGAGTAATTACTTAGATTAAAATTTCGCACATAAATTCCCTCTTCATACCTTGAGCTAGAAATTTAAGTCAAGATTGAAAGGTTATAAATGTGTTTGTGCTGAAAGAAATACTATAAAAAGGAACATTGAATAATTAACTAATAGAATGGCTCGGTATCCTTAAGGTTAAGCGTTTGATTGGGGTGCTGCAGGACCGCAGATTCGAATTCGAAGCTCGCGTGGAACAAGTGGCACAAATGCTGGATCCGTGCGAATTTTTTGCAATGCTGGATTCTCCCTGAAGCACAAATTCCATCGATGTGCTGGAGTCCGTGTGTACATCCACAATGAGATGTCATGACGGAGACGCTGGAAGTCCGTCACCTTGAAGACCCCACTTTTTCGACAAACTGGGTGGGTGATGGTAGAAACAGGTATTAAAAAATCCTTTATGCCTGTGTCTATCGATCGCACAGCAATGACCAAGAGGAGACAACACCATTATTTTATCACCTTAGTGAGGCTGCTGATGTGGCCCTAAATCGGTATCTTACTGCACAGCTAGTCTTTCTGGGGGCTTTAACGCTTGTCACCACGACTGGCTGTACCCATACCAGAAAACCGACTATGCTGGAAGATAATTCTGGAGTTTTACCTTGACGTTCGGTTTTTCTTAGCTGGTAAAGGAATCGATTAGGGTACCCGATGTAGATGGCCACACAGCCAATTGTTTGGATCTTCTGCTGTATGCCGAAACAGACAGGTATGAAGTACAAGTTACCTCCCCTTTAGGTACATCGAACTACAGCCTGGTGAAATCTGTATCGTCATATTCTCCACGTGATTACGGGTCCCAAGGTGTTCGACGAGTATAGTGGAAAAAGTGAGCTGATTGAGATGAGATGCGACATTTTTTTGCACCCTATCCTTGGCGAGAGGTCTGTTCCTCTTCTGCGGATCCGTCAAGTTGCGCAATTCGGTAACTGACGTGTTGCGTCGAGTCAAAAGTCAAAATCCCAAGCATTTAACTTAACCATCCTGGGTTGCCGCTTGAAACCGCAAAGCTCCGCATATTAGCTCGAAAAAGAGAACTTTCAACCCGGCTACCAAGTCCTACAAAAAAGCATTATGGACAGCCAGTCTCGATCGCATTAAAAATATTGGCGCAAAACTCTCTGCCAGAATATCCGGCACTAGAGCTATTTGTTATCTTTCCAAAGTGATCTAGACAAACTTCTGTCGGCCTACACTGCCCCTACTGGTAAAACCGGATGATATACTGGCACATACGGCTAAAGAGAAATTTTGGTTTTGTTCGCATCTATATTTGCCTATAATTTGCGTCTGGACAGTGGCAATAACATTCCACCTAAATTACCTCACTGTAGGATGACTATGTCAGAGGTTTGTATAACAAATAAGGAGGTTCTTAAAAGCTTGCGGTGTAGACGTGAATAAGGAGCAGATGGTATACCAGCCATAGTTCTAAAAGCTTGTACCTGAGTTGTCTCCTGTGTTGACACATTTGTTCCGCCTCTCATTTAGGATTGGAATAGTGCTGAAATCCTGGAAGCTGGCTAGCGTGCAGCCCGTTTCAAAAAAAAGCAGCCGTGCCAACCCTGCCAATTATCGGCCAATCTCAATTAACTCCATACTCTGCAAGATAATGGAATGTATATTGAACGTCCGCTTAATATCATAACTAGAACGGAATGACCTCCTTAGTGACCAGTAATACGGGTTTCACCAAAATCGGTCAGCTGGAGACATTCTAGCGTATGTTACATACGTATGGGGCGAGGCACTCGAGAACAGTGGAGAAGTACTTACTATTTCCCTTGATGTTTCGAAGGCCTTTGACAGAGTTCAGCACGCTGACCTTTTGGATAAGCTTCCAACATATGGCTTATCCCCTGATCTGATTGACTGGATAAAGGACGTTCTGAGTAAACGGTCTCTCTGGGTCATCGTCGATGGCTGCTCATTCGATCTTGTGGCGACTAACGCCGCTATTCCTCAGGGCTCTGTCCTCTTCGCCACTCTCTTCTTTTTGCATATTAATGATTTGCTTATGCTCAATATCTATTGGTACGCAGACAACAGCACAGTTGTGGAGAGATACCAACCAAGTACTCGGGCTAGTCGGGCTCAAATCTAGTCCGGTAGAGCATGCGAATCTCATACTACAGGCAGTATCCGAATGGGGCGATGCTAAACTTGTGGAATTCAACGCCCCTAATACACAAGCGTATCTCTTCACTGCAAAAAGGAGCCAGCTCGCCTTGGCTCCTTCTTTCCGACATGTATCACTGGAATAAACTGACCGCCTCCAGTTGTTGGGGGTTGAGATATTCTCAAAGCTGAACTTCGGGTGGTTCATTGAGTCCAAGACCAAAACAGCTGCAAGGAAGCTAGGAGTTCTTGCAAAGGTACAGAAATATTTTACGCCGGATTAGCTGCTTACTTCAGATAAAGCGCAATTCTGGTCGTGCATGGAGGATTGCTGCCATATATGAGCTGTTGCTGCAAAATGCCACCTAGAATCTTTGGACTCAATTGAAAGGCGCACTAAGAGGCTTGTTGGTGACCCGAATTTGGTTAAAACATATCTTATTAGCTTCGAACATAGGCGCAAAGTGGCCAGCCTTTCGGTTTTCTATAGGATGTATTTCAGAGAGTGTGCGCAGGAATTGCGTAAATTAAGTTGAGTATCACGCATTCGAACCTAACGGTTTGCTACGACTTTCATTATACGTACAGCAAAGGAGAAGAATGAGTTGGCAGCATCTATCCTTCCACGTGATTACAGGGTGTCTTCAAGGCAAGAGTGAATAGGTTCTTATTAAGTCAGTACGATTCAACATCTTAGGTTACATCATCACTTACCATCAGGTGGGATTTTCGCTAAGCGCTGGCTTAGAACAATAAAAAAAGTTAATTCTATACGTTAGAATATTTATTCTGATAACACACTTAACTGTATCATAGGGTTTTTGTTACATATTGTATAGCTTATTCTTTGAGCTACTTTATTTAAAATGTTACTTTACTTGTCAAAACCTCGTACACCATAAAGGCTGTACTATAAATTCCTTCAACTTAGATATCTTCGATAGTGAATCATGTCGTATATAATGAATCATTTCCTGCAAGTAACTCCATAGCATCTTGCTCGCGTCGCTAAAGTAGCAAACTATTTATTAAATGACCGAAGTACGTGTCCCCTGACTCCATTAGCGAAGGACATAAATTTACCTTACAGTCGGACAACAGAGGGGATGGAAACTTAGTGATTTATTAGTTAATTCCTCAGCTTGTCTTTTATTGCCTTTATTAATATATTGGATTGCATACATACTGTTGTTTTTAATTTGGATAAAACTGAAAGAATTAAATCGTTTACATGTATTTCTTTTGCAGTGGTGGCAGTAGACATAAATTATATTTTTCTATTTTCTGTGATGTTTATGATGTTATTTTAAAATGTGGGACATAATATGACGATGATAACCATGATGAACTTATGAGGAATATCTGAATGTCAGATCAGTAAAAAAGGATGAATTTTAGTTCTGAAAGTTCTAGTCTAGTTTGATATTAAAAGAAATGTATTCGGGGGGTGTTTAGGGTACAGTAAAGATGTCGAAAGAATCTTTTTTGCCAAGCTTAACAGATGGGTTGGTAATCAGGGTTTTTATTAATATCTCAGAAATGAGATGAGACGTGTGCCCAGCTGTGGGACGTATATAGGCTGTAACTATAACTTAACTTTAAAATTTAACAATAAGAAAAATTTGCTGCCTATCGCCTGGCTTTTTCCCTCTATCGCCTTCCACGACATCCAACAGATTTTCTCACACCGCCAGTACACGGTTTATTAGCACATTTAAATTAGCAAAAGAGAAATATAGACCTTGGATTATCCACTTCCTGATGATGAGAGTATGCGCAGGAACTGCATAGGTTAATTTCTCTTTGTATATAGATTACATTTAATATATATTTTATTAAATGTAATCTATATACAACGCTACACACATACCTCCAGACCAGCAGATGGATAAACAAATAGTCTAACTGAGCGTGAAATCGAAATCCGCAACGACAATGAAACACTAGAGAAAATCTCAAACTCAAAGAAGATAAACAATTTTAATATTAATAGTTTGCCGCATACATCAAACATAATATTGTTTTTTTTTAACTTATGAGTCTGAAAAGATATTATTATGGAAAAACCTGTTTTCAACACCATTGTTGGAGCATAATACATGTCCGATGTTGAACTTAGTTGTCCTTTAAAAAACTGCCACAAAGACGATATTTAGCCATATACGTCAACCATGATTCGATTATAAAAATTTCAAATTTTAACCAGGTAATTTTTTGACCGTTAATGCATTTCTCTGTCACAGATGTGAGTTCTTATTCTAAAATCTAGCCTTAAAATATTCCTATAACTTTTAGTAAAAATCGGTTTTAGAGAACCAAAAGTAATAAAAAAGCATCTTTATAACAGTTTCAGAAATTGATGCTAAAACATATTGTCCAGAACAACTAAGCCCATATTTATAAATTGTTATGTTGAAATTATTTTATTACTATGAAGTCAGCTTCGACATTTTATAAATATTTTTAAGCTATTGCATAGCTTCTATCGCGGGCCTTGAGCACGAGGACCGAATCCAGAAATTCCGTAACGAAAAAAACCTCACGCTCCTCACTCCGACGGGCACGGAGGTGTGGCGTTGAAAGCCGTGCATCGTCTAACGTCGTTTCAGTTCGGCAGACTTCGGCACTCGGCAGACTTCGGCACGGTGTTTGTGTGCGTGCGACTAGTCGTATGCGTGTACACTAGCTGCTAACTGAATGATAAAAATTCCTGAATAACCTACATGTATTGTAAGATATTAAAATATTTTAAACATGAATTAAAATTAAATATTCTTACCATATAATATCCTACCCCTTTAGGATAATTTTCTTCCAAGTTTCCAAGATTGCCCTTCATCCTATGAAGGGCTGTAATGATGATGGAAAGATTGACTACACGTCTGTAGCCTTCTTATAATATGAATTTGGCTACAGTTGCAGTGCAGCAATTTACCCTTAGTATAACTGTAAGTTAGTTTGTAACTTCAGTTTTATAAAAGAATATAAGATTCAGTAATGAATAAATAAATACACGTAAGAAGCCAAAAGATTCAATCATATAATAAAAAATTATGTCTCTAACAAGTCCCTACAAGCTGTACACAACATTATACAGCTGTGGAATTCTCATTTCGTACGATTTTCAACAGAAGCGGCGGCAATGAAATATTTCAGTTATTATTCGCGTTTCAGTCGGTTATTGCTGACAGATAATCCAGAGTCAACCGTATTTCGAAAACCATAAAAACGTTTTATACGTGGCAGTGCCTTCCTCCTATACGCGATTGTGACACGAATAGGTCAGGTCGACCGGTGAAAAGCTCTTACGAAACTATTATTAAATCCATCGATTCATTACAAGTCCTCCATTGAACATAGTCCTCCCTCACGACGTTCCGAAAGCAAGATCCTGCTCCTGAGCCGCCTGCATCCATTAACTTCCTGTACATCTTACCATTTCGTCATTCCATCTAGTGGGGGCCGTGCTGTGCTTCGCTTATCGATATACGAGGCTGCCACTCGAAAACTTTTTCCGCATTGGTTGTCCGTTCTTCGAGCTATATGGTCGGTCGTCACTTCAGCTTACTGATCTGTGGGGCCATGTCAGCTACTTTGGTTCTACTGCGGATATCCATATTTCTAAGTCTGACACGCATAAAAACTCCGAGCATAGCCTCTTCATAGATAGTGGGCGGCCATGAGTTTCCTTACACGGCCAGGAGGTAGGAACACGTCTCAGATCCATATGTAATCACTAGCAATACGCACTAGTTGTACAATTTTGTTTTCAACATTTGATGTAAAGGTGACGAAAAGATATTTCATAATCTTCGAACGCTGCCCAGTCCAGTTGAACCCGCTATTTGTCCTTAGTAAAAATATTCATCGACAACTTCGGAAGTTCTTAACAAATATCGGAGTAGATATAATTCATAAGCGACAGTAGCCTAATGGCAGGGCGCGGACCGCGAACTCAAAAAGGTCGTGGGTTCGAATCAGCCATTCGACTACTCGCGTGAACCACTCGTAACACAAGCAATTTAAGCTTACCACGAGTGGTTAAGTGGTTTGGTGGGAGTATTAATATTGTTTATAGCATTTTTAATATTCTTAAAAAAAAAGATATGACATTTTACTGGTGTATATATATCGCATAGAACATAAGTGTGAAATAACAGCTTATTGCTGCTATTTTTGCTGTGGTTAGTGTAGAGATCTAGAGACGCTTTCTGATGGAAACGAGGTATTTCATCTTAGTCATGAGGTGTAATGACGCATATGTATTTTATTCTTAACTCAGGTTAGATGTAGATGTCTATGAATCCATAATGTGTGATAAAACAAAGGAACAAAAAGTATGTGAATAAATCAAACATCATAAGGTAAAAAGGTAATTATATGTTATAATTTGATTAGAAAAGAATGTATTGTTACGAGCTTGAGGTTCGTGACAGTAAAAAATGCCGATTGAATTATCAAAATCGGCACTTTAATTACCGAACATCATTTACAATTTAAAACACACTAATAATTAATCACACTGAACACTAGTTCGCAGTTAAATCGCTTCGAAGTATTCGCTTGAATTACCAAAAGATTATTTAAAAGAGCTTAATTTAGTTAATCAAATTATAGTTTCTGAATTTTTTTCACAAAATCTCATTAATAATCTTATTAAAAAGAAAGAAAAGCATGTTGTTCGCAATTCTCTGTACGCGATTTAACTTCAAAATGTACGGCGACATGTGAGCAGTTTGACCTACTTAAGCTCCATATCTGAATATATAGCTAATACCCTGAGACAAAACGGCAATATCGTAGCAATTAAAAATAACAATTATCTGTAATAATAAAGATAAGTTAAATATTAGTCAAAAATCGGGTATTTATAAACTTTTTTGTGACTAATGCCACGCGGTTTACGTGGGTAGTACTGGTCGCTACTTCGGGATACGTTATAAAGAGCATTAAGCCGTGTAAATAAATTGCAATCCTTAATTCCATTTTGCTCAACATCTCTTAGACACTGGACATAATCTTGCCAACAACCACTCGTTTAAAGTTTTACAAATTTATATAATAAAGGGTTGTAAAAAATTTGCCTCTGTGTGTGCTGGAACAGTTAGAGATTTTAAAAAATAATAATGGTAACAATGCACTGCTGAATGAACAAACAAATGTTTCTAACTCACCCATATTTAATATATTTTAGCCTGCTCTCCAATAAAAAATAATCTAGCAATATGGTCGTTCATCATCCTCGCGGAAATCAGCGATTCGTTGCGTGGTTAGAGGGTAGGCGGACGTTTCGCGGCTGTTTGTTGTTTATAATTTTACAGCAAATGGCTGCATATGTCAGGTGGTGATTGGTCGTATGTTTTTATCGCATGACGCGGTTGCTTGCTACTTTTGTGGGGAGCTGTTGCGTCAGCTAGTTGTATAAATAGCAGCTGTTTTGATAACCGCTCATGAAAGTCCACAAAATATTCTATATGCAACATTATAGCGCAGCGATAAAAAATAATTTAAAAAATTGAAAATAATATTTTTTTTTAATATAGATTACGAGAATATTTACTAAAAGTCATTTAACTCTCGTTTCGGAAAAAAAACTTCTGTCCTGAGAATAACCAGCGAGAACTTAAAAAAATATTTAATAAAACAATATTGTATAAAAATTTCTTACGTATCAATTATTTTGATAATTGATGCGAACAGCATGGTAATGATCGCCTCATTCCCAGGGATTATTATCAACCATGTGCTTCTTAGTAGTATAATAATTCTGACTATACGGTTTTTGCCTGGTAAAAATTTTAAACTTTTTGATTGATAAGTCCTGCATATTTTCGGTGACTTCAATTTCGTAGGAATATTTCTTAATCGTAATCTATTGACGACGTTGAATATCGACTGCCCATAATGTGATCCCGTGGGTGTGGTAAGAGGCAGAGGAAAATTTAAACATAAGCTTGCGGTTGCCAATCCGCCCGCCAGGCGTATTAACTTTGTCGTAATCGGGAGATGTATGAGAGTATGAGCCAAAATATGGTGGAGACTTTTGTTCAGCAGTGATAAATGAACGAAAGAAACTAAATTGTTATTTCTGCAATTTCGCATTATAGGAGGCGACAAGTAATTATCTCAGCCTGATCCCGCAAGCCACGCAAAGCAATAACACTCCGGTTTGTAATGAAAAAACCATGGAGTCGCAGCTGCTAATGCTTTGCTTTATAAAAAGATATGATGAGTATTTCAAAGTATTCGCAGTAGGATGTTTGTGAAATTTATTGCGATGCATTTTGGTGGCGAAGTTATTTTTTAATTATAACACTTCTTTCACACATTTGAAGATGTTGTGATGGGTTATGGGATTGGTTTCTGATATTTACTAAACGGGTATCCTAGTTTAGAAGTCAGGGAGTCAATAAATTGCAAATAATTTCAGTGTTCAAAAAAATTCTTATTAATTACTATAATAATGTAATAAAAGACCGACGTGAAGCTATGGGCAGTTGCGGTGTAATGGCTATTATAATATTTTGAGGTTGGATGTGGAGTGGGACATGTTATATAAAGGGATACCCTTTCTACTGGAAACAAGGCATTCTATCTTAGTCTTCAGGGACCGGCCTATTTTAAAATGATGCAGAGATAGAGAAGAGGTTGTAAGGAGAAATACCAAAGATAAAACAAAAATAATATTTAAAAAGAAAACAAAAATAAAAATAAGATACTTAAAGAGTAGAAAAATGAAATAAGTAACTTAAAAGTATAATGGTGGAAAATAGTCCACGTGGTAGTAAGTGGGACAAAATGCAGTTGCGTTGTCACTCCCGAGGACTAAGATGAAAAGCATTCAATACATTACATCTTAATTCTCAAGGATGACAGCGCATCTGCATTTCAGTGCTTAATCGAGGATAGACTTGGATATCTATTAGCCACAGCATCCACTTACCATAAGGTTTACTGCATGCTCGTACATTACCCTTATACTACATATGAAATCTAGGTCGCTTAGTGGTCTCTACTATTATAAAAGAATGCCTAGTTACCCATAAAACTGGTGTGCGGTTTTCTACATTCACCATATGAAACACATCAGCATTAAGCTGATTTTTTACAAAACATAGTAGCAACTCACTATGGACTTTGGACTTTTCGTTTGTTAATATTGTTTAATTCATGAAAAATTTCAATAAATTCAAATATTTAAGACCGAACCAATTCAAATTGATATTGATAATATATGCCTTTCGTATAGACGACGCCATCTTTACTGGTTTGAAATCTTATTACGTAGGCAAACGTATGCCATTAATGCATCATAATCCGATATTCTTGAAACGTACAGCTATGCTCTCATCGAAGCTTCAGTACGTTATGATTCGTAATAAGGTTTCATTTTAATATAATCAAAGATGTTCGAAATTAATTGTACAGAAAATTGCAGTGTGATAACGCCATAAGAGATTTCATGGCCTCATTTTTCAACTATTTTAGGGTAGCGTTTGACTGTCATCTCACCTAATAAGTGGGGATGCTGCTCACAATAGTAAATTACTCACACTTAGGCTTAACAAAACCTACTCACTCTGGCCTCATTCTAGCAAATTATTTCACTCCCTTGCTGTATGAACTTAATATATCCTATTATATATATTAATTTTATATATATTGCCCTTATGGCTGTCTGGGAGAGAATGCCCTATGATATAAGTCAGCCATATGTACTACTTTGTGAATGGAAACATAAATATATAAATAAATAGTAGCCGTGAAAAACTGCTACAACATCATGCTTTGTCTCCGCCTAGCAGTTGCCTAGCTACTCTCCGTTGACTCTAGCCTCCAGGACTTAAAATCAGTCTGGAGGATAATATATTACATTTTACTTATTAGTTGATAGTGATGATAGTGGATGAATTTCAATCGTACTTTGACCATACTATTAATTCAATACAACATATCAAAGTCCAATACTGAACATAGACCTCCCCGTAAATTGACGCCAGTATTATATAGATCAATATATTAAATATATAATAATTGCGTAAAAAGTTTTTATATCCTTTGTCACTTCTACAACTAAGACGAATTAAGCGACGTCCCATTTGTTAAAATCCATCAAGCTGCTTAGGCTACAGAGCGTGCCAGAGGAATAGACACACATACATACATACCTAGATCCGAAGAACATTACTCTCCATCCGAGACAGTCGGGTAAAAATAATGTATTTACTCATTCTATTGTTGTTGTTGATATCAATGATGTACTCTTTCCTGCCATCTGCTGTCCTTAACCTTACTCCAGTTTAGTCTGAACACCTTCAATTCACTATTTGTTTGCCTTCACGATCTGACGCGACATTCTGGCCTCCTTTTGCCTCAATGTTTGACACTGATTATCCTTATCACTTAATCGATTTCACATTTATTTTTAATAAAATAAAATAAACTAAGAGAAACTATCTTTAACTATATTCGTGTGAAGGCGGTGTAAGAGAATCCATCACGTAAGTGGCGTGAGAGACGACTATTGAATATGCCAGAAATATCTTGTTACTTCCGCTTGGTGGCGGTATTACTATCTTGTATACGCCATATGTATTTTTATAAATGGGGGGGGGGGGGGCAAACGATAGTGTGGCTACGTGGAACAAAGTCAAAGGGCGTCATACGTGCAAGACATTTTTTATATAATACTCGGAAAACAAACATGCGGTTCACCCGATGGTGAATACCAACTGCAACACCAAGAGAATTGCATGCATTGATAACTAGGGTCAATTTTGTAACGCCGTAGGTAGATATGATCATTATAGCTTAGGAGCTAAGCGCTCGCCTGTTTATGCTGCTAGTCTCTTAGAGAGTGATCTTTTCCTGAACTATAAATTTGTACAGAATGAAACTAGTTATACAGATTTTATCGCGTTTTATTTTAACTTTTTTCTGTTGTAGGGACTTTGTTGCACCAACATTAGTACCACTTTAAATCCAAACCAAGCATACTACAGCAAGACTTCAGTAAAATTCGTAAAATTAGTTCTATTCTATGTGTAGTATTCGCGTAAATATAAGAAATCATTATATTATTTTAATAAACGACTGAGTACCAAAACCTTTTTTGTAATAAGTATGAATTTTATTCTTGTTGCTTTTTTATGGACATCCAATCGTGTTGTATTACACATTACTGAAGCAATCAATTACGTTGTTAAAAGTCTTTTATTTTACATTGATACCTCCTTTGGGACAGTTACTTTCGGGAGCGTGACCCGATTTAACGCATAGTTTAACACGCTCACTTCCTCCTATCTGTCGACATGCTCACTGAGGAACATGTTACTGTTTGGAAAATTGTGTATTTTAAATTATTTTTATATGCCAAAACACGTAAAAAATTACAATCGTATATGAAATGGACTAAAATACTATTTCATTTATTGTATAAATACTTATAAGACAATAAATATTATGTATGATATATCATACATACATTATGTATGAATATATCATACATAATTTTTAACACTTAATTGTTATATTTCTTTTATTTTTATATGACAACATTTGTTGTAATTAATAATCATTCAATTTTGTATAAGGATTCGTATACCGTTTAGCAAACAGACATTACTGAGTAACGTACACAAAGTAGGATCACGTAATTAGCTAATATTGAAGCTTTATATTAACTGAAAGTGTCAATGATTGTGACGATACATTTTCCGAAGCATCCAATGCTTAGCAGAAATGACGCAGATAGACGCGGTCAGTTGGACGAAAGCCAGTGCCGTTCAAAATGTTAAGGACATTTGGTGTGATGTTGCAGAAATTTAGTAACTGAAGCGGTCGTGTTAACTTCAGTATTCGAACTATGATTTTAGGACGATTTTAGTATTAAACTCTGCATTGTGTAAAGTTTATCCTTGTTAATTTGATATAGTTACACCATGGATGTAGTTATTTTACTACGTAAAACAAATGTGTTACATTTGCGTAAATTTCTTATATTTACGCAAGTTCATTATACATCAAATATGTTATTTGTAGTAGTATCAATATTTTTATATAACTTATTAACGTAGTGTTAAGAGAACATAAATTTTTATTAATGATACTACAGGCGATGGTATATGGACTGGAAATGTGTCGTATTTCTAAATTTAAAAAAAAAAGAAGAAAATTACATATTTTGTCTCAGCTAACCGGGTAATATAACTTCTTAAGCAAAGCAATTACCAGAGAGGAGTCATCATTTGTGTAAAAATCAACTGGTTGTATTTTTAGGTATTAACTAAATCAGTAAATTAAATCCATTCTAATTTACACTAGTTAGATTATATTATGGATATTTAATACCGATGTGATATTAAATATGGATAAGATACCTATTACGACACGATTATACACATACTTACGATAGATACATTTTTTGCATTTGCCTTATGCTGCAGCACGCATGGGACAAATCAACCGGGGAAAGATCACACTCTCACAGAATACCAGTGTGAAATAGTAGTTAATTGCTGCTGTGTTTCTTCTGTTGAGTGTGAAGAACCTAAGACCGTTTGTAATGATAACGAGGCGTTACATTTTAGCCCATAGTTTAATTCCATAATAGATAAATCTTATCTAGTGGCCACAGCATTTAATTTCCGGCGGATGGACTGCGCTCATTTGTCACCCCTACATAAATAAATGAACGTTTACATCGTGCACAAGTCTGCTAGATTAATATGATGATAATCTGTTGGTGTACTTTGTTGGCATGATAGTTTTAAGTAATAGTAATTTGTCGTCACAGAGATTATAAATATTATGTGGTACAACATTGCTGCAGCTGTGTCGTGATTGCAGAAATAATAATAATAGGTCGGATTGCCTGCGATAGATTAGGATCACACTCTCACAGAATGCCAACATAGCAGTACAATGTTGTTAAGTTTAGTGAGTGACAAGGAGCGGAGACCCTACTCACTGGAAATTAGACAATCTAACTTAGTCCAAATTTGTTGCAACGTAATTGTATTTTAATTTCTAACGGATAATAGGTGTACCTGTCTATGTGTGGAAGGTCAAGTGGACTGTGCGTTATTTTGTCACCCTTAATTTTATAAAAACATCATATACTTTAGTGTTTTAATTTTATTAAGTGGTAGCTTACTGTAAATTTCACAGTACGCGAGCAACCCGGGTTCAATCCCCGCCGACACCAACGATTTTAATTGCATTTTTAATTGTTGATTTACCACGTGCTCGGCGGTGAAGGAAAACATCGTATGGAAACTTGGATGTCTGAGAAATCACAACAAAAATTTAGAAGACACGTGAAGTCCGTCAACACGCATTGGGGAAACGTGGCAGACAATTTGTAGCCCTCAGAAGTGTGAGGAGGCTTATCCCAAGCCGTTTATATTTAAGTTATATGTATGTTATTTGTTAATATACTTCCAACCCGCTTGCCAAGCGTGGCAACTATGACATATATCCCCCCTATAAGATAGATTAGAGATTATTATGAGATTAGATAGATTGTATGGGGGAGGTTTATGTGCACCATTGGACTAGGCTGTAACGCTAGTACGTAGCTATATACTTCCAAACATATTATGTATCAACTATTTGCGAGTTAATTCGCAAAATAACTAAATATACAATATTGTGATTTGTCTCAAACACATTTTGTAACAATTTTCTATTAGGCTTTTAAAAGTAAAGTGATATTTACTTTGAAAAGACCTTATGAAAAGTTTCAACTTAAATGTTTTTTATTCCTTTATTAAGTCACGAAACTTATAATTACGAAACTTATAACTCTATTTTGTAGCAATAATAAAGACTGCTCACAATTCTGATTAACTCTACATTGTCGTTCATCTCTCATGAAGGATTTCGAAAGGATTAAAGGATTTATAAAAAGTTTCCAAATCATCGATTCTATGCTCTACGTTCCAAAGTTTATTTTTTACCGAAATTTATTATATACAGATCATAACTTTGTAGCAAGCCCAACTTTGCAGCAAGCATTGATAAATAATAAATAATTTTATTTGTTCTAATTTTAAAACTATACATATTTGTTTTTGTTTTTTTAATTTACCTCCTTGTAAAAAAAATAAAAACATTATATATTATTTTATACAAATTCCAACACCTACTTTAAGAGCAACAGCGCCATCTTTCTTCTTCTTTGTTTTGTTTCTTCTTTGTTTTGTAAGCAAAGTTTATTGACCTGACATCCAGTGAAGAAGTGTCAAGACCTATCAATGTAGTCATGAAAGGAAATAAGTGATTATGGAGGGAAAATTCCAAAAAAATCAACTTTTCGAACTTAATCCACTAATATCGAAGTTTGATGATTCTGGCTTCATAAAACTGGTTGGACCTGCGCTGTGATACATATTTTGGTGTGGTTGGTTTCCGGTTAAGCCTTAATATAACTAACGTAGTTAACTTTATGTCCTTATGCTTGAGATTACTTCATACACCAGCTGTTATAATTTCATATAATAAAAAAGGGTCGTAAAGGTGATTCCTGATCATGTGGTCCCATGTTCGAATCCCAGGTCGGGCCAAGATCAGTTATTGAGTTTTACTGTCAAGAATTTGTCAGTAGTAGCCCGGGTCTTATACTCCCTTGTCTCGGAAAGCACGTAAAGCTGTCGGTCCTGCGCGTGAGCTCTCTCCGGTCGTGTCGGACTACCGTTTTAGCGGACTGTGAGTTATCATTTTATAATTATTTTAATATAAAAGAGACGATGTACATTCGTTATTCTGTTAAAGCAATTCTCTATACGGAATCTCAAAGTTCATAATTTAGTGTTATAATAGCAAGCATACGGATTATTAAAGCGATCTATGTAGTTAATATGCGAACACTGCTTATTAAGCAAGTCTTGGCCGACCGCCAGAGGCTTCAAATTATGAGCGCGCACTGCTTAAAGTCAGTTGGAGTTGAATTGCAGTAGCAGATCACATCGCGTATTTAATAAACATCGCTTTGTGTATTTGGAGTAAGTTAACCTCTATAACGATGATACGATTTAGAACAAAATTATATGGAATAGAATATTTTCATTTAATACCTATGGTTGATGTTGTCTGGAATCAAGAAGACACCCAGCGCAATTATTAAATGATTATAAGTACAGTTTACAGTAAATATGTTATACAACAATTAACAACATAAAACTAATTAGAAATAGCTTCGTAGCGATCACTTCATTCCCGGGGGTGATTATCGTCCATAAGCTCCTTAATATTATGACAGCCCTTTATATGCAATATTTTTAATAAAGTTTTGAAACTTGGCTGAAGTATGATTTTGTATATTTTCTGTGATTTTGTTGTAATAACGTACGCATCGCTTCTAAGAATGGTTTAGTAACTACATGGAGTCGAGAGTCATTTTGTAGCTCTCTTAATCAGGAGTATTGAAGAGAATTCGTTAATACAACCATTTTTATAAGCAATCCATTAAATCTACAGGATAATATGGACACGGTGTTAGTGTAAGTGCACCGTGTAGTAGTACTGTAAAAATATACACTACCCCATATCATCCCGCAGAAGTCGTAAGAGGTGACAGAGGGAAATAAATCAGGTGATGTACAGTAGCGTCTACTTAATAACGACTAAAAATAAAAAAACTGCTCTTACCAACCCGCTAGCTAAGCGTGATGACTATAACATATATTCCCCTATGAGGCAATCTGCTGGGCTTTAATAGGCTATAACGGTTACTGTACCCGTATTCAATAAGCAAACCATTTAATCTACAGATAATGTAGACACAGTGTAAGTGGAAAATACTTTATGTGGTCGCAAAAGGCATTTTAGTGCCGCGACGATTTTATTAGGGTTTTCATCAGAAAGTGGCTCCCCGAAGGACAGTAATAATTTCAGTAACTGCAAACGAAAATTGTCACGCTATTCCCTATTTGATATTCAAAAAAAAAACAGAATATTGACAAAAATGGCCTTCGATTATCTTAAATTTAAACAACGCTACATTAGTAGCTCCTGTTCAGGCAAAACCGAGGTGAATCGTTAGTCTAAAATGTTATAGTTACAGTCACAACCTATTAGTCCACTCCCACACATAGGATTCACCCATAAATTGCTTCAAAGGGGGATTGCAATAGTTGCTACGCTTGGCAAGAGTGTTCACAACCGCAGTTTATTTTTATTTTTAGTGGCAATTAGGAAAACGCAGCTGCCTATCTACTGACTTTTTCCCTCTGTCACCTCTTACGACACCAAAGAGATTATATGGGGTATTATAATTTTTTATATCGTTACTACATGGTAATTGAAATGTATTTTAAAGTAATAATTGAATTTAATTTCGTGTATGATTATAAAATTTGACATACAATTTGAGAAAGTTTTACTTTAATCCGGGACCTCATGAGCTGTAATGGCGGTTACGAAAACTAGATCAACGAGGCAGTCAATCCAAATTAAAAAAAAATGGTTGTCTGTAAAGTTGGTTTACGGACGATAGTTTAATGTGACAACATCATAATAAAACATTGATGCAAACCGTACGCTCAAGCCAAACGCTCAAGCTGAACGCTCAAGCGTTACATTGTTTCATTCTTATTCGTGCGTGCAGCCGGCGTTCATCAATTTATTAGAAGTTGTTACGTCAAAAATAATTTCTCAATAACTAAAAAAAACAACGGTTAATTTTAAAAATAACCTTGTTAAATAACATTCTTCAAAGAGCAAAATGTCAGTACTTTGTAACGGTATCCTAGCTTTTCATGGCTCAAATAATAACATAATTAACGAGAGCACAAGGTGCTCTTGTCTCTAAAGGAGCTCTTGTACAGAAGAAATAAATACGCACTGAATTTAATTAAATATATCACTTTAGGTATAAAGAACAGGTAGAAGATTAAGCTACTATAACAATAATTGCAGGAGGGAGAAAAAAAGATTTCTAGGAGGTATAGTACGGAAACAAATTACGAGTACTGTCAGTATTATTTCCCCGCATGAATTTTTATTGGTAACGACTTCAAGTAATAAAACATTCATTAGACACAGTAAACAATTAGGAGTAAATACAAAATAAAGTCGTTATAAACCCATGGTTGTAATACCAATGGGTCGGTTCGACTGGGGAAGGACGGCGCTTTCAATAAAAAAGAATACCAGCGTAAAAGAACGGCATAATGACAGTAGCATTGTTTTATATGGTAAATGTAGATAACCGGAGATCCTATTTACTGGAAGCTGGGCATTCCATCTTAGTCCTCAGGGTTGACAACGCATCTGAATTTTGATTCTTAATTGATGATAAATATAGATATTTATGGGCCACAGTATCTTCTTACCATCAGGTGGAATGTGTGCTCGTTGGTCACCCTTATTGGCATGGCATCACTCTTAATATATTATAGCTTATGACATTTTGACTACAGATAATAGCGGGGATGTTATATACTGAGTTGTAGCGAAATATAAGCCAAGGGTAATATTTTTAGCTGATATGTATATACGTGACAGAGCCACACTGCAGCTATAATATAGTAGAAGCAGGAATGGGGTGGATCGACTGGGGAACGACCAAAATCTTACAGAACGCGAGCATATAATAACAGCCAAATACTGCTGTGTTTCATATGTTAAGTGAGGAGTACCAGAGATCCTATTTACTGGAAACGAGGCATTCTACCTTAGTCTTCAGGGGTGACAACTAATCTGCATTTTGGTTCTTAATCTTAATATATATATATATTTTTTTTTTTTTTTTTTTGTAATAATAGGCCATAGCATCTACTTACCATCAGGTGGACTATGAGCTCTTTTGTCACCTAATACTATAAAAAAAGAATATTCTATTGCTCGCGAAAAACCTAGGTTCGATCTCCACCGGCACCAAAGAAATTTTATAAAATATTTGAAGTATACGTGAATTTCGCCAAAATACACTAGAATAGAATAGAATAATTTTTTATTCAATATAGATTAAATGTAATTTTTTTTGAAAGTCATTTTTTACTTTACCACTGGTTCACAAAAAATGTCTGTTCTGGGAAGAACCAGCAAGAAACCCAGCGGGACTTTTTTTTAAAATACATTTTAAAATATCATTGGTCGCAAAATATTTACAAAATTTATTTTAGAAACAGCTTGGAAGCGACCACCTCATTCTCAGGGGTTATTATCAACCATGTAATCATTTATATTATAATATAACAGTACCAGGCTGGTGGTACTACCCAGCCTCCCTCTTTATTGAAATTAGGATATTTTTTCAATTTCAATAGCCTCACGTTTCTGCCTTGGTAGGAGCCGCTGTTCTTTCACGATGATTTGTGGTCTATCAAAACTAACGTACTGGTTTGGGCCGCCTAGGATATGATCACAAACTGCAGACTTCCTGGAACTTTAATGCTTCACTTATATTCTTTTTCGCGGGTTCTTATAGATCTTTTTATTTCCCCTATGTATGAGAAACCACATTCACAATTAAGCTTGTACACTTCTGTATCCTGTAGAGGAATATGGCACTTGACAGATGGTAAGAACTGACTAATCTTTTTCGGCGGCTTGTAGAATTTTCTAATAGAAAATCGCAAGATGTAGCCTATCTTGTCTGTGACAGCTTTGACATATGGCAGTACAGCGGGCACATGCTCGACTGTGGCTGGCTCCACTCAGTCACTGTAATGTTGGCGCGGGACCAGAAGCTTGTTGTCATGCAGATCACAATTTATTATGGCGTAAGAGGCAAATTATTCCTTAGCTTTCCTAGATGTGTTAGTCATCCAAAATTCGAACAACACCATAGGTCAAACGAAACATGGAAAAATGTTTCATACAAACTGATACTTATACGGTGAATCTCACCACCATCCTTCACAGTTAGCTACCGTGGCGTGGACAAATCATTGTTTGTGCCACAGCAAAAGCTGCCGCATGGCTCTACCACTGTTAAAAAATTCTTGCACATTTGTAAAAATATTATAAGTAGCACATTGGGGTCTATAAACACTTACAAAAAGCGGTCTAGGTGCGATCCGAAAGGTCCACACGACTAACTTCCCAGTGGAAAGATTAATGCGTTAAATGAAACCGATCTCATGCCAATATCACTCTTTGTCCTTGGTTGGGCGGCGGGCCTTAGGGTTCCCGAGTCCGATTCCCCGGTCGAGCCTTGACCCTATTACGTGAGATGTTATACTAGACGGACTGTATACGCGGTAAGCTTCTTCTGCCTCAACAAGATGGCGGATGTGGCACGCGGTTCCTTTACAATGCACTCGCTCTTCCGAAACCTATTGTTTGCCAAGGTTATGAAGGAATCCTGCTTGAGCACATTAGGAGAAGTGAAATGGGGCGGGTTAGCTAACAAACAAATACTCAAGCAGGCATTGAATTATGGGAAAACACACTTACCCGGGTGTGACTTCGATGCGGCTTAGGCGCTTCCGTTTGCTGTGGTGCGACTTCTGATGGGTCTCCTGGGGCGCCCTAGGGATGCGGTCTTGGCCGGTGATGCGATGGAAGAGAGCGGTGCGCGACGATATCTCACACTAGATGAGGCGGTTACTCCTGGAGCGCGACTGCTCCAGGTTGGTGCGGTTTGAACGAGTGGTGCGTGGGCAAGAGCCCTCTAGGACGCGACTGTCCCAGGCGGTGTGGTTCCAACTAGCGGCGCAAAGGTAAGAGATCACTCGAGGGCAGTGCGCGAGCTTATATTGCTTCGGCCCTCCTATCAATGCATCTCGGTCGGGTGCGCTTCTCATTGGTTGCAAGAATCACGCAATATTCTAGAATCTCTTCTTTCCCCTCTCAACCACACCCCCACCCTGGTGTGTACGGTGGGACGATAGATCAAGGAAAGGATAAATGCTTGGCGAGCATACCCTCGAATAAAATTAAAATACGAATCATTTTCCGCGCAACCAGTCCGCGAGATAATCGAAGAGAGGATTGGATAGGGCTCATGCGATTTTAACTTGCCGTATAGGTGATATTTATAAAAAATTGCTCGGTATCGCATTGGTTAATGGTGTTGGATCACGGGTTACTGCGCCCTCCTTTCTGCCAAGGAGGGTCGCGTTCGTATATGGCTTAGAGATCTCTAGTAAGATCGTTAAGCCAATTCCTAAAAGGCGGTGTTTAGTGGGTAAAAGTCTCCACATAACCACGCAGCCGGCTGCGTGGTATGCTATGAGCATTCACCGCCTCCCTCCCCCGCTTTCCGGAGGGATGTCCATATTTGCTTCGGGCGCAAAAAAATAATCACGGGAAATCAAGAATAAAAGTAAATAAAAAGTAATAATAAACGCGATAAAATCCGTAAAAGTAGTTTTAATCATGTATAGTGTTCGCGTAAATATAAGAAATCATTATGTAAATCACGGGTTACCGCAATAAATTCATTTGAGAAAATTCATAAATAAATCAAACATCAGGGATGTCGTTTATGAAAAAAAAAAATTCTATTACATTTTTTTGTTTTATATTAATGAAAAAGTATTAACTTATTAAATTCGGCACATCGCCGTTGTAAACAAATTTGTATTATCGACGGTGGTGTATCTATCCTTGTTTATTAGTGTTGGAAGTAGAGGTGCTGGAGTTAGTGGTCATTGCACACTTGAGGGAGGGCGGTAGGTGCTCTTTAAACTATGTAAGACACATAACTTTATTTTATAATTATATTAAATGTTTTTCTAATGTTGTACATAAAAAAACGTTTCAATTCACTACTTCGCTAAGGTATTATTTGACTCTAAAACAACCAAATTTTTTTTGGATAATGTAAATTTAAATGTAATTTTTTATATTTACGCGAAAATCAATTAGTTAGGAATATTAATGTGCAACGTGACTTGCATATTGTATGTAGATCCTGTGCCTGTGTTGTTCTGTGATGAAGTTTATTTGAAATATCTTTACAAATCATTGGTACAATAAAATATGAACGCGAAATTAGAGGATTCCGTTTTTAAAGTTCCGTTTTGAAAACACTTTGTAACTTTCTTTACTTGAAATTGTTATGTATACCTGCATACCTGCACACTGTCCATGAACCTGGGCCATAGTGCCTATTTACTCTCAGGTGGACTGTTAGTTCGTTTGCCATTTGAAATCTGCGGGACGACATAGGGTAGTGGACATTTTTGCCACTACACGGTACAATTATCAAGATTTTTTAGAATGTTGAGAATATTATTATATAATTATCTTATCCGATTTCAGTAACAGGTATAAGCATCGTCAAAGGTACCGCGAGTCTTGTAATGCACAACAATCATCCATTCATACATTCATCCCATAAAATTCCTCTTCTGAACAGTTAGAGACATGGTAGAGACTTGATGTAGTTATATTAGTAGTATATTTGTAGCACGAATGGATTGGCTCAACTGAGGAAGAACCACGCTCGCACAGAATACCTGTGTAATATTGCAACTTCATGTTACTGTCTTTCGTATTGTGAGTGTAGAGAACCGGAGACCCCTTTTACTGGAAATAAAGCATTCCATCTTAGTCCTCACGGATGACAACACATCTGCATTTTGATTCGTGATCGAGGATTGATGTAGATATCTATGGGCCACAGGAACAACTTACCATCAGATGGACTGTGTCCTCGTTTGTCACCTTTATCCTAAAAAAAATACCTCACAGGGTGATTTTGCCGCAGTCGCTCGCGCATCATATTGAATTTTTATCAGGAAGATGCTGCTGCCTATCACCCGTCTCAGTTTCCCCGTGTAAATAAAATTCTTGCTTTAAGGAAAGTTCTCATACCTAATTAATTGTACTGGCATTGCACATTAAATAAATAACGTTAAATTAGTTACATGGTACTGTTTAATTGGTTAAGATTAATCGACACCATTAGGTTAACGCGACCCTTCATTTGTTTTACTTAGGTTGAATAAAATAATATATGGATCTCTATACAAACATTGCTTGAAAATAGTAAACACATTAAGAACCAAATTAGTTATAATCTCCTCCAGACCGATTTTCGGTCACTGCTAACAAATAACCATCTGTGTAGGACAGGACTACAGTGCCAAAGTATAAACACAAGCACAAGTACACTCTCTATTCCCTCACTCTCATTTTCCGGTGGGACGGTTACGACCAGAGAGAGAGAGAGAGAGAGAGTCAAGTCCAGATCGAATGGCTTTAAGTGCTTCGAAAGGATGCACGCAGACTAAGAACCTTCTAACTGCAGGCTGCTACTGATAATTTATTGACACAAAAAATCTATAACTGATTTTGGCTTAGCCCGGAATTCTAACCCGGGATCTCACGTTCATCAACCGCGGTTACGGCCATTATACAAAAGAGGCAGTCAAACCATTGAAGTCATATACACGTCGAATTAAATAAAGGAAATATCGTGTAGTGGCGTAAGGCAATTAATCACACCATATCATCCAATGGATGTAGTAAGAAGCTGGTAGAGAAAATTTCATGAAAGTCTAAAGACTCCCGACAGATGGCAGTATAAACTCGTTTTCATCCAAATATTTACGATACCCTAATATTTTAAATTACTGATTAAAAAATTACATACATCAATGTGTAATAACAGAAATTTTAAGGCTCTCGATAGATGTCGGTAAAATCTAGTATCCATCCATCCATTACAGCCTATAAAACCCTACTGCTGAACATTGGCCTCCCCTATATATTGCCTCATAGCAGGAATTTTTCCATAGTTGTAAGGCGTGCCAGGCGAGAAGGCAAGCGCAGTTTTTTAAAATTTTGAGTTGCTATCAGGAAGACACTGCTGCCCATCTCCTGGATTCTTTCCTATTGTTGCCTCTTCGATTCACACGGGACAATATGGGGTAATGGATATTCTTACACCGCTGGTTTTTACCGAACGAAATATAATCAGACCGGCATCGGGCAGCAGCGTCAAAGGACCAAGACGTTTATTATTGTGCTCGTCAATCCATATGCTCTGCGTGGCATACGTGGATACGTGGGATCGTGGTACGATCAAGGCAAATCTTCTTCAGAAGACAGATCCACGTCCGTTAGTTGACTCTTACGAGCTTATGAAGAAGACGAGGAACATAATAAATATTTATTGTCGTAAAAATAAGCTTGAATCCTTGTGAAAAAAAGAAATTGGAAAAATATTGACTAGTTTTATCAATACATTCCTTCCTCCCACAACCGTTCTTACCACTAAGCCCAACACCTCTATATGAACAGTTACAATGGATCTCTATACTAAGAAACACAACCGTCGATAATAAGACATGTATTCCTTCTCTTAACAAGACGTTTTAAAATGGAGCAGTGCTACGCTGCAACTAGATCGAGGACTACTACGCTCTCCAAAATACTCTTTGTTTTATAACGTGGCAATGCTACGCTGCAATTAAACCAAGGAGTACTATGCTCTCCAATTGACTGCTCCTCGTTTTATAACGTTACAGTGCTACGATGCCAGACAGAGGAGTACTACGCTTTCCATACGAATGGTTCTCATTGTATAACGTAGCAGTGTTACGTTGCAAATAGACCGCGGAAGTACTAAGCTCTCCAAACAACTGACACCTATTTTATAAGGTGGCAGTGCTACACTTCTATTGGACCGAGGAAGTCATACACTCTCATACGACTGAACCTCGTTTGATAATGCGGCAGTACTACGCTGAAATTAGGAAATGCTTCGCTTTCCAAATTACTGCTGCTCGTTTTTTAACTTGGTAATGCTACGCTGTAATTACATCGAGGAGTACTACGGTCTTCAAACAACTGGTCCTCATTTTATAACCTGGCAGTGCTACTCTGCAATAAGAACTAGCAAGAATTACGTTTTTCAAAAGCCACTTCTTCGTTTTATAATGTAGCAGTATTACGCTGCAGCCTAGAACTAGGAAGCACTATGCTCTCCAGACAACACGTCTTCGTTTTAGAATGTGTCTGTGCTACGCTGCAGATAAATCTAGGAAAATCTTCACACGCAGTATCTTTATCATCACCAAAATCCATATCGGTGATATCTGCAGACAAATAAGTGTAACTGACATATATCAGTGGGTTAGTAAGCTGAAGTGGCAATAGGCTGATCAGTGCTCATATAACTTAAAGAACCGAAAATCAAAGGTGGAGATATAATTTTGGAAGATGTTAATCTGTCCCGGTTTTTATTTGTACTACATACTTATTCTACTTTAACACAAATATATATTGTCCCGGGGGCTGCTTTAAAAAGTGTCTCTAAAGGAAGCCTGATACTATATATACTTATAGTATGGTACACGGGTAGTGCCACGCTGCAGCAAGATATGGTTGTAGCATGAGTATCGGCCCGACCCTGAAAAGACTTACTTACTTACTTATCTTCACGCACAATCCTTAACGGGGTAGCCAGAGAGAACAGATCGCCAAGTGTCACGATCCTTACATACCTCTTTCGCTTCTTTCAGGTTCATTAACTTCTTCATACATGCACGTCTAGGTATCCGAGTAATCTTGACCTTCCCCTCTTCGAGCAATTTGCTCACATGGTCTTCGAAAGTTAGTCTCGGTCTACCTCGACACCTTTTAATATTTACTTTCGCTCTATATATTTTCTTCATCATTCAGTGTTAACTCATTCGTTCAACGTGCCCAAACTATTGGAGTACGCCCCTATCAATTTTTGTGATAAGGTCGTCTTTATCCTGCTATATTGCGAATCTCTTCGTTTCGATTTCGATCGGCTATGGTAACGCCACACATTTTACGAAGAGATCGGGTCTCCACTGCATTCAACTTGCTTTTATGCTTCTTCTGACATACCCAGGTTTCGCTGCCATATAACAAAGTCGGTACCAACACTGCGTTATGTATTGCAGGGCGTGCACTCTTCACCACGCCTTGCCTTTTGACTAATGCATTCAGGGCACCATTGACTTTGTTTCCGGCAACGACGCGCCTATCCACATCTAAATCACATCTTCCATCCCGGCTGAAAGCACTCCCCAAGTATACAATTTCATTTACCTGTTCTTGATATGAGACCTGAAAAGACCATACATAGAATTCCTGCACACAATATCAGTTTGTCATATTGTCGTAGGAATGCAGGTAAAATAGATTATAGACTTTATATTACAGCCGAACCGTTATCTTATTTGCATGAGTCTCCTATTATTTGATACTGCTTAATGCGTGTGCTTCATATGATGAGTGTAGAGAACCGTAGATAGTTTTAACTGAAAACGAGGCATTCCATCTTATTCCTTAGGGATGACAACTCATATGTATATTGCTACTGAATCGAAGACAGATGTAGATAATATCTTCTTGTAAGTGTCAAGCATTCACTTACCATCAGGAGTACAATGTGCTCGTTTATCATCCTCGTTCTATGAAAACAAAAGCGACTTACCGCTATATGGATTGATTAACTAATTAAACAGGTTGGTAGTCGATGTACGCAGGAGGCCCAGGTGCGTACAAAGTCTAAGAGATAGGCTTATATTTAGCAGTTTACTTGTAATGGACTGTAGTGGCATTGAAGCAAAATTTAACGTGCTAATATTATAATACGTACCTAACTTTGAACTTTGCAAATCAACACATTAACAGTGATAAATTTCAAGGGTGGGCTCTAAAAGTTACTCAATGTATTAATTACTTAAGTTCAACTGGTTTATGAATTATGATCGTAGTGAATTTCTGTTATCCGGGTATATAAAGCAGTGTTTGTTTCAAACTAATGACACATTTATTTTAATAATTGACTGCCTTATTTGTCTATTGGTCCCATACGTCCCATCCAATAGACCGTCACTCGGTTTTTCCGACAACAAATTCTCAGTAGCCGCCTGGAGTCAAAAAGTTGGCAGTATATCAAACCAACGCCTCGGAAAGTAGGTAAAGTCGTTGATCCTGTACCTTTAGGTCGTATCGGATTACTGTCCCATGACGCAATGAGACAGTAATAAACACAGATCTACTCTATGTGCCCTCACATATAGAGTGCATCAGTGTTTATTACTGTCAACCTATGTTTTACACTGTCATTCGGGCAATATAGGTAGTCCTGTCCTGCGCAGGTAGCTAATGTCCGTTGAGACTGGCCGCTTTGACCGAAATTTGGTCTGAAGGACATTAATATATTTCGTTGTTACTAGATAAAGCTATAGCCAATAAATGTCCCACCACACACAAATCTCTATTTTCTCAAAAAGTTACGGATGATATATACAGTTACGCTTCAGTGAGCATTGATAGCTTACTACAGATATCCTTGAGAAATTTTATTCCTCAGTTATGTCGGTTTCCTCTCGCTGTTTTCCTTTATCAGTATCACACACTAGTCACCGAGGATTAAATCTTGCGTATTTTAGTTTAAGACTACGTATTGTAGTTTACGGTGAGTATTTACCGCCTCTTTACACGCCAACCTTACTTGCATTCAGCACCGGAGTTTTATGATGACTTATGGCAAAATATCCATTCAAAACTACTGAACCAAATTTTGCAGAATAGCAATACAACATGTAGTGCAGATTGACATGATGGTCAGATCGTTTCTTTATATATGAAAATTTATTGGTATTCCACCCGGTTCGTTTTTATATCTTAAATTCTAATCAAGTTTACACGTGCCAACGATTTTACTTGTCTTGCTAAGTTGATTTAAAAATTCTTTACGTTTAACTAGGAGTTTTCTTCTGCGTACAACCTCACTGTGGAATAGTTTACTACTGGCGATTTTTCCCGACTGAAGTACGGAACTTCAAGAAAAGAGCTTACTCCTTTCTAAAAGGTCAGCAATGCACCTGCAATTCCCCTGATGTTGCAGTTGTTCATAGACGGCGGCAGTCACTTAACATCAGGTGAACCATATGGTAACCATAAAAACTGATATACCGTCATAACCTAAAAAAAGTTCAATGCTGATTGCTAAACATAGACCTTTCCCATTAATTGGCTTATAGAGAAATATTTCACATGGCTGCCGCGCTTGGCATGTAGGTTAGCCACCTCAGTTTTTTCATTTTTTGTTTTTATAAGGAAGATCCTCGTTCAACCGATTCGAGTCTACAACCAGGTTTGTTTCCCTTCGTCGTTACTTTTGAAACCCACAGGAAGATATAGTTTGTGGATATAATAACAATGATGAATGATATACAATCATTCAAGTAGTGCTGTTGTTATCGTACCGACGTGACTCAAAATATCAGTAAGCTGAAGTAGCAATAGAGCAGCCGGTTCGAAGATGGCGAAGAAAGCAGTGGCAGCTACGTACTAGAAGGCGAATTGTAGGGCGGCCATCCTCTAGATGTAGTGAGGACCCAGTAAGAGATCAAAGAAATCGATGGAATTAGGATCATGGTCTGTAGAATACCTTAGGAGGCCGTTTATCAGTGGACTTGTGAAAGACTGTAATAAAAGAATGAATTAATTGTTAGTGTAAAGTCCAAAAGTACTTTTTATTTTAAAGTGTTTACATTTAAGATCCAAAATAAAATATTACAAAGCATATATTACAAAATGTATGGTAAATTAGCACAAAGTAACATTTCACAATTTTATGCTTTATGTATATGCAATGTGTATGCAATATTATCATTTTTGTAATATTTTCATCGCCAGAGCATAAAGCCAAATGAACCTTTTCCGCGGCATCGATAAATATGAAATATCACGCCATTAATATTACAGTGCGGTCGTTAAATACTTAATTACACATTAAACCAGCTTGCGTAGAGTCTAATAATGCGACAAAGTTTTAAAATTTCAACAATTTAATTAATTAAGGCTAAAACAATAAAACTTTAAAGTTTGTCACAGACGAGTTTCAGTCTATCTGATTGTAAGTGGCAGCTGCAGCGTATGGACACCTGCAACTGATTCAAACAAAGGCTATAAATTGCGTTGTCAACATCGGCGACTAATATGGAAAACCTCATGGGCTGTAAATATAGTAAATCTCTATAACCATCAGCCCCGAATACAGCAATGCACACACTGCAGTCTGGTGGCAGAAGTAGGAAAGAGGATGTAACCATGCAGTTGTACTACAAAATAGGACAAGAGCCTACCTATAATATTTGACATCATATGGATTTAGGTAGTAGACAAGTTTTTTATAGCATAGGGTGACAAACGAGCACACATTCTACCTGATGGTAAGTGGTTGCTGTGGCCCGTAGAAATCTACATCTATCCTCGATTACGAATCAAAATGCAGATGCGTTGTTACCCGTGAGGACTAAGATTGAATGCCTCTTTTCCAGTAAAAAGGGTGTCCGGTTCTTTACACTATTACGCTGGTTCTGTAGAGCGTGGTCCTTCTCCGGTCGAGCCGACCCATTCGTGCTAGAACTATACTACTAATATAACTGCAGAATGGCTCTACCACGTATAGATACAGGCCGTGTAGAGGCGGTTAACAATATCTACTGCCCCATATCATCCCGTGTGTGTCGTAAGTGGCAACAGAGGAAGACAGGCAGGGTATTTGCAGTAGCATCTTTCTGATAACAGACGTTATACAATAAAAACTATGGTTGCCATCAAGCTCGCCAAGCGTGGCAACTATGACAAACATTCCCCAATGAAAATGGACTCCAGTCCCCGGCGGTCCCACTATTTCAATATAATATATTCCTGGTTACGGTAGCAACCATGGTAACAGCGGGGCAGGGGGTGCTAAGAATCTCCAATGGAGGTTCGGCTGCCACTAAAGAAGACTCGTCCTGGCAACATAATATAACGCACGTACCCTGAGGATTGACTAGAGGATCCTGGAGCTGGAAGAAGAGAAAAAAAAGTGCACTGGAATTTGGAAGAGGTGGAAGACACGGTAATCTTCGAATCCGGCAACTTGTTCTCGGATTTACCGTCGACAAGTCTCCCGACAACAATCCGTCAATCCCGTCAAAATAGCGTGCTAACTATAAAAATTTGAATTTATACGAATTATTTATTTTATAATGCAGATTGATAAAATAAAAATTGTATCAATCCGCTTTGTCAGTTCTTGTCAATTCTAATTTGTAGTATGCATTTTGTTATGTTTAACATTGAATATCCACTATCTCATATGGTAAGGGGCACACCTTGAGTGTCGTAGGAGGCGACAGAGGGAAACTGTTACAGCAGGTGGGCAGCGGCATTTTTCTGATAATAACTAAAAATACTCATCTTAAATCTTTCCCTTGGATAATTATAATTCATAAATTACTTCATGTTAAAATAACACTTTTTATACAATCTTCTTCTCTTCTTAAAAAAATCATCAAGTTACGCAGATAAAATACAGCCAAAATCCATATTAGAATTTCACTCTATCTGTTAAAGTTTGATTATAAGTGAATTTATAAGTGAATATGAGTGACATACAGACAGACAAAATTTATAAAAAATATTACTATATAATATATGCCTTATTAGCATGCAAGTAACCCCTGAATTTAATTTAGAAGCTATTTAAACATTACATACAGACTTTTCAATTTTATTTATGTATATAGATAAAAAATAACTATATAGACATAACCACAAGTGGTATACTGTAGCAAATCACATAATGTATGAATCGATACAACATAATAACGTTCGAAGCATTCCGTGGAATGCATTTTGATGAGTTCACAAGGGTGTTTGAATAACTGACGCTTCTGCAAATTTAAACTACGTCTATTGACTTTGTAATTAAGACGGCATTGAGATCTTGATGGAGAAGAATAAGTAAATGCCTCTAAAATTGACATGCATTTTTTGCCAGCAGCTATGAATGTATATTAATAAAAATCAATTTCCGCATATATGAAAGATTATCACCTCAAAACGGCTGGATCGATTTTGATAAAAATTTTGGTGTCTGTTTGAGTAAGTCCTAGACCCGGTATGTGGCGCTATTGTCAAGATCTAAAAATCAGTCGTGCAAAACCGGACAGATCCTTAGGGGTTAAAAAGTAAGAGTAACTATGTTAATTTTTTCACCAAATTGCAATCTTAATTTCATGTGTTGTACCCTTTTTATTGACAGACAAGATTCTAGTCACTATTAAATGAATGTGAGTAGTGATCCACCCAAATCTGCTATATTCCAATTTATTTATTGATGAATATATGATGAGACAAGACGGGTATATATTGTAATATAAGAAAGGTGTCAATGAAGAGAGGTGTGTTGTTGGTAGTATAACTTTAATTATACTGCCTCATTATTCTACCTTAACACTAAAGTATATTAACGTACACTACACTACACCACTACGCATCCCACCGACAAAAGAATAAAAAAATATGCTATCTATATTTTTTTTTCAATTCATAAATTAGATCCTTAAGATTATTTTATAAAAGGTTAATATCATTATGAAAACTATAACCTAAGACATATCTAGCACGCAAAAATGCATAGTCACAGTAGTATAATTGACATAATCAGTGATAAATATGTATAACATAAAATTATGTTTTGATTTTCACGAAAATTTACAATATTATTTATACGTATCCTCAGTTATTTTGTTATTATGCCTACCATTTATCTAGTCAGGACAATAATGATAATATATATAAATTACGTGTCACGTTGTTTGTCCGCGATGGGCTCCTAAACTACTCAACAGATTTTAATAAAATTCGCACACCGTGTGCAGTTTGGTCCAGCTTGAGAGATAGGATAGTTTTTTTTTTGACCATGAGTGACTTACATATTTTTTGCAAATTTAAGGATTTTAATAGGCTATGACAAAGGGTCGCCGAAAAAAGCAGAACAACGTCTGCCTGGCTAGTAGAAAATTTAGAGAATATATATATATATATATAATATTCTCTTAATGTTCATAATCCTTTACATTTCTATATTTTATTTTATTCTTTTTTTCATATACAACATGTAAGTATGTCATTTCTTTCACGTACACGGCTCGCGTACATATATGATCAAGATAGTGGACAAGATTCCTATACAATTTATAATAAATTATCATTTCCCTCATTAAAATACATTAAAACTTATTCCGTATTTAATCGTATCCGAACAACCTTTAAAACATTTATCGGCTATTAGGTTTTCCAAACTCTCAGCTGATCAGGCTGATTGTATGTGGATATACTAACCTCCGATAATTTTCTTTATCTTACTCTCGCAACTATACATATTCAATATTTTCATTTATAATTATGTATTCCGTAACTTAACCATAAATTTAATTACATCTTTTACTTTATATCATAAAATAGTCTCGTATAATATTTAGTTACAGTGTTAGTCAGGGATTGAGGCTCACAATATGGGAACAACAAAATTTAAGTCAATTATTATAGTTGTGTTAAATACTATATAGTGAGATTCAAAATCGTATTATGCGAAGAAAATACTTTCATAATCTACTCAAATTAGTACTGTTTTCCAAGAAAATAATAAATTATAATATTTGAAAGCTTATGTTTTAAATATTCAAACAATATAACACCGAAAATAAATTACACATATAAACAGAACAAAGAAGTCAATGTTAAGCAACGTAATCATTATAATTAATATAACAACACACAGAACAAAATACATATTATATTATTCTTAGCAGTGCTAACTATTTGAGACACCTTTGTTTTAAATTCCAGAGTACGTATATGGAAATGTTTGCGATTAAATCGATCTATGACCAAACGTTGTGATTCACACCTAATTTTAAGATAACTTGAACGATATTATAACGTGAATGTAAGTATTAATTTAACATTGTTAGAAATATTCTGATATTAATTTTAGCGTGGACAGAAAATAATTCAAAATATCATTGTAACAGCTATCGTGTTTATGTAACAACATTAATTTATATAAACATTGAGAAGAACAATTTTGATATCTAAGCAGGTTATATTAACTTTAAAGTCATTTATTAAAGGTTATAAATTTATTCATTTATAACTTTAAGCTTACGGTTTTTCATAACTATAGAAAAAAAAGAAAAAAATTATAACTTATAATAATAGAGATTTTTAAGCCATTTTAAAATTGTATAAAGAAAATTTACGACAAAAAAGAATCACATGAAATATAGCATCAGTGCTATGTTAAGGTGAATCCCTGACCAAAATGTTGCGAAAGTGCGTTTTTCAGACTCTATTATCTCATTAGTTATGAAAATAAACTACATCTAAAAGTACATTATTAATGTTCGATAACTTATCATCACATTACACGTTCTAATTTATTTTTATGAGCTATGAATACATTTAAAATCAACTTTTAAAAAATGACTAAAATTCTTGATTACATGCATCTGTTGCTAAACGCAACGCTCTAATCATTTGAGGATAACACTAATGGATAGATAATTAAAAAAATCTATATTCTCCACGTTTTATTTAAATTTTTAAGTTCGTTTTTTCTCTTTTAATTGAAATAATTCCGAAAATTGTGTGACTTCTATGATAAAGGGGCGTGAGCAGAGTGCGGGCGGCATTACGCTGTATGCGTTAGTAGGAGGTGGCCGCGTCGCTGGTCGCCGCGTTCCGTATTTCGCCGCAAACATAATATTATTTGAGTACCTACCAACCGATGCGCTTACGTCACGGTATATTGTAACTCGGCCGTATCTAATGTCGCCTATACACGTTGGCCAACACAGTGGCGAATGTAGTGGCCAATAGCATTGGCCAACGTGTAGACGGGGTGTTTGGGCTTCATTGGTATGTATTGGGACGATGGCCCACAAGTTGGCGCGAGATCCGTGTGGTGTCGGTGTTTTACAAAAGATCAAAGGATTGTTGGCAGAGTTTGGTCGCCGCGTCCACACGTTGGTCACGCATTTAGTTTGCTATAAGCTCCCACAGTGATAACACGCGTCTGATTTAAATTTTATATTCAAGCTTTGTAGGATGGATGCCCCAATTACCAGCCTTTTAGTGTCAATTTCAACTTTAAACATTCCTACTACTTTAATTAGTGCGATTTAATTATTTTTAAACATTTGTTTTAATCGACTAACTATTTAGCAAAAAAAATAACGAACATTTATTTACAATCAGATTATTACGAGAATAATTTTAAAATGAAAAAAAAATGAAGTACGTCGTTTATACGTGGTAGAACCATGCAGTTATATTAGAAGTATATATAATTGTAGCACGAATGGGTTGGCTCAACCGGGGAAGGACCACGCTCTCACAGAATATCAGCGTAAAATAGTAGCTTAATGATGCTGTGTTTCGTATAGTGAGTGTAGAGAACCAGAGACCCTTTTTAAAGAAAACGAGGCATTTCATCTTTGTCTTTAATAAATTCCTAAAAATAAAGAAATTGCATAAAAAAAAATTACTCAAATAAAAATGCAATAAGCTTGTTAATTTTATAGGTACTTAGTAAAATATTAAAATAATAAGTTTTTTAGGATATTTACGTAAAATATAAAAGTTATATTATGTTCTAACTACGTTCACACTTGCGCATATAAAACCGCGGAATTTCACTAGTTTTATTATAAAAATAATAATTGACAACTCTACCCTAAGTTGCCTAGATTTTACCAACTCAAACTCGTTTTAGGAGATCAAAACATAGAGAGAAAGATAGGAGACTATTTTTATTTAATATGGTTGGATCTTTATTTATTTGTATATTTTTTGTATTTATTTTATTTTATTGATATTTATGTATATTTATCTTTTCATTTTAATTTATATTTATAAAAACCAACCAGATGAGAAAACTATACAGATACCCCAACAATAATAATATAATAATAATAATATTCCACAAATATCACACAACGCCATCTAGTCCCAAGCTAAGCAGAGCTTGTGTTATGGGTACTAGACAACTGAAAAACATACTTATATATTTCTAAATACATAAATATTCTAGATAAATTACACCCAGACACAGAACAAATGATCGTGCTCATCACACAAACATTTATCCTGGGTGGGAATCGAACCCACGACCTGCGGCATAGCAGTCAGGGTCACTAACCACTAGACCAACAGGCCTAACGATAAATAAAATAAAGTCTCTAGCTCGAGAGGAGAGGAGCCGTGGTAGCTCAGATGGTTAGCGCTTGCTAAAATTTTCACAGTGTGCGAGCAAACCGGGTTCGATCCCCGCCGGCACCAATAATATTGTAATTGCAATTTTAAGTGTTGATTTACCACGTGCTCAGTGGTGAAGGAAAACATTGTGAGGAAGCCTGCATGTCTGAGAAATAAGAAAAAAAATATTTCGAAGACATGCAAAGTTCGCCAACACGCAGTGGGGCAGCGAGGTGGTTAATTCCTTTCCTAGGACCCTTTCAGAAAATAGAATAGAAATAAAAAAATAATAAATCCAAACTTCATTTAAAACCAAACATATAAATTGTAAAATAGCTGCAGGTATCTATAACCAAGTAAAAGATATTCCTTTACTCCAACTTGTCCATGTTTCCCAAAACAATTTTTAATTAAGCTTTATATTATAATGCGGATTTTTTCTATTTAAAATTTTATTAATAAAGCATTTCGTACGTCTCAGCCGAGGCGCAAATATTTTTCGGCCGCAAATTTATAAGACCGATTTGTTATTCAAACATAAACATGGTTTTTTAATTAAATCTACCAATCATAAAACGACACGCATTTTTATTGAACACTTCCTATTCAATTCACAAAGTACCTATTATATTTGTTTATATAAAAAAGTATATTTAAGTACAATCATAAAACTAAATGGAAACACAAAGTAGGAAAATGCATTGAGTTATAAAACACATAAATCAATGGGCAAATGTAAAAATACTGGAGGCAGCAGCCCTATCGCATGTTTACGTACCGCACGGCTGTAATATTTATTTCTAATGTCGCCTCTACACGTTGGCCAATACAGTGGCGAATGTAGTGGCGAATATATTGGCCGAGAGTTGGTGGCGGCGTCCACACGTTGGAAGGTCGTTCAGTTTACTTCGGTTCGGGCCAATGTGCGGACGAACGACGGCTCCGTGGCGCAGTGGCTTAGCAATGAGTAGCTGTGCCGGGGGCCGCGGGTTTGAATCCCGCACGGAACAAGTATTTGTATATCCTACAAATAATTGTTTCGGGTCTGGATGTGTGTCCTTGTGCAATTTATGTTTGTAAGCTGCCTCCGCGATACAGGAGAAAATCCAAGTGTGGGGGTTACGTTTTTATAAAATAATTATAAAAGAATAGTGGATATTAATGGGGCTGTAAATATAAATACGATATACGATTAGGTTTATTTATTCTTTACATGCATCATAAACTGGAATAAATACAATTAATAAGAACTTAACTTCTTTTAAAGTTAAAGGAGTTATAATCGATTAGTCTATGTTTTAAAATTGGGTTTTGATTTTAAAGTTTAGCAAAATATGTACTTGCATTTCTATCAGACATTTGATGTATATAAAAAACACCTTATAATTTATTTGGTAATTTAATTATTTTTTGAGAAAGACAAAAACAATAGCAATAAATATAATTAAAACTGACTTGATAATAGGTACTAATTATAACTTAGAACATAAACGAAAAACTCATTACGAGCAAAGTGGCTCAGGAGCATGCTTTGCGGCATTCTTTGGAGGAGGATGTTCAGTAGTGGACTTGTGAACAGCTGTCATGATGATGATGATTCGAAAACTTGCACGATTATTTTATAAGAAGTCGACGTTTTTTTATAGGATAGGGTGACAAACGAGCACACAGTCCACCTGATGGTAAGTGGTTGCTGTGGCCCACAGACATCTACATCTATCCTCGATTACGAATCAAAATGCATATGCGTTCTCACCCGTGAGGACAAAGATGAAATGCCTCGTTTTCTTTAAAAAGGGTCTCTGGTTCTCTACACTCACTATACGAAACACAGCATCATTAAGCTACTATTTTACGCTGATATTCTGTGAGAGCGTGGTCCTTCCCCGGTTGAGCCAACCCATTCGTGCTAAACTATATATACTTCTAATATAACTGCATGGTTCTACCACGTATAAACGACGTACTTCATTTTTTTTTCATTTTAAAATTATTCTCGTAATAATCTGATTGTAAATAAATGTTCGTTATTTTTTTTTGATAAATAGTTAGTCGATTAAAACAAATGTTTAAAAATAATTAAATCGCACTAATTAAAGTAGTAGGAATGTTTAAAGTTGAAATTGACACTAAAAGGCTGGTAATTGGGGCATCCATCCTACAAAGCTTGAATATAAAATTTAAATCAGACGCGTGTTATCACTGTGGGAGCTTATAGCAAACTAAATGCGTGACCAACGTGTGGACGCGGCGACCAAACTCTGCCAACAATCCTTTGATCTTTTGTAAAACACCGACACCACACGGATCTCGCGCCAACTTGTGGGCCATCGTCCCAATACATACCAATGAAGCCCAAACACCCCGTCTACACGTTGGCCAATGCTATTGGCCACTACATTCGCCACTGTGTTGGCCAACGTGTATAGGCGACATTAGATACGGCCGAGTTACAATATACCGTGACATAAGCGCATCGGTTGGTAGGTACTCAAATAATATTATGTTTGCGGCGAAATACGGAACGCGGCGACCAGCGACGCGGCCACCTCCTACTAACGCATACAGCGTAATGCCGCCCGCACTCTGCACACGCCCCTTTATCATAGAAGTCACACAATTTTCGGAATTATTTCAATTAAAAGAGAAAAAACGAACTTAAAAATTTAAATAAAACGTGGAGAATATAGATTTTTTTAATTATCTATACATTAGTGTTAACCTCAAATGATTAGAGCGTTGCGTTTAGCAACAGATGCATGTAATCAAGAATTTTAGTCATTTTTTAAAAGTTGATTTTAAATGTATTCATAGCTCATAAAAATAAATTAGAACGTGTAATGTGATGATAAGATATATTACTGATTTACTTACTTATACGTAGTTTTTTTTGCAGTTACAAATATCTTGTGAGGTTGAAAAAGGCAGTAATGAAAAAATAATAAGAATAATAATAATTGACGTCAGCCACTTCTTTTCATAAAAATTTCAGATCTTGGTCCATTAGGTTGCAGCTTCACCGAACCACAACTTATAATAATAATAATAATAACGCAGTCAGTCAGCGCCTTGCGAGAGGTGTGAGCGCCGTGCCTCGGCAGAATTCAGGGTGCAAAGGCCCGTTTGTGCTTATGGCCGTCCACGATACGGTGCTGGGCCTGGGCGTCTCCCGTTAATGGACGCCCATATTATGGATGATGGAGAAAAAGGATAGTGCGCAAAGGGCCGCTGCCTGGAGGTCGCCAGGGCGCGTCTGGAGCTGGCGCTGGACGCGACAGCATGCGGGCCGCCAGCCGAGCGCGGGGTGTTGCAAGACAACCTAGCAGCCCCCCGCATCCATCATCCCCACCAGAAGGCTTGGTGTCGGCTGGGTCTTCTCGGACTCAGCAAGCGGCAACCGCCGCTGGTGGAGCACGTCGCATGCGTTGGTCTAAATCAATGAATGAAAACGTATTTTAGGGCAAAAGGGGAAGAAACTGGATGTTTGGCGTATCGGGCTCGGATGAATCGCTTTTTTGCAGAGCTGGAGCCATCTCTTTCCGTCACTGAGCAAAACCTGGCAGACCGAGTTAGGTACATCCTGCGCTCCAACATATTTGGTGACGCCGAACTCGAGCGACTACGACGTGAGGCTATTCCTTCATCAAATGGAAATACTACGGCTGGGAATGCGGCGCCACTAGATGCGCAACAAACTGCATATGTGGATGCTGCCGTCAACATTCCATTTGTGGCTAATTCAGACGATGATGGAATAGTCTCACACGAACTAGAGAAAATGAGGAGCATATTGGAAGAGTCGATGCTGGAAACGCGCAGCATGCCTCTCGAAAATCGACCGCGACTTCCCCGCATACCCCTTAGCAAGCGAAATCGGGCTGACGTGCGGGCTCTTAACCCAATGCTGGTGACCTATTTGGAAGCCAGCCGGGACCTTTGCGAGACGGATTCAATTCTTTTTGGCGCCGCACTGGCAGTATGCCGTATTATTGGCCCCAAACTTCCCGTGGCTGGACGTGCTACTCAAAAAAGTAGCGCCATCCCAGCCTGGAGAAAAAGAATTGAGGACCGTATCGCAAAGGCAAGGGCCCTTATCGGCAGACTGACAAGCTTCAGGTCGGGTAATAATAGACCGAGGATTATGCGCACCGTTAGGATGGCGTTTGCTGGGACAAATATCAGTTTTTTCCAGCCGGATATCACGCAAAAACTAACGGAGCGCATAGATGACCTGAAGCAAAAAATCGCTGCTTGGGGGAAGCGGATTCGACGATTTAGCGAGAGGTCAAGGCGGTTCAACCAGAATCGTCTCTTCCAGAGTGATCAGAAGAGGCTCTATAAATCATTGGAGCGACCAGAGGTATGTGGAGCGGGCCCAGGACCGGATCAGGCTGACACTGTCGCATTTTGGCGTGGTCTGTGGTCAAAGCCCGTAAACCACAACGAGGGCCCTTGGATGGAAGTTGTGGCGAGCCAGAGTGCAAGTGTTACACCTATGGATCCCGTCACCATAACGCCTGAAGACGTGGCTGAGGCGGTCCGTAGGGCCCCGAACTGGAAAAGTCCGGGGCTCGACGGGCTGCATCATTACTGGCTGAAGGGGTTCGTAGTGTGTCACGCTGTGCTCGCCCGACAGTTTCAAGAGGCTCTCGATCGGAAGTCGCTCCCGAGCCTCTTCACTACTGGGATCACTCATTTGGTTCCTAAAGATCAGGATACCACAGACCCTAGCAAATACCGCCCCATCACGTGTCTACCCACCATATATATAAGACACTGACATCCATTTTGAGCGCGAGAATCATTCGTCACCTGGAGCTAAATCAGGTGATGTCACGCGCTCAAAATGGATGCCGGGGCGGTGGTCGTGGAACCAAGGAACCACTCCTCATTGACGCGGTCATTGGCAAAGTGGTGAAACGCAACCGTCGGAATTTCTCCGCCGCCTGGATAGACTACAGAAAGGCATTCGACTCGGTGCCCCATACATGGCTAAAGAGAGTCCTCCAGCTGTACAAAATTGACTGTACAGTTGGAGACTTCCTCGAGCAGTGTATGGGGCAATGGAGTACGATCCTTTGCTATCTGGGCGAGCGGATGATGGCTGCGGAGAACCACATAAGGATAAGAAGGGGTTCTGCTTCTCTCTGAACCGTCTCAATACCTTACTGGAGGGCTCCGGGAGGGGATTTCAGCTTCGGAAAGGAGGTACAAAAGTTGACCCACCTTTTCTATATGGATGACCTCAAGTTATTCGCCTCCAGTCGCTCCCATCTTATGGAATTGCTAAACATCACTTGTGAATTTAGCAATTCTATTGGAATGGAGCTGGGAACGGATAAGTGTGCGGTCCTCCATGTTGAAAGGGGGAGGGTTGCTAACTCTGAGGGCATAGACTTATCTATGCCCGTCAACTTAAGGACCCTTTCCGAGGCTGAAACATACCGATACCTGGGTATGACACAGAACATCGGTATCGATGAGGCTGGTATGAAACAGTCAGTTTGCGACGTGTTTTATGCACGCTTGACCAAAGTGCTTAACAGCCTTTTGTCCGGTGTGAATAAGACACACGCATATAACGGCTGCGTCATGCCTGTCCTCATATACCTTTGGCATACTCAGGTGGACTCAGACTGAACTTAACGCCCTGGATAGAAAAGTCCGCACTACCATGACGTCCCACAGGATGCATCATCCGAGATCGTCGGTAATGAGGCTGTACTTGCCGCGAAAGCATGGTGGGCGTGGCTTCTTGAGCGCGCTCACCATGCATAATCGCGAAGTGTGCAGCCTCCGTAATTACTTCCTGGCGAGATCGGATGATCCATTCTATAAGGACGTCATTTCTAGTGATAAAGGACTTACCCCTCTATCCTTAGCCAACGAGCAATGGCAAGACCCGGCAGTGCAGACAATTTCCGACCGGGAGACCGTATGGAAGGAGAAGGAGCTCCACGGGAGGTTCTACAAGGCTCTACATGAGCCTTTCGTAGACACAGTAGCCTCCCTCCACTGGCTACGCTTTGGTGATCTCTTCGGGGAAACCGAGGGTTTTGTCTGTGCAATACAGGATCAGGATATTAGGACCAACAACTATCGGAGATACATCCTAAAGGATGGCACCGTGGACATCTGTCGAGCTTGTCGCCATCCCGGTGAGTCACTTAGGCATGTCATCTCCGGTTGTTCGGCGCTTTCTAACTCTGAGTACTTGCACAGGCACAACCTAGTAGCCAGAATTCTTCACCAGGAGCTTGCTCTGAAATACGGTCTCGTGGATCGGAAATTGCCGTATTACAAGTACTTGCCGGAAGCCGTGCTCGAAAATGATCGCGCCAGGCTCTATTGGGACCGGGCCATCATCACAGACAGGACTATTCTTGCGAATAAGCCTGATATTGTGCTGATGGACCGGGCACAGTCAAGGATATTTTTGGTCGACATTACCACTCCGTATGACGAGAACCTCGTGAAAGCCGAAACAGACAAGCAAACAAAATATCTGGACCTGGCTCACGAGGTGACTGACATGTGGGGTGGTCTGCCGACCGAAATTATTCCTGTAGTCGTCTCTGCAAACGGGCTAATCCCAGTCAGCCTCTCGGGTCATCTGAGGCGACTGGGACTACGTGGCGGACCGCTCCGGGCTCAAATGCAGAAGGCGGTGCTCCTCGATACCGCCCGCATCGTCCGCCGGTTTCTTTCCCTTTCCCCTTAACCCTCGGCCGTTTGGTCTCCCCTGCCGAAGGCCTCCATCTGGTTGGGCTTTTATTTATTTATGTATTTTTATATTTATTTTATGTTATTGATATATATGTATATTTATCTTTTCATTTTCATTTATAATTATATATTTATAGAACTCAACCAGATGAGAAAACTATATAGATACCCCACAATAATAAATTCAAATTCAAATTCAAATTGTTTATTGCATGTCACATTACAAATTTAAGATGGTACAATTTTGATTGGTATACATGTGACGCCCCGCAAGGGCATAGCAACACTAGAGGGCTAACTATTTTCGTATTATCTAATTTTTAAACATAAATTACAAATTATCATATCATCAACATTCAATATTATTTTATATAAATTAATTTAATTTGAAACACAATGAATAGTCTAAGTATTCTTACTTTATCGTTATTTATCGTCAAAAAATTCATTTAAATTATAGTAACATTTATTAATAAGAAATATTTTTAATTGTTTATTAAATTGCACAGGATTTTCCAGGATTTTTATGGAATTTGGTAAATGGTTATAAATCTTTATTGACATAACGTGAGGGCTGTTTGAAACTAATTTTAATTTGGAGAAGGGTATCTTAAGCTTATATAAATTTCTATTATTTCTTTTAGTCTTTTTAATAGGTGAGTAGAGTTTTGGGTGCTTCCTAACAAATTTACAAGATTCGAGGTGTAGATAGATGTAAGTGTCAAAATCTTATTTTTAATGAAGTGGGGTTTACATGACTCCATTTTGTCCAAATTTATCAATATTCGTAGACACTTCTTTTGTAATATAAATAATTTGTTTATATCACAAGAGTTTCCCCACAAGATGATGCCATAGGAGAGTACGGAGTGAGCATGTGCATAGTAAGCCGCAAGGGCAGTCTTAAAATCTGTCACACGTTTAAGGTGTTGCAGTGCATAAATAAATGATGATATATTTTTTGCAACTTTTTGTACGTGCTGTTTCCAACTCAAATGTGTGTCCAGGTCTATTCCTAACAAAGTGCCAGAGTTAACAGTTTCTAGTTTTGTATTTTTATATTAAACGATATTTGTAAACCAGTTTTTTGGTAGGGTTTAAATTGAATAATTTTAGTTTTATTAAGGTTAAGTTGTAAATTATGTAATTGTAGCCAGCCAGTAATTTTATCTAATGTATAGTTCAATTTTGTAGTTAAATCTGTGGAATTAGTGCAAGAGATTAATATGGAGATGTCATCTGCAAAGAGCACGCATAGATCGTCCAGTATGTTTGGGAGATCATTTATGTAAATAAGAAACAAAATACAACCCAAAACGCTACCTTGAGGGATAGAGCCAGAAATGAGAGTTGCATCCGATCTGACATGAGTAATTTTGCCTGTCTCGAAGTTGGTATTTTCAATTTCTACATATTGGAAGCGGTTATCAAGATAGGATTTGAACCAATTATGAGCTATTCCCCTAATTCCTGTTTGATACAGTTTTTCCAATAGAGTTCTATAACAGACTCTGTCATAGGCTTTACTCATATCGAGCAAGAGGCCTACTGCGATTTTTTTATCGTCGATTTTGTCTAGGATGCTTTTTACATATTTATAAATTGCTAAGGTAGTGGAGTGGTTTTTCCTAAAGCCATGTTGGTTCACGTGCAAAATATTATATTTTTCATAAAATGAACAAAGACGTTTCGCCATAGCCGCTTCAAATATTTTAGCAGACGTAGGTAACAGAGCTATAGGTCGATAATTATTTATGTCAGTAGTTTCGCCCTTTTTATGCAAGGGTTTGATTAGAGATATTTTGAGGGCATCTGGGAAGATACCTTCTGAAAAAGATTGATTTACCAATATTGTATAGGGGATTGTTAACAAATCATCACAACTTTTAATCAAAATAGGAGTCATTTCATCAATGCCGTAGGATGATTTATTTTTAAGATTTTTTATTATGGTATTCATTTCATGAGTTTCTACTGGGCTTAAGAAGAGAGTGTTTTCGATGGATTTTGTTAAAGTTGTTTTATTTAAATTACAGTTATTTGAGTGTAAATTTCCTATAGATGCATAAAAGGTATTAAATAAGTTCGCTACTATTTTAGGATCACATGATATATGTTTATCTGTTATTTTTAGTTGAACATTTCTATATTTTCGTGAATTTTTGTTAGTCTCGTTATTTATGATTTGCCACATAGTTTTAGTTTTATTTTGAGAATTTTCAAATTTATATTTGTTACATAATTTTTTGGATAAATTGATGGCTTTTTTTTAATATTTTACAATACTGTTTATAATGATATTTAAAATTTTCATTTTTGGTTTTGGAAACCAATAACTTTAAAAATCTTTTATAGCGACACGATGTTTTTAATCCTACTGTTAAATAATTTTTCTTTGGAGAATTTTTTTATTTTTATTTGGATTTTTGGTATACATTTATTTAAAGCTCTTTGTAAAATTTCACTAAATATGTCATAATTCTCATTTACATTTTTATTAGGTTTAAGTATGTCATCCCAATTTATATTAGAAATTTCATTTTTGAATTTAGTTATATTTAAGTTATTGTATATTCGTTTATTTAATAAAAATTGCTTTAAGTTTTGTATTGGAGACGGTATAGAAATTAATAAACTACAATGATCTGAAAAACCAAATTCATGAACAGTTATTTTCATATCCTTTAATTTAAAATTAATAAAAAGTAGATCAATGCATGTGGAGCTGTTTGGTGTAATTCTGGTGGGTTGTTTAATCTTTTGGTGGAAGTTATACGATAACATTAAATTAGAGAGCCTATTTTTCGCTATTATTTGTTAGGAAGTCTACGTTAAAGTCGCCACCTATGATAATATTCTTAGAATAATCCTTTTTTGAGATGAGACCCAAGAGTTTTTCTAGACGTGAAATAATAACAGTAATAGTATAATATTATTTTGTATTTATTTTATTTTATTGATATTTATGTATATTTATCTTTTAATTTTAATTTATAATTTTTATATACTTAAATATTTATATAACCGAACCAGATGAGAAAATTATACGGCTCCAACGATTTTAGCGACGAATGCTTGGATTTATTTTTAGAAAATGTCCTTTTGTCCATGTTTTCAGGCAATAATAAAACTGCTACAATATAGTCTTCACGCACAATCCCTAACGGGGTAGCCAGAGAGAACAGATCGCCAAGTGTCACGATCCTTACATACCTCTTTCGCTTCTTTCAGGTTCATTAACTTCTTCATACATGCACGTCTAGGTATCCGAGTACTCTTGACCCTCCCCTCTTCGAGCAATTTGCTCACATGGTCTTCGAAAGTTAGTCTCGGTCTACCTCGACACCTTTTAATATTTACTTTCGCTCTATATTATTTCTTCACCATTCGGTCTTCACTCATTCGTTCAACGTGCCCAAACCATTGGAGTACGCCCCTATCAATTTTTGTGATAAGGTCATCTTTCAATCCTGCCATATTGCGAATCTCTTCGTTTCGCTTTCGGTCGGCTATGGTAACGCCACACATTTTACGAAGAGATCGCATCTTCACTGCATTCAACTTGCTATTATGCTTCTTCTGGAATACCCAGGTTTCGCTGCCATATAACAAAGTCGGTACCAACACTGCGTTATGTACTGCAAGGCGTGCAGTCTTCACCACGCCTTGCCTTTTTACTAATGCATTCAGGGCACCATTGACTTTGTTTCCGGCAGCGACACGCCTATCCACATCTAAATCACATCTTCCATCCCGGCTGAAAGCACTCCCTAAGTATACAATTTCATTAACCTGTTCTAGACATTCCTGATTTACCCATATTTCACATTTCGTTCTCTCTTCGTCCTTTCCAAATACCAGAACCTTAGTTTTATTAGCATTCAAACGGAGACCTTTAATTTCACATTCCTCTTTCATACACGTAACTAATGCCTGCAGTTCTGCTTCTGATGGCGCAGTAAGCACTGGATCATCAGCATACAGCAGACAATTAACTTTTATGTCACCTAATTTCACACCCAAACAGCTATTTTTTCAGCTTCTGTAAACAGCTGTCGAGATACAGTATGAACAGCCAGGAAGACATGACACAACCCTGTTTTACGCCCGCTTGGACGCTAAACATGGGTGACAGGTCATGCCCTACCCGCTCACAGGCTTTACAGTCATAGTAAAGAGACTGCACAGCTCTTAACAATCGACCATCCACACCATATCCCGGCAACAGTTCCCACATTTTCTTCCTTATAACCTTATCAAATGCTTTCTCCAGATCCACAAAAGCACAGAAAATCCTCTGGTTAACACTCAGAAGCTTCTCCGTGATCATGTGGAGAGAAAACATTTGATCCGTGCATTCTCTTCCAGGTCTAAATCCGCGTTGTGCCTCCCATAAGAATCTTTCCGATTTCTCTTGCATCCTACGTGTCAAAACCTTCGAGTAAACTTTACTTGCTAAACTGGTCAAGCTTATCGCCCGATAGCACCCGCAGTCTAAATGTGAACCTTTACCTTTATATAAAGGCACATGACCGCGGATCGCCAATCATCCGGGACATCTCCCGTCCGCCAGCACAAATTGCACAGCAGATGGAAGCTGTCCCAGACGCGAGGCCCACCGTACTTGACCATTTCAGCAGTAACTCTGTCTAGTCCCGCAGCCTTACCACATTTCAAACTTCGAATCGCACGTTCAATCTCTTTCATGCTGATGACCTCAGTGTCATCGAGGTCCGTGTCTGGCGTGCCAGTCACGGCGTCACCCCCGGATCCTTCACTAAGATCATGACACGCATACATTTCTCTATAAAATTCACTCCATCGCTGCATGACGTCCGAAGTTTCTGAGAGGATGTCATTGGTTCTCGAAAACACTTTGTTCATTCTTAAGGCTGTTGCACCACTCCGGGACCTTCCAACCTCTTTCCAGAAGAGTTTGGAGTTTTCACTAAAGTTGTGCGACAACCTCTCGTCCACTTCTATTCTACACCTTTCACGTACTTCCTCAATCAATGTTTTCGCTTGAACTTTCTGCAGCTTATATCTTTCTTTCATCTTCTCTCTCATATGCTCATCGTTACTAGAGGCCAAGTAGTCTAACCATGCTTTTTTCTTCTTTTTTACAGCTTCTCTTACTTCATCATTCCACCATGCATCTCTTCTTTTACTACTACCTCTTTTTGTCTTACCACATACTTCTTCCGCTGCACTTACCATTCCATCCCTAAGGTTCTGCCATGTTCTCTCCACACATTCTTTCCTGCCATCGATGGTGTCAAGCTTTTCGGCTACCCTTGTGTGATATTTGTCCCTAGTATCCGCTTCCTGAAGCTTCCAGCTTCGGATGCGACAGACCGACTGTGGTTCTGTTACTGCCATCCGGTAGCGCCAACCCGCGAACAAACCCCTAAATCTAGTAATTACTAGATAATGATCCGTTCCCAGGTCAGCACCCCGGAACACTCGTGTATCCATCACCTGTTTTCGCAGTCGGTCATCCACCAGGAACAAATCAATCGTACTTCTCTCATTCTTTCTTTCTCTTGTATACATATGGATTTTCCTGTGATTAAACATAGTGTTTGTCACAAGAAGACCCTTTTCCTTGCATACAGCCAGTATAAGCTTGCCAGCATCATTAACCCTTTTATCGCCAAACTTTCCAAGCACCGACTCGTATCCTGGTCGAGCGATACCTACCCATCCATTCAAATCACCACATACAACAGTTCTTTCGTTTCCCTTAACCAAATCTAGAACTTCTCTTACATTCTCCCAAAACTCCTCCAGCTCAGCCCTGGACGACGAAGCTACCGGCGCATAAACAGCCAAAAGGAATAACTTCGTCAGTCCCATTTTGAAGCGAACCCAGAGAAGTCTTGAGTTCACAACCTTGTATTCAGTCATAAGATCGACCAACCGGGACGACAACAGCACTCCCACTCCCTGGCAGGCGTTCTCGCTTTCCGGGACTCCGGACCATATAGCTAACGTCCCGCCAGGGAGCTCTTCAGTACCACTGCCTTTCCGTTTGGTCTCCGACATACACACGACATCTAATTCTCTTTCTTTCATTATTTCGATCAACTCATTCGTCTTATCTCTCATGCCCCCTCTAACATTCCACGTGCCAACTCTGCACTCCGTCCTCCACCTTCCGCCGTGTCGGGCTGTGCGTGATGGGTGGCGGTCCCCATCGCCGCTTTGCGCACTGCATTCCACACCAACGGGGACGAGCTGGTGTGCGTCGCCTTGGGGGGGACGCCCTAACCCTCGTTTGCATGGGTGCGCAGCTGTGTAGAATTGCAGCCCTGAAAAGGGCTGGCAGGGGTCGCGACGAGCACGCTTCTACAATGACCTCCTACTATATAAGAAGGTAAATATCGACTAACCATTAACGGTCGTTATAGCTCAGGTGGTATGTCGGTCGGGCGTGATATCAGAGTTCCGTGGTTCGCGTCTTGGCTTTGGTCCCGCTTTTTTTTTCCTTTTTTTTTCAAGTTCCCTCCTTTTGTGAGAAAATCTATTATTTCAAACCCTTTTTTTAGTAATTTTTAAAAATACGAAAATTTTAATTTTAAAAATTTTAAAAAAAATATCTATTTAGTTACTAATGCTATATTTATTATTTTAATAATTACCTACCCAGTAGGTAAATATTAAAATAATAAATGTAGCATTATAAACAGTAAATCTCCCTCAAACTCAATTTACTAATATTGTTCCTAAATAAGGAATAGCAGATAAAAGATTAGCGGGTAATTACTATTGCTCCTCAAAATTATATTTGACCTGAAGGTAAAACATAATATCCTAAAATTCAGTAGCTAAATAAAATAATAATAACTACTATTCAAGTATATTTTCAATATGTAAGTAAATGAAAATAACAAAAATGAAGCAACATTAGCATGTAAAGTTCGAATCAATAATTAATATTTCGACAAATATTATAATTTACACTATAAAAAGCTAATTCAATATTAGCAGTATAATATAGAGTTAAAAATAATCAAAATAGTCATTTTTATTAATTAGATAATATATTAGAATACATAATTCTAATATAATGCAACTAATATACCGAATAAAGAAAATTAAAATACATTTATCATTGTACGCCGTGTCTATTTCCATAGAAGAGTTCATTGACATTGAAAAAATATTACTACGTTCGTAGCAGTAGGTGGCGTCTTTTGGCGATTTCTTACGCGATATATTGTAGCGAGCGTCGACAGACCATACGCTCAAGGTCGTTCGCTGGAGGTAGCGTCTTAACCAAAAAATATTAAAATTTAATTAATGATAAACCATATTATTTTATTTCATTCTAGTTTTGCAGGAAACAGTAATAAAAATAATGTAAAACTATAAATGAATAAAAGTGAATATAAAATCAAGTGCCAGATGAATGATTAAAATGTATCTTGATTTACAATTATTTCATTATGCTTATTTTTTCGGTAATAAATTATTAAAAAAAACAATTACATCGTGACTTATCTGATAAATACTTTAAATTTAAACATAGGTATATTAAATACAGAACATTTAATACTTAATTTAAAAAAAAATATAATAGCAAAAGGAATATAAAAACGATCTCAAATTAATAAATAAAGTTATAATTACAATTACAATGGTACGAGGTTACCTCTCAATTTCTTCTTTGTACTCTTCATACATCTCTTCATACATTTTTCTGGGTGATGTTCGCTAGAATACAACTGTTTCTTTCCCATTGACTTATATATTACTAGTCTTTCCCTTTTCAATTAATCTGCCAGTTTAAATTTTTTGGTCAGCTTCTAAAAAAAATATTATTGTGACCTCTTCTCGTCTTTGTCATATTATAATTTTCTTGTCTTATCCGGTATTGCGTCAATTCATAATTGAAATAAATTATTTCCTTATTGTTATTTTATTAGAACGATTTTTGCAGGCCTCAGCGGTGTGTTTGCATTGACGCAGCGCACCGCCAGGCAGGGTCTCCATGTAATATATGAAAGGTGTCAATGAAGAGAGACGTGTTGTTGGTACTATAACTTTAATTATATTGCCTCATTATTCTACCTTAACACTAAAGTATATTAACGTGGGAGCACTACACTACAATATCTTCAATTTTAAATAGTACTAGTTTTTACGGATTTTATCGCACATTTTTAACTTTTTAGATACTCGACGTTTCGAGCACTTTACAGCACCCATAGTCATGGGGGAGACTGAGATGTTCAACGTCTAAATTTCATATTTAACCGCGGTAAACATAGATTAAAATTATAAAAAGAAATTTCGATCATGTGCAATTGTTGAAGTTGGAAATTGGTGCAGTTTCAATATGCAGTACGAACTTATAGTATCTTGAAGTCTTGCAGTTGTATGCTTTGGTTGGTTTTTAATTTTATTAATTATAGAACCCCAAGCAGATGGTAGCACCCAGCCATCTTCTCTATTGAAATTAGGATGTTTTTTGATTTCAATAGCCTCGCAAATCATACTTGGAAGAATCATTCTTTAGCGAGGATTTGTGGTCTATCAAATCTGATGTAGCGACGGGGGCGATCCTGTACGTGTTCACAGACTGCAGACTTCCCGGAGCGTCGATTTGCGACAAAATCCGTAAAAACTATTATTATTTAAATGTTTTGTGTTCGCGTAAATATAAGAAATCATTACATATCTTCAAGATTAGTGGGGCAATTTCTAATCCCAGGTAGCTACTGAAAGTTTCTTGACAGAAAAATTCGATTACTGATTTTATTAGCCCTTGATGATGATTTATGAACCTTGAACCTCATTATTAGCAGGCGCGTTTACGACAAACGAAGACGGGACCAACAATCATGTGATTCATATTTCCGTGAGATGTATAAATTTAATTATGATACGAGAATATAGACGTTCTTAATCTCATGGTATGGGTATATCATTTCATCATCACTATTACATCCACTAAGAAATCTAACACCGAATAATAGACATCACAAAAAATGTCACAAAGTATTTTCCTTGGCCACGCGCATCCATCTAGACGTGTAGAAATGCATCCTCCTGCATGTCTTGCCACGTCCATTTATAACGTTTAGAATTTAATACTTATATTTAGTGTCAATATCGCAGACACTAAGGCCATTCTACACTGCGCTTGCCAGTACGAGGCCGCCACTTTAGAAAGAAACCTTTCTTTCCCATCGCCTGTCAGTGATTCAATAATAATAATAATAATAAAAATGTTTTATTTCAGTAAATCATTTTACAGCTATTTGCCGAGGCCTCCCAGAAATTAATCATTGGGAGAGTCTCGCTCTTCCTACGTAATCGTATCAATTTAGATTTACATCAAAAAAAATATATAAACATTTTAAACTTAATATTACAGTTATTCATGCATTTTAAAATGAAAGAAAGAAGCTTAGGAGAAATGTATACCTGAGTAGTTGTGTCCGTTGTGTGTTAGTTTATGATGTGTGTGTGTGTGTGTGTGTGTGTGTGTGTGTGTGTCTGTGTGTGTGTGTGTGTGTGTGTGTGTGTGTGTATGTGTGTGTATGCATGAGTATGAGTGGGTGAGTATGTGTGCAAGTTTATAAATGTGTCACCTTACCTACCGATTTGTTGTGTCAGTGTGTGTTATTTAAAATTGGTGCATCTCTTTCTGACAAAAATGTCTTCCACATCATCATAATTAAGAGTATAAAGCCACTCGGTCAGAGTTTTTCTACACTCAAACATTTGCATTGGGTAAATTTTAAGTAAGCGATTGATCTTATTATTGGCATGAGGAGCTTGACATATATTTTGTCGAGTGGGAAATACTGTACGTGCAGGGTATGAGGGAGCCACGATATCGCACCGCCTTTTCGTAAGTTTGGTATGGTCAAATGGTAATGTTTTGTGATATCTTAGTATAATAAGTAAAATATAAAGTTTTCTAACGGAGAGCAGCTTAGATGTTTGGTATAGGGTTTCGGTGGAAAACCTATAGCGCCTACAGTACATTACCTTAATCAAGGATCTTTGCGCCCTTTCTAAATCTATAAAGTATGATTTAGCTGCTGCTCCCCATACGGATATGCAGTAGATTATTACAGACTGGGCTAGTGCGATATATATTTTATTCAGTAGCTTGGTACTCATCACGTTTCTCAGAGATTTGAAAACCCACATGAGCTTCCTTACCCTCCCAATTGTTAGTTCTAGGTGTGGATACCAACTTAAAATTTGATCCACAATGATTCCGAGGTATTTAACACAACTAATTTTCTGAATTACAGGGCAATTACATGTGTTGGGGAAAGGCGTACCACAGGAATGAATTTTGATTTAAAAATTAGGTGACGGCTGCGAATTAATATATGGAGCGAAGCATACATAATTCGTTTTTTGAGTGTTAAGAGTAAGGAGATTCTCACTTAACCAGTGCCAAACTCTGCCTAGTCCCATCTCAGCCTCTATCCTAATTTTATCCCAGGTCTTAGCGGTAAAAATAATAGCGGTGTCATCCGCATAGGACAGTACCCTTCATCCAACGTTACCAAGGTTACAGAGATTATTAATATATATCAAAAAGAGGGTTGGGCCGAGAACTCTGCTCTGCGGTACACCAAACGTTACATTTTCTTCTTCACTTATTAGTTTATTTATTTTTACACCCTGCTTTCTGTTTTGAAGGTAGCTGCTGAGAAGGGAGAGAGCAGATTCACGAAATCCGATACTTTCTAGCCTTCGTATAAGAATGAAATTCAAGCTACATGGCATCTCTCATCTCATGAGGTACTTTTAAAATACAAAAACTATCAGTAAAGTAAAAAAAACAAGTGCGGTATTTTTATAGGGAGCAAACTAGCTTGCGTCTCACCCGATAGTTAGTGTGAATTGCCACCCATGAAAAACTGCAACACCGTGGGGAATTGCAGGTGGTTTGCTAGCCTTTTAAAAAGGAGTAAGCTCGCTTCTTGAAAGCCCTTAAATTAAATCGGTAAGAAAAATTGATAATAAACGATTTTTTATAGAATAAGGATGATAAACGCGCACACAGTCCACCTGATGTTAAGTAGATGCTGTGGCCTATAGGCATCTATCATTCATACTCGATTATGAATCAAAATGCAGATACGTCGCCACCCCTGAGGACTAAGATGGAATGCCTCGTTTCCTGTAAGAAGGGTCTCCGGTTCTCTACACTCATCATACGAAACACAGGGCATAGAGTAGTTATTTTACGCTGGTATTCTGTGAGAACGTGGTCTTTCCCCGGTCCAACCAAACCATTCGTGCTACAACCATAATATATGTAGTTACAGCATGCCTCTACTACGTATAAACGATTCCACAAAGAAGTTGGGCAAGGGAAAAATTCAATGATTACATGATATGGAACTGGAATTGGGTTCTCCACTGATTCCCGTAGTAAGTTCAAGATCGCTCAAGGAGCTATGGGCTGTGCTCGGAGGTTCACTGCTTTGTAGAATCGCAATGGACTCTCGAATATCTGAAGTACCAATGGGCTGAAATAAGACATAATCTTTACTCATTACAGTAAAAAAAACATAATTTCCCACTGAAAAGAAGAAAAAAATAAATTATGATTTTTGTACAAAGTACAAATCCGACTTTGTCAACTAAATTTGCCAAATAGTGAGTCCAACAATTTAATTGGTAAAAATGGTAAAACACCGAAGTAATTTCGCAAGGATAATATTATACTTTAATAATTGGTTATATGATATTGATTAATGTTATGAGCACCGCAGTGTTGTTGGTGCCGATCTTGTAATATCTAATTAGATATTGCGGTGTTAAAGCTGAGTCATTTGGGTCAGATTGTAAATGCTAAACGTGCGCGCTCTGATATAAATGCACAGTACTTTGTAAAGATTTCATAATTTAAACAAGACCTGCGATCCGTCCTGGTTTTAGATCCGTAAGTCATCACTGGCAACACGCAATGTTTGTACAATCTAGTTTTTAAAGTTTAAGGTATACCTGACATAAGTAGGTACCTTTTACATTGATATAAGGTTAATTTTAAACTAGTAATAACAGGTAAAAGATGGGTGTAATTAATCTGGGACTTTTTTTAACAAATGTGCACGAAACTGGTTAAGTTTAAGAGAGAAAACATCCTTGGGATCATTAATAAACCACGTATTAAATGCGTTACATCGACGAACTGGTGAATGTTTTCCTAAAACAGTCCTGCGGAATGGCGGATAAAATAGAGAAACAGGTTTCCTTGGAACCCTGAAGGGGATCCTGAAATTAAAAAGGTTTAGAAGCTGAGGGCAGTCAATTTGATTATTAAAATTTTTATAAATGAATATTAGGTCGAAAAGGGTCCTTCTTTTATTATATAATGAAGTCAATCTCATTTTTTGTCGAACAGTCGGTGCTTGGCCAGGTCCACTTTCTGTGGGGCTGCTTCTGAAAGAAATGTTTCATCATAAAGAGCCTCTATTTCTCCATGAAGTCGGCCAGCTGCTGGCCCCTTGGGTTCCGTTGCCCTATGCCAGATTTCTCTACCTTCAGATCAACGTTCTTTCTTGTGCCTAGTTTTGTGTTGAACTTTCACCATAATTATTATTATTTGTCATTACAACACATCACACTACCACAACTGAACATAAACCTCCACCAAGGAATTCCGCAAAGTACAGTTCTGATTCATCTGCATCCATTAACTTCATCTGTTACCAACTCATCACTTTATCTAGTGGGGTGCCATTCTTAACTTGTTTTTAACCTGTACGAGGCTACAACACACGAACGTTAACTTTCTATCTATAGGTTGTCATTGAAACTTCAGATCTGATGGAATATGGTTCTCAGGATCTACTCAAAATATTCGTAAACAAAAAGTTAAGAACTGAAAAAATATATATTACTAGATTAATTTTTTTTTCGATAATAAATACAAATGAGTTTGACAAAATTTTGTCAAACTACGCTTCGAATTCTTCTCAAAGATTGATTTATGCAAATTCTTTTGGACTTGATCGTTTGACGCTTTGCTAAGTTTATAAATAAATAAGATTTTGGACGTCGTTTCGTAATTTCGTTTGCTTTTTCGACATATTTTTATACGAGTATTAATTGACATTTTGGATAAAAGAAAGTAGAAAGAAGTATTGATGAAGTACTGAATGTTGTATTAGTGCCATTAATGCTACTGCACGAATAGCACAAATAGAAAACACGAACAAAAGATAACCGACGCATTACAAAAAAAAAAACAAATAAACGTATCTCATTTTTTTATTAATGAGATAAGTAAATACTATCTCCTTCGTAGTAAATAGAATAAATAATAAAGTATCAACTGAAATAATAATATTGCAAGCTATAATAAACGCCACTAGCGCCATCTAGTATCGAGTAGCAGAACCAGGAGAGCTTTCTAGAAAATTCCATGCTAAAACTTTCACACTAGCGTCATCTTATATCGAGTGGCAGAACTATAAGATAACTTTCTACACTTAGTGGGATGGGAAAGGTATGTGCTCGAACATTCTAGATGTTTCAGTGAAAAGGTTTATAAAGCCAGTGAAGACCGCGACCGAGTCAGTATTGAATTGGAAAATCAAGTGAATACTTCTAAGCGAAATAACTGCGAAATATAGTGTTTCATTAGTGTGTTTTAACCCCTTAGGCCCCAGTTAAAATAAGTTACATCGCTAGGCCGTTTTGCGTGAAGGGGCGTTGCTAAAAATAACCTAACCTTGAATTTGTCGTACATTTATTTTCTATAAAATGTATTATAAAATTCAACATAATACTTGTTTCTGTTTATATTTTATATCATATTACTAATTTTAGTGTTTTTACTTCATTACAAATATATTTTAATTGTATATTTAAAGTAAAATGGTACTTACCCAGCTCAGGACAGCAGCTCAATTATCACAGTTTATTGTATAAATTACTAAAAATTATTTATGTAAAACGATAAATTGTATTCACACAAAAAATTATTAACAATTTAATAATAAAACATTATACTAAACACTAATAAAACATTAGAAAAATCAAAAAATCAACACAATAACACGCCACAAGAAATAGCCGTACGAAATTCACGTAGATTATAATTAAAAAACTACAGAATAACAACGTTTTATTACATTAAAAGATAGAAAATTTCACTATGACTCTATAACGCCAAACTGTTTCATAGACAAGTAGTCTCTAAATATAAGTTTTTATGGTTTAAATTGCTGTGGGTGGGTGTGAACGTATCCAGCCATTTGGAATTCGACAAAATATCGCCTTGGTCGGATCCGACCATGAGCATATTGAGAAGTTAAGTTGTAGTAGGTGTTCAAGTATCGAAACTGGTAATTTAATCGGCAGTTTTTATTGTAACAAATGGTGTCGGAAGTGGGATAAAATCGTATCCATTGTACCTAAGGACGACACGGAGGGTGTCCGTACCCGAAGTCAACGCCAGCAGGAGACGGGCCAGAGACGATTTGGTGGTGCAACGCCGCAGACATCGGAGGGCTAGCTGCCAGCCACGGAGGCCGGCCCGTCAGTAGCTCCTACATCGGTAGCACCTAACTTAGATGCACTGGTAATGATGCTGCAGGAACAGGCCCGCCGATGCCTCCCATCCCGTCGGTTGGGAGAGCAGCTGCAACAATAATAAAATAAAACTAAAATAGCTTAATACTGCTGTCTTTCATATGGTGACTGTCTGGAGACTCTTTTTTACTGGAAACGAGGCATTCCATCTTAATCCCCAGGGATGATAACGCATCTGCATTTTTATTGTTAACCCCTCGATCCCCATAAAAATCCCGAGTGGTCGCATGCAACCGCACCCACCCGCAGCACTTAAAACCATTAAAAGTTATATTTAGAGACTACTTTTCTATGAAGATTTTGATATTATAAAATATATACAAAATTTTCTAAAGTCAGGTTTTACTTCATTATAAAAAGACTGTTGTATTTTGATAACCAAAACGAAACATACCAAGCGAATGTCGGCAACGTTAAAATCACAATTATTTCAATATATATTACTCAAAATTATTTACGTAAAAAGATAAATTATATTCACACAAAAACTTTCATTACAATTTTATAATAAAATACTATATTAAAACACAAATAAAATACTAGAATAATTCAAAAATCAACACAATAACATTCACGCGAAAATTGCGTACGAAATTAACGTAGATTATAAATAATTATCCATAAGATGACTTGACTTTTTATTGCAGTAGAGGATAGAAAATTTCATATTCATTCTATAATGTGAAACTTCTTCATATAAAAAGTCTCTAAATATAAGTTTTAATGGTTTAAAATGCTGTGGGTATGCGCGGTCGAATTCGACCGCTTAAATTTTGACGGAATAGCGCCGTGGTCGAATGCGACCGCTTGGGGGCTGAGGAGTTACTTGCAAATAAACGTAGATTTTTATGACCCTCAGCATCCATTTATTTCTTTCATTTATTCCATTTATTATCATTTCCACTGGACTATGTACTCGAATGTACAATATTTTCTAGGTAGTAACTCTTTTGAGTCTTGGACTAAGACTGCCTTAGAGTCCGTCTATGCGGGTACTAGCCTCTTACTTACTCGTATTTGCAATACCGTCGCTTCGGACTATGACAATGAAGGAATTGAGAATGCAACTGTGCTTGCGCATACATTTGGGCAGTACAATCCTGTATTGTGCAAATGGCTACTCTCCGTTGAGACTGGCCACCGTGACCGAAATTCTGTCTGGAGGACGTTATTTATTAAGCTTTTACTTAAACATAATTTTGATAAAATAAACAAATATAATACTTATACATAATTAGTTCATTTCCAGTAATAAAGGAATTTTCCGTTATTACAAATACAAATTTAAATAAAGTTATATTACACTGACCCTGTCTACGAGAAAATTCAAATGCTAAGATAGTAACCTGATAACCTTTAATTAAAATAGCATTATAGTGAAAGCCTTATTCTGTTTTGAAACCTGCGGGATTAACTTTAGATAAGGATAGTTAGGGCAATTATCCGTGTGCTAATTCACTTTAACTAGATTTACTAATAATTGTTTATAATATATAAGTATCTCAATTCAAGAGTCGGATCATTAATAAATTTTATATTAATTCTGCGTTTAATACACATTTATATTACATACATAAACACTCATGCCTGTCACCCAGAGGGGTAGGCAGAGACTACGGACTTCCATTTGGCACGATCCTGACATACCTCTTTCGCCTCCTTTACATCCATATATCTACGCATACATGCTCGTCGGTTAAGGGTACTTCTAACGTGGCCCATTTTCAAAATATCGCCAATTTGGTCGATAAACTTTTTCCTAGGGCGTCCCTTCCCGACTCGGCCATTCACATCTGCCATATAAATTTGCTTAGTCACTCTTTCCTCATTCATTCTTTCTACGTGACCAAACCACCGAAGCATTCCTTTCTTAATCCTGGTCACAACATCATCTTGCATACCACATTTATCTCTTATCACGCAATTTCTCACCCTGTCATTCAGATTACACCCTAGCATATTCCTTAAAGACCGCATTTCTACAGCATTTATTCTACTTTCGTGCTTCTTCTGCCACACCCAGCTTTCACTACCATACATTAAAGTAGGGACTAACACAGCATTATGAATTACCATACGTGCCTGTTTTGACAAATTCTGGTTCTTCATAATAGAGTGTAGTGCCCCATTCACTCTATTCCCTGCATTTACTCGTCGTTCTATATCCCTATCATATCTACCATCCCTGCTAAATACACATCCCAAATACACAAACTCATCCACTTGCTCAATCAACTCTCCTTCTTTCTTTTCTTATTTCACATACCGTTTTGCTTTCTTCTCTTTCAAAAACCATCACTTTCGTCTTACTTGCGTTCACTTTCATTCCCCTTTCTTTTAATTCCCAGTTCATTAATGTAACCATCATTTGCAACTCTGCCGCCGATGACGCAAGTATGACTTGATCATCGGCATACAAAAGGCATTTGACGGTTAACTCGCCCATTCTTAACCCACATTCTTCATCTTTCAAAGTTTGCAAACACCGGTCCATAAATAGGTTGAACAGCCAAGGGGAAGCCACACAGCCCTATCTGACACCTTTTTGGATGCCAAACCAGTCCGAGTAGACCCCATTGATCCTGACACAAGCACTAGAGTCCCTATAAAGAGACCTTAATGCCTGTATCAAACCAGCGCTCAACCCATATGAGTTCAGTGTTTGCCATAACACATTCCTGTCCACTCTGTCATAAGCCTTTTCCAAGTCCATGAACGTACAAAAAACTTTCTGGTTTTTGGCCAAAAACTTCTCCGCAATCATGCGCATGGAAAAGACTTGATCTGTACACCCCATTCCCTTTCTAAAACCCGCTTGCACATCCCAAATTTTTCCATCAGTTTCTTTCATAACTCTTTCAATTAACACCTTAGCATACAGTTTACCCACAATACTAAGCAAGCTGATACCGCGGTAGTTTTTGCAGTCCTGCTGTGACCCTTTTCCTTTATATATTGGTACTATAACTGCTTTACACCAGTCATCCGGTACCCGTTTTAATTCCCAACATAAATTAAACAAGGTGTACAGCAGGCCTGCCACCACTCCCCTCTCCAGCCCTTAGCATCTCGAGTGATACTCTATCATATCCAGCTGCCTTACCTGCTTTCATGCTTTTCATTGCTTTCATTATTTCATCTACACTTATCTCCATACCCCTTTCCATTTCTTTCGGAATTTCTAGTTCATTTAATTCATACGACTCTTCACTCATAAACACGCTTTCAAAGTATTCCTTCCATCTGTTTAAATTCGAAACTTCATCAGAATACATCCATTCTCGTCTCTTATAGCATTTATTATAGGCTGTTATGTATTTCCCCTGGCAGTTCTTACGAGTTTCCAGAACATTTTTATGTTAGCCTGGAAATTATCAGATATCCTTCTATCATTTTTATCCGTTCTTTCTTTCTTTTTCCTTTCAACAACTTCTTTTACTCTCTTATTTAGACGTCTAAATTCTGCCTTTTTTCTTTCAATCTCATCATTCATACCAGAAGAATTATCAGCTTTGGTTGCTAGTAAATCTAACCATGCTTTCTTCTTTGATTCAACTTCCACCCGTACCTCATCATCCCACCATAACGTATTACTTTTCCTTTCATTTGTTCTCTTACTTACACCGCATACTTCGGTGGCGGTGTCCACCAAACCTTACTTAATATTATCCCACACAGTATTCAAGTCTAAATCATTCATACACAACTCATTCAAACATCTAATATTTTCTCTCAGTCTACATTTATACTTCTCTATCACATCTTCATCTTGTAACTTCTCTATTCTTATACGCTGTAACGCAGTGGTAGATACAGATGTCCGATGCCGCCAACCCTTGAAAAGACCATTAATTCGACATAAGACCAAGTAATGATCCGTCCCTACGTTGGACCCCCGGTAAACCCTTGTATCTACGACTGCGCTCCTCATTCTTTCATCCACAATTACGAAATCTATCATGCTTCTATCATCACCTCTTTCCCATGTATACATGTGAATCTTCTTATGACGAAAAAAAGTATTCGTCACAAAAAGATTCTTTTCCGCACATACGGTGAGGAGGTCTTAACCATTCTCATTTATACTTTCATCACCAAACGTTCCCAATATCCTTTCATAACCAGACCTCTTCACCCCAACCCTTCCATTAAAGTCTCCTAACATAATAATATTTTCATTTTCCTTACATTTTGTCAACACCATCCTTACCATGTCCCAAAACTGCTCTCGGATGTAAGTGGGCTTAGACATGTCTGGGGCGTACACCCCTAGCAGGAAACAGCTTCTTTAAGCCCACTTTCATTCATATCCATAGCAGTCTCGGGCTTACACATTCATACTCTTTCACACATTGACCCATTCTTTCTGAAAGGATGAAACCGACTCCCTGGCATGCCCGTTCGGTCTCGCCTACACCAGACCAATACGCGGTATACGTGCCATGTGCAGTGGCATCCTTTCCCTTTCGTTTCGTCTCATTCACACATAACACATCTATTCCTCTGTCATTCATCATTTCGCATACTTCATCCATCTTATCATTCATTCCTCCACATACATTCAGCGTAGCCAGACGGGTTCCCGCAATCCACTTTTCGCCCCTCCGGGAGACAGAACGTGACGGGTGGCGAACCTCGTCGCCGGTTTTTCTCCCGGAGATTCTTCGCACCCCTGCCCCATTTAAAGGGCGCTCCGGCTTCGCCTAGATAGGATCTAATAACGTGGCGTTATCTGTATAACGCCACGTTATTATATACACAGATAATCGCGTTAAATTCATGCTGACGTGACACAGACAAATTTTAATTTGCTGCGAAATCGTAAACAAATGACAAATTAATAAAATACATACACAATAATATTGGCAAAAAGTTGCACTTTCAAAATTTTAACTTATTTTTTATTATATCGTTTACAAGCGGCCAGTTCTAAAACTTTCAGTTTCTCCCTCGTAATTTTACACCGCACTACATGTTACACACGTAGTATAGCAGCAGCAAGAATTAAATTGGTAGAATTAAATATTTCGTTATTATTTCGCAAAGCTCGGTATTCGCTCTTGTGAGCGAATTTTGCGAGATGGTTGTATGAAGCTTCAACTCTACTTTTACTCCGTTGTTGCTTAAAGATAGTAATAAGTAATATAGGTACGTGATGAAGAAAATTAATTTAAAAATCTCAAACATTCCCTTTTATCTTTTAAATTCAAGATAAATAACTGCACACATTTGTAAGGGTCGATCGATGGGCAAAACGTTGTTTCCCATAAATTACATTCAATTTGGGATAATGTACCAGCGTGAAATAGTAGCTTAATGCTGCCGTGTTTCGTATGGTGAGTGTAGAGAACCGGAGACCCTAATTACTGGAAACGAGGCATTCCATCTTAGTCCTCACGGGTGACAACGTATCTGCATTTTGATTCGTAATCGAGGAAAGATGTCTATGGGCCAAAGCAACCACTTACCATCAGGTGGACTGTGTGCTCGTTTGTCACCCTATCCTATAAAACAAATTCTGTTGTCCTATAAAAAAAATGTTATATAAACACCTTCGCCTTATTTACTCGTATTTTCAAAAAATGAGGATTCCATTGGGGACAATAACAGGCTCTACAACCCCCTCGTGGTATTTTTGTGCGGTCATGCTGCCTAAGACCCAAGCGGACTGGGTTCGTCCGCCAAGAAGAATTCCTTCCATCACCATGAGTCCCGCCTTGGTATGAGTGCACCTTCTAATGTTGCCGTAGACGGCTTACCTCTCCCCTAGAGGTCTCCAAACGCATGTTTTTCGTGAAACCGAATGAAACTCAAACCGGGTCTCATCGGTGAACAGCACCAAAGACAGGCATTGTTAGTCACTCCAAGCTAAATGTTCCCGAACCCACGAAAGCCACCTACCGCGATTCTCACGTCGCATGCTGGAACACGTAGCGGTCTTGGAGTGTAGAAAACAACTTCATGCAATTTTTTTGCGCGGTTTTGTTACGACTACGCTTACCAGATGCTGGTTGTCCTGGATAGTTTTTAGTGGTTGCATCGCTGTGATATTGGGTTGTCTTCATGAGTAATTTGGAGAAATCGATCCTGTCTCTGCGTGTTAGCACGATATTAACAGTTCAGCCACATCTCCCAGTACTACGATAACGTGACCACAACCTTGATATCACGTTTTGGTGACGTTATGTGTAGGGCCTCGGTACGTAGTGTGTGTTGAATAACACCATTTTGTAACATGCCCATGACTCGTAACATTTCATCTCGACTTAAATGGCGACGTGACATGACTCTTAAAGCTCACACCGAACGTTAAATTAAAAAAAGACAATCTTATCCCTTATATCAGTGGAACAGTTTTAATTTGACGTAACGAATTACTTAAAATTTTGTCGCCATATTTGGTTTTCCTTTTGTTTTTTTTTTATTTACATTTTAAAATTTTGGAAAAAAGTAAAAAAGAGGTTAAAACCAGTATAAGCACTTTTTATGGGAACTAAAGAGATTTCGAACTATAAAGTCGTAAATAATTCAGGATTAAGGTATCCCTAGATTCTGTTGATGTGTTTATTAAATTAATTAAGCTAATTTTACAGAGTTTATCATGTTTTATTTAAAAATTTTAAATTCCCGACGTATCGGGCATTGAGGTATTATTAGATACACCGAGGAGGGGGAGGGTAGCTGAGGTATTTGGCTTCAATTATTAAACCACCTTAACTCCATAAGCCCTAAAATTTAATTCACTACGGTGTTAGCAAATAATTCTTTAGCTTTCGTAGCCATACGGAGAAACCTCACATCATCTTTCACAGTTAGCTATCGTGGAAAAGTCTTTGTTTTAGAAAACACAACGGATGTGTTACAGTAAACTCTTGGCTGCTGAGCTCCAGTACGTCAAGCAAGTTTTGCACGACAACAAGCTTTACATACCGCGACTCCGTCAAAGTGACCGAGTGAAACTGGCCACAGTAGAGCATGTGCCTGCCATCAGAGAACTTACAGACAGGAAGAAAATCTTGAAGCGGGCTTCCATAATAATAATAATAATAAATGATTTATTTTCTCAATCTATCCCCCCCCGTCCCGCCCGGTAAAAACTAGTATTATTTCAATGTGTAGTGTTCGCGTAATTATAAGAAATCATTACGTATCGTGGATGTAAAATACCAGCGCTCAAGAATCAAGAATCAAGAATCAAGAATCATTTATTTGCATAAAACACGGTAAATAAGTTGTTACATCAAATAAAAGATCAACATGTTTTGTCCTGTTAGGACGTGCAAATATTTAAGTATATATCAATTGAATTTAAATTAGTTATTATTTAAACAGTACAATTATTATTATTATTATAGTATTCATATTTAAAATCATAATTCATTACAAACAGATTGAATTGAATTAAATTGAATTAAAATTAGTTATTATTTAAACAGTACAATTATTTTTATTATTATAGTAGTCATATTTAAAATCAAAATATATTACAAACATTATATTCATGGTCAAGTGAATTTATTTGTAATTAAAAAACTCCTTAATATTATAGAAAGCCCTGTCCACCAACCACTTAAAAAGTTTGCCTTTAAACTTACTAAGAGGCAATGACTTTATGTCGCTAGGCAGTTTGTTAAACACCTTTATTGCCATCGAGTAACAGCTCATATGAGAGGTTGCCTTCTTTCTAAATGGAAGAACTAGTTTATCCTTATACCTTGTATTAAAACTAACAACATCACTATTTTTTGTAAAAAACTGTTTATGTTTTTTGACCAAGACACCCAACTCGAAAATATAAATGCTAGGAAGTGTTAGAATTCTTAGGGTTGGAAAAAGTAAAAGTTCTCTACAAGAATATAATGGACCAACCCTGCAGATTGCCCTTACACACTTTTTTTGAGCAATAAAAGCTTTGTTCACTGTAGATCCATTTCCCCAGAGTATTACGCCGTATCTCAAAACGGAATCTATATAGCCATGATAGGCGAGTAAAGCAATTTTTTGAGATGAGGTCCTTGACAATCTTCGCAATGGGTAAATGAACTTATTGATTTTTGTACATACTTCTATAATATGTCTTTGCCAAGTACAACCATCATCAATATGTATCCCCAAGAATTTTGTATTTTGAACCTCCTCTAGTTTTTGTCCATTTATATTAATGTCAATAGTTTCTTTATATTTCCTTAGGTTAAATTGTATTATTTTTGTTTTGCCTAAATTTACTTTGAGTCTATTCTTGTATAGCCAATCTGTGACACTTATAACAGCTGTCATTATTTTATCATTGTAATTGGATTTAGTGTCAGTACTTATTATGATTGAAATGTCGTCAGCAAAAAGTAAGACTTGCAATTGATAAAGTCAGGTAGGTCATTAACGTAAAGCAAAAAGAGAAGAGGCCCCAGGACACTCCCTTGTGGTACTCCACTACGGTTGTGTTTATATTTGGATCTGTACGATATCATTACATTATTAACGTCTATATCATTTATTTCAACACACTGTTCTCTACCGCTTAGATAAGATTTTATCCACTGTAATGCTGGGCCCCGAATGCCATAGCAGTACAGCTTATCAATTAAGATATCATGACACACTACATCGAAAGCTTTACTCATATCAAAAAATACTGCAGATACTAGGTGATCTTTGTCTACACAATTAATTATTTCGGTAACCAATGAATAGGCTGCTAATGTGGTCGATTTATTTCTTTGAAATCCATTTTGATCTACTTTTAGAATGTCAAATTTCGTTAGATAATCGTATATTCTAGAATACATAGTTTTTTCAAAGATTTTAGACAGTATAGGTACTAAAGTAATTGGTCGATAATTATTTATGTCGCATTTATCATCCTTTTTATGTAGCGGTTTTACTATTAAAAACTTGAGAGCTGTTGGAAAGGATCCTTCTATAAACGATATGTTAACCAAATGTGACAGAATTGGCGATAATTCTTCAGCACACATCTTAAGGATTCCAGTTGCTATGTTGTCGTAACCAACTGATAGTGTGTTTTTCAACGAAAGTATTACTTTTTTTATCTGGAGGAGGAAGGAAGTCTGCAGTATGTCAACATGTTCAGGGTCTTCCCAACCATTGTAACAGATTTGATAGACCACAAATCCTCACAAAAGAACATAGATTCCTAGCAAGGATCATTTGCGAACCTACTGAAATTAAAAAAAGTCCTAATTACAATAAGAAGGAAGTTGGGTGCTACCATTTGCTTAGGATCCCACTATTTATAAAACTAAATCGAAATCCAAGCATACTACTGCAACACTTCGAGAAACTATAAGTTCATACTGTGTAGATCGGAACAAAAATTTATAATTTCAATCTAGAAGTAGCCATGCTTAACTATGACATTGGGACGTCGAACACCTCAGTTCCTCGTGAACATAGGTGATACTTTCAAAAATCGATAGTTAAAATAAACTAATAAATAAATAAAATAAATAAACGCGATAATGTCCGTAGAATTTCATTCGATGTGTGGTATTTTTTAATATAGGAAATCATTATGATGTATTAAATAGTTTTAAGAGACATCGTTAGGTATATTTGGGGTACACCGAACGCTTTAAATATTTAGTGATTAAGGTTTCTTTAAACCTCAAGTTTGGGCGATTAATTGAATCAAGATCAAAGAAATTTCAAGTAAACTAAGTGGGGCATGAAAAGCTGCGGGAGGGGGGGTACTTCACCCTGGGATAGCTTCGTATCCTATATAAAGCCAAAAACCATCCGTGGATGGAAAAGCGGTATCATACTAGACTGTTGCTATATGATACCACTAATCGGCAGTGGATCAATAGAGAGGAGTACAAAAATTGGTTAACTTGATTTTGTTGAAACCGTTCTTGTCAACCTCGAGCACATGTGTGAAGTAGTCAGCCTCTCGGTTTTCTATAGAATTCGGAGTGTGCGCAGAGATTATATAATTTAAATCTTCCCTCTTCTTTCTATCATCGGAATACTAGAAAGTCGAGGCTCTTTGTTATCAATATTGCGCTTTGTTTCATATTTTGTAATGCGTAAGGAAATTAAGCGAAATAATTCCTAGCGGCTATTTTTACATCCGATAGTAGTTTGGATATCTTCAAAGCGAGAGTGACGCCTTTTTACGTAAAGCTTAATAATTAACAAAATATATTTAACTGAACGAAATACTGTGCCGTGTAGTGGCGGTTGAGAATATCCACTACCCCATATCTTCCCGTGGGTGTCGTAAGAGGTGACAGAGGGAGACAGGGAGGAGATGAGCAGCAGCATCTTCCTGATAACAGCAATGATATAATAAAAAACTGCGGTTGCCAACCCGCTCGCCAAGCGTGGCAACTATGGCAAATATCCCCCCATGAGTAACGACGCAAATAAACGACCCCCAGTTTCCGGCGGCCCCGCTATTCCCGGCTACGGTGGCGACCATGATAACGGCGGGGCCGGGGGTGCTAAGAATCTCCGGTGGAGGTTCGGTTGCCACCTACGATGACTCTACGCACTATATATAACTCACGCACCCTGAGGACTGACGAAAAGATACTGAAGTTGGAATAAGAGGTAGACAAGTTGTGCTGGCATATTATTGGGTTATCTGAGGTACGAAGAGAGGGGGAGGACACGGTAAACCTCGAGTCCGGCAGCTTGTTCTATCACCGGGAGGGCGACCATCTGTTCCAAGGAGGTGTCAGATTTATCGTCCACAAGCCTCTCGTCAACAACGCTGTTATGATTAGGAGTGTGTCGACGAGGGTCGCGTACCTGATACTTAGAATCACCAAACGGTATTCGCTGAAGGTCAAATAGGTTTACGCACCAAACTCGGCACATACCGATGACGAGGTGGAGGAAATGTACGAGAATATTTTTAGAGCCATGCATTCCTCCAAAACCCACTACACGGTATTGATGTGAGACTTCAACGCAAAACTAGGCACAAAAGAAAGCGGTGAGCTGAAGTTAGGGAAATTTGGAGTAGGGCAACGGAATCTTTGGGGCCGGCAGCTGGCCAACTTTATGGAGAAAGATGATTTATGATGAACTCTTTCTTCCAGAAGCGGCCCCACAGGAAGTGGACCTGGTCGAGCCCCGACGGTTAGACAAAAAATGAGATTGACTTCATTATGACGACCAAACGCCAACTGTTCAGTGATGTCTCAGTGATCGCAAGGGTAAAAACTGGCAGCGATCACCGAATGGTTAGAGGCACACTGAACCTAAACGTTAAGTTGGAGAGGTCTCGTCTAATGAAGTCAACGCTCCGTCCCCCTCGTGCTCTTAAGGCCCCAGTCTTGTAAAAATAAGTGTTTTCGCAAAATTTACAGCAAAACAAATATTTTTATAGTATTTAAAAAATAAAAAGTGAAACATATTTAACATTTGTTTAAAGTGTAGGATTAGATATTTTCGAATTTGTTTTTTAATTTTATTTTGCTGTTTAAATAATAGCTCTTTTAGGCGTTAAACATTACTATGTTTCGGTTACATGCGTAAAAGCTCTTACTAAAGTCTCTGCTATGTACAAACTATAACATTATCAAGAAAAGTATTCATATCAAATTTATTTACATATTGCCTCCAATAATCTAATCTGGTTACTTTTTTTATAAATGCTTTAATTTTCCTATTTGAAGGGCTTAAAAAGTTGTAATTTCATGATTTTTTTTACTGCAAATATCTATCTTTTTCTATTAGGAGTATAAATGTAGCACAGTCGTACTTAAAATCACATAAAATATAACTATTTTCAAGTGAGTTAGAAATAAAAAAAAATTAAAAGTATATATTTACGTATTTTTTACCTATATGCCATTTAAAAACAAGAAACGCCTGAAAATTCTCTCAGTTCCACTGGGATTTCTCGGCGTTCGGACGTGTGCAGTGTTGCTCAACGTTACTTTACCTCTTGCTCCGGTTGATCTCTTTCCCTCACACAGTTCTTATGGACTGAGCGGACCATATCGTGAAATTTGCTCTACGTAAATATATATTATTTTTATTTAATTGTCATATTAGTTCTAGTTTTTAGTGTTTATATTAGTATTAGATTAATTGACTTGGACTTTTATATTTGTTATAATTTATATATTTTAAGTTTTATAGATAATTTATTACCAAAAAAATAAACGGAAAAAGATGGATAGAAAAAATAAGAAATATCCTTGAGTCAGTAAAAATAGTAGTAAAGTACAAAATGTACAAGGTAGAGGTGAAATTTGTATGAAGAGGCAGCTTTTATGTTTCTTCAGTTGTATATACGTTTTTTAAAGATACACCCCGTATAAACATTACTTAAAACGACATTTATAAAATATAAAAGGGTAAAAAAGTATACTACCACGACCAAATTAAAATGACTACTTTTGGAAAAAAAATTAATAAGTTATATATTTAATGAAGTAGAGCACCTTCACCTGCGATCTCGAACGTATTTCTGCACGGGGGAGAGCGCCCCCTCTAATGGCTGGGAATGTAAAACAGCAATGCTAGACGGAAGCCTTAACCATAATCCTGAAACCTTTCAGCTCGAGTTACGTAACCGCTTTCAGTGTCTAGAAGATTGCAATGAAATGGACGATATGAATGACAAATGGAAACTGTCCACGCGGTCGGAGCTAATTTCTGCAAGAACCGCCGCAGAAGAACCCAAAAACTCTCCGATCACACTCTTAATCTCATGGCTGTTAGACGGGAGATGAGGATGCAATCGTCAACAGATTTAACAGCATACAGGCAACTGAACAGACAGATCTCCAAATGCATGCGGCGAGACTTACGCAACTTTAATACTGCTCGTATTGAAGAAGAGATCGAGCGAAACCAGGGCGCCAAAGTCTTTGCCAGAGATCTGTCTGCCAGTAAGAGCCAACTTTCAAATGAGTATGGCAGCATCGTTTCCTGGACACCTGAGATTCTGAATGAGATTGAGAGGTTCTATGAGCAGCTGTACACGTCATCGTTGGAGCCACACGCAAGTGCGAGTAACGATCAATGAGCAAGTTTTATCCAACACTATTCCGATGATATCCCGGATGTCAGTCTGAGCGAGATTAGAATGGCTCTCCAGCATTTTAAAAAGGGCAAGTCCCCGGATGTGGATGGAATTACAGCGGAGCTTCTGAAAGCGGGTGGAAAGCCGGTATTTGAAGTCCTTCAGAGGCTCTTTAATTCTCCCTCCATGGTGGCACTACTTCGGAGGCGTGGAACAGAAGTGCAGTGGTCTTGTTCTTCAGGAAAGTTGATAACGCCCTCTTGAAGAACTACAGATCGATATCTCTTCTGAGCCGCGTCTACGTGCTGTTTTCGAGAGTCATTATGAATCGTCTCGCACGCAAACTCGACGACTTCCAGCCTCCCGAGCAAGCCTGTTTCAGAAAAGGCTTTAGCATCATAGACCACATACATACCCTTCGGAAAATTGTACAGAAGTCCGAAGAGTACAATCTGCCACTTTGCCTGGCGTATGTGGACTCCACCATCCCATGGTCCTACCCGCCTTGCGGCATACGGACCGAATCTAGGGAGACGCACACGGTACTTGCTCTCGGCTCTTTCCCGCGTGCGCTTGCTTGACTCCCTACAAATTTCTCTGATCCGTCCCTCTTCTCTACATTACACTTCTCCCCCTTCTGGGGCGTGACTCCACAGCGACGACACTTCGCGTTCAGCAGCTATCTGGTCGTGTTATTTAGTCCTCATATTGTTTCCTCTTGTGATGCCATGCATGCGCAAATCTCCTTAATTCCTTGAAGTTGGATTCGCAGCACACTAGGTCCCGGAAATAAACTGGTCCTATTGCTGTTCTTTGTATACTGTCCAGTAATGTGTTCCTTTCTTCGTCATACAGATCACAATCCCATAATGTATGGTCACGACTCTCCAGTGCAGATCCACAGGGGCATAAATCGGAGTTCCTAAGGTTGAATTTCAGGAGACGCTCATTGAAGCAGCCGTGACCAACCAGAATCTGCGATACTGCATAATCGGGCTCGACCCATCTGAAGATTAGGCGCTCTGTGATATCTGGGAAAAACTTATAAAGGTCCCTGCCATCTTGGCTTGAATCCCATCGGTCCTGCCAAATGGCAACGACAGCCGCCATTATCTCCCGCTTTTTCTTCCTGCGCTCCTTGTCGACCAGACCCGTCCCCTCCTCGTCGACTCGTCCCGCGTGAAGAAGGTCCAGGTCGGCAGGCAATACGCCCGCCAACACCGGTAACGCTGCGTTGCTAGCCGTCCTGTAAGCCTTCGTGAGAAGAATCAAAGCGGATCTTTGCGTCCTCATCAGTACGCTTCTGATAACATGGAGGGACGAGCGTCGGTACCATACGGCAGCAGCATATGTCAACGTTGCCACATATGTCCCTGAATACAGGACTCTAAGGGCGTGAAATCTTATGCCCCAGGTCGATGAAGACAATCGCGACATCTTCCCGAAGCAAGCAGCGGCCTTCTCGCCGATATATAATGCATGCTGCACATAGGACCTAGCCTCGTCCAAAACTATTCCAAGGGCTTTTGCCTGTGAAACACTCGTGATCGTAGCACCGTCTATCTTGATAATTGGTCCACGTTTAAACTTGCCCTTGTAGGTCATCGTTTGTGACTTCCCAGCATAAAACCCTAGTCTATTACGAACACCCCACTCGGACACGGCAGCGGTCATAGCTTCCGCTTTGCGCTCTATTGCGGATCGAGACGGCGCTTCGATCACGATCGTCACATCGTCGGCGTAAGCTACGAAGTGTACTCCTTCGGGTTTTGGCAGCTTCAGGAGGTCATCGAGTAGGAGGTTCCACAGGGTTGGTCCCAGCACCGATCCTTGAGGACAGCCCATCGTGGAGACCTTCCACACTACCCGATTTCCAGCAAACAGTCCCACTCGGCGATTTATGAAGTAACTCGTTAAAATACGGTAACACGTGGCGTATGTGGACTATGAGAAATCCTTTGATTCCATCGAAATTTGGGCGATGCTACTCTCTCTTAAGCGGTGCCAAGTTGACTGTCGGTATATCGAAGTGCTGAAGTGTTTGTACAGTAGGGCTACGATGGCTATCCGCGTACAGAACCAGAGTACGAAACCTATTCAACTGCAGCGAGGTGTAAGACAGGGTGACGTTATTTCCCCGAAACTCTTCGCCGCTGCATTGAAGACGTTTTCAAGCTACTGGACTGGAAAGGATACGGTATTAACATCAATGGCGAGTACATCACTCACCTTCGATTTGTCGACGACATAGTCCTTATGGCAGAATCACTGGAAGACTTAAGCACTATGCTTATGACCTCAATAGTGCCTCCCAACGGATAGGTCTTAAGATGAACATGGACAAAACAAAGATTATGTTTAATGTCCATGTCACACCTATGCCGGTAGTTGTTGGGAGCACTAAGCTCGAAGTTTTTAACGAGTACGTTTCCCTGGGACAAATAGTTTGACTAGGTAAGTCCAACTTCGACCGAGAGGTCAATCGACGGATTCAACTCGGCTTGACAGCATTCGGGAAATTACGACACATCTTCTCGTCGGGTATACCTCAAAACCTGAAAACTATGTTGTACAACCAGTGCGTCTTGCTAGTGATGACATATGGAACTGAGACGTGATCCTTCACTACTGGCCGTATAAGGACGCTCAAAGTCGCTCAGCGAGCTACGGAGGGTGCTATGCTCGGAGTTTCCCTGCGTGATAAACTTAAAAATGAGGATATCCGCAGTAGAAGCAGAGTGACCGACATAGCCCAACGGATTAGTAAGCTGAAGTGGCAATGGGCCGGCCATATAACTCGAAGGACCGACAACCGTTGGGTAAAAAAGGTTCTCGAGTGGCAGCCTCGTACCGATAGACGAAGTGTAGGGTGACCCCCCACTAAATGGAGTGACGACCTGGTAAGACATGCAGGAATTCGATGGATGCAGGTGGCTCAGGACCGTGCTTTGTGGCAAACCTTGGGGGAGGCCTATGTTCAGCAGTGGACTTGTGAAGGACTGTAATGATGATGATGAACGAAATACACTGAAATCTTACAGATTATATTCTGAGGGTGTAGATCTTCTTGTTGTAAATAGGTGGCGATAGAAAGGAGTCGAGGTAATGCGTTCTCTTCCAAAAATATCCCACACAACGATATAGACATAAAAAATACATGTGTATTTTTTGTAAGAATTTGCTTTGTAAGAAAAGTGTAAAGATTAATGTTTCTTTGTTGTTGTTATTGAGAAACCTAACTACTAATATTATTAAGTAGTAGAATTGCAGGTGCACTGAGGCATTGTTTTGTGTGCTACACATACGCTAGAAATCGCAAAACATACAAATAAATATCAATATATTAATCCCAACTATCCAAATTTAGTGAGGGTAAGGCTCTATTTAAGACAAATCCTCTATAATGGGTCCGTCCCTAAACTTTATATCGAACTTCAAAAGAGGTGAGTGTACATATACAATTCGAATTAATCTTCTTTTTTATGTATGCTACGCTATGTCTTAGTCAATAATAAACCAATTTTGGTATTCTTGATTTATGATGATAATTCTTTTTTTATTAAATAGATTATACATTAGCAGCGGTCCCGTATACATTTGGAAAAAATGTTTCACCCAAAAAAATATATAATGTGACTCAATTATAAAATTTAAACTTTAATATGATTGTGTTAGTTCTTAGTCTACTCAAAAGGCTATTTAAACAAAACAACTTTCATAAATAGGTAAGTCTACTATAAGACATTTTTATTCCACTGAAGTCGGCTTTTACTTTTAATAAGAAAAATAATAGAAGTGTTATCAACTAGGGTATAATTAAAATGACTGTTGAAGGGGTGAAGTTACACAGGAGCGATTACGTTAATAAATTTCAGCAAAATCACCGTATACGTTCTTTACATTTTAATAATTCTGGCGTCGTGCCAACTGACCGAATCGATTCATGTTACTTTTGCTAAACGTTACACAGATAAATGTATCGTCAAATTTTTTGTATATTATGGTTTTATGATCTGAATATTAACTTAATTTATGTGCATGCAATTAGTTGATATAACTGATGTGCTAGAAAATAAGGACGATTTTTGTACATTACCTACTCTGAAAAGTTTTTTTTAAAGAATAAGGGTGACAAATGTAGCGGCGCTGTCGTCGCCGCCACAAGCAAAAACAGACCGAAGCCAAATCGCGCTATCAACATTCCGAATCATAAACAGTATATATAGAACATCTCCGAACTATCACACGGAGTGTCGGCCGCTCCCCGGGCAGAACACCTTGCCCGGCGGGAGATCTCCCCTTTTCCTTACCACGGCCACATTGACCCCGACGTGATCTGAACACGCAACCAAACAACCTTCGGAAACTTCAAGCTTCGTCATCGTCATAGAATACCCCACTCATTCGCTCTCGAGTAGATATCGTCTGCAGTCTTCATATCCTGCAAGCCATCTAGCTTCACAAGGTTCATCGCAGCACTGGAATAATAATGCTTCCTGTTCCTTCAAGCTACTCTCTGCGCTACAGTGTTCGGCACGGCTCTAAGCCTTACTGCTCGCCTCTGCTTCACGGCCCTCTCGCAGATTACTTGCCTTCTTCTCGACTCACCGCAGACTACAAGGCTATCTCCTGGCACTTGCACATTCGTCGGCAACGAGGCTGCACTATCGACCTCCGATCTGAGCAGGGGGTGATGTAGCGGCGCTGTCGTCGCCGCCACAAGCAAAAACACACCGAAGCCTAAATCGCGCTATCAACATTCCGAATCATAAACGGTATATATAGAACATCATCCAAACTATCAAACGGAGTGTTGGCCGCTCCCCGGGCAGATCACCTTGCCCGGCGAGAGATCTCCCCTTTTCCTTCCACGGCTACACAAACGAGCATACAGTCCACCTGTTGGTAAGTGAATGCTGTGGCCCATAGACATCTGTATCTATCCTAGATTAAGCATCAAAATGCAGATACCCCTGAGCCCTAAGATGGAATGCCTCGTTTCCTCGTTTGGTGTAAAAGAAAGAGTCTCCTGTTCTCTACATTCACCATACGAAACAAAGCATCATATAGCTTATTATTTACTCTGGTATTCTATTGGAACGTGTTCCTTCCCAGATTGAGCCAAGCCATTTGTGCTACAATCTGGGAAGGAATGTAGCCGCAGCATGGCTCTGACATGTATAAAATAGAAAACTAAGAAATAAAAATAATGATTTCTTGTGTAATATAGGCCATTACTACATTATTGCCTGGTAGTTATTCTAGTTGCCGTAAATGCGGATGCTGATTATGCTATCCTGGATTTAAATCTAGGGTCGAGCCGAAATCAGATACTGAGTTTTTCTGTCAATAAATTCTCAGCAGCAACCAGAGACAGAATGCTGGCGCTGTTTTCTGAGCCTCCGAAATAACATGAAGCCGTCGTTCCTGCACCTGTTCTCTTTCCGGTCGTCTTGGATTACCATTCTATTGAACTATGAGAGTGCGGCAATATAGTGTGCACTTGTGCTTGCGCATACACTCAGGCACTACTATCCTATCTTGCGCTCATGGCTAGTCTCTGTTGAGACTGAATCTCGGTCTAGAGGATATTATTATAACATCGTTATGGTTACCGTTATAGCCTTACAATAGTCCACTGTTGAATATAGGTCTCCCCACAGATTGCCTCGTTAAAAGGATATTTGTAATAGTTCCTGCGCTATTCAGGAGATTACGTTAGTAGGAAGACGCTGCTACCTATCTCCTGGCTGTATCACTCTTCCACCTCTTACGACAACCACGGGACGATAGGGTTGGTAGATATTCTTACACCGCCATTACACTATATAAACAACATGTAACACACGATATAAAAATCCTGTAGTTGCCGTTAATTGCGTTATCGGAATTAAACATATTATAGAACTTAATCAAAATAATTTTTTATTTGCAAAATGTATGAAGTTTTATAGCGTCTGCATTGGCCGGGGAGTTATAGTATTATAAAAGACACAGATTTACTCATGCACGTGTCAATAACAGGAAATAAAACTAAAAATTATTTACAAATCAAATGAGTTTTCAAAATGAAAGTTATTTATTTTACATAAGCACTCACGCCTGTTAACTAGATTTGTAGGCAGAGACTACAGACTTCCTTTTAGGCACGATCCTGACACACCTCTCTCGCCTCCTCCACATTCATATACCTACGCATACATGCTCATCGGTCAAGGGTTTAATTTGGCCCCTTTTCAATAGATCGCCAATTTAGTCGACAAACTTTCGCCTAGGACGCCCCTTACCGACTATTCCGTTCATTTCTGCAACATAAATTTGCTTTGTCACTTTTTCCTCATTCATTCTTTATACATGACCAAACCACCGAAGAATTCCTTTCTTAATCCTCGTCACAACATCATCTTGCATATCACATTCTTCTCTTATTACACATTTTCTCACCCTGTCACTCAGATTCAGCCCAAACATGATCCTTAACGACCGCGATTCCATTGCATTTATTCTAATCTCGTGCTTCTTCTGCCAGACCCAACTTTCACTACCATATGTTAAAGTAGGGACTAACACAGCATTGTGAATTGCAATACGTGCCTTTTGTGATACATTCTGACTTTTCACAATAGAGTGTTGATCCCCATTCACTCTATTTCCTGCGTTCATTCGTGGTTCTATATCATTATCATATCTCCTATACCTGCTATATACGCATCTCAAATATATAAACTCATCGACTTGCTCAACCAACTTAATGAAACTAATTAATGAAACTATCAATTGAAACTTGGCCGCCGACGATGCAAATATAACTTGATCATCGGTGTACGAAAGGCTTTTATCGGTTACCTCACCCATTCTTAACCCACATTCTTCAACTTTCAATATTTCCAACCAACTGTCCACAAGTAGGTTGAGCAGCCACGTGACAGCCACACAGCCCTGCCTGACACATTTACGGATGCCAAACCAGTCCAAGTAGACCCCGTTGATCCTAAAACAAGCAGTGGCACCTATAAAGATACTTCAATGCCTGTATAAACCAAGTGTTCAAACCAAATGACTTCAGTGTTTGCCATAACATATCCAGTCTGTCATAAGCTCTTTCCAAGTCCATGAACGCACAAAAAACTTTTTTGGTTTTTGGCCAACAACTTCTCCGTGATCATGCGCATGGAAAAGACTTGATCTGTACAGCCCATACCCATTCTAAATCCTACTTGCATATCCCAAATGTTTAAATCACTTTCTTCTATGACCCTTTCAATTAGTACCTTAGCATACAGTTTTCCCACAATGCTAGGAAGACTGATACCGCGGTAGTTTTTACAGTCTTGCTGCGTCCCTTTTCCCTTATATATTGGGACTATCATGGCTTTGCACCAGTCTTCTGGTACCCGTTTTATCTTCCAGCATAAAATAAATAAGGTGTACAGCAAACATGCCATCACTTCCTCACCAGCCCTCAGCATTTCGAGTGAAACTCTATCATATCTAGCTGCCTTACTTGCTTTCATGCTTTTCGTTGCTTTCATTATTTCATTTATACTTATATCTCTATGTTATCTTTCCTCTTTTTTCGGAGTTTCGTTTTCAATTAATTCACACGTCTCTATACTCATAAATATGCTTTAAAAATATTCCTTCTATCTGTTTGATCTCAAAATTTCATCATTCATAATACAGCCACTCTCGTCTCGTATAGTATTCAATATAGGCTGTTTTGAATTTCTCCTGGTAGTTCTTACGAGTTTCCAGAACATTTTAATATTTGCCTGGAAGTTATCCAATATTTTTCTATCATTCTTATCAGTCCTTACTTGCTTTCTTATTTCAAATACTTTTTTACTCTCTTATTTAGACGTTTATACTCTGTATTTTCCCCTTCAATATCGTCATTCGTACCGCCTGAATTACCAGCTCTGATTACTAGCAAATCTAGCCATGCTCTCTTCTTTGATTCAACTTCCATACGTACCTCATCCTCCCACTATAACATATTATTATTCCTTTACATTTGTTCTCTTACTAACACCACATTCTTAGGTAGCTTCATCCACCAAACCTTTCTAAAGATTGTGCCACACATTCTCCAAATCTAACTCATTCATTGACAATTCATCCAAACCACTTATATTTTCTTTCAGTCTACATTTGTACTTATTTTCACTGCGTCATCTTGTAAACTCTCTGTTCTAATAAGCTGTAATGCAGGGGTAGGCATAGATGTACGATGGCGCCAACGTTGGAAAAGACCATTAATTCGGGATAAGACCAAGTAATGATCCGTCCACTGCGCTCTTCATTCTTTCATCCACAATTATTAAATCTATCATACCTCTATCATAACCTCTTTCCCGTGTTTAAATGTGAATGTTTTTATGACGAAAGAAAGTATTCATCACGAAAAGATTCTTTAACACACATACGGTGAGGAGGATTTCACCATTCTCATTTATACTTTCATCACCAAACGTTCCCAATGTCCTTTCATAATCAAGTCTCTTCACCCCAACCCTTCCATTAAAATTTCCTAACATAACAATACTTTTATTTGACTTACATTACGTTGACATCATCCTTAACATCTCCCAAAACTGCTCTTGGATATAAGTGGGCTTAAGCATGTCTGGGGTGTAGACTTCTAGAACAAACAACTTCATTAAGCCCACTTTCATTCGTATATATAGCATAGCAGTCTCGGGTTTACACATTCATACTCTTTCACATATTAACTCATTCTTTCTGAAATGATGATACTGACTGCCTGGCATGTTCGCTCGGTCTCATCTACACCAGACCAATACCCGGTATACATGCCATGAATAGTGAAAACCCTTCCATTCCGTTTCGTCTCATTTACACATAATACATCTATTTTTCTATCATTCATCACATCGTATGCCTCATCCATCTTATCATTAATTGCTCCACATACATTCAGCGTAGCCAGACGAGCCTCCGCAATCCACTTTTCGCCCCTCCGAGAAACAGAACGTGACGGTTGGCGAGCCTTGTCGTCGTCGTATTGTACTGATTTTGATAACGCACTTATAAGGGAAACCACAAGGTTTTTGTTACATGTTATAATGAGTGATTTTTTACCGTAATCAATAAACACTACTAATTCGAAATAAACTTTCAATGCATGATTTTGATGTGGTAGAGCCAAGCTGCAGTTATATTAGTAGTATAGTTGTAGTACGAATGGGTCGGCTCGATCGAGGAAGGACCACGCTCTCACAGAATACCAACGTAAAGTAGTAACTTGGTAGTATTGTGTTTCGTATCTACGTTTCGTATAGTGAGTATAGAGAACCAGAGACCCTTTTTTCTATAAATGGGGCATTCCATCATAGTCCCCACGGGTGGCAACGCATCTGCATTTTGATTCAAATCGAGGATACATGTAGTTATCTATGGGCCACAGCAACCAATTACCATCAGGTGGACTGTGTGCTAGTTTGTCACTCTATCCTATAAAAAAAACTAAAAAATAACAAAACAATTTTGAATTAACTAAATAAATAAATCAACCTATCGAAATTAAAATAATAAGTACCCAATAAGTAGTATTTATTTTTAAATCAACTTCAAATATATTACTGCAAAATAAAAATAAATGTAAAATTGGGGTGCAACAAGTGAACAAAATAGAAGCCTTTTTTTTTGCGGATGGAAAATCATCTAATGACGCCTTTCGCTCTGGGTGGAGCGTAAGAGAGTGTCAGACTTTTACTGACTAAAAAACATCCGTGTTCCTTCAGTGCCCTTACGTTCCGGAGCCACGGTATCTGTTTCGAACAGCCCGCTGCCCCGGCAGGCGTCGGCCCTTGCGGGCCCCTTCACGCTGCTGACAGCTCTTTGAGGCACGCGTGAAACAAAACGCGCCGTCGCCACGGCCTGTCGTCGTTAGACGGACGGACGGCGAGCTACCCATTGCTCGCCGTCCACAGGCCTGCGCCTACGTTGGCCGGGGGGCCACGACGTAGCCCTTGACGCTCGGGGCATCTCCCGCGGCGGCCGGGAAGGAAAGCTGCTGCTCTCTCTTTCTCCCGCTCCGCCACCTCCTTCGCTAGCTTCACTACACACAGCATCACTGCTTCGCAGAAGGTGGTGACGGCATCCCATTCCGTCTCGCTCCGGACCGCCGACTGACCGACCGACTCGCCGCCGCCTATCGCCGCTACAAGGACACGGCGGTGCTCCGCCCAAGCAGGGCACACCTCCACGGTGTGTTCCACCGTGTCCTCCGGTCCATCCTCGCAGTGGGAGCACCCGGGCGTTTCCTCCCGCCCGATTCGGTGCAGGAACCTCCCGAACACACCGCGTCCGGTGAAGACCTGCGTCAGGCGGAAGGTGAGGATGCCGTGGCGTCTCTCAAGCCACTCCTCAAAGAGGGGTCTTATCGCCGCTATAGTGGCGTGCCCAGCATGGAGTTGTGACAATCGCTCTCTCCATGTCGCCATGAGATCGGGCCGGAAGTCTGTCCGCTGAGCGACAACTTGCCGCGGCAGCGGGGTTTCCCCCCGGCATAGTGCCTCCGCGCGCCATTCGCGCAGGCGTGCGAGGACTATCGCCTCCAGATCCCATGGCGGCAATCCGGAAGGGAGGCTCGCCGCCTCGCGGGATATCGTGCGGTAGCCGCGAACCATTTTCACGGCAACCACCCTTTGGGGCGCGTTCAGGTGGTGGACAGCAAGCTGCACCAAACCACGCGCCCACACCGGGGCCCCGTAAAGGGCCATGGATCGCACGATTCCCGCGTAGAGCCTCCGGCAGGAGGCGTTTGGCCCCCCCAGGCTCGGCAGAAGCCGCCTGAAGGCAGCCCCGATCCGTTCCAGTTTGGGAGCCAAACGTCGGAAGTGCTCAACGAAGTTCCATCGGCCGTCGAGGACGAGTCCTAGGTACTTCAGCGTCGACTCGACGCCGATGGATACCCCTCCTACCATCACTGAGGATCCCGGTGGTGGACTGTTCCGAGGACTATGGAAGTGCATGGCCTCGGACTTGTGCAGAGCCACCTCGAGACCCAGTTGCCGAATCCTCTCAACGACTATCGCAACCTCGCGTGTCATAGTTTCCGCCGCCACCTCGTACGACTCCCCTTGTGCCAGTACCATCGTGTCGGTCGGTAGGGAGGTCGGCGCGCAGCACCCAGTCGTAACCGATGTTCCACAGAGGTGGCCCCAGAACCGAACCCTGTGGGACACCGCACGACATCTCTCGCCGGTTCCACTCACCGTTGCGACCGGGGTAGATGACGGCCCTGTCCGTCAAATAGTCCCCGACTATACGACGGAGATAGGTCCGCATCCGGTGATACCGGAGTGCCTCCCTAATGCAGCTCCAGGGCATGGAGTTGAAGGCGTTGGCGATGTCGAGAGACACCGCCAAGACAACCCCCTCTCTGGCCACTGCATCTCCCGTCGTGAGGGCTCTCACGCACATGATAGCGTCCACCGTAGAGCGCCTCTTGCGGAAACCAAACTGGTGTTCGGTAAGATCCGACCCCGTCCCCGCAAGGTGCTCGGCGAGGCGGTTTGCAATGACTCTTTCAAAGAGCTTGCCCTCCTCGTCGAGCAGCACCACGGGCCGGTATGCGGACGGAGAGTCCGCAAGGCACCTTGGCTTCCGAATGAGGACCAGCTTCCCCGTCTTCCAACGAAGCGGGAATTGGCCTCTCTCCAAGCATGCGCTTAGGAGCCCCTCCAGTCGGGGCCCGAGAGCCTCCGAGTCCAGGACCCAGGCTTTGCCAGGCAAGCCATCGGGTCCTGGGGCGGTATTCCTGGCCTTGAGCCTACGTACCGCCCCTCTCAGGTCTACCCCGGTCCTTTCCGGGATGTCGTCGTCGTCGTCCTGGTGGTCCGCTTCCAAGAGGCCGAGCCATAAGTGGGGGCGGATGTTCCCCTCGCGCAGGGAACAGAGCGCTCACCACGTCCTCCACGAGCTGGGGCCTGAGACTCTGCGTCAGCGGGGGGCCCAGGTGCGGAGTTTATCCCGCACCATCTTGTAAGGGCGCCCCCCACGGATCTCTGTCGAGAGTCTCCAGCATCTCCTCACGGGCCCGATCCCGGGCCCGTAGGGCAGCCTCCCGGAGGGCGGTCTTCGCCGCTCTGTATCCCTCGTACAGCTCCGCCTCAATGGCTGCCGTGTTCGGTGGACGAATGCGGAGCCTGCGATGCTTGGCGTACAGGTGCCGCGCGGCGACACACGCCTCGCGCAGAGACGTCAGCTCACGCGACCACCAATACACCTGGCGCCGGGTGCTTCCTGGCCGGACGCGGGGCATTGCCACGTCACATATCTCGGACATGGCCTCCTGGAACCACCCTGCCTCATCATTGACGTCGGCAGGCCTGTCCGGGGATGACACCCAGGCCTGCACGATCGAGGCTTCCAGGAGGAGCTCCCGGTCCAGCTGCTTCAGCGCCCAACGCGGACCACTCGGGGCCTGTTGGACTGGCGCGCTCGAGGGCTGGGTGGAGACGTCAAACCGGATGTACCGGTGGTCGGAGTAGGTCTCCACCCCCTCCATGACACGCCAGTCAATGGCACGCGGCGACAGAGCGGGGCTAGCGAACGAGATGTCCACCACCGACTCGCCCCGCATCCGCGCACACGTGGGAACAGAACCCCGATTTAGGACGACCAGGCCTGTCTCCAGAGCCCATTCTTCCATCACCCTACCCCGCACATCTGTACGACGAGAACCCCAAGCCAAGTTCTTGGCATTGAAGTCCCCGAGGACAAGTACGGGGGAGGGGATAACTTCCGACGACGACTGCTCTCAGCTCTGCCAGAGAATTGTGGAGCTCGGCGAGGAATCGGTTCAGGGAGAAGTACACCACCCAACGATGAACTCCCCGAACCGTGCTGCTACGCACCCCTGACCCCTCCTGACACCTTCAAGGGTCGGGGTACCGGCGGCGGCCGAAGAGATGATGGCCACTGAGCCGTTAAGGTCCGCCACCCAGTCCTCCCTAGGCCAGACAAAATACGGCCACAGCGATTTAATCGACCACTGCGCCATGCTCTGGAGCAACAGATCCTGAGCGCAGGCGCAGTGGTTGATATTCGCCTGGATGAAGCTTAATGGGGCCGTTATAGGCATTCCATTTCAGCTTCCTCCACGAGGGGCCCCTCTGCGGGCGTCGGTGTCGCGGCAGCAGCGGCGGCGATAGTGACAGCGGTGGCGGCGGCAGTTGCGGCTGCGGCGGAGGCCACAGAGGCGGTGGCGGCGGAGGGCCCTCCCCTCCCCGCGACCTTGGCCTTGGCGGGTGGCACGCAGGCCTTGCTTCCGGCCCGGTGATCGGCTGACTTGCCGGCCGCCGCACATGCATCACAGTGCGGCTTGGCGCAGCAGGTCACCGATATGTGTCCGGGCTGACAGCAGCGGAAGCAAAGGACACTGCGGTCAACCTCCGAGGCGCATCTCACTGATACGTGGTGCCCCACGAGACAGCGATAGCACCTCAGAGGTCTGGGCTCCAGCAGCTTAACCTGCGCTGAGACCCAGCCCACCAGAAGCCTTCGGCCCTCAACTATGGTTTTGGCCGCCGTAACAGGGCAGCACACCGTGGCGGCATGCATGCCCTGTTGGTCCGGGCGTATGGCGCCTGACCTGACCTGGTCAGTAGTGCACCCCCCGGACCTGGCGACGGCGGCCACCAACTCCTCCTCCGATACCGAGTCGTCCAGACCCATGATGCGCAGGTCTGCGCATCTGACGGGCCTGGACACCCAGGCCTCGTCCGCGTCCAGAGACGTTCTGAGATTCGCAGCCAGAGCGTCCGCGATCGCGCCACTGGATTCCCCGGGGACCTCCAGCATACGGGCCCCCGTCTGGGTGACTTTGAGCCGCAGGCCTCCGGTGATCCCGAGCTCCCCGAGATCCACCGCCACCTTCGCGAGCAGATCGCGGTAGGTAACGCCCTTCTTTTCCGCGTCCGGCTGTAGTGTAATCACTACAGCTGCGGTCTTCGGGGCACGGAGCCTAGCCGCGATCTTGCGCGCCCTGAACTGGCGCTGCCGCTCCTGCTCTTTGGACTTTTTGGCTGCCTTCTTCCCCTTCTTCTTGTCCCCGACCACCTGCCAACCGGCTTCAGCCGTGGGAGGTGAAGGGAGCTGGGGGGGGCGGTGACGGCGGCGGCAGCTGGCTTGCAGCCTTGCTGCCTGGCAACTGCAGCCCCGCCCGAGGGCTGGCTGGACGGCCCGGCCTGGATGCGGCAGCCGTGGCCGCTGCGTACGAGACCGTTGTCGGCCTCGCTGCCGTCTTGTTTGCCCCTAGGGGGGGGGGGGCGCAGGACGATGCCCTCCAGCACGGAGAACCGGTGCTGGAAGGCAACCAGCTCCTGCCGGACCAGGTTCAGAACCTGGTTCTCCACCGGCACGGGCTGGCTTGGGCGCTGGGTCTGGGGCGCCGCGCGAGATGCAGGCTCACGTAGACTGGTCAGGTCTGCGTGGAGCTTCTCGTTCTCCTTCCGGAGAGTCTCCATGGCGGACGTCAGGCGGGCCACGTCCGCCCGCAGCTTCGCCACCTCGTGCGCATTAGGCCCGGCCCCAACAAAGTTGGCCTCCGCAAAATAGAAGCCTACGACTTCTATTTTGTTCACTTGTTGCACCCCAATTTTTCCCTACCGTAAAAAATCATCCAGTATATTGTGGACTGATTTTGACAATATTATTTGAAATAGATATATTACGCACATTTGCTAGCTGGCACTAGCATATTCCAACTGAACTGTATTGTTTATTGTATAATTCACGGTACAATAAGCAATCATATTTCCATTGATAATTATTACCGTGCAATTATCGGCAGTATTTAGCTTTGTTAGTTTGAGTATCTGAAGTTATTGCATTAGTGTTGTAAATGCGTTACATTTTATTTTATATCCTGGATTATTGTAAACATACTTTTTCCACAATTAATCGTTCATCGTCACCTCACCTAAAGAATTCCCAAAACACGGCTCAAAACCACATGCAAACATTGACTACCTGCATGTTGCACAAGGTTCTTACTATATCTAGTGGGTTACCTAACGCCCGAAATTAATAATGTATCTCGAATCCAAGATTAACCACAATCTTGGATTGGTGCATGTCGTTCGATTGATCTTCTATCCGCATGCCAATAACTCAACTCGGCTATCCCAATTTTTTTTCGACGACAGATTGCAAGCAATCCTCTTGATCGTACCTTTTGATGTAAAATATCGATTGCATAAAACTATAATAAGTGTGTTTTAAAAATAAATCGTTTACGTAACTACTTAAAAACTCGTTCAAAATTATGTTTGTAGTTAGAACGAGTAATATTATGTCTAAAAATTTACGGAAATTATAATTTCACAGTCTATTCTTGGTATTAAAACTATGACATTATTTAGCTGAAATGGAACGTACGATGTTAGGCGTCTTACGTTTGACATATTTTGATTTTGACAGGTCGTTTCGTTTTGATTGCGAGTTGCGACGTAAGTTATTTCCGTGTAGCAAACTTAAGAAAATATTCTCTTGTTTTAATATATATATATATATATATATATATATATATATAATAGTACAATGGATTCAGAAATCGTAAGTATTTTTTTATATAATATGTTTCTAAGTTAGCGTCCTTTCTTTATGACTCCTACTATTCCCGACTTATTTGTAACATTGATGTTAATCATTATAATTTTCTTTTACTAGGTAAAAGGCAAACCTTTTTGCTTGACCTAATAGAATGTAGTAAAATAATAAGCACCAAAACAACCAACGCCACAAACAACAAACTAAAAACTGAAAGAGTGGATTCGTTTGGCAGAGCAGTTTAATGCCACAGCTACGAATTGTCCGAGAACACCAAAGCAGTTGCGTTTGAAGTGGGAAAATTTAAAAAAGAACTCCCGCAAGTGCAGCTCCCTAATAAGGATGAACCAAATTAATGTTATATATTTCTAACACATGTATATCTTTATAGTCTAAGACTTAATGGCATGTTGTAAAATAATGTTAAATCTAATATTCTTGTTGCAGACTGGTGGTGGTCCTGCCGAATATATACCCCCAGATAACATATTAGACCGGGTGACCAGTCTATTAGGAAGTACAATCAGCGGATTTACTGTGCCTTTTGGGGGTGATAAGGAAATGGCTTGGTTTGATGTTTGTGGTGGTGCTGATGGCATAGTTGAAATAAGTGGTGATGTTGAAAAAATTGGAAATGTGACGGTGCAGACACATCAAATAGTGGATTCAAGTGAAACCACAATCTCAACGTCATTATCTAATGAAAAAGGTATTGAGACTGTGGTCGCTGACTACCAAGTGTTGGATGTAGTTGACCAAAATCTGATAACTCCTATTAAAAGCAAGAGGCTTACATTTGGTACACCTAGAGCAGGTAATGGTTGTTTTGTCGATTTTTGATTTATTACCTATTAATGTTTCTTGTTTTTATTACCTCCTTACTTTCTTTAGATTTTTGTAATACAATATTTATTAATTTAACATTGTGGAGGATTATTTATGTAAGGCTTATTTAATTGTGTCCATGCAAGCTATCACATCACATACATCACAGGAAAATCAGACTGTCAGTCATAATCATTTGTTAAAGATCTTTTCTTTATGAGATCAACTCTTTTATGTTAATAGTTATAATCTCATTAAAGTATGTTAACCTGCTTACTAAGTTGGATATAATTGCTTTTTCTTCACACTGAGGTCTTATAGATGAGGTGACAGAATTTTATGAATAATGATGTCTTTGAAACAGCTAAACAAAATCCCATTAACGCATCTACAGTATTATTATATGTTAAATTTTATGAAAAAAGGTGACTGCACTAATATTGATCTCACATTTGATTTGTTTTCCAGTGAAAAAGAAATTTAAGCCAGATGAGAACAGGGCAGCCAGGAACACTGCAATAGCTGAATATTAATCAGCAAAGAAAACAATGCTTGGATGCCAAATTAAATAATATTAACTTAGAAAATGATTACTTTACTTTACTAAAAAAATTTAGAACTTAAATTGAAAAAAATGAAAAGCTTATGTTAGAGATAATTAAAATTAGAATTAAAGAGGTTAAGAAAGCAATAATATCTAGTGTAGTATAACAACTTTAATACCTAATTAGTCTGTAGCTCAGTTGTAGTAAATTTGAATATATAAATGATTGTGTAAATATATAAAATATAAGTAGGTATTGTTTTCAGCTTATATATGGTCTTATTGACCCAGTTGACAAAGCATTGTCTTAATAAAATAATGGTGAAGAATAAAATTATTACCGATAAAACGATTGTTTTCATTACCATTATATTATTATTTATTTTTATAGTTATTTTGAATAAACAGATTTGACCCATTTTACATAGTCTTAAATTTTCAAATAAAAAAAAGTTATAGGTACAGTGAATTCAGGCGTTTAATTTAGTCTAACTTACAAATACAATGCATTAAATACCTCAACTGAGATATTTTTAGCAAACAATTGTTTTTACAGTATTATTTGTTGACACCAAAATTTTAATAATGCGTATAATTATAAGGTCTAACTTGTTTTGAACCAAGTTAAACAATATTTTAAAATATTTGTATTAATTCAATAATCATTAAAATAAGTTAAATTTTCATTTATTGCATTCCCTATTAAAAAAAGAATAAAAAGTCAATGCTATTAGGCTTTCTCTACTAGTCAACCCAAAAAGTCAAATTGTGTTAATATAAATCCTTTATATTTCTATATTTTCAAATAAATTTTTGTAAAAAAAAGTGAAATTGGGCAGTAATTGGATTAAGGTGGGCTAGTTCTTTTTGTAGCATGGGGTTTTCTTAGGATTAAAATTGTGACATATGAACTTTTGGCATTATTGATTTATTGTTTCAAAACAGTTTAAAAAATTATATATAATAAAGCAAACATTGATTTGAAAAGTATTTAATTTATCTACAATAATTATTTATAAGGGCTGCTCTTTCACTAACATCTTGACCTTCCGTATAGTACACTTCATCATTAATTTCCGCTGTTGGCAGCTCCACTTCTGTAGGAACTTTCTCTAAATTGTGGTTCCTACAAATATTGTGCAACACTGCGGTAGCAATTATTAATTCCTGAACCTTAGGCAATGATAAACACAGTGTTAATGCCACAACAGGGAAGTGACGCTTCCAGACACCAAATGTTCTAAAGAAAAGGTGAATGTATATTAGAAGAAGCTTGCTACAAGGTTTTTTATTTTTATTAATATTAAATAATATGGTAGAATTGAGAAACTTCTCCTTTTCTGCTAAAAATAAAATACCTAATACTTGTTAGACGTAAACAAAGTAGTTACCTTTCAATAACATTTCTAGTTTTTATGTGTACTTCATTATAGCGCTGTTCAGCTTCAGTAGCAGGATTTATAATAGGTGTTAACAAATATGGCCTGTTTGGGTAAGCGCTGTCACCAAGCATCCAGCGGTTACCAAACAGACCCGCATCACATTGTGCTGCAAATAAAGACATATTTAATTAAATTATTATAACATTGAAATATAAGAAAAGCTAACAAAACTATTAAACTATTCAGAAACCTCTAAGAATTGAGTTGTTAAATATTGTGGCATCATGGTCGAGCCTGGCCAACGGGAAATCATATTCATGAATCTCAAATCAGTATCATAGATGGCTTGGACATTTAAGGAAAAGTAGCCTTTACGATTCCTAAATTCTTCACCAATTAGATGACCTAGAAAAAAACATAGTTAGTGTACCTTTTTTATAGAATAAGAGTGAAAAACTAGCATGCAGTTCACCTGGTGGTAAGAAGATGCTGTTATAGACCTACATTTGTTCTACATTTAAGATTAAAGTGGCAGATCTGCTACTTTTTCTGGCGTATGTGGACTATGAGAAGCCTTTGATTCCGTCGAAATTTGGGCGGTGCTACAGTCCCTTCAGCGTTGCCAAGTTGACTATCGCTATATCGAAGTGCTGAAGTGTTTGTACAGTAGGGCTACGATGGCTATCTGAGTACAGAACCAGAGTTCGAAACCTATCCAACTGCAGAGAGGTGTAAGACAGGGTGACGTTATATCCCCGAAACTCTTCACCTCTGCATTGGAAGACGTTTTCAAGCTACTGGACTGGAAAGGATACGGTATTAACATCAATGGCGAGTACATCACTCACCTTCGATTTGCCGATGATATAGTTCTTATGGCAGAATCGCTGGAGGACCTAAGCACTATGCTCAATGACCTCAATGGTGTCTCCCAACGGATAGGTCTTAAGATGAACATGGACAAAACAAAGATCATGTCCAATGTCCATGTCACACCTATGCCGGTAGTTGTTGGGAGCACTATGCTCGAAGTTGTTGACGAGTACGTGTACCTGGGACAAATAGTCCGACTAGGTAAGTCCAGCTTCGACCGAGAGGTCAATCGACGGATTTAACTCGGTTGGGCAGCGTTCGGGAAATTACGACACATCTTCTCGACGGGTATACCTAAATCTCTGAAAACTAAAGTGTACAACCAGTTCGTGTTGCCAGTGATGACATATGGAACTGAGACGTGGTCCTTCACTGCTGGCCGTATGAGGACGCTCAAGGTCGCTCAGCGAGCTATGGAGAGGGCTATGCTCGGAGTTTCTCTGCGTGATAGACTCAGAAATGAGGACATCCGCAGTAAAACCAGAGTGACCGACATAGCCCAACGGATTAGTAAGCTGAAGTGGCAATGGGCCGGCCATATAGCTCGAAGAACCGATAACCGATGGGGAAGAAAGGTTCTCGAGTGGCAGCCTCGTACTGGTAGGCGTAGTGTAGGGCGACCCCCACTAGATGGAGTGACGACCTGGTAAGATATGCAGGAAATCGATGGATACAGGTGGCTCAGGACCGTGCTTTATGGCATTACTTGGGGGAGGCCTATGTTCAGCAGTGGACTTGTGAAGGGCTGTAATGATAATGATGATGATGATAAGATTAAAATTTAGATGCATTGTCACGCCTGAGGACTATGATAAAATACCACTGTATCATATTTTACACAGCATATTTAACACTGGTATTCTGTGGGAGTGTAGTTCTTCCCCTTTCGAGCCAACCCATTTGTAGTACATGTTAAAGCTTAGTTTTACCACATACTTAATATAGAAAAATAGTATTTTATAAATGATATTTATTATAAGAAAACAATTTTACCCAATAAAATATTAGGAAATACTCACATGGCGATTGGATTCGTATATGAGTGCAATCAATTGCGACAAGAACTTTAGGAAATCCTTCAATACGATACAATTTTTCAGCATTTTGTTGGTGTACTAAAATGTATTAATCATACAAGTTGGCAATTTCTGATGATATATCACGAACTATTCTGCCAGCTGTTGATATAGAGACTCCAACAAAGTCATCTACAGAAATTAGCATTCTGCATGCCTAATGCATAAAATCTTAGTGTTAATAAAAGTTGATGGAGTGGTGAAACACCATTGTTCCTGAAAATTTAAAACCATTACTGAATACCTACGTAAGTTTAAGTATACAATATTTTGAAATTAAATTGCTTTGTGTTTAATTTAATGTTTTACATCATCTCCATAACGATTTACCTTGCTGAGGTTACACGAATAAACGGTGTGGCCGTAGAAAGAAAAGGGAGATCTCCCGCCGGGCAAGGTGTTCTGCCCGGGGAGCGGCCAACGCTCCATGTGATGGTTTGGAGATGTTCTATATATACTGTTTATGATTCGGAATGTTGATGGCGTGATTTAGGCTTCGGTGAGTTTCGCTTGCGGCGCGACGACAGCACCGCCACATCACCCCCCTGCTCAGACCGGAGGTCGATAGTGCAATCGAGTTGTCGACGAATGTGCAAGCACCAGGAGATTGCCTTGTAGTCTGCGGTGAGTCGAGAAGAAGGCAAGTAATCTGCGAGAGTGCCGTGAAGCAGAGGCGAGCAGTAAGGCTCAGAGCCGTGCCGAACACTGTATAGCGCAGAGAGTAGCTTGAAGGAACAGGAAGCATTATTATTCCAGTGCTGCGATGAACCTTGTGAAGCTAGATGGCTTGCAGGATATGAAGACTGCAGACAATATCAGCTCGGGAGCGAATGGGTGGGGTAATCTATGACGATGATGAAGCTTGAAGTTTCCGAAGGTTGTCGGTTGCGTGTATTCAAGATCACGTCGGATGGTCACCACTGTGGTCGTGGAAGGAAAAGGGGAGATCTCCCGACGGGCAAGGTGTTCTGCCCGGGGAGCGGCTCACACTCCGTGTGATGGTTTGGAGATGTTCTATATATACTGTTTATGATTCGGAATGTTGATGGCGTGATTTAGGCTTCGGTGAGTTTCGCTTGCAACGCGACGACAGCACCGCCACAACGGCATCAATTTCGTTAAAAGCGATGTGAAAGCAGGTTTGGATAACCTAAACCTAAACGTAAACTCTGCATATAGTTAACTCTTCTAATTTTTCGTGAAGAAGCGCGGTTTCTATCTTCAGCGTCGCTATCAGCACCCCAATCGGATAACTGAGCCAGCACATCCAAATCACTGTCGTCACTATTACTAGAAAGTATCGATATTTCCATTTTCTTTCTTTAGTAAAATTAACGCTGTGACGAAATCCCCGGTATTTCTTGGATTGCAATCTGCGATCGTTTCAACGGTCAAAACAAATGACAAAATGGACAGATAGGTTATTAACATGCACAAACTGTAATTTGTGTTTATGGACAGGAATGTGTTATGGCAAACACTGAACTCATATGGGTTGAGCGCTGGTTTGATACAGGCATTAAGGTCTCTTTATAGGGACTCTAGTGCTTGTGTCAGGATCAATGGGGTCTACTTGGATTGGTTTGGCATCCAAAAAAGGTGTCAGACAGGGCTGTGTGGCTTCCCCTTGGCTGTTCAACCTATTTATGGACCGGTGTTTGCAAACTTTGAAAGATGAAGAATGTGGGTTAAGAATGGGCGAGTTAACCGTCAAATGCCTTTTGTATGCCGATGATCAAGTCATACTTGCGTCATCGGCGGCAGAGTTGCAAATGATGGTTACATTAATAAACTGGGAATTAAAAGAAAGGGGAATGAAAGTGAACGCAAGTAAGACGAAAGTGATGGTTTTTGAAAGAGAAGAAAGCAAAACGGTATGTGAAATAAGAATAGAAGGAGAGTTGATTGAGCAAGTGGATGAGTTTGTGTATTTGGGATGTGTATTTAGCAGGGATGGTAGATATGATAGGGATATAGAACGACGAGTAAATGCAGGGAATAGAGTGAATGGGGCACTACACTCTATTATGAAGAACCAGAATTTGTCAAAACAGGCACGTATGGTAATTCATAATGCTGTGTTAGTCCCTACTTTAATGTATGGTAGTGAAAGCTGGGTGTGGCAGAAGAAGCACGAAAGTAAAATAAATGCTGTAGAAATGCGGTCTTTAAGGAATATGCTAGGGTGTAATCTGAATGACAGGGTGAGAAATTGCGTGATAAGAGATAAATGTGGTATGCAAGATGATGTTGTGACCAGGATTAAGAAAGGAATGCTTCGGTGGTTTGGTCACGTAGAAAGAATGAATGAAGAAAGAGTGAAAAAGCAAATTTATATGGCAGATGTGAATGGCCGAGTCGGGAAGGGACGCCCTAGAAAAAGTTTATCGACCAAATAGGCGATATTTTGAAAATGGGCCACGTTAGAAGTACCCTTAACCGACGAGCATGTATGCGTAGATATATGGATGTAAAGGAGGCGAAAGAGGTATGTCAGGATCGTGCCAAATGGAAGTCCGTAGTCTCTGCCTACCCCTCTGGGTGACAGGCTTGAGTGTTTATGTATTATGTAAACTGTAATTTTCGTTGATTCGCCCTCTATAGGATAGATTGATTTTAAAGATAGCAAATTCAATGTACAGATCGTTTATTGGCACGCTTTACCCATAAAATGGATTAAAATACCAATCTGAAATATCAGCCTTTTTTTAAGGTCAAGACAAAATACCTTCATTAATTACGACTGAGGTTTAGGTTACTCTGGTATTATAACGAAGATGAAACAGAAATCCCTTAAATGAATTTTCTCTCAAACTCGACAGACAGCCAAACGAGTTATCTAATTACTTAAAATCTTAAATTTATTCGCTAACAATTATAAGTAACTGCTGTAGTCAAAATATCCAAATTGCCGCTTCAATAATTTCTTGAGCAATCATAGCTTGTTGTCAAAGTATATTTTCACAAACACTCGCAAAATATAAGATGCAACAATATTACAGTTTGTAATAAAATAATAATTGAGTCACACCTGCTGACGCTTTGTGTAGTTAAAAGAATATTATCATAACCAATTTGAAAGCCTCGTGTTGCCACGCGCAAATAACAGAAAAAGATGTATCAAGTGAGGCAAATTTCGATTTCTTTGTAATGCAAATTGTTTTAATATTTAGGTTAACAAACGAGAACACAGTTCACATGATGGTAAGTGGATGCTGTGCCCCATAGAAATCTAAATACTTTGTCACCCACGAGGACTACATAGGAATGTCTCGTTTTCAGTAAAAAAGTTTTACCGGTTCTATACACTTACAATTCAAAATACTGCAGCATTAAGATAGATAGCTAAATAGATAATCATTTACAGCATTTAAAAAAATTTGTTACATTAATGGAAAACTTATAAAGAAATAGTGGTCATAAATAAACTACTGCTTTACGCTGATATCACATTTGCGTTGTAGGAGTGGCCGATGGTCGGTGAGTATCGGCCTACTAAGTTCAATATATGAATAGAGTCTTCAAACTTACATTAGTCTCGTATGCTTATTTATTAACTAATAAATGTGCTCTTTAGTTTTATCACAGTTTTCAACTTCAAAAATGGAGGAAGTTCTCAATTCGACACGTATTTTTTCGTGTATACGAGTATGTTACACAATATTTTAATCATTTGTAAACCTTGATCGAGCAAGTAGATGAGTTTGTATATTTGGGCTGCGTATTTAGCAGGGATGGGAGATATGATAAGGATATAGAACGACGAGTGAATGCGGGAAATAGAGTAAATGGGGCCCTGCACTCTATTGTGAAGAGTCAAAATGTGTCAAAAAAGGCATGTATGGCAATTCACAATGTTGTGTTGGTCTCTACTTTAACGTATGGTAGTGAAAGTTGGGTGTGGCAGAAGAAGCACGAGTGTAGAATCAACGCAGTAGAAATGCGGTCGTTAAGGAGTATGTTAGGGCTGAATCTGAACGACAGGGTAAGAAATTGTGTAATAAGAGAAGAGTGTGGTTTGCAAGATGATGTTGTGACCAGGATTAAGAATAGTCCTCTTGTATACAAACTAAACTCAAACTGCACCGATTGAGGCTATGAAAATTTTATGTATTCCTTGTAAAGTAAGCAGCTGTCATGCTAGCACTGTAGTTGCAACATTGCCAGAGGAACGTGACTCCGCGTTCTGCAGCCTTGAGTAATTGAGTAATTTCTATGAATTTGTGCACAAAATTCTGCACAGAACATAAATCACTTAATGTTTTAGACATCGAGACGTATTCACACTAGCAATGTAATGTGTGTAGAATGGGTTATATTTTAAAAAAATGTAAATTCTTAACTTATTAGTGTATATTGGAAATCATTATAAAGTTTTGTTGGCGTTACTAAATAGAATATCATCGTTAAATAGCAGCTCTTTGTTGCTGAGTTACTTATGACGAGTGTAGAGAACCGGAGAGCACTTTCACTGGTAATGACACATTCCATTTGAGGCCTCAGATGTGACTATTTTTCATGTAGCAATACTTAATTGGGGATAAATGTAGGTGTCTATAGGCAACAGCATCCATTTACAATCAGGTGTTTTGTTTTCTCGTTGGTCGCCTTGTTTCTTTTATATAAAATTAAAATTAATAAAATAAAAAATATGGAACCCAACTACCAAGGTTTTATATATATATATATATATATATATATATATATATATATATATCAAATTTTAAGACCAACACCTTTTTATATAAAACAAATATCCCATGTAAATAATCTGACTAGATTTAAAGTAAATTTTACATAAAACTTAAGCAATTTGCTTTGTCAGCATAAACCATCATCTCAAGTGAACACAACGCTCATAATAATATTGAACCGATTAAATCTCAACAGCCCATTAAGTTCAACGGTTCTGTCTCTTTATATCTCAGAGAACACTGGCGTAAAGTAGCAGCTTAAATGCCGTTGTGTTTTGTATGTTGAGTGTAGAGAACCGGAGACCCTTTTTACTGCAAACGAGGCATTCCGTCTTAGTCCTCAGGGTTGACAACGCATCTGCAACTTGATTCTTAATTGACGATAAATGCAGATGTATAGACGTCTACATTTCTATTATCTTTTGCCACAGCATCCACTTACCGTATATATGGACGGTATGCTCGTGTGCTCATTCTATAAAAAATATGCTGCTTAGCCCTTCTTTTATTTCATTACCCTCAGTCGCCTCTTAAGAAAGAGAAGGAGTGATAAGTGGTAGTTAATTCTCTTATTTTACGCTGCGATTCTGTGAGAGCTTGCTCCTTAACAGGACGAGCCTAGCCTATCCATTCTTGCTACAGCCATAGTCGAGTACATATTATTATTGTAATTAACTTAATTTGTATATTCGTAGCAACAACCAACAAAATAAATAAAGAGGCTCCTTTCCTTTGTGTTCTGATCAAATAAATTGCGAGTCGATCCACTTTTCAACTTTGTTAGCATTCAAAATTGCTTTTACAACTACTTTTGTAAAATAAACGTAAGCTCGGATACTAGAAGAACTTGATTAAATAGGTTTGCTTAGCACTTTAAATACTACTTTAAGTGTGTTTACATATTTAGAATCCAAAATCATGTTTACGTCTATCGATTTCCTACTATAAGCAACTTTTTGCAATTTTAAGTATGAGTTTTTGATAACTGACAATTGGATAATCGTATATATGGAAGAAACCTGTTTACAGAAGTGAAAATCACCCGCACTGCTTTTACCGTTACACATACGAAACGAAGGCAAAGAAATGTAAGCAGAGCAGTCGCAAGTAGCGGCCAACGATTTAAACAGGCCTGCAAATGTAGGCCTAAAAATGCAGTTCCTAGTGGAAAATGGTTCGGACATGTGCGTTTTTCCCTAGTTAGCAGTCAAGACACCCTATTCAAAATCCAAGTATGACCATAAGCTATGAAGCTGCTAATAACACATCTACGGACTGGTTATGCTACATCTTTATTTAGGATTGAGACGGATATTTACATGAAACTTCACAGTAGCCGATGTGACACGACCGATCATTGGAGTGCACTTCCGTAGCTACTACGACTCTTTTTGCCTTTTTCTGTCAAACTCCATACTTTTCATTTTAATTCGCATGTTTTCGAGAAACATATTTTGTAAAACGGATTAGAGCTTCAAATTTTTGGCTTTATTGTGTTACAAGACAGTAAGTGACAAAACCTTAAGAGTATCTTTCTGTAGGTTGGATGAATTGTTATCTTAAACATCACATTCCAAGTTTACGAATCGGTGTGTACAAATCAGGTTTTTTTTTAATTTCGTATATTGATCGAAACAAAAATTAATATTCATAAACTAAAGGTAGCCAGATTAACTATGACATTGGGACCTCTTATGGTTTTTCGTTCTACGATTAATTGTTGTCACATTATGTCCGTTTTGGTAATTATTCTAGTACAATCAAAGGGGATCGTGTTGCAGAGACGCTGCCCTTTTTCACTTCTCCATATTACCATTGTAACTGTTGATTTGCAAACTATTTTGATATTATTGTGTGATTACATCACGTAACACACTAATGTGCGATTATAACCGGTTCATATGCGATATTATTGGATTGTAGATGCTCAATTCTGGATGTATAATGAGGTACAGGATTTTAGTGATTGCTAAATAGATATATAGAAAATTTATTAGCGTAAATAAACAAATCTACCGAATCTAGGAATATTTTATATTTCATCAAATATTCGTAATCAAAATCATTTGGGAGGTTAGATAAAATACCGCGTTATCAGTAAAAGGGTCTCCGGTTCTCTGTATTTATCAGCTATTTAGCAGCCTAAAATTAGTAACGTGGTCTTTACCCAATCAAGCGACCAATAATAGTTATGGTTGTAGTAGCACGAATACGTACTACATATCTATGTAGTGACTTAAGCAACCCCCCTTTTAACTCTTATTTCATCTCCACTTTCAAAATTCATTACTTGCGTTCACTTTCATTACCCTTTCTTTTATGTTCATTAAAGTTACCGTCAATTGCGACTAGCGTGTCAACTACGCAGATATAATTCGATTGTGTCTTAGTTAAATAAGTTGTAAATTTATTAGATTTTACTTCTGATACTGGTAATAATAAGTTGTCTTTGTTTGTATATATATATATATATATATATATATATATATATATATATATATATATATATATATATAAATGGGTATAATGGGTATTCAAATTGCTACGGCAGGTCATGTGTAACAAATTTAAAAACCGAATCTACGTGGCCCTGGCCCAATCGGTGCTCACCTACTGTATCTCGATTTGGGGAGGAGCAGACAAAACTCACTTCCTTGCACTCGAAAGAGCTCAGAGATCACTTATCAAAGTCATCTACTCCAAACCTTATCGTTTTCCCACTGATAAACTATATAGAATGAGTGGCCTACTCACAGTCCGAAAACTCAATATTCTGAATCTCATTTTAACGTGCCATAAATCTCTACCTTATGTCGACCTGTGTCATAAAAGAAAGAAGGATGTCGTTGCACCCGTCACTGCCGCACGTAATGCGTTCGCTAGAAGACAATATAGTAGGCAGTCTGCTTATATATAGAACAAAGTAAACCGTATACTTAAAATATACCCCATGTTATCTATGAACTTGACTATCACTTAGCTATGAAGATGTTGAAAACCTTTTCATAAGAATTTGTTAAAATGTTTGGTTCAATTAATGCTGGTTCCTGTATGCGGAATGTTCATACCGATCCCAAGGAACCTTATCCGTAGGGCATACATGTAAACAACACATGCACACATGCACACTCCCATACAGACACGAGCTCGTATACACACATACATACACTCATTCACACACTACGTGCACATATACATGTACACACACACACACACACACACGCACACACACACACACACACACACATACACACACACACACACACACACACACACACACAACGCACACACATGTACAGACGCACACAAACATATATACACACTCACGCACATTTTATATACTACCATACATGCTTACATGAAAATAGTTCATTGCCACTAGAGCCGTAATTTAAATTTAAATTTGAATTATATAAAAATGTTATATTTCAATGTAAAAAAAAATGTATACCATACCATCCTAAACTAACCTTTTAGATATAATATACCTACCTAGTTTATCTTATTTAGCCAACCGTAAGGGAAGTAGCGAGTTATTCCCAACACAAGTGTCTCTGACTACTTAAAGGTAAGACTCGACAAATATTTGTAGTCGGGTTTTTGGAAATAAAGGAAATTTTTAATTTTAATTTAATTTTAAAAACAAAGACAATTTATTATATACATAATATATATACACACACATATATATATGTATATATATATATATATATATATATATACAATTTTTCTATTCAACATTTTCCCTATCAACGAAATAGACACAATAGTTTGGCAACTGAATTTTTTATATACGACTCACGGGACGGGAAAGGGGTTAAAAGCTGCTACTTTTTTTTGTAGAATAAGTGTGACAAATGAGAACACAGTTTACCTGGAGGTAAGAGTATGCTGTATTCTAGTAAAAAAAGTCTTAAAATTATTACTTATATTTACCCTGAATTTTGTATTTGTGTAGGAAAATACATTTTAAACCCAATTTTATTGCCAAAATAACATAACATCCTTTATAGTAATCTTTCCAGGACGTCAGTCGAATTTATAATCTAATTAGGCGCAATTGGATTGAATTTATTACGTTATTAATTATGCAAGGGAATCTCGTTATGGCTGTCCGTGCTAAAGTACAGCTACTTTAATTAAAGGCTTAACTCAGAATACAATTAATTTATTGGTCAAAGGGAAAGGGTTGTAGAAAGTAAGGCAAATTTGTATATTTTTGGCCGCTAACGATTTTTACCTATCACGCTGTTTTTCGAAGGTAGTTTTTTTATAACTTCTTTATTCGAGGCGACAAAAGTTTTTTTTTTTATTTAGAATAAAACTCACTAGAAGTCATTCTTACCTATTTCTGCCGCAAATTAGCAGTGCAGGATATAGATTATAATAACAGGCTGTGATGTATTTCTTCTTCTAAGATGAAGCTGCTAGTATTAGCTCAGAGCTGCAGCTGTAGCATTCTTTGTTTGAATTTGACCAGTGTCCCATGGTTTGCAGAAGCTATTTAAATCAGGAGGACAGGAAGCTCGTTTTAATAAAAAATAATTTCACAAGAGACTACATGCTTCCATTTTCACGATCCCGACTCACCTCTCTCGCCTCCTCCACCTACCACCTACGCATACATGCTCGTCGGTTAAGGGGTTTGCTAATTTGGCCCGTTTTCAATATATCGCAAATTTGGTCTATAAACTTTCGCCTAGGACGTCCCTTTCCGCCTTTGCTGTTCACTTCTGCAACATAAATTTTATTTGTCACTCTATCCTCATTCATTCTTTTCACATGACCAAACCACCGAAGCATTCCTTTCTTAATACTGGTCACAAAATCATCTTGCAAACCACACTCTTCTCTTATCACACAATTTTACACCCTGTCATTCAGATTCAGACCTAACATACTCGAAACATTCTGAATTTTTACAATAGAGTGCAGGGCCCCATTTATTTACTGCGTTCAATCGTCGTTTTATATCCTTATTATATCTCCCATCCCTGCTTAATACGCATCCCAAATATACAAACTCATCTACTTACTCGATCAACTCCCCTTCTATTCTTTTCCATATATCGTTTTACTTTCTTCTCTTTCAAAAACCATAACTTTCATCTTACTTGCGTTCACATGAAAGTGAACCCCTTTCTTTTAATAATCTTTTCATTATTTTAACCATCATTTACATCTCGGCCGCCGGCGATGCAAGAATGATTTAACAGTGGTAGAGCCACGCGGCAGCTTTGCTGTCGCACGTATGGGCCGGCTCAAACCGGGGTGGTACCACGACCTCACAGAATACCGGCGTGAAGTGGAAGCTCTGCTTCCGCGTTTCGTCTGGTGAGTGCAGGTGGCCGGAGGCCCAAATCCCCCATCAACATGGTAGCGGAATTAAATGATAGACTACCCCAGGAGGGTACCAGCACCCCTGGAGAATCCCTCGCTGAGCATCCACGACCATGTTTCTCCACTTCTGAGCGTGGGTGCTCAGGCTGCCCCGCGTATTCTGGGGGGGGCAATATTCCGCTCAAGACTAAAACTGCTCGGGGCAAACGGAGCAACAAGACCAAGGCGACCCCTGCCACGCTGTCCGTGAATTTCTGCAATATCAGGGGACTTCACTCTAACCTAAACGCCGTCCACTACCATCTCGAGACGGCGAGGCCGGCTCTGCTCTTTCTGACCGAGACGCAGGTGTCCTCTCCGGCTGATGTCTCGTATCTCTCCTGCCCGGGGTACAAACTGGAACACTCCTTTGTGCCTCGGGCTGGAGTTTGCGTTTACGTCAGAGAGGACATCTGTTCTCGACGCCTCGGCAGACTTGAAGGTTCGGACCTGTCCATCCTTTGGCTACGCGTAGACAGCGACGACCATCCGCGCGTCTACGGGTGCCTCTATAGGTCCCATAGCGGTAATGCCGAAACAGACCGACTCTTCGACCACGTCCAAATGGCTGCAGATTCGTTGCTACAGCAGATCCCCTCCGCAGAGATCGTGATCCTCGGCGACTTCAACGCCCATCACGCCGAATGGCTCGGTTCACGTTTAACCGATCATGCGGGGAGATCTGTTCATGATTTTGCCTTGGCATATGGTCTGACACAACTGGTTACTTCGCCTACGCGGATTCCAGATGTGGAGGATCATGCACCTTCCCTGTTGGACCTTCTGCTGACCTCTCACCCGGACGGATATCAGATTTCCGTCGACGCCCCTTTAGGCTCCTCGGACCATTGTCTTGTCCGGAGTGTGGTGCCACTCACGCAGAAATCGCGGTTGCATTCTGCAGGCTGCCGCCGTGTTTGGCACTATAGGTCAGCCGATTGGGATGGGATGCGGTCTTTCTTTGCATCCTACCCTTGGGGGCGGGTTTGCTTCTCGCCGGATGATCCCAACGTTGTTGCGGATTCTGTCGCTGATGTGGTACTTCAGGGTATGGAACTTTTTATTCCTTCCTCTGTGGTGCCCATTGGAGGCAAATCTCAGCCATGGTTTGGTCGCTCCTGTAAAATAGCATCATGCTATAAGCAGGAGTGCTACCAAGCCTGGGCTGATGCATCAGCGTCCAGGGATGTAAACACCAGCGCTCTAAAAAAGAAGTATAATTCCGCCTCTAGGTCCTTCAAAAGAGTCATTGCCAAGGCAAAGTCAGAGCACATAGGCAGAATTGGCGAGAGACTAGTTCGTCTTCCTTCTGGAACCCGTGCATTCTGGTCTCTCGCCAAGGCTGTCCAGGGGAATTTCTGTCAGCCATCTCTTCCATCTCTGCACAGGGAGGACGACTCACTGGCCCACACCGCAAAGGAGAAAGCCGATCTTCTAGGCTCTTTCTTTGCGTCTAACTCGACTCTCGATGACGGGGGGAGTACGCCGCCGACCATCCCGCGGTGTGAGTGCTCCATGCCGGAAGTGCACTTCACTCAGCGCTCGGTTCGCAAAGCACTCCTCTCCCTGGACATCCATAAGTCGAGTGGGCCTGATGGAATCCCCCCAATTGTGCTGAGGACGTGTGCTCCAGAGTTGGCACCGGTTTTAACGCGTCTTTTCCGGTACTCCTACTCCCTAGGCGTAGTCCCAAAATCATGGAAGACGGCTTTCGTCCACCCGATCCCTAAAAAAGGCGACCGCTCAGACCCGTCCAACTACCGGCCTATCGCCATCACCTCCTTGTTCTCCAAAACAATGGAGTCCATTGTAAACTGCCAGCTCATGAGGTACCTTGAGGATCACCAGCTGATTAGTGACCGCCAATACGGTTTTCGCGGTGGTAGGTCAGCTGGTGATCTTCTGGTCTACCTAACTCACAGATGGGCGGAGGCAGTAGAGTCCAAGGGGGAGGCATTGGCCGTTAGTTTGGACATTGCGAAGGCCTTCGATCGGGTTTGGCACAAAGCGCTTCTTTCGAAGCTCCCTTCCTATGGGCTTCCCGAGAAATTGTGCGACTGGATCACCAGTTTTCTTGCAGATCGGAGCATCAAGGTCGTTGTAGACGGTGCAAGCTCCGATTGCAAGCTTATTAATGCTGGTGTTCCACAGGGCTGCGTGCTATCGCCAACGCTGTTTCTTCTGCATATCAATGATATGTTGCAAACCCGTAGCATTCATTGCTATGCAGATGACAGCACTGGTGATGCTCTTTACACCGGCCGAGCAAATATTTCTCGGGAAAACGTCTCTGAGTGCCGGGACAAACTTGTGTCTGAAGTCGAGTCTCTGCTGGACAGAGTCTCGGATTGGGGGCGACTAAATCTAGTCCAGTTTAACCCCCAGAAGACACAAGTTTGCGCGTTAACCGCTAAAAAAACCCCTTTGTCGTATCCCCTCAGTTTCAAGGCACTCCCCTTGTTGCCTCAGCCAGTATCGGAATCCTCGGCGTCGACATATCGAGTGACGTGCAGTTTCGTGGTCACTTGGAAGGGAAGGCCAAATTGGCCTCTAAAAAGCTTGGCGTGCTCAGCAGAGCGGGACAGTATTTCATGCCGGCACACCGCCTGCAACTTTACAAGGCGCAGGTTCGGCCGCTCATGGAATACTGTTCCCATCTCTGGGCTGGGGCTCCCCAGTACCAGCTCCTTCCACTTGACCGCATCCAGCGCAGAGCGGCTCGAATCGTCGACGACCGAGTGCTTTCCGATCGGCTCGATTCACTGGCGCTGCGAAGAGATGTTGCATCTCTTTGCGTATTTTATCGCATCTATCACGGGGAGTGCTCTGAGGAATTGTTCGGATTAATCCCAGCCGCCAAATTTCGTGAACGCACTACACGGCAAACGTCCCGATACCATCCACACCATCTGGATGCTTGGCGGTCCACCACTGTACGTTTCAAAAGGAGTTTTCTTCCGCGTACAACCTCTCTGTGGAATAATTTACCACCGGTGATTTTTCCGGACCGATACGACCTGGGGACCTTCAAGAAAAGAGCTTACTCCTTTCTAAAGGGCCGGCAACGCACCTGCAATTCCCCCTGGTGTTGCGGTTGATCATGGGCGGCGGTAGTCACTTAACATCAGGTGAGCCACATGCTCGTTTGCCCCCTCTTCCATAAAAAAAAAAAAAAAAAAAAAAAAGAATAACTTGTCATAGAATGTAGGTGAAAATAGGGACTCATTACTCTTTACATTATTATTTTTACATATTGTTCCAGATGAACATGGTATGAAGCACTAATAGTTACTCTGATGTTTTACTAGATCATTCACGCCTATAAATGTGCTTTTATCTCATCCTGAGCCGATGCATATTTATTTGATATAATTTGTAAGGAGTTTTTTTTATAGTGATAAAAGTTTTTTAATTAATCCTTGTTTTTACTTATATACATTTACATAATTTGTTATATTAATTTTAGTTCTAATTAAATTTTGCACCTTTTATTTATTGATTTTTATATATATTTTTAGTTTTCTTCTTTTGTAAATAGTATTTTCTGCTGTTCTTGATGTAAAAAATAAAAATATAAATTTCTTTGCAACCTTCCGCTAAATAAATAAAATGATGTGTCTTACCTGGATTGAAGAGCACCTCCCGCCTTCCCTCAATTGCATGCACAAACTCCGTCTTAGCAGTCAGCCGCCGTAGAGTCTATATTACCTGAAGATGCCTCGTGTAGAGGCGAAACACGTGTCGTATTATCGTCGATGGTGTGTCTTACCTGGAATAGTGGTGTTGGGAGTAGTGGTGTTGGGACTAGTGGTGACGGAGTTAGTCCATGCAATTGAGGGAGGGCGGGAGCTCTTCAATCCAGGTAAGACAAATCATTGTATTTATTTAGCGGATAGTTGCAAAGAAATTTATATTTTTATTTTTTATTATAATGGATTTCCGCAAAGTAACGTCTGATTCTATCAATGTTCTTGATGTGACAAAATCATCACCAGTAAAAACAATTGTTGTGGAGGGTTACAATGTTTGAGAATATTTACATTTTTTGAGCTCAGTGAACAGATTGAGTTAGGGACTCCTTCAAGTCATCTATGTATTGTTTTAATTGTACAATCTCGTCATTAGCCTCACTTAATTGTGACTGCAAAACAGCAATTAATCTGAGGGGTTACTCATATTCCTTGCTGCATAGGTCAAACTCATTGACTGTTCCCTGAAACTGATCCCTTGCTTTTAAAACATTTATATATACGTACTATAATAACTGAACCATATCGCTTTTTAAGTTAAACATTTTTTGCATTTATATTTATTACTTCCTTTTCATTGTCATCCCTTTCTTTAAGCCAGAGCTTACACTGCTTCTTTGAAGCATTTAGTTCTTGAAGCGCGTTTTGGCGTTGCGTGTATTCATTTTACTATTATGTGTAAATCACAAAAAAAAACAAAGAAATTAAACCGAAGAAGAAGAAGAGTAAGAAAACATACATATCTATAGGTATACTTACAGATCTTAAATTAAATTATCAGGTTGATGATTAAATAAAATCGGAATTAACACTTACTTAAAATGTAATTCTTAAAATATTAAAGGGATAACCAAAATTTTACTCAAAGAAAGATTGTAGGATTATTTTTATATTGCCGTTGTTCATCGGCGGCAGTAGTCACCTTTAGGTCAGCTGCATGCTCATTTACTCCCTCTTAAATAAAAAAGTATATATGACCTGCAGTGGGTAATAATGATAACTTCATATACAACAAAGTTTGCATACAGTAGTACATCATCTTTGAGTTATGCATATTTGATGATTGATTGATTAAATGTAATATTATTAGCTTCTTTAACATCTTTAGTTTAATTATACATAGTTTAATTTAATTATACTGTTTTAATTATTACTAATATATTAACAACACAGTTACATAATAGATAATATCTATACCTTTTAAATTTTTTTGGATAATCCATAAACACCGGCCAAGCATGGCAACTATAGCAAGTATTTATGGGGGAGGCCTGTGTTTAGCTGTGGACTTTAATATACTGTAACGGTAACAGTAACTTTTGATGGCGGTAGATAAAGCAGGAACTTACAATCTAACAACATTTAAGATTTTAAAATAGATTTCTCGAAACGTGCGAAGCGTTGCAAGGTTTATACTTTCATTCCAGTTTGCAGTTCGCATGTAGCCTGGACCCGCATAAAATCTTTCAGCGTAATGAACGCCAGTTCAAAATTAATTTAACGTTTTCAAGTAGAAGAAAATAAAATACCTTAAATAAATTGGAAATACTAAGAGAAATTTTCTAGTCGCCGTCCTCCTCGATCCTACAAACATTGTTAGCGAAAAAATTTTCCAGGCCACATCAAAGGCTAAAATACCGTCCAAATAGTTTAAACGGTAAAAAGACTATATCAGATACATTATATAAAGAAACTCACTTGAAATGTTCTTGTGAGTTCGTTTGTCACCCATATTCAATAAAAAAATGTTGGTGACTGCCTCGTTGTTCTGTCAAGAAATTCTCATTAGCATTTCACAAGCAGGAAATTGGTAGTCTTGCACCCCCATAACCACTGTCCTGCGCAGATGGCTAGTCTTCGTAGGGATTGGCTACCGTGACCGAAATTTGGTCTAGAGTAAAATTGTTAGTGCTCCCAATTCTGAATCCATAGAAAAATTAAATAATATTCCTAATTTTCATACGCCATTGCCATCTACGTTAAAAAATCAACGTACGTACTAAACGTACTACTTAATTACTTTTAAGTTATTTAATTGTCAGTCAATTGATCGATGGTATAGTGCTGGTAAACGCCGTTGCTGATCTTGACGTCTTCGGTTCGAATCTAGTCGGGCTAAAATCTGTTTATGGGTTTTTCAGTTACGAAATCATTTCAGTAATAGCTCGGAGTCAAGAAGTTGGCGGTGTTTCACACATATGCCTCGGAAAGTACCTACATATGTTGCTCGTGGACCTAATTTTATCCACTCGTGACACTCGGTCACTATAATACTTTCTTGCAAATATCGCTTGTCTCTGTTAAGACTGGCTGCAGTGACAGAAATTCGGCCTTTGCATAGAGGGTAAAAACTATCCAGCCGGGCTAGCATGAGCCGGAGAAAATATATCCCCGGAGAGAGGATATAATTTTTATCCCTTGCTTAGTTTTATCCACCATGCGAGCATGGGCAAGAGACCCCTAAACCCCTAAACTCCCGATAAAAAGATATCACAACTTACGTGTTCCAGCAGATAATCATATTACTCATATACTGGCATTTGGTCTGCTTCCTAAATCCACTATTAAGTTCTTGTCACTGTTTGGACCATTTATAGCTTTCTTTTAAGCATTGGTCCTACATGATTGTCCATAAATGTACGTGTTATTTGCCTGTGCAATATCTGATTCGAAGATGTAAGTTTACCAAAACCGAGATAATTTACCAACCATAGTACAGTTAAAATGTACCGCTTGTAAACGGCTTGTATACGTACAATAACCAGCGGGTTCTGTGCGTATGAGCATAACAAATTTTTACTTACCTCTGAATGTACGCATTGCAAGCGTGTAGATCTTCGGTACGATTTTAAAGAATAATCTACCTTGCTACACACACACACACACACACACACACACACACACACACACACACACACACACACACACACACACACACACGCACACGCACACGCACACGCACACGCACACGCACACGCACACGCACACGCACACGCACACGCACACGCACACGCACACGCACACGCACACGCACACGCACACGCACACGCGCACGCGCACGCGCACGCGCACGCGCACGCGACGCGCACACGCACACGCACACGCACACGCACACGCACACACACACACACACACACACACACACACACACACACACACACACACACATACACACACACACACACACACACACACACACACACACACACACACACACACACACGAACACACGCACACACGCACGCACGCACGCACGCACACACGCACACGTGCACGCACGCACACGCACACACGCACGCACGCACACGCGCACACGCGAACACGCACGCACGCACACGCACGCACGCACGCACGCACGCACGCACGCAATCACGCACGCACGCACGCACGCACGCACGCACGCAGGCACGGTTTTGCGAAAATGTTTTTATTTAATTTAAGTTTTGTATTTTATTTATTTCATTTAAAAAATAGGGGGAAATAGCCAAAAGGTGCCACATTACACTGGACCCGGTTGATATCGGGCAGTACAGATTCATGTGAGTCAATGACAATCTTACGTATTGTATTTCATTTCGAAGAGTGTACAGAACAAGTATTATAACTGATTTTGAGGCATGCTTTATTAAAAGTTCTTCGTTTGTAGTTGGGTGCTGGTGCCTTTGGGTTGGTTGGACGGTGTAAGAATATCCACTACATCACATCGTCCCGATCGTCTCGTAAATGGCAACAAATGGAATCTGAAACAGAACAAGCAGCATCTTTTGATTACATTTCAAACCAGTAAAAAATTATAATTGCCAGCCCGCCTACCAAGAGTGGGTACTATGGCTAAAGAGGCTATTTATGAAGGAGGGATATGATCGGCTAAATTTAGATTTTTGTTTATTATAAATCATACTTATTGAAAATTGTTTAATTTTACTATATATATATATATATATATATATATAACACCAAGTTTAACGTGGGTTTTTGAAAAAAAGAACTGTACAATCTATTATGTTTCACAATTAACTACACAACTCGGTAGCGACCATCTCATTTTTCAATCATCCTTATACATAGTTTCCCATACTTAGTTTATTACAAATTACACGGGTAAGTGAATTACCTATTACTATAACTAGTGATTTTATGCCATTTCTACTCACTTATCAAGAATATTTGATAATAACAGAAATACGGTAATAATAATACGATTTCAAATTTCGGTTTAATATTTAACGAGACAAAAAATTCCATTGAGATAAAGTCGTTATATTCATAATGAAATAATGTCTCCCCTTGAATTAAATTTAATTAAATTGTAGATTAAAGATTCCTTTCAGTTTTCTTTTTTGAACTGGCTCAGAATTTAAGTTAAGCAAAATTATCATAAACATTTATTATGCTTCAGGGAAAGAAGTTAAAGTTTTGCTGCAAATATTCAATGTTAAAAAAGTTATTAAGCTAAGAATTGAAAAGAGTGTGTTTTTATTTAATACAGATTACATTTAATTATTATTGAAAGTCATTTTTACTTTTACCACGTTTCCACGTTGCGGAAAAATAGTGTTTGGAAGAACCAGCAAGAAATTACGCGGGATTTTTTTTAATAAATTGTTAAATAAGAACAAAGATTATACAAACTTACTGACAAAATTTATTTATCAAACATCTTGCAAAACTATTAACTCGTTCGAAGGGGTTTATGTCAATCAAATATTCTCAATAGAATATTTAAACTTGGTAATAGAAGGAATATAATATTTTCTACATAAACTAATCTTCGGTGACTACGTAATAGCGTCAAAAACTGGTATGTGTTTTGTCTAGTGCTAACAGAGTGTAAAAATATCACTTTTTTTAATTACTTTTTTTAGTTTTTGTGAAAGCACATTAAATTTTCGTAAATATTTGTCCCCCTTTTCTGCCCAAAAGTCCACCTGCGTATCAGCAAGCCGCATTTCCAGCACTGTTTGCTAAGGGTGGAGAGGACCGGTATAATTACAACCTGCGATCATTCCATCTTAGTCCTCAGAGAACAACTCATCTGTAGCCTACTGTTTGAAATTAGCTGGACTTATGGTCTCAGTAGCCATTTACCGTCAAGCTAATTGTTAGTTCGTCAACCCCTTTATTTTGTAAAAGGAAATCCGAAAATCTGAACTATTAAAATTAATTTTAAACGTTTAGTTAGCTATGTATAGAATTTTGCCCATAAGTTTAAAGTTCCTGAATCGTGATGCGTGATACAGTTTATAGAATCCAATTTTTCGCTGTTCTAAAGAATTGTTGATTTATTACTGATAATTGTTGCTTTATTAATTATGCACAACGGATTCATAAACGTTGTTAAGGTTGCCGGCAGCTCAGGGCATAATGTGGTTGATAGGCGAGTGGCAAGTGGAGCTACGCTTCTTTTATTTGGTCTAATGTAACCAAGCCAAGACAATTGTAGTGGCGTTGCTTGAATAATAACCCTACCGCGGAGTAATTGAAGACTTCAATAGGCCTCTTCCATAGATTGTCTCATAGGAGGATAAACAAACAAATATGCTGATGATGATTACAGCGAGCCTATCTTCTGATTAGTTACCCTCTATCGCAACTTACTACACTCACAAGATATCAGGTGGTCAACGAAAGAAAGGAATGCGTTTATTTTAGCTTAAACATGCATCACAAAATGTAAAAAAGTAAAAATAGGCTAAAACATAAATAATAGGAGATATTTACTAAATCATAAATATAAGAAAATACACTTACCTACAAAAAAAGTGGATATTCTTACACCGACACCGTACGGTAAGTGGCCGAATTGGAAGAGGTAATTTCTTATAACATTAGAAGACGAGCTATCAGTACAACATATGATGTACGAAAGCAGTATAATGTAACAATTATATTTCTTCAATGCACGCATTAAAGAAGTATAATTAATAGTAAAGAGCCTTTAATGAACCAGTTGTAACGCTTAAATTACATTTAAAAAATATTCTTGTAATGTATATTTTATAAAAATTATTCTATTATATTCTTTTCTATGGCCTATAAATCTTTGTTACGGTTCTGAATGTTTGTCCTTGTTAAATTTATGTATGTTAACTGTCCTCATGATACTGGAGCAAATCAACGCAACGTTTTATTTAAAAAAAATGGGGCAATGATTTGCAACAAAATACCAGAACATATTAAAATTTTTCCTTCGTCAAATTAAATAACCACATAGTACAAATATTGTATAAAAGGGTTATTACTATTTTAAAGAATTTATGGATGATTGAAAAATGAGATGGTCGCTACCGAGTTGTGTAGTTAATTGTGAAACATAATAGATTGTACAGTTCTTCTTATACTTCTATTATATATATATATATATATTACTTCTTTACTTACTTCTCATATATATATATATATATATATATATATATATATATATATATATATTTAACACCAAGTTTAACGTGGGTTTTTGAAAAAAGAACTGTACAATCTATTATGTTTCACAATTAACTACACAACTCGGTAGCGACCATCTCATTTTTCAATCATCCATAAATTCTTTAAAATAGTAATAACCCTTTTATACAATATTTGTACTATGTGGTTATTTAATTTGACGAAGGAAAAATTTTAATATGTTCTGTTATTTTGTTGCAAATCATTGCCCCATTTTTTTTAAATAAAACGTTGCGTTGATTTGCTCCAGTATCATGAGGACAGTTAACATACATAAATTTAACAAGGACAAACATTCAGAACCGTAACAAAGATTTATAGGCCATAGAAAAGAATATAATAGAATAATTTTTATAAAATATACATTACAAGAATATTTTTTTAAATGTAATTTAAGCGTTACAACTGGTTCATTAAAGGCTCTTTACTATTAATTATACTTCTTTAATGCGTGCATTGAAGAAATATAATTGTTACATTATACTGCTTTCGTACATCATATGTTGTACTGATAGCTCGTCTTCTAATGTTATAAGAAATTACCTCTTCCAATTCGGCCACTTACCGTACGGTGTCGGTGTAAGAATATCCACTTTTTTTGTAGGTAAGTGTATTTTCTTATATTTATGATTTAGTAAATATCTCCTATTATTTATGTTTTAGCCTATTTTTACTTTTTTACATTTTGTGATGCATGTTTAAGCTAAAATAAACGCATTCCTTTCTTTCGTTGACCACCTGATATCTTGTGAGTGTAGTAAGTTGCGATAGAGGGTAACTAATCAGAAGATAGGCTCGCTGTAATCATCATCAGCATATTTGTTTGTTTATCCTCCTATGAGACAATCTATGGAAGAGGCCTATTGAAGTCTTCAATTACTCCGCGGTAGGGTTATTATTCAAGCAACGCCACTACAATTGTCTTGGCTTGGTTACATTAGACCAAATAAAAGAAGCGTAGCTCCACTTGCCACTCGCCTATCAACCACATTATGCCCTGAGCTGCCGGCAACCTTAACAACGTTTATGAATCCGTTGTGCATAATTAATAAAGCAACAATTATCAGTAATAAATCAACAATTCTTTAGAATAGCGAAAAATTGGATTCTATAAACTGTATCACGCATCACGATTCAGGAACTTTAAACTTATGGGCAAAATTCTATACATAGCTAACTAAACGTTTAAAATTAATTTTAATAGTTCAGATTTTCGGATTTCCTTTTACAAAATAAAGGGGTTGACGAACTAACAATTAGCTTGACGGTAAATGGCTACTGAAACCATAAGTCCAGCTAATTTCAAACAGTAGGCTACAGATGAGTTGTTCTCTGAGGACTAAGATGGAATGATCGCAGGTTGTAATTTACCGGTCCTCTCCACCCTTAGCAAACAGTGCTGGAAATGCGGCTTGCTGATACGCAGGTGGACTTTTGGGCAGAAAAGGGGGACAAATATTTACGAAAATTTAATGTGCTTTCACAAAAACTAAAAAAAGTAATTAAAAAAAGTGATATTTTTACACTCTGTTAGCACTAGACAAAACACATACCAGTTTTTGACGCTATTACGTAGTCACCGAAGATTAGTTTATGTAGAAAATATTATATTCCTTCTATTACCAAGTTGAAATATTCTATTGAGAATATTTGATTGACATAAACCCCTTCGAACGAGTTAATAGTTTTGCAAGATGTTTGATAAATAAATTTTGTCAGTAAGTTTGTATAATCTTTGTTCTTATTTAACAATTTATTAAAAAAAAATCCCGCGTAATTTCTTGCTGGTTCTTCCAAACACTATTTTTCCGCAACGTGGTAAAAGTAAAAATGACTTTCAATAATAATTAAATGTAATCTGTATTAAATAAAAACACACTCTTTTCAATTCTTAGCTTAATAACTTTTTTAACATTGAATATTTGCAGCAAAACTTTAACGTCTTTCCCTGAAGCATAATAAATGTTTATGATAATTTTGCTTAACTTAAATTCTGAGCCAGTTCAAAAAAGAAAACTGAAAGGAATCTTTAATCTACATGACAAACTGGTTACAAAAGGGGAGACATTATTTCATTATGAATATAACGACTTTATCTCAATGGAATTTTTTGTCTCGTTAAATATTAAACCGAAATTTGAAATCGTATTATTATTACCGTATTTCTGTTATTATCAAATATTCTTGATAAGTGAGTAGAAATGGCATAAAATCACTAGTTATAGTAATAGGTAATTCACTTACCCGTGTAATTTGTAATAAACTAAGTAGCAGTTAGTATTTAGGAGCAGCAGTAAATTACTTTAATTGAAACCACTCCCCCATTTTCATCGGCTTCATCACCTATTCATTTTAATATTTTTTTTTCAATTTCTAGTGACCTTATAAGAATATCCACTACTCCATATTACTTCGAGGATGTTGTGAGAAACTATCTACTCAAAATATTAAAATCTGCAATTTGCCAACTATGGCAAAATTTCCCTGAGGAAACGTTTGGAAGAGGCTTATGTTCAGCAATGAACATTTTGTAGGCTGCATCGAATAAATGAAGGTCACAGATATTTAATTATATATAAATTTCTTATTTTGTAAATGGAGCGAAACGAGCAGAGTTCCCATGGCGCAAGAAAACGATTCTTTGAAATCTATCTCGTCCGTAACCCGTTGGCCAATTTACATAATTTTTTCGGCTATATTGGTATATAGTTCAACGCGTACAGGGTTTGTAAATATTAAAAATCTTATTTTTTTACGATCTAATCAATTCGCTAATTTACATCTGCGCAATGTCACACCAATGAAATAAAGATAGTTATGACTTTAGACTTTTACTCCGCTCCGTTTATGATGCTAGCAAAAGGTTTTACCCTTGCATCTGCATTGGCCCTAGTTATACTTACGCAATGATTTCGCCAATTCATTCCGTAGGATACGTAAGAAGTGATTAAGTGAACAGCCAAGAAGATCCGTGGCCTCCGACAGATGGAGGTAAGCAACTTGAATACGGTAGATGTGAAAAACCCAGACCAGGAAGAATGGGAAAGCGATATCTCGTAATTCGGTGTCTAAAGAAACAGAAACAGAAACTTTTTTATGCAATACAGATTGTAAATAATACTTTTTTAATTCACCACTCGTTCGGGAAAAGACCTTCTTGGAAAAACCAGCAAGAATCCCAGAGGGCCTTTTAAAAAAAAACTGTTTACAATAATTTATGTTACAATTAACATCACATAACAAGATAGAAGTAGCTTGGTAGCGATCACCCCTCCGAGGATGAATGAATGAATGAATGAATGAATGAATGAATGAATGAATGAAATTACTTTATTGCACACCACAAACAAATTACAGAACATAACAGAGAGCAGATTTCATGTACAATTTGGCGGCCTTATCGCTACATAGCGATCTCTTCCAGGCAACCAAAGGTGTAAAGGAATAAAACAGTGAGTACTAGGTAGGTGGTGCAATATAAATATACCTAATATAATATCAATACATGCAATAAAATAACATATAAGTAAATAACTAATACGTTAAAAAAATATGATACACATATACATAGGTATATACATAAACATACACACACATATATATATATATATATATATATATATATATATATATTTTTTTTCATATACATATACATACCTATACATACATACATATACACACACACACATATATATACACATATATACATACATATATCCTCAAATATATACCACTAACAATAACATAAACAAATAAATACAGAACTACATAAGCACATAATTTATCCTAATGATTTTCGAACGATTGAGACAAGTAATGCTCTTTAAGAAGTCGCTTAAAGACTACAATAGTCTGAGCTTCGCGTAAATATAAAGGTAGGGCATTCCAGAGCTTAATAGACTGTACAGTAAAAGATTTATTAAAGAAAGATGTATTGTGAGTTGGTACCATTAAAATGAGTTTTCTTGAAGAGCGTAAAGGTTCCCCTGGAAGCCCAACAAAACTAAATTTCTCCTTAAGATAAGGAGGAGTAGAAGGGTGAAATAAGACACAGTACAGAATAGAAAGAATATGCATGTTCCGGCGAAATTGGATAGGTAACCACTTGAGACGTGAGCGAAATTGGGAAATGTGGTCAAATTTGCGCAATCCAAATATGAACCGAATACTAGTATTTTGAAGTCTCTCAAGCTTAGTTAGCTGGTCTTTAGTTATGTCTACATAGCTTGCGTCAGCATAGTCGAGAATCGGAAGGAGAAGAGACTGTGCGAGCATAATTTTTGTAGGAATGGGAAGAAATGATCGAAGGCGACGCAGTGAACTAAGAGCGACAAAGGTTTTCTTACTTACCTCATTCATTTCCAATTTGAGGAACTATCAAGGTAAACACCAAGATTTTTGACATTGTCAAAGTAAGGGATCACAACCCCATCGAATACAACAGGTGGTATGGAGAACCAGTCAATTCTTGAGATAAAGCTCTGACTACCAAAAATGATAGCCTGTGACTTTTTAGGATTGACATTTAGGCCATATGATTGACTCCACTCATGAATCATATTTAAGTCATTGTTTAATGTAGCGATTGCATTTGGCAAATTCTCAAGAGTTGACTGGGTGTAAATCTGGACATCATCCGCATACATGTGGTAGAGAGAAGAAATTTTATGAGTAATTGAATTAATGAAAATGGAAAAGAGTAAAGGTGACAACACGCCACCCTGCGGCACGCCTGCAGTAATATCACACCAAGATGAGTGAGTTTCATCAACATGAATACACTGCCGACGGCCACAGAGATAACTTTGAAACCAGTCAATTACTGATGGAGATATGTTAAGGGAATACAACTGACTCAACAGTATATCGAAATCAACAGTATTGAACGCATTGCTGAAATCTAGCAAGGTCATGACTGTGAGTTGTTTATTATTCATACCCCACCGTATGTCATCAGTAACTTTAATTAAGGCAGTAGCCGTACTATGACCGGGACGGAAACCGGATTGTAAAGAATTTAACAAATTGTGCTTATTAAGGAAAAGTGTCAGCTGTTGGCAAATAAGTTTTTCAAGGACTTTAGAAAGGAAAGGTAAAATCGAAATGGGACGGAAATCAGTGAGGTTGACGGGATTAGATTTCTTCGGAAGGGGTATAACATAAGCACTCTTCCAGGCTTGAGGGAATTTAGAGGAAGATGCACATGCGTTAAGCAAATGATCACTCAATGGGAGTGATAACATCAAGGAGAGGAACGATCATATTACGGCTAATGCTGTCGCTACCGACAGCATTTGAGGAGATGGATAATATGATTCTCTTAACATAACATACAGTAAATTGACTAAAAACGAACGGAGAATAATTAGGAGTCGGACTTACAGAAAGAGAACGAAGTGTTTGCAGTTTATGTTCACTATCAAAAGAGCTTTTTTTTTTTTAAAAGTTAGAAGTTAGAAGGATTAGAAAAAATGTTGATTTAACAGTTCAACATCAACACTGGGAGGTGAAGTATTAAGAGAGTTTCTACCAACTCCAACTGTTTTAAGAAACTTCCACACCCTAGATGAGTCGCCGTTCTCGACTGATGAATGAATATGGCGTCGTTGTGCATCTCTACACAATGTGTTGCAGCGATTCCGGATTTTAGTGTATTTTCTAAGGTTTTCCTCTGTTTTGTTCCTCTTAAGCTTTGACAATGCCGCATTCTTCTTCAAAATTAGCCTTTTCAGATCATCAGAGAGCCATGGAGCAGGTAAGTGCTTGAGTGTAACATAATGCATTGGCGCGTGTACGTTATATAGCTGAGTGAGAAGGGAATTGAAAAGTTCCACTTTATCGTCAATGCATGGTGCTCTCTCAATCACTGACCAGTCAATATTATGAGCATCTTCGCAAAGTTGGTCAATATCCATTCCTCCAAAATTACGTCGCAGAACTAATTTAGGTTTGATTTTAGGAGGGCGTAGTTTATACGAAAGGAAAAGTGAATCGTGATAAGAGAATGCATCAGCAGGACACTGTCCATGCTTGAAAACTAGGTTTGAAGATGACACGATAATTAAGTCCAGAAGGGAAGGAGTACAGTTAGGAAATTTGTGAGTAGCAGCAAGAGGTAGGATTTGCATATTACACGCTTCAATTATAGACTCAAGTTTTATTGCCCGATTGTCGCCTTTAAGTAAACAGGTGTTAAAGTCAAAATAGTATGACTATATGTAGGGACTAGTGATTCTAAAAGAGATTCAAAAGAAGTAAAATAGTTTATAGAAAGAGAGGGACTGTAGAAAACTCCAAGTAGGATTTTATTCTGAGACAGGGAGACCTCAACTAGCAAATGCTCAGCAGAATCACCAGGAGGCGGTTGACATGACGAACTAACAATTTTAAATGGAAAGTAGGATCTTAGATAGATCGCCACGCCCCCACCACCTCTATTACTGCGGTCATTTCTAATTAGATGAAACCCAGGCAAAGAGTAAGAAGTAGAAGGCAAACAGGGTTTTAGCCAAGATTCTGAAATTAAAATGGCATGAATATTTCGGGATTCAAATGACGCAAGCATGTCGGGATAATGAGCCGGAATGCTTTGGGCATTAATATGAATAGCATTGAAATTATTCACACAGTCTGAGAAACAAGAATTTAAGGTGATGTTGAGTGAAGGAGAAGCAGCTGTACTGTGATAACTAACATCACTAAGTGTCTCATCATCCGAAGACAACGACAGAAACAAATCACTATCGTTACAAATTTTTGAGGATAACATAAAAACTAATTAAATATACAAATAAATACTAATATACAATAAAAAATAAAATATAAAAAATATAAATGCAAGATCGAACGGTACCCACACAATTACAACCACCAGCAGCATGAAAGAGAAAGCATATAACACAACAACAACTTAAATAAATAAAACAATAAGTTTAATATTAAAATTCCCAAAACAAAACAAAAAAAAAGTTGTAGTCTAACACCAATAAATTGTAAAAAATTATAAACGTCGGACTAGGCAGTATCGTTATAGATGCCTTTGCCAAGTTAGTAAAATATAAAAAGTAAAAATGAATCTTAGAATTCTCTGTCTACGTCTAAGAATGCTTCTGTCAGCCTCTGTGGTTACAATACTCTAGTATTGAAACAGTAATCTATGGTTACAGGTAACAACTGTCAGTCTTAAAGTAAACAATAAAAATAAAAAACACAAAGGAAGAAATTAGGATAAACAATTAATCTAAATACCTGTAATGTGGAATAATTAAAATAATTTGAGAAACAGTCTTCAAACTAGTGCAACCAATTAGAAATGATGTCATTGAAATATATGGCAAAGAATTCTAAATTAATACCTGATAACCAAAAGTTACAAAAAAATACATGTATTGAGCTGCTGGAGTACATGAGTAAAAGCTAAACTACAAGAAAAACACGCCACCTTCATTTTTTAGTCGTCTTCCTAGCCCTAGCAGTAGTAACACAGGGCTTAGGAGCAGAAGATGCCGCCGCAGCTGTCGTCACCGCCGTCGTCGCAGTCAAAGATGAGGTAGTAGGAACACCACACGCTGCATCAGGAATGGCGATCACTTCAGCCACGGTGTAGACCCGGTGCTTCGTGCCATCGGACCCAAGCACCACGACATATCCATTTTGTGACCAACACTGGGATACGCCAAAGCGCTTCCGAGCAGCAACGAACGCCTCATGACGGCCCTTAGTCAAGAACTCGGAATGTGTAACTCCGCTACCCTTTAATTTGGTTTTAGAAAACCAGACTTTGTCACGGAGATCCTGATCTCGAAACTTCACAAGCAGCGCTCGAGGCTTGTCGCCACGGGGTTGCCCTAAGCGATGGCATCTAGTGATAGAGCTCACAGTAATTTCAGGGATATTCAATCGCTCCGATAATATCTTACTTGTGCAAAGAACTGGGGTTTCATCTCGGGCTTCAGGCACACCATGCACAAGCAACATCTTCCTCCTGGTCCTTACCTCCATTTCATCTTGATTCCTAGAGAGAAGCTGGAGCTGAAGTTGCAAATCTTCTAGTGTTGACAAAACAAATCCCCTAAAGGCGTTAAATTGTGCATTAATATTGGAAGTAGGGCTTGTTGCAGGGATGGATGTTCTGACCTCCCTCTGGAACTCATCCATACGTGTAGTAAAATTCAGCGTTAGCTCTTCAATTGACTTCTTAAGCAAATCCATTATGAATATTCAATCAAAGGTTATTCAAAGGTCAATGTCAGGTGACAGTGAAGTGGCAATAATAAGTTTTAAGTTGTGCAGTGAAAAACAAATTATAAATAAATAATTCTGGTGGATTTATGTACTTGCAGGTACATTTATGTACTTGATTATCCTAGATTTACTATATTTTAACATTAAAATCTCAGGAACAATTTTAAATATGTCAATACACTTGGCACCTACCCACCAAAAAAAATTAGTTATTATCATCCAAAAATTCCTTAATATTTTAATGATCCTTTTATACAAATTTAGCTTAATAAAGTTTTTGTACTTTGTGCATGTCAAATTTTTATATTTTCTGTGATTTTGTTGTAAAAGCGTATACATCACCCCAAGAATGAATTACAGGCCGGTGGAGTCCAGTAACCAGTACTACGAGTACTAAAATGTGTCTGTTCCTAGTATTTACAGAAAAAATATTACTTATTTTTGTAAAACCACTTTTAATTTTGTGTACGTACATTTTCGTAAATGTATTGAAAGGCGAAAATTAATATATAAATTTCTTGAAGTATTTGTCCGCGCTATTCTTTAGGTTCTAAATCAGAGATTGCTCTAATGATCCTCTTCTGTAAAACAAATATAATTTCAGTGTCAGTAACGTGTCACCATAATAAAATACCATATGACATTATGCTATGGAAATAGCTAAAGTAAACTAGTCTAGCTAGATTAGTTTAAAGTTTAGACTAGTTTAAGGTAAATACAATGTTAACACGAATTAAGTCACGAACATCAATGTTACGTGAACCATAAATATTTGTATGACATTGCTACTATCGTGATTCCGTCAACGAACCGACCGGCATAATGGACGAGGCGCGGACAGCATCCTCGTGGGGCAAGTTTAATTAGGCTCCCGGCACACGGAATGATAATTTTAACTTAAATTGTAGCATTGCCTGCATAGTTTGTTGGACACTCCCATAATGTAGCTTAAAAAAATGTCGAATTTATTCACATCGGTTATTGACGCTAATAACTTCCTATTATAAAAATTTCCTCCTTCCTAATTGAGGGTGTTAGACGGACAGTTATTTGATTATTTTTCCACTTGTGAATTATTAATAGGAGCCATTTTCGGAACACCAAATTTTAATATTATTTCTAGATTTTGAGAAATCTGGAGACGACTAGTTAAGTAGGTCAATTTTGATTGTTTATTAATGGATTCGTACGGTTGGAAGTTTGCCTGTAGTAAGATGGTATCCTTTAAAATTATTTTTATCAAAACTTCTTTAAAATTTTATGTTCATGCGACACATTGCAAAGTTATTAGATTTCAAAGACAAAAATCAATCAAGTTCTCGCTAAAACATGCAAAGGAAACTTTAAGACGTGTAGTTGTCACTGAATCTAACGAAACTATAGCAAATGATAATATCGGCTACTGAATTTTAATAAGATGCGTAATTCTAATTTAATATCTTATTATTTAATCAACAACAAATAAATTGATAACAATAACCTATCCTGAAGCAATTACACGTTGTAGATCCGTGCTGCAGCTATATGGCTGTAGTACAAATGGACTTTTTACTGGTAACGTGCCATTCCACTGCATAAGGGTGCACTCCGACAAACGAGCACACTGTACAACTAATGGTAAGTAGTGAGCATCCACATCTTTCTTTTCGATTGAGAATAAAAAGGTAGGTGAAAAGCCACCCTTGAGAATTAAGACAGCGAAAATTTTTGAAGAACCTTGCAAGATGATAAGAGTGACAAACAAGCATACAGTCCATCTGATGGTATCGGATACTTTGGGTCATAGTCATCTACATGTATCCTTAATTAAGAAATAAAATACGCAGTCACACCTAAGGACTAAGATAGAATGGCTTATTATATAAATACTTGTCTGAAAAAAAAATCAAGTTAAGAAAGTGCACACATAAATATTCACACCATTTTCTTAGTCACATTAAACAAAATCAGTGCTAGATTGTCGAAAAGAACGTTCACGGATTAACAATCGAAGTACCAGACAATTCACTTTGACGCTGATTGAAAATCGTCTGGATATTTTACGTCCTCGGACTCACGATGGTTGATACCATCATTGCGTAGCAGGTCATTATAGAATTATCAAAATTCAGTAGCCAATATTATCATTTGCTACAGGTACATAAGATTAAAAGACAGTTACACGTCTTAAAGTTCACTTTGCATGTTTTAGCGAGAACTTGATTTATTTTTGTGTTCGAGATGTAGTAACTCGGCAATGTGTCGCATAAACGTAAAATTTTAAAGATTTTTTCGTAAAGATAGTTTTTAAGAATAATATCTTATTACTGACAAACTTCCAACCGTACGAATCCATTACTAAAACTATTTGGCAGTCATGTGAACATTGCATGTCCTCTAGTTGACGCAGATTCAGATATTATAGATAACTCCTTAGATGAGCCTACAGATTATGCTACACATATTGCAAAAAAAAGCTGTACACCATCTTGTAGAATGGATCGCCTTCTGTCCAGAATGGTGAAGATTTTTCTTAGGGTGGCGATGATATTTTCCTTATAGAAAGCCTCTCAAGCTCTTGTTATGCATCGTTCATATATATATATATATATATATATATATATATATATATATATATATATATATATATATATATATATATATATACATATACGGCATGCTGGCTTATGTTACATAAGCGAGCATACCGACAGCACGAAGCAGAAATACCTTACTCTCTACTAGTAAACAACACAAACCAAAATTTGGGTGAGAAGATTATATGCCTAAAACAAATTCATGTGCCGAACAACACTAAAACTTTCACATGATTGCACTGTATCAATATCGTATATTGGCATAATTACATTATGGCGCATTATAATTATTATTAATTTCTGTAATCTGTAATAAAATCTGTAATAAAATCGCCTCAAAAAATGTCTTAAAAGTAAGGTTTTAAACAATTAAAATACATTAATAAGCATAGAGATGATATTCTTTAATTTCCAACATTAGTATTGCCTTCAGAAATTTTATTTAAAATATTCAAAATATATTAAATAATAGAAATACATTTATAATGTAGTTGATAATTAAAAAAAAATTAAAAAATCTTGAGCGTGTTTTGGACTGTAGCTGCGTGTTCTTGTAAAGACAGAGGGTGTTTATGTAAGGATTGCTTTTTAAGGGAGTTTCTGTAAACGCATACTCATGGGTGTAGTACATAAACACATCAACAGAATCTAGGGATATTTTATATTTCATCATATATCTAAAAATCTATGGAGGATTTTCTGGTATAGTGAAAGAAAGAATGATAGGTTTTTTTTAAGGTCTTTAATAAAATAAAATAAAACGTTTCGTAATTTTTCTGTTTTAAATAAAAATGTTACATTTTATTCGTCAACTTACTAACCCATATGTCCTAGGCATATCAAACTCGCTTACCACTGGCACTAAGATAGTGCCTGTGGTAAGCGAGTTTGTCAACGGCTTGCCCATGGACATCGCATACCCCTACCTCTTGTGGACGGCGTCTTAGCACATGACATGTAACTTATTATATATTGATCTTGAAGATCTGGCGCAGGGCATAACTTTCCTATGAAAGATCAGAATAAACGTAAGTACCTAGAAGATGGCATTCTAACATAACTTAAATAAAAAGAAATACCACAGATAAAAAAACGATTTTCGTTTTTTGAAAAAAAAAAGGAAAAGTGTGTCCGGTCAATTTTTTTTGACAGATTGTTATATGGGTCCCCCCCTCAGGAACTATCAAAGTTGCTAGTATTTTCCGTGGTAGAGAAAACTATAACGGATATTATATTTATACACGTGAACTCTCTGTCTACTGGTTCCTGCCATTACTTTTTCGCTTTACCAATACTATAATTAAATATTTTAAACAGTATTTTTCATATCACACAAGCCACACTAAACACTTTACAATGGGCTAGATTATGGGACAGAATAAAAATAAAAATAATTTAATGTCGTGAATGAATTAAAGTGTTATGTATATCACTTATCAACACTCCCATTCACTGAAAAGTGACGTCGCGTCATATGTCCATCGTAAGCTGAACGGTAGAAAGTGTTATATTAATACAAATTCGTATCATTTTCTTCCACGATAGAAAAACAAAGTTTTTGCTTTGGTGATATGAGCCCATACCTACGCTGTTATCTACGTCGTAGGTATATATATATATATATATATATATATATATATATATAGTAGCCTATGGTAGAGTCACAATACCCAATACTGCTACAGAAGCTATATGACAACGGTATATGTGATACACCATACAAATGGTTAAAATCTTACCTAGAAAACCGCAAACAATATGAAGAGATAGTACATCATAACCACGATACTGGCGAAATCAGCAATTTTAGATTTGATGTGATCCACACTACTTTCTCTATCCCTCGGGGCAGCATTTTGGGACTGATGAATTGGGATTATACTATTTATATAACTATATATAAATTATTTAGTATGACTATTTATATAAATTTCTGTTATATTTGATGATGACAATTCCATTCTTATATCGCTAACTAAATACCAGAATTTAAATAATAAATTGAACCATGTCTTGAACCAAGTTACAAATTTGCTGACACATCACAACCTATAGATTAATTTTAACAAAACTAAATTAATGCAATTCCGACCAGTTCAAAAACCACCACTAAGAACCGCTTTTAACAATTACACCTTCAACTTGCTAGGCCTGAAATCGTCTGTCAAATTAACTGGAAAGCCCATAAAAAAATAGGCTATACAGGTTCACATACGCATTAGGAGAAATAAAGAAAACCACAGATGTCACTAGCGCACTGTTGGCATATTACGCATACTCATTTTTGTGGCCATCACACAGTGTCATGTTCTGAGTAAATAGTACTGATACATAACTACGAGTATTATTTATAAACCAAAAAAAAATATATTAAAATCTTGGCAAATATGAAAATTCCATGTATTTGTAGGCCCCTTTTCAAAATTGAAAATTGATTCACTTGAAAAGTTAGTCTATTTATATTTGGAAAACATGCAAATTTGTAAACAAAAAAAACACCTGAAAGTTTTCACCAAATTAAGTGAAAAAAATTACAAATACTCATTGATTAAAACCACTTTTATGGATTTTATCGTATTTAATTTTATTTTTTTAATTCCCGACGTTTCAGGTGCTTTCCAGTGCCCATGGCCACGGGGGACTGAGATAACTAACGTCCCGATGTCATTGTTAAACCCGGAGTACCTTCAGCTTTTTTTAATAATCGTTTATAGTCCGTACTATGCAAAATGAACTGACTGTGTCTTGAAGTCTTGGAGTGGTATGCTTGTTGTTTAATTTTAATTTTATTGATTATAGGGTTCCAAGCAGGTGGTAGTACCCAGCCTCCTTCCCTATTGAAATTAGGATGCTTTTTAACTTCAATAGCCTCACGTATCACCCTAGGTAGGAATCAGTGTTTACTGATTTGTGGCGGGCGAGGGCGAGGATTTGTGGTCTACCAAATCTGATGTAATGATTGGGGCCGTCTAGGATATGACCACAAACTGCAGACTTCACGGAAAGTTGATGCTTCACATCAGCTATTGATGTGAGGCATCAACGTTCCGGGAAATAAGCTATTGATGTGACGGGAAATGAGCATACCACTGCAAGACTTCAAAACACAGTCAGTTTATTTTGTATAGATCGGATCATAAACAATAATTAAAAAAGCTGAAGGTACTCCGGGCTTAACAATGACATCGGAAAGTCAGTCATCTCAGTCCCTCGTGATGTGCTGGGTGCTGGGTGCTGGAAAGTAAGGAATTAAAACAATAAAATTAAATTAAACGCGATATAATCCATAAAAGTAGTTTTAATGAATGTGAAGTGTTCGCGCAAATATAAGAAATAATTTTACAAATACTCAACCCCTAAGATACCGTGGACATGTTGACAGGTCCAAGTTTTGTGACCGCTAAGTACAGAGGACATGTATATATGTCCGCATTACGTGCTGCTATTTTCGTCATTAATTGATATAAAAATACAGTATATTTTCGATTGAACACTATTTCATTCGATTTTGAACGAACTAAAGAATATTCTTTATATTCATTCGGTTACATAGACATCATTAAATATAACAGCCATTCGCTTTTGCGTGCCGGTGAGGTTGGTTGCGTAATCGTTGAAGTTTTGTGTTTGTGATTTTAGTTGGATTTTCTTTCAAAAAAACTGTAAGTAATGTTATTTATCTTTACTACGCAATGTTTTTGAATGATTTAAGTTACAACAACAGTGACTTTTATGTTTCAATTGATAAAAAAGTAGAAATAAAAAACCTCTACGCGAACAATTCGTAACGGTCAAGATTTCTAATAAGATTCCAATAAGATAATAATAGTATATTTCTTATTGGAATACCATAGTAAATACTTTTACTAGTAATTGCTAAATGTTATATCTATATGTTTTTATAAGAAAAATAAAGAAAGACGATTTAAAATATATACACAAAAAGGTTTTGAAAATGAGTTTAGTAAGCGCGCGCAAACTGTCTATTGTCTAATTTTTAGCAAATGTTTGCAAGTGAAAAAGTAGAATTATTATAATTATTACATGCATAATTTCGTTCATTTAGGAAGAATATGTTGTATTGATTCTAAGGACATAAAAATAAAATAAAAACTTACGATATTTCATTCATAATATAAAATTTATCGTCAGTAAGTACACTTTATCAAGATCCGTTAGAAACAAAGAGCTGTACAAAATAACATAAACATTTATATGTTATGGTTATTGTTTCTACTTATCGAAAATCTTATCGGCTTTAAATAACTGTAACTAAAACCTCTTTAAACATAAATGAAAGGTCGTGAGAAACATAAATATTTAAAACAAGTGCCGCCAGCTGAGGTGACGACGGACGCCTCGGTGCAAAGCTGTTTTTAGTTATTGCGGGCGCAGTGAGTGATAGGTTAAACCAAAAAAGAATAGACTAATATTGCCGAAATGTACACTCGCGTTACATAGCTCTAGTCTCTACTGTATGACAGTAATTATTTTTAAACCTTCTCAATGGCTTTAGAAATTTAATGGGTACTATATAATTTTTTTCAACAATAAAGTAATATTTAACTGAAAACTGTTCGTATAATTTAAATGAATAATTTGATATAAATATTATTTAATCTGTGTAGACAACTTCGACCTGCTTTTTTTGATTTTCTTTATTTACTATTATGATTATAATTTTTATTGTTTCTTTCTAATTATCGTTTTTCATTTTCTTTACTTAGTATTGTGAACTAGATTAAGTCACCCCCAATTTGAGAACTTGTTCGACAAAATCTCAACTTCAGAGACAAGCTTGCTTCGATTCTTGGCAAAGTTTGATGTTCTCATGTTTTAAAATATAAGAAAAACAAATTGGAAATTACATTTGCATAAAAAATTGTTTGACTTTTGTATTTAGTCGGGTGATAAATTATTTGATAGGAAACTTCTAATTGACGATTGAAAATGAGCTTATTATTTATTTTGTCGAAATAATATTCTCTTTTAAAATTAGATGGTTTTCCTTTTTTCTGAAAAGCGTTTTTCTAAAATGACATAAAATATCTTCATAATTTGTTAAATAAATAAAGTAATTTCATTGTTTGACTTTTATATTTAGTCGGGTTATAATTTATTTAATAGGTAGCTTTCAACTGAATCAGCCCTTAGTATTTTATTGTGTATCTCAGATTACTCTTTTCGTAGTCGAAATAATACCTTTCTTTAGGAAGAGTCAGTTTTCCCTTTGTTTCTGAAAATGTTTCTTTCACAAACATAATACATATCTACTTATTTAAGACAAGGTCGACTGGTCCGTTACGTGCGCCAATTTTATTTACGACTTACAGGCTCTTACTCCCTGTTTCTGTATTTTGACAAACAAATCGACAGCACCTTATTTCAGCATCTTGTTGTATCATTTTCAATTTATTTTAAGGAAATAGTCTAATCCTTCAAAGGAAGCGATGTTACTTATTGTACTGTTGTTACGCGTGTCGTATATTTTGTCCTTCCCTGGCTCAAATAATAATATACTAGGCCTTTTCAAAAAAGACAATACGCAATGAATTTAAAAATAGGCTTTCTCTTCAGATAAAAATACGATAATATTTTTATTAGCTGTAATATAGATAGATTGAATTATTTAACATAAAATAAAAGATTGAAATTTTGCTACCTCGTTGATCTAGAGGTGGTAAGTCCGACTTTTGATCATATGGTCCCAAGCCTAAATCTCGGGTTTGGTCGAAAACAGTACTTGAAAATAAGAATCACACAGCAAAATTCACCGGAACCACAACTAACAGCTTCAAGTAGTGATTTTCTGATTTTAATTAATATGCTGTGCGACGAAGAAATACTTCTGAGGTAGTCTGTATTTTTAAGAAATTTGGAGTATTTTCACTTCAAGTGAAGTTTGTCAATACGTATTTGGGGAGCGCAGCAAAATGTTACATACTTTATAATTTACACCTTTTAATATTTCGAGGCTTTCCCTTTTCTATAATTTACTATACATAATAACCTTATTGTGTATATTTTTGTACGAATATTTTTATTTACTAAAAGGTACATGTTAGAACTGACAGTTTTAGCAACTTATGTCACAGTAAAAAGCATACATTAAGACGTGAGAATATGAAAAAATTTAAAAAAACAGATGTTTGCTAAAAAATCGTTTTCGATATTTTGTAGTATGTTGAACATAATGATCCGTATCACAAATCAATGTTCTTTAACATACGAACCGATAATTATTAAGCCACACATTTTGATAAAGCAGCTAACGACGAAATGAAATGGAGTTTAACTTGATAATCTAAATAATATCCACCCTGGGCTTGCTCTGCAGAAATATTGATATTATAAGAAAGAAATATGAAAAATATAAATATACAAAATATGCTGCTCGAAATGGATTTAAAGATGAAATCTGTTCTAATTCTCTATGCGGTATCTCACTCAATTTATCAGGTTTCTCGATAAAATAAAAAATTGGTAATCAACAAGAATCATCTCGGGTAATCTGATTTCCTTGTTCAGATAAAAAATGAAGGTTTTGAAATATTCGTGCATAATTCTGTGTTAACTCACATTTTATAATAGTGTAGAAAGAAAACTAATGCTTAAACAAAGCAATTTTATCCTAAAATAATGAATAGCACAGTCAGCAAGGGACTCCCGATACGGAAGTTTATCGCCGAAATGGGCGATATATTCTAGGTGGACCGAATTAAGAGAACTCTTAACTGACTAGTATGTTGCATGCGTAGGAATATGGGCGTGAAGAAGGTGAGAAGGAGGCGAGAAGAATGTATGTGGATCGTGCCAAATGGAAGTCTATAGTCTCATTTTATAGAATGAAGGTGACGACAATCAGCCACAGAGTCCACCTGATGGTGTTGGGTGAAATGGTGAATAAACATCTTCCTGATTAAGATTTAAAATGCAGGTATATTGTCACACTATATTATTTGAACATATTACCTTGAAATACAAGTGGTAAAATTAAAAATTTTGTACAACCGACTTCAATGCAAATAAAATGAGAACATCATCAATTTATTCGAAGTTATTTAAATACACTGGTTGCGCGGAAAACCATTCGCGTTTTTATTTTTGACGGTAGGAACTTGCTGAATCATTATTCCCTTCCTAAACGATATCATTCGTACCCTCCTATCGACACAACGGGGTGATGGGGTGGGAGGGGAAAGAAGACGATTCTAGAACATCGCGCAATCACCGGAGCCGAGGATATATAAGACACGCGCGACCGACGCGCGCTCTCTTCTTCCCGTCGCAGCCGTCGTTGAACTACAACGCTTCTCTCCTGACCCTGGGGCCCCAGAGTGTCTGTCCAGAGTAGGTTCCGGAAATCGCCGCTATAGTGCTCTAAAGGATAGAAGAACCCCGGTGAGTCAATATTCCTTAATTTACTGCCTGATTAATATTTAATAATTGTTTTAACCGCTCCAATTCTGTGATCTCCTCATCAGGCAGGATTCCTTTCATCGATTTGGCAAGTAATAGTTTAGTTTAGGGAAGAGCGAGTGCATTGTACCGCATGCTATAGTAGTCGCTTTTACGTAAACGTAGAAGCAATCGCAAATACAGTCCACTTTAGTTAATATCTCGCGTAATAGGTTTGAGGTTTGACCGGGGAACTAGATTTTCGGCAGCCTTAAACACGTGGCTCCACCATTTTATGGTCACTTCGGCAGGATCTGGATTGGTGTTTAGTGGTTATCCAACCATTTTCTGGTAGAATTATTAAATTAATTGTTTAGATAACGCACTCTAATTTATGGAATAGACTTAAATAGTGTTCGTTTAAATTAAAATTTTGATTTGGTACTCGCAAACAGAATTATTCATTTAATAGCGCTCGTATTTGGTTAAATTTAAAGCCTATTAAAGAATTGAAACGGTGTGATAGCAACCGTTTGATACGCTTACCCACAATTTTGATAAAATTATTAGGTTTAGCAAACGACGCGTAGATCTAATTACGTAATACGGCACGCCGAGTGTTCATCCTACGTCGTTTATGCGTGTGAGATTAATTGTGATTAATATAACTTTTTATAATAATTTAAAATGGCAGTTAGTGGAAGTGAAATCAAAATTAAAACGCTTTATGCCAAGAGGGACATACTCTTTTCGCGTGTGCATAATATAAGTGATTATATAAAGAACATTAATATAGAGGCAGTGCGGGAAGCCTTTTTGAATGAAATCGAAACGATAGTAGGGTAGTGGCGCCACCGTTGCGATGTTAACAGTTGTGTTTGCGAACTCCGTATTAAAAGTTAAAAATAATATAGTTAAGGGTGCTATTAAGATTTAAAAACATTATAACCCGAAGACGTGTGTGGAAAGTTACTGTTAATACAAGATAATAAGTGGGATTCAACAAATTATACGAATAAACATCGTAAATTATATAACCGACAAATAGTTTAACAGTGCGAAAAACCAGTGACAAACAAAAAACATTTCAAAACCTTGTGATATGAGTGTAAAAAATAAATAAGAATAAGTACAAAATTTATGACAAAACAATAAGTAAAGAAGAAATCAGTGTTAACATAACCTAACTTCTGATTCTCATTAGTCATCCAAAAAATTTATATCATCGTGTTAATAAATCAACGCCATCTATGATCGAGTAAGCCAAAACACATACAACTAAGGTACGAACCGTTATCGATTCATAACGATTAACCGTTCGGATATCTTATATTTTATTTGGTACCTCTAGCGTCACCTATTGGCAAATAACGAAAACATGGAAGACTTAACAAAAATTTTAAAATCAATACAAATCGATCTCGCAGCACAAAAAAGAGAAATGAAAGAAATGGAAACAAATATTACGAGCAGCATAAACAATAACATTAGCGAAAATTTCAAAAAAAATGGAACAGAATTGTAATCAATTGAATGAAAAAATACAAAATCATGAAAACATATTGGATCGTATGGAGAGACATATCAGGAAGAGAAACTTGGTATTTTTCGGAATCGAGGAAGGAGAAAAATCATACCACGAGCTAGAAAATAAAATTTTATCGTTCATTAATAAAATTAATATTCCTTGTGAGAGAAACGAAATCGAATCTGCAAAACGATTAGGAAAAAAAAGAGAAATACCTAGACCCATCACAGTCACCTTCACAACTGTGGGGAAAAAAATAATGTTACTACAAAATAAGAAAAATATTAAAAATAGCACAATATATTACAAAGAAGATTACCCACAAAAAGTTTTAGAGAAAAGGAAACAACTACAATTGGAATTAATAAAATATAAATCAGAAGGATTAAAAGCTATAATTAAATATGACAAATTAATAATTTTGAACCCAAATAAATCCGATAAAAACCAGAACTCACAACAACATTCAAAAAAAAGAAATTTGCATACTTCTTCAAACCAAGATGGAACAAGCCATGAAAGCCAAGCTCTAAAGAAAAACAAAATTACTGCTTTTATGAGACAAAGAAAAGACTTCGAGAAATCCCCAAAAAATGAAGCTCCAACATCCAGTATTTAACAATTAACGAAGGCCCCCCCACTATCACAAAACCCAATACGGCTGGTCACCGCGGGGGGAGAGAAATGAAATCGATTTTTTCTCTTGACTACAACCCTCCAAAGATACAGAACAACAATACCAACAAAAAGAAAAATCAACACAATCTCTACATTGGCACATACAACGTGAGAACGCTGGCGAGCCCGGAAAAGCTTATAGAACTTACGAACGCGCTTAAGAATATTAAATACGATATCATTGGACTGTCAGAAATGAGAAGATTCGGCTACGGAGTGGACGAATACGATGATTTCATATTATGCTACAATGGACAGATAAGGGGAAGATATGGAGTCGGATTTATAATAAAAAAGCATCTAAAAACCTATATCAAAAGCTTTAGGGGTTTATCCGATCGTGTAGTTCTTCTGGGTGTCGATTTATATGACCTACCAATAACTATTATACAAGTTTATGCACCTACTGAAGAGTCTGAATTGTTGGAAATCGAAACCTTCTACAACACCCTACATAGAGCCCATGAAGCTTCAAGAAAATATGTAATAGTTATGGGCGACTTTAACGCGAAAGTAGGGAAGGGGAACTTCGAAGAAAGCAGACATCTTGGAAAGTACGGTTTTGGAAATAGAAGCCCTAGAGGTCAACAATTAATACACTATGCGCAAGAATATAACCTATCCATTATCAACTTTTTTTTTCAAGAAAAAGAGCAGTCATACGTGGACGTGGAAGTCTCCTGACCAAACAATCAAAAATGAAATAGATTACATATATACTCACAAATTTTCCAAACCGATTCCAAGATTTGCATGTTTTAAATAACATTATGTTCCCATCAGACCATAGAATGGTTAGATCAAAAATATCCTTCAAATCCAACAAAAAGAGTCGTCAAAATTCAAAACTCATAGGTGCACATTGAGAAACCAAAGTGAAACAAATTATTACCTAGAAAAACTAGAGCAGAATTTAAAATCTATAAAATTGGAGGAAACACACACGGTTCAAACCTTATACAACAATCTAGAAAAATGTCTATTAGAAAGCATGATAACAGACAAACAAGTAGAGAAACGCAAACTTTACAACATTCTGACCGAGGATACATTAAGTCTAATTAAACAACGTCACGACCTACAAAATCTCAAACCTAAAAGTCGTGAAGACAAAATAAAACTCAGCTTTATCTATAAAATAACAAACAAAAATATCAGGAAAGACTACAATTTCCACAGATTAAAAGCAATAGAAAAGTATATAATGACTAGCGGCAGCTGCAAACGCGCGTACAAAGAACTTCGCTCACACAAAACTTGGATACCCAGCTTATTAGAAAACTCTATTCCATCAACTAATAGAGAAAACATCCTCAAAATAGCAACAAAGTTCTATGCAAAGCTCTACGACCAAAAAGACCTTAGGAATTTCGAAGCCATAAAGTTTTACTCTCAAAATCAAACGATTATCGATTGGACCGAAACTGAAATAGATAGAGAAATAAAGAGGCTAAAATCAGACAAGAGCCCAGGACCAGACGGTATTCCCAATGAGGCACTAAAGCTGGCAAGAACACTGCTAACACCAGTGATAACTTATTTATTCAACATTATAAATAAAGAGCAGAGAGTTCCCGAGCATTGGACTAAATCAAGTATTATATTACTCTATAAGAAAGGTGATCCAAGAGATATTGGAAATTATCGACCCATCAGTTTACTACATAGCCTTTACAAACTTTTCTCACAGTGTGTTTTAAGTCGAATATCTGCAAAAATTGATAGAAATCAACCGGTAGAGCAAGCGGGTTTTCGTAGAGGATATTCAACCGTAGATCACATTCAAACTCTCGAGAACATAGTTGAGAAATATAAGGAATTTCAAAAGCCTCTCTATTTAGCATTTATAGATTACCAAAAAGCATTCGACTCTATCTCACACATTTCAATATGGGGGGCACTGAAGGCGAACAACGTAGAAGACATCTATTGTAATATAATTAAAGACATATACGAAAGAAGCACAAGTAGAATTAGCCTGGAAACAAATGGCCCAGAAATAAAAATAAAAAGAGGCGTTAAACAAGGTGACCCTTTATCCCCTAAGCTCTTCATCGCCGTACTTGAGATTATATTCAAAAACCTTGACTGGAAAGATGTTGGTATTAGAATAAACGAGAATTATCTCAGCCATTTACGTTTTGCTGACGACATAGTATTATTCTCAGACCTAAATCCGTAATTAGAGCAAATGATACAAAATCTACAGGCAGAAAGCGCTCGCGTAGGACTACAAATGAACCTGCAGAAAACTAAACTGATGACCAATTCTACAAAACCATCAATAAAGATAGGAAACGAAAAGCTTGAGTATGTAGACACCTATATCTACCTTGGAAAGCAAGTATCATTCCACCAAAATAATAACATAGAAGAAATAATAAGGAGAATAAATATTTCTTGGAAAAAATAATGGGCTCACAAGGAAATAATGAAAGGAGACATGCCGCTTTCTATGAAAAAAGAAAATAATGGATAGTTGCATCCTTCCCTGCCTAACGTATGGTTCGCAAACTTGGATATATACAAAACAGGCAAAAAGAAAAAATCTGAATATGTCAAGCTGCTATGGAACGATCTATCCTAGGACTCCGAAGGAGAGATAAAGTACGCCACACCAAGATAAGAGAAAAAACAAACCAAATTGATTTCTTAACCCACTCGATGAAATTGAAGTGGAAATGGGCAGGACATCTAGCTAGAATAGAGGATGCTCGATGGACGCGTCGAGTCGTGGTATGGAAAGGGCCCAAGGGTACAAGAAAACGAGGGAGGCCACGTAGAAGGTGGATTGACGACATCAAAGACATAGCAGGAGATGATTGGCAAACCAAGGCAAAAGATAAAAAACAATGGTCAAAAATGGAGGAGGCCTTTACCCTAAGACAGGGGTTCTCATTAAATTAACAGAAAATAATATTTTCTTTATTATTATTATTTTTATTTATTAGTAATAATGTGTAAATAATCAAATTATATAATGAAAAATACATTTTTAAATTATATAAATTATATTTAACATTAAAAATTGCAAATTCAAATTAATTATGTAACTAAATATGAATTAATTATGTAAATGATTTGTTAGTATGTTATGATTTGTTTTTTTTTTTTTTAATTTATTTTATGTATATGTGTGTACATAAAATAAATTAAAAAAAAAAAAAATAATAATAATAAAGAAAATATTATTTTCTGTTAATTTAATGAGAACCCCTGTCTTAGGGTAAAGGCCTCCTCCATTTTTGACCATTGTTTTTTATCTTTTGCCTTGGTTTGCCAATCATCTCCTGCTATGTCTTTGATGTCGTCAATCCACCTTCTACGTGGCTCCTCGTTTTCTTGTACCCTTGGGCCCTTTCCATACCACGACTCGACGCGTCCATCGAGCATCCTCTATTCTAGCTAGATGTCCTGCCCATTTCCACTTCAATTTCATCGAGTGGGTTAAGAAATCAATTTGGTTTGTTTTTTCTCTTATCTTGGTGTGGCGTACTTTATCTCTCCTTCGGAGTCCTAGGATAGATCGTTCCATAGCAGCTTGACATATTCTGATTTTTTCTTTTGCCTGTTTTGTATATATCCAAGTTTGCGAACCATACGTTAGGCAGGGAAGGATGCAACTATCCATTATTTTCTTTTTTCGTAGAAATCGGCATGTCTCTTTTCATTATTTCACATATATCCTCGTGTGCCCAATATTTTTTTTCAAGAAATATTTATTCTCCTTATTATTTCTTCTATGTTATTATTTTGGTGGAATGATACTTGCTTTCCAAGGTAGATATAGGTGTCTACATACTCAAGCTTTTCGTTTCCTATCTTTATTGATGGTTTTGTAGAATTGGTCATCAGTTTAGTTTTCTGCAGGTTCATTTGTAGTCCTACGCGAGCGCTTTCTGCCTGTAGATTTTGTATCATTTGCTCTAATTGTGGACTTGTGTCTGAGAATAATACTATGTCGTCAGCAAAACGTAAATGGCTGAGATAATTCTCGTTTATTCCAATACCAACATCTTTCCAGTCAAGGTTTTTGAATATAATCCAAGTACGGCGATGAAGAGCTTAGGGGGATAAAGGGTCACCTTGTTTAACGCCTCTTTTTATTTTTATTTCTGGGCCATTTGTTTCCAGGCTAATTCTACTTGTGCTTCTTTCGTATATGTCTTTAATTATATTACAATAGATGTCTTCTACGTTGTTCGCCTTCAGTGCCCCCCATATTGAAATGTGTGAGATAGAGTCGAATGCTTTTTGGTAATCTATAAATGCTAAATAGAGAGGCTTTTGAAATTCCTTATATTTCTCAACTATGTTCTCGAGAGTTTGAATGTGATCTACGGTTGAATATCCTCTACGAAAACCCGCTTGCTCTACCGGTTGATTTCTATCAATTTTTGCAGATATTCGACTTAAAACACACTGTGAGAAAAGTTTGTAAAGGCTATGTAGTAAACTGATGGGTCGATAATTCCCAATATCTCTATCATTCTTATAGAGTAATATAATACTTGATTTAGTCCAATGCTCGGGAACTCTCGCTCTTTATTCATAACATTGAATAAATAAGTTATCACTGGTGTTAGCACTGTTCTTGCTAGCTTTAGCGCCTTGTTGAGAACACCGTCTGGTCTTGGGCTCTGGTCTGATTTTAACCTCTTTATTTCTCTATCTATTTCAGTTTCGGTCCAATCGATAATCGTTTGATTTTGAGAGTAAAACTTTATGGCTTCGAAATTCCTAAGGTCTTTTTGGTCGTAGAGCTTTGCATAGAACTTTGTTGCTATTTTGAGGATGTTTTCTCTATTAGTTGATGGAATAGAGTTTTCTAATAAGCTGGGTATCCAAGTTTTGTGTGAGCGAAGTTCTTTGTACGCGCGTTTGCACCTGCCGCTAGTCATTATATACTTTTCTATTGCTTTTAATCTGTGGAAATTGTAGTCTTTCCTGATATTTTTGTTTGTTATTTTATAGATAAAGCTGAGTTTTATTTTGTCTTCACGACTTTTAGGTTTGAGATTTTGTTAGTAGGGGTGAATTCCTTATCCGCCTTACTTGACGCCGCTATGTTGCTATTTTCAAAATGTAATAGCGTGTGATGTTTCCTGGCGCACTTGCTACATACGGAACTCGAATTGCATTTTGCAACTAAATGCTTATCGCTTAAGCAGTTCAAACATAGGTTGTTTGTCTTTACTAACTTATAACGTTCGCTTGGTGAATATTTACGAAAAGTCGCACAATTATATAAATTACCGTGTTTATCTTTACATACTATACAAGTATGCTGGAGTGATGTCGGCGTAGCGGTTACGTAAGTTAACGACCCTGCTATTTTAGATGGTTGAGTCTGTCTACGGTCGACGCACCTTTTAATCTCCTGTTTAACGTTCGGAGAGCGCTGCATCACCTTTATTTGATCTCGCACGAACGATGCTAATGAATGAAAGAAAGGCATCTCCGAGCTACGATGCTCCATTTCAAACGCACGCACGGTGTCGGGGTCTAATTTCTTTAATGCTATATGGAGAAACACCACGTCCATAAGGTCATTAAACTTCAAATTCTTAAGTGCAGCCACCGATGCCACAAATTTATCTAGAAACTGCTCTAAGCCGTTGATGTTCGCGGATGATATAGGTTTAAGATCGAATATCTGGTTCAAATATTCGGAAGCTAACATTCTCCTATCTTCATATTTAGTTTTAAGCGTTTCAAATATTAATAAGTAATTGTTTGCTGTAGGTGTAAAACCCGAGCAGATCGACTGTGCTCTGTCACTAAGTTTACTAATTAAGTAATATAATTTTTCAGCGTCCGATAACGATGGGTTGTTGTGTATATTGTTTTGAAAACTACTGAAAAAGAAGGGCCACGTCTTAATATCACCATTGAATACCGGAATATCTATTGGCGGTAACCTAATTGAGTCACGAGGGCGTACCTGTATTTCCGGCTTTGCTTCGCTTTGAGATTGTAGGAGTTTTGCAGTTCTTTTTACGCGACACAACATATCTTCGAATGCCAGCAGCGGTTGGTAGTTCACTATGTATTTCGGGTCGCTTTGTAATTCCAAATGATTAATTTGGTCTAATATTCTTTCGTAATCTAAATAAATAAATATAAATAAATAAATAAGCCTTTTTATTTCTCATTTTCCATGCTGTTTTACAATAGATATTATATGTTTACATGCAACAATAATAAACAAACTTTGCATTCGCTTAAATGTCTACAAAATTTCTTACCCCTTAAAGCTAAAATATCACTCGTGCTTACTCTTATCCTACCTCTCCTTGATTATGCGGATGCTTGTTATTTGGATGCTACAGAGGAGCTTCTTAATAAACTTGAGCGCTTGCAAAATCAGTGTATCCGTTTCATATTTGGGCTCAAGAAATTTGACAGTATATCTCAGTTTCGTAAGCAACTCAAGTGGCTTCCTATTCGACTTCGAAGGAACACTCGATTTTTATGTGTCCTCAATAACATATTGCACAACCCTTCCTCTCCCACATACCTCAGAAGCCGATTTTCCTTCACCCATCCTCCGGACAAACCATGCAGAGCCCTTGTTAAAAATCTTCTTGACTTTCCCGTCTTTAATTCCGGTTATTACTCCCACTCCTTTTCAGTTCACGCGGTAAGATTATGGAACTCACTACCGTCAAATATAAGAAATTCCGAAACTTTGTTGATATTCAAGAAACGTCTTAGAGATAACTACTTTGCATCCTGTTAATTTATATATATATATATATATATATATATATATATATATATATATATATATATATATATATATATATATCATATGTAACTATCGTATCAATTATTATTATTATTTATTGATTTATTTTATTTTTATTTATTGTTTTATTTTATATAATTTCCGTAACATTGTGTATATTATTTATTTTTAGTAGTACTAATGTATGCACTAAGTTTGCAATTTAAATATAATTTCCTTTATGGGTCTACTGGAAGATATTTCAGCGAATTTGGAATAAGTAGAACCTTTGTACGTAATTACTATAAGACTGCTTCTGTACCTGTACTGGTATGGCTGTCGAACCGCTCGAGTCGTTAGTCCGCAAATTTTGGGAGATGGAGGAGGTGAACGTCCCACCTATAGCTAGTCCAGATGACAGGTTATGCGAGGAAATTTACGTCCGCACGACCGTTCGTGATCGCGACGGTAGATATAGTGTAGCGCTACCCTTTAAAGGAGATGTTTTATCTCTCGGCGATTCGCGTCAAATGGCGGAAAAGCGTTTCTACAGCTTGGAGCGTAGGATGCTCGCTTCGCCCCAGTTAAAGGAAGCTTACGACGGCGTCATTAACGAATATATAAGAGAAGGTTACATATCGCTTGTGGCTTCGAAATTAGATAACTACGAGGACACACTGTCGTATTTTATACCACACCACGGAGTCATTAGAGAGGACAAACTTACATCTAAATTACGTGTAGTGCTCGACGCTAGTGCTAAAACTAGCACTCACCTGTCGCTTAACGATATCCTCTATAGTGGGCAAAATTTACAGGGCAGTTTATTTAATATAATAGTCAATTTTCGTTTGTTTAGTATAGCAATATCCGCCGATATTCGCCAAATGTTTCTTTGCATAGGGGTCCGTGAATGCGACCGTAGGTTCCAACGCATTTTATATCGTTTCAACCCAAAGGAACCTCTAATGGTGTTTGAATTTAACCGCGTTTGTTTTGGTTTAAAGTCGAGTCCATTTCATGCGTTACGCACGGTGAGACAGCTCGCTCCCGATGAAGGTCCCTCTTATCCTAAAGCTAAGAGGGCAATTGAGAGCGGATTATATATGGATGATTTTGTGTATTCGGTCGATAGCGTGGAGGACGCCACCCTAACCACCGCCGAGGTTATAAGGCTCATGAAATCGGGTCTATTCGATCTTGTGAAGTGGACTAGTAATTCGCGTACGGTTTTAGATACAATCCCACTATCACACCGTCTTTCGGCGATAAAGGAATTCGACGATTCCGATACACACAAGGGGCTCGGTCTGTGTTGGTCACCAGAGTCCGACGTGTTTAGCCTTAAGGTGAATCCGCCCGTAGAGAAATGCACAAAGCGCACAATACTGTCATGCGTTGCTAGATTATGGGACGTCATGGGTTTCGTAGCTCCGGTGGTATAGTACGCTTAGCTTTTGATTAAACAACTTTGGTTATTTGAATGCGATTGGGATGACTCGCCGCCTGACAGCATTGTTCGATTATGGCAGTGCTTTAGAGAGGAACTTCCTTTACTAAGAGAAATTAAAATACCGCGTCATATAAATGTCGATAGAAATAGCAGCATAACGGTCGTTGGATTTGCGGACGCCAGCGAGAAGGCTTACGGGGGCGTTGTATATTTCCATGTCCAGAATAATGGTAGAAATTCGATTAGCCTCATTAGTTCTAAGTCGAGAGTCTCCCCCCGTAAGGTTGTCTCTCTGGCGCGCTTAGAGCTTTGCGCAATATTAGTACTCACCAAGCTTATTACCACAGTTATCGGCGCATGTAGGGATAGAGCTCACATAGAAAGGATATTTGCCTTTTCCGACTCCACCGTCGCCTTATGTTGGGTTCATTCTTCACCCCACCGTTGGGATACGTTTGTCGCGAACCGAGTGGCCAAGATCCAAGACGAGTTAGAAACGCGGAACTTTTATCACGTGTCCGGTAAGGAAAACCCTGCCGATTGTCTATCCCGGGGACTCACCCCGATGCAAATAATGGACCACCCGCTTTGGTTCCATGGACCTTCTTGGGTTCACTTGGATCCCTCACAATGGCCAATAACCGATTTCGAACCTTCGTCAGTGTCACAACCGCCGGAAGAGAAGAGACACGCTCTAGTGGCGAACGTTTCGAGCGAGGTTTCTCCAATCATTGCTCTGGCGAACCGCTTGTCCTCTTGGTCGAAATTATTGCAAAGCGTAATTTACGTTTGTCGATTCGCGAAGCTTTTACCGCGACGTTCTTATATCTTAGCATCCGATTACAACTATGCCGAGTCGCTAGTATTACGTGAACTTCAACGTGCGCACTTCTCCGAAGAAATTACAAGATTACAATCGAATAGAGCTTGTAGTCGCGCCTTTCAACGCCTTAAGCCATTTTTACAGGATGGGATTGTAAGGGTAGGTGGACGCTTGTCCAACTCGCAATTGAGTTTCGACCAACGGCACCCTATAGTTTTACCGCGTAAAGACCATATCATGAACTTATTAGTCGATTATCATCATAAATTGAACTCGCACGCTGGCCCCGATTTATTGATGTCGATCTTGCGTCAGAATTATTGAATTCTTTCTGCACGTAGTTTAATACGCAATCGGGTGCACAGATGTATAGCTTGCTTTCGGGCACGCCCCAAGCCGTCATTTCCGGAAATGGCGGAACTTAGATCTTGCAGAGTGATACAATCAGTAAAGCCCTTCACGCACACCGGGTCTGATTTTGCTGGTCCGTTTAAGGTCACGCTCACTCGCGGGCGTGGTATAAGATCCACAAAGGCTTACGTCTGCATTTTCGTATGTCTAACTACTCGAGCAGTGCATATAGAACTCGTGGGTGATCTAAGCACAGCAGGCTTTATGGGTGCATTTAAAAGATTTCTATCCCGCAGAGGCCCTGTAAGTAAATTATATTCGGATAACGGTACGAACTACGTCGGTGCAAAACGTATTATATCGGAACTACATGAGCTCTTAGCTAGCAAGTATTGTAATTCGGAGTTCGCTCACATTCTAGCCGAGAACCGCATTGAGTGGTCTCTGAACGTCCCAGCCGCGAGTCATTTTGGAGGCAATTGGGAGACTAATATTAAAAGTCTAAAGAGCCACTTATACCGAGTAATAGGAGATCAAATTCTGTCCTTCGAAGAGCTAAGTACGGTGCTCGCTCAAATTGAATGCGTAATGAATAGCCGCCCACTTTGTCGGACGTTATCTAGTGAACCCTCGGAACCGCTGGCTCTAACTCCAGCACATTTTTTGAATTTAACGCCTCTAAGTTATCTGCCCGCCGCGGATATGGATGAGAACAGACTTAGCATTTCCGCACGCCACAAATTATTAGATCGGTTAGTGCAATCGTTTTGGAAACGATGGAGGATGGAATACTTGCATACTTTGCAGTCTCGGAAAAAATGGAACACAGCGACAGAGCCTTTAGCGGTGGGAACTGTAGTTGTGCTCACTAAGGAGAATACGTCGCCTCTCCACTGGCCGTTAGGAATCGTCGAGGAGGTCTTTCCCGGTTCCGACGGAGTAATTAGGATAGCTCGCGTTAAGACCACGGTTGGGTCTTACCTACGTCCTGTTGTCCGTTTGTGCCCCTTGCCTCTTCCATAATTTAAATTAGCTTTCTAGATTAAAATTGTAGTTGAATTTAGATAATCTTAGCGTTAGTTAGTTATTTGTTAGTTGATCTTAGCTCTAGTTGTTTAGTTATTTTTTTGAAGGAAATCCTTCAAGGGCGGGGGGAGATGGTTGCGCGGAAAACCATTCGCGTTTTTATTTTTGACGGTAGGAACTTGCTGAATCATTATTCCCTTCCTAAACGATATCATTCGTACCCTCCAATCGACACATCGGGGTGATGGGGTGGGAGGGGAAAGAAGACGATTCTAGAGCATCGCGCAATCACCGGAGCCGAGGATATATAAGACACGCGCGACCGACGCGCGCGCTCTCTTCTTCCCGCCGCAGCCGTCGTTGCACTACAACGCTTCTCTCCTGACGCACCCCTGGGGCCCCAGAGTGTCTGTCCAGAGGAGGTTCCGGAAATCGCCGCTATAGTGCTCTAAAGGATAGAAGAACCCCGGTGAGTCAATATTCCTTAATTTACTGCCTGATTAATATTTAATAATTGTTTTAACCGCTCCAATTCTGTGTTCTCCTCATCAGGCAGGATTCCTTTCATCGATTTGGCAAGTAATAGTTTAGTTTAGGGAAGAGCGAGTGCATTGTACCGCATGCTATAGTAGTCGCTTTTAAGTAAACGTAGAAGCAATCGCAATTACAGTCCACTTTAGTTAATATCTCGCGTAATAGGTTGGAGGTTTGACCGGGGAACTAGATTTTCGGCAGCCTTAAACACGTGGCTCCACTATACACATTATTAATAATAACTCAAAACTACTGGTCGGATCTTAAATTTATATGGAACTTCACGAGAAGCACCAGTTTACAAAAAGAAACGTCAAAATCGGTTCAATCAGAAAAAATTCTAAGGTAACACACACAAAAAACTGTACAATCGAATTGAGTACCTCCACCTTTGGAAGTTGGATAAAAGTTAAATGAACAATTTATTTTTAGACGTATGATATCAAAATTTTATTTGTAAATAATTAACATGCTTTTTAATCAATTACCGTTACAAAAGAGATTCCTTTTATATAGAAAAAAAACAACGAAAAACTCCATTAGCGACCACTTTTCAATGCCTTAAACGCAAAGTGCGCAGCTATGTTTTACTAGCCACTCGAATGTCAGGGTCATTTTGGCCAATTTGGCGCATCAGTCAACCACTTTCCGAAGTACTTAGTATATAACAAGTATACTAAGTATATATATGTATATATATATATATATATATACTAAGTAAGTATATTGATATTATATATCAATGGAAACATTATTAAATAAGCTAACAGATTATGCATAACAGATATATATGTTATATATATGTATGTTATCTATATCATATATATGTTACAAATAGTTTGCTATTACTCGACGCCATATTATGGCGTTTGACAGATGTGCATATTATTTGAGACGCCAGAATATATCAAGATAAAAATAAAGAATCCAACATTTTGTCGCACGAAATCGTATCTAACAATCATAATGAACATAGAAATGGTATAAAAAATACATTGTCAGAAAGATGAATGATTGATGAACCTTTGTTTTAATTGATTAATTGTATTTTATATTATAAAATTGATTATAGTGGTAGCTTATGGTGTTGCTATAAAACTTTTGAAAAGGTTAATCGTTCAACTAAATCTATTTTCTATTCTCTTCGTCTATCATGTGGGGAGCCACGGAATGTAAATGACTGTTTGATTTTATTTTATTTCATTATAGTCAATTTATTTCGGCTGAGAAATCCCGAAATTTTTGGTTTATGAGCAGCTTTTAAATAATGATGATAATCATTATTTCAAGTCCAAGTCGCCAAGTCGAGCAAAAAAGTGGCACAGTCCTACCGACCTTTTCTCGAAGCTGTTTAGTCAATTTTGGACCCCCTATAACTTCGTTGTCGATAAAACTAGAAGTCTGAATTTTCAGTCACCAAGCAGGCATTTTGTAAGCACGGCATGTTTCAATTTCATTCAATTTAAACCAGTAGTTTAAGAATTATATCATTGACTGTCTGACGGATCATAAAAACTCTAAGACACTTCTAGTAGACACAGGAGCTTCAAATTTAGAATACTATTAGTGTTTAGTATATAAATTAAGATTTAAAATATTTTGCAATTAAGGTCCAATTTTCTAGATACATCAACTGCAGAAATAACTTTGTAATCATATACAAATATATAGAATTACAAAGTTAAATTTTCAGTGATTGAATCAGTGTATCTGTATATGTATAGTATTATGGAATAGTAACTGTAGGTAGGTACTTTTTTTGGTATTCAAGAAGTAAAAGGTACCGGAGAGGAAAAAAAGTAAGATTATCTACAAAAAGAAATGAGATGCTATCAAAACATAACTTGTAAAAAAAAACAAGTCTCTCAACGTTCTTCTACCGTAAAAAGTTGTGAGATCTATGTAATACCAAATCAGTTAATTTATTCAGGCCCTACTTAAAGGTCCTTCTGTCTTAAGTTGTTACATAATTACCTAACCTAAAAACATTTTATTGTGACAATATCAATAATAAAAATATTTTATGTTTTAAATAAATAGATTGACTTGGCCATCGCTTTAAACAATCTCAATTAATATAATATGTTTTACTTGTGAGATACATTGGATATTGGTTATGCGATGGCCGAAGTTAATCTATTTATTTAAAACGTAAAAGATTTTTAATAATAATATGGTCCAAGATGTTGAAAGGTTAGCTATACGTAATAACTTAAGACGGAAGTACCTTTAAGGAGGGACTGAATTAATTAACCGACTTGGTATTACATAAACCTCACAATTTTTTACGATAGAAAAACGTTGCGGGAGTTTCTTTTACAAGTTATGTTTTCTAGAGATACAAAATATCCCAAAATCCAAATTTGATACATCTTTGACAAAGGTAATATATTATTATTATATTTAAAACCACAGATTTTCATTACAATATATTGTTTCGCTAAATGAACGTAGGATTTATATATAAATACAATTATACGTCTTGGACTTTAAGAAGTGGTCTGAAGGTGTACTTTGGTATCTGCTACTGGAACTCCTCGAAGAGTAGAAGAGTTTAGCTTCGATTTTTGAGGTTTTGTAATGGCGGTTGAGAATATCCACTACGCCATATCTTCCAGTGGGTGTCGTAAGAGGCGACAGAGGGAGACAGGCAGGAAATAGGCAGCAGCATCCTCCTTAATAACAACAATAATATAATAAAAAACTGCGGTTGCCAATCCGGTCGCCATGCGTGGCAACTATGGCAAATATCCCCCCATAAGCAGCGACACAAACAAACGGCCCCAGTCCTCGGTGGCCCCGCTATTCCTGGCTACGGTGGCGACCATGGTAACGGCGGGGCAGGGGATGCTAAGAATCTCCGGTGGAGGTTCGGTTACCACCTACGACGACTCGACCTAGAAACATATAACACACACCCTGAGGACTGACGGGAAGATACTGGAGCTAGAAGAAGAAGAGGTAGACAAGTTGCGCTGGGATACATTGGATCAACCGAGGTTCGAAGAAAGGGGAAGAACACGGTAATCCTCGAGTACGGCAACTTGTTCTATCACCGGGAGGATACCATCCGTCCCAAGAAGATGTCGAAATTATCGTCCACAAGTCTCTCGTCAACAACGTTGTAAAGATTGGGAGTGTGTCGACGAGGTTCGCGTACCAGAATCACCAAACGGTGTTAGCTGAAGGTCATACAGGTTTACGCACCAACCTCGGCACATCCCGATAAGTAGTTGGAGGAAATAAATGAGGATATTTCTAGAGCCATGCATTCCTCCAAAACCCATTGTACGGTGTTGATAGGAGACTTCCACGCAAAACTAGGCACAACAGAAAGCGGTGAGATGAAGTTTTAGACATTGGAGAAGGGCAACGGAACCGTAGGGGCCAGCAGCTGGCCGACTTTATGGAGAAAGAGAGACTCTTTATGATGAACTCTTTCTTCCGGAAGCGGCCTCATAGGAAGTGGACCTGGTCGAGCCCCGATGGTTCGACAAAAAATGAGATTGACTTCATTATAACGACCCGACGCCAACTGTTCTGTGATGTATCAGTGATCGCGAGAATGAAAACTGGCAGCGATCACCGAATGGTTAGAGGCACACTGAACTAGAACGTTTAGTGGGAGAGGTCTCTTCTTGTGAAGTCTATGCTCCGTCCCCCTCCTAAAATCATTTAATTCGGATTTCATTGCTTCTTCTGGTTGTTTTCTTTTTGATCTTTGGAGGGTAATATTACGTTGCTGTGTAACCTCGGTATCGCATTTTGCATTATTAAGCTGGGAACTAACAAGACCAACTTTGTTCGCAGGCGGAGATTTTTGCGGGTTCATTATGTATCGCAAACCAGTATTATTAGGCCTGTGATGCAAATATATCGAGCGTCAAGTGAGACAAAAAATTTAAGAGTGCCCGTGCCCTTTACTCGAGGGGGTGAGGTGTGGGGATTCACTGACTGAGAAACACTGCTAAACTGTTCACACAAATAATAACAGGCTTAAGTTTCTTAATGAATGCACAAGGTTATTGTCTTTACGTTGATTACTTAAAGATTTACTTTTGATTGTTGTTACTTTAGATAAAATTAGAACGACAGGAGACACGTCCGCTCAGTACAAACGCTCACGACTAAGTACAAACGCTCACGACTAATGAACCGTTTTCAGTGCCTAGAAGACTGCGATACAGTGGACGATATGAATGACAAGCCTGTGGAAACTGTCCATGCGGTCGGAGCTAAGTTCTGGAAGACCCGCAGAAGAAGAACAAAAAACCTCTCCGATCACACTCTTAATCTCATGGATGTTAGACGGGCGATGAAGCTGAAGTCGGCAGCAGATTTTACAGCATACGGGCAACTGAACAGACAGACCTCAATACAGTAAAATATTTCCAGATATACCGCATACCTAACGTTTTTTTTTTATTTCGTGCCTACAGAAGACTGCGAGTCGGATGACTGCTTGGGTATTTCATCTTCAGAGTAAATCGACGAAGATCATTCTACTGATGAGAATAGATTTGTGTCTTCACAGCGTGTGAGATTACCAGTTACTCAAGATGATGACTTTTCCTCCGATGACAGTGGAACAAAAACGTTGTCAAAATCTACGCAAGCAGTTTTAAGACTTATCCTCCAGTGGAAGGCTCGAACAGAAATATTACTGCCGACAATTGGTTTTGTTCTATAGAACTTTTAAACATTCTGAAGGATAAAAAATTGACTCTGGTGAGCACTCTAAAAAACGGGAAATACCGCCAGAATTCTTACCAAGGCGGCAAAGACAAGTTGAATCATCGGTTTTTGGTTTCACAAACGATATAACTCTCACATCTTTTGTACTGAAGAAAAATAAAGCCGTGGTTACGATTTATAGTATGCACAATATGGCTATCGTAGATGAAAATACCAGATAACCAGACTAAAATTGGTTCAAAGGTGCTCAAATTATTCACCGGCACGACGAACGCAAAGATGGACCTTGGTAATTTTTTATCGGCTGCTGGATGTATCTGCTTCAAATGCTTACGTCATAAGTTCACACATCAAACACAGAGAACCGGAAGCAGATTCAAATTTATGAAAAGGCTAGCACAAGAGCTGACAACACCACCACACATGCGACGGCAAAAGGGTTATGAAAACACTCCTCGGGACATAAAATGTTCAACACGCCGCATTTTGAAAATTGAAGATGAAATGCCCAGCTGTTCAAATGCAGATAAATTAGGAAAACGTAAAACAACTTGCGATCCCAAGAAAAGACGCAAAACATTTCACCTATGTTTTATGTGTAAAAAAGTCTTTGGAGTGCGACAAAAAATGTGCCAAAATTGTCATGAAAAATTGTGAACTTTACCCTCTGCAATTTTTATCAAATGTTCATATTTTTTATACTTTTATAACTTTATTTTGTTCAAATGTTTATAGATATTAAGAAAAAAATGCAAATTGCTCTAATTTTAAATTCCTATTTTGATTGATCACATTAGAGATGATTGTTAATTTTGAGAGAAATATGCCTGCATTTATGTTTTTGTCATTTCATATAAGAAAATGTGGTGTTATTTAGTTTTTTTTCCTTTCAATATTATTATTATAATCTTAAAGTGCGATTCATTTATTATTTATTACATTATGGACTCATATTACATTAAAAAACATGGTTTTAATGATAGGAGTCACTGTGACCGCGGGCAGGTACATGCGTTACAAATATAGGTGCCAGGAACTTGAGGGTTAAGCTCCATACGAGAATATTCTAAACCATTGACGTCAACGATTCATATTTGGTGAGAATTTTAACACTTATACAAAGGTGCATAATCCTCGTTCAAATTCTTTAGAGAGACATAAAACGGATGACACCTGTGGCGTCCATAAAAACCGCTTTTTTAAAGGACCGTAACAAATGCGTTTTTTTTTAATTACTTCACAAGTGTCTGCGATAGCTACACAATTACTTAAGAACATTTGTTGATTCAGTTTTCATTGTAACTCTTGAATTTTTTTTACAGAATATGTGTGACAAAAGCGCACTTTTTCCACCTGATGGTAAGTTGATGCTGTCGCCTATAGATAACTACATTTAGCCTCGAATAAGAATAAAAATACAAATAATTTGTAACCCCTGAACACTAAAATGGAATGCCTCGTTACAAGTAAAAAGGATCTCTGATTCTTTACGATTAAAATACGAAACGCAGCAGCATTAAGTTGATATTTTACGCTGGTATTATGTGAGAGCGTGGTTCTTACCTAGTGCAGCCGATTTAATTGTAAAACAAAATTGTTTATATAAAACTAACAGTTAAGTCATAAGCACTCACGACTGTCACCCAGAGAGATAGGCAGAGTCTAAAGCAGTGATGCACAGACTTATGAAGACTAGGGGCCACTCGGGCAAATTATGAACAGATGGCGGGCCGCCAGAAGTAGAGGTAATTATGAACTGATGGCGGGCCGCGGTATTAAAGACAATAAAGAATTGATAATAATGAATTAAAATTGAATAAGAATTTATTAATTTGAAGCGTGGCACTGAATAGTGCTTACAATCTTTTTTTTATATTTGGTTAAAATTTACTTGTAGCAACACGTAACACTGCTTCCAAACTTTCATTTGCAAGCCGGTTTCGATTTTTTGTTTTATTATTATTTAGTATTGAAAAGGTTTGTTCACATATATAGGTAGAACCAAATAAGCTGGCACATTTCAGAGCGTTTATGCGCAACTCTTTGTACGTATTTTTATCAATGCAGCGGTAAAAGTTCAGCAAGTCTCCTTCGTTGAATTTGTTGCGTAAATCTTGGTCGTTTTGAATGTCGATAATTTCTAATTGCATTGACTATGGCGCATTTTCAAAGTAAAAACAAAGTATTGCTGAATATGTCCAACAGAGTTTTCACTTTTTTAAACTCCGAAAATCTGTCTTGAAAAGATTGAATCAAAATAACTAGCTTTTCTACATAACTGAAATTAATCGCAGTTTTGTTGAATTTTTCAGCCATTTTCTTATAATTCGGAAAATTATTGTAATTTCCAGAATTCAATTGCGATCTAAAAAGTGTCATCTTGCATTGAAAGGATGATACATGAGCGTAGAGCTGGGATATCAGTTGATTTTTGCCTTGGAGCCGTGTGTTAAAGACATTCAAATTATTTGTAATGTCAACTAAAAAAAGCCAAATTACACAACCAATCAGCATTTTTAAGTTCCGGGACATCCCTTTGCTTTTGCGCCAGAAATTCAATTTAAATATTTCAATTTCTTTTATTAAATTTAGAAATCGTTCCAGTGTCAATCCACGGCTTAGCCACCTTACTTCTGTATAATACAGTAAATCTCCATATTCGCTTTCCATGTCATCAAGGAATTGTTTGAATTACCTGTGATTGAGTCCTCGTGATTTTATGAAATTTACAGTCGAAACTACCACTTGCATGACATTTTGAAATTCATTTTTTATTAGAACAGAGGGTTTCTTCGTGTATAATGCAGTAACACTGCATGAGATCTTCACCGTTTATGTTTTTTTTTCTTGCAGATGCTTTTAGCAAAGTAACTAGCCCAGAATTGACACCAATCTTCGAAGGAGCACCGTCAGTCGCAACTCCCGATAATTTTGATAAGTCCAAATCAGTTTTTGAACACTCATCCCAAAAAACATTCAGTATATCAACTCCTCTGGTTTGACCTTTCAATGAATACATTCTTAATAACTCTTCTAAGACTTATTTTAACACCTCGTATGAATATCAGAAGTTGAGCTGTGGAACTAATATCAGTGGATTCGTCGAGTGTTAATGAAAAAAATTTAATGATCTTAGTTTTTTCATTTAATTGTTCTGAAATGTTACCCGACAAAGACATAATTCGTCTTTGGATAGTCATACGATTCAGTTGAATTTTCTCAAACTTTTTTGCTGCTTCTGGACACATTTTACTAGCGGCAATTTCTATGCATTCTTTTACAAAATCCCCATCATTGAAGGGGCAACTTCGCTTTGTTATCATTCGAGAAATTTCATAACTAACTTCTGTAGCTGTTTCTGAATCTTGAATGGGTTTTTTGAACATAGCTTGCTGACCAATAAGCTCCCGTTTTAAAGACAACATTTTTTGCTTTCTTAATTCATCTGCAAACTTGGTAGAAGTATGATGCTGCGCTTCATAGTGCTTTTTTACATTATATTCCTTTGCAATTGCAACAGAATTCTTGCAAATTAAACAAAAGACTTTGTTATGCGACCATACAAAAAAGTATTTCTCAGTCCAAATTTCTTTAAACTGCCGAGTTTCATCTTTAACCTTACGTTTTTTACTAGGTCCTGGCTTGTCCATGTTGCGTTCTAATCTTAGCTAGGATTAACACAGCACCTAAAAACAATTACAGTACCTACTTAAATTACCTATTCTTTTTTAAATTACCAAAAATAATTTATTAAATAGGTAGGGAAACACTTATTAATAACAAAGTTTTACTTACGATTTCACAACACAATTATACACGGCACTTGATGGGAAATCTACGTTGAATGTGGATCTAAATATAAGACACCGGCTAGTCGAGTTAAAATCCACACTAAAACTATTGACGCTTCACTCAAATTAAAACCGAACTGTCAGTCGCTGCGGTTAGCGTGGCTTTTATACCGCGCGTATAGAGTCGAAAACTGTCTGGAGAAATCACGAAACCCACTCTGAAAGCTTCGTGAATCTGCCTACGCGAGCAATCGGGGATTCGGGACTATTGCTATGTCGCTTGCTCTAACAATACAACCCATGGATAAGCCGCCACCGCGCTGCCGTCGTCGCCGCACCGCCGGCCGCGGCGGTTACTCAAGAAAACGAATTTAACCAAGATCAGCACGAACATTACCGACCGCTGTTACCGACGCATGCACGGTGCACCGATAAGGGCACTTAACAGCGCACGCGCGACATTCAAATTACTTTTCGAACATATTTTTTTTGGTTTTATTCTGGAATATAATTCAATATTTTTCGAACGTACGAGAGTATTATTTTTGCTGTCGGCGGGCCACCAGTATTCGACCGGCGGGCCACAAGCGGCCCGCGGGCCGTGGTCTGGGCATCTACGGTCTAAAGACTTCTATTTGGCACGATCCTGCATATATTCTTCATATATAGGTATGAACCTATGCATACATGCTCGTAGGTTAATGACACTCTTAGTTTGGCCCCTTTTCAATAGATCGCCAATTTGGTCGACAAACTTCCGCTTAGGTCACCCCTTACCGACTATTCCGTTCACTTCTGCAACATAAATTTGCTTTGTCACTCTTCCCTCATTCATTCTTTCTCCTTTACCAATTCACCGAAGCATTCTTTTCTTAATCCTCATTACAGCATCATATTGCATACCCCATTCTTCTTATATTAAACAATTTCTCACCCTGTCGCTCAAATTCAGCCCTAACGTACTCCTTAACGAGCGTATTTCCACTGAATTTATTCTACTCTCGTGTTTCTTTTGCCATACCCAACTTTCACTACCATACGTTAAAGAAGGGACTAACACAGCATTGTGAATTGCCATACGTGCCTTTTTTGACACATTCTGACTTTCCAGAATAGAGTGTAGAGCCCAATTCACTCTATTTCCTGCATTCACTCGTCAATCTATATCATTATCATATCTCCCATCCCCGCTAAATACATCCAAAACATACAATCTCATCTACTTGCTCGACCAACTCTCTTTCTATTCTTATTTCACATATCGTTTTAATTTCTTCTGTTTAAAAAACCATACATTTCGTCTTACTTTCGTTCACTTTCATTCCCTTTTATTTTAACGAACTGTTCATTAATGTAAAAACGAAAACAAAATAAAATTGCAACTTACAATTTCATTGGTCCCAACAGTGAACAAACCCGGGTTGCACAAGTCTTAGCAAACACATTGTTAATGTTTAAGTTTAAATAATTTATAGCGAGTTACAGGTTTTATTTATTATATAAGCTGTTTGTATTTTGGGTTATTGCTAAAAATTTTAATACTATATACTACAAAGAAAATGGGAACTTTATTTGATAAATCGTAATATTCAGTTTAAGAAAGGAAATTGTAAAAATTTATGTACTCCTTATTCAATTTGCATGAAGTGCAGAGTTCATGAATACAAATAGATGAAATATAAATACTGTCGTCTCAATACGAGCCGATATACGAGTACAATAAGCCGATCTCGAGGACCGTAATATCAAAATAAGCGAAGATATGTACTCGTATATAAATACAGTTTACCGTAACAAAACTTCACAGAGGAAGTTAAGAAGTATGTATTTCATTTAATATTTTTTTTATTTCATACTGCGTGGTACAACAAATAAAAAATATTGAACTAAAAGAGATAATCAAATAAAAATTTTCGGACTATATACAGCATAGATCTTTCTTGCATTGCCTACACCTGTTCGTAATGTTTCGTCACAATCAGTTCGGCTATTCCGAAGATTAGCCTGGACTTTATACATACAGACGGATATGACAAACATCTTAAAAATTGGTTGGTGTTTATTTATGTCTTTATAACATGCAAAGAGACCTTTGAGCTTAATAGAAGCAAGATATTTTAATATTAAATAAAGACACATCAATTTCATTAATATATATGGATGTAACTGACATTGTGACCATGCACGAAATATGTTAATTATTCTGATTCTCCTTTTTCACGATTGAGCACAGTTCGTATCAACTTCTCAGATATCAACAGTGATTTTCATAATCAATTTCATAATATCGTGACTTTTCAAATGATAAAATAAACAATTTACACCCCGAGGACAAAAAGATTTATCTTAAGAGCTTTCACGTAACCAGTTTATATATTAACCTGTGCAAAGATAAAAACGTCAGAGATTAACTTGTGCGAAAAGCATTTCTTTTATAGATTTGATAAAAAAATCTTCTTGTTATTTCTAAATATTTTACGGTATTTAATATTTTCATACATCAATATAAAAATCACACGAATTTGATACAAATAAGCTTTCGTTTACAATTCACACGTAAACAAGTGTTTAAGTTTAAGGTTTTAAGTCTATTTATGTACCCCAATCTATGGGAGAGGTCAATGTTTGCGCTACACTACGCCTACTGGCATGAGGCTAATGGCCGGCCCATTGCCAATTCAGCTTACTAATCCGTTGGGCTATGTTTGTCAAAGTTGGACTTACCTAGTCGGAATATTTGTCTCAGGTAAACATACTCGTCAACAACTTCGAGCTTTTTCTTTTACATGGTGAAATGCCTACGCATACTCGCCTCGCGGGGGCAAGGACGGGTTATTTCGGACTCGCACCGACTAAAATCCCATGATGTTCCACATACGTCGTCCGTCGTTGTCGTTCTGTCGCATATTGGCATGGCCACGGGAACGCTTTGCGCCCCATTAGTGTCGGCCAGGAAAAACGAGCACTCAGAAGCACTATCCTTCCTAACGCCAGTGGCGAATCTGGTATATGGCTCAGCTGCCAACCAAGATTCGGCTGCGGAGGATAGGGAGAGCGGCGCCTCGCAATACCGTCACTTCTCTCCCCCCGCGGCCCCACCACCACCGCATCAACGGTGCGGCCCCGTTTGAGTCGCGGAGTATAGGACGAGTAACGCATCGCCATACCAACACTTCTCTTCCTCCGCGACTCCACCTTGGCTGCAGCGGTAGGAGGAGAGGACACCCCTCTCACCGCAGCCCACCACCACACATCCGAAGTGGGCTCGCCAAGCTCACTCAGAGTGGCCACCTCGGGCCGGCCCTTCACCTCGAGCCAGCCATGTGGGTTCCTCTTTGTTCACCGCGGGTAACCAAGTCACGGCTACTAAGCCCCCCCTCCCTCCCCCGCCAAGACAAGGCGGGAACCCGTTCGTGGGGAACAACTTCGAGCTTAGTGCTCCGAACAACCACAGGCATAGATGTGACATGGACATTACACATAACTTTTGTTTTGTCCATGTTCATCTTAAGACCTATCCGTTGGGAGACTGTTGAGGTAATTGAGAATAGTGCTTAGATCACCCAGCGTTTCTGCGATAAGGATTATATCGTCGGCAAATCGATCTGTCTTCAATTATGAATCAAATGCAGATGGGTGGTCACCCCTAAAAACTAAGATGGAATGCCTCGTATTCGTTTAAAATTATCTCCAGTTTTAGCACTCACTTTTTGTGATTACTATCTGACACACGCCATCCCTAACTTTCTTAGTTCGATTTTTTTCTATTAATTTGCTGTGATATAGCCGCAGCACCAAACAGTTGGCTTGACTGAGGTAAAACAGGAGAATAATGCTGCGTTTTGTATATTGTGTAGAGAACTGGAGAGCCTTTTTACTAGCAACGAGGCATTCCATCTTATATTATTCCACAGGGGTGACAGTGCATCCAAATTTTGATTCTTAATCGATAAAAGATATAAATGTTCATGGTTACGTGCACGACTAGAATTGATTCAATGCTAAATGTTAAATTGACAAGCCTCCCGTGACGAAGAATAATCATTTTATTTGTCACACTAACGCTTACAAAGTTATATTGCGTCAACTTTCTAAAGCGCTAAGTCTCAAAGCCTTATAATTTAATCTAAGTTGTAATTATTAATTTATACATTACTGGAAAACGCAAACTTGTGTCATACAAGTTAATATTTCAATTTCTTATATTTACGAAAATACTACACATTTAATGAAACAAATTTTACGGATTTGATCGCGTTCAATTTTAACTTTTAATTTCCAACCTTTCGGGTGCTTTTCAACGACACTAAGAATCTTACCATCAGATAAAATATATGCATTTTTAAAACACCTTAACTTCACAAACTTCAAAATACAATTGACAATGGAGTAAGAGGCAAACAATTTTTTTAACTTTTCTAAAGTCATTTGTAATCATGAAAAAAGACCCATATAATCCGATATTTAAATAGTGAAACCCACTAGATAGCTACCATAGGATATATCTTTATTCCAAAGAGCACAAGGGATCTGTGTCAGAAAATATCTGGCCTCCGAGCTTTAGTACGTCAAACAAGTGTTATAAAGCAACAAGCTTTTGCATTTGTTCATCGTCCCTTTTTGTGTTGTTATATAATACTCCTTTCTGTGTATTTTTATTTCTACATATATAAATCTGCCTGTTTTTGTCTACGAGTTCGTATGCCAAATAAGTCTCTTGGTTTTCTTCTTCCTATTCCCCGTAGTTATTCTCCTCAATGGACCTCTCCGGTTGTAGTGAGAATTTGTTTTATTCGTCACACTGGGCAGGCGGATTCACGATCGCAATACCAGATGTCTCGCATTTGACGCTGCCTAACATCACAAAGTCTGGATATTTGACGCCCAACGTTAACGTAATGGTTTTTCATAGACATAAGATCATTCTAGAAATTTTTACAGTCCTATCTAAAGACCTGTTACGGTTAACTAATATTTTGTGAATTATTTTAATAATAATTCTGCTACGACCACTACGATTACTGGTGGAGCCACGTGTTTAAGGCTGCCGAAAATCTAGTTCCCCGGTCGAACCTTAAACCTATTACGCGAGATATTAACTAAAGTGGACTGTATATGCGATTGCTTCTACGCTTACGTAAAAGCGACTACTATAGCATGTGGTACAATGCACTCGCTCTTCCCCTAAACTAAAACTATTACTTGCCAAATCGATGAAAGGAATCCTGCTTGATTAGGAAAACACAAAGTTGGAGCGGGTTAAAACTATTATCAAGCAGGTATAATAATGGATATTGACTCACCGGGGTTCTTCTATCCTTTAGAGCACTATAGCGGCGACTTCCGGAACTTCTTCTGGACAGACACTCTGGGGCCCCAGGGGTGCGTCGGGAGAGAAGCGTTGTAGTTCAACGACGGCTGCGGCAGGAAGAAAGAGAGAGCCGCGCATCGGTCTCGCGTGCCTTATATATCCTCGGCTCCGATGATTACGTGATGTTCTAGATTCATCTTCTTTCCCCTCCCACCCCACCACCCCGATGTGTCGATAGGAGGGTACGAATGATATCGTTTTGGAAAGGAATAACGATTCGGCAAGTCCTACCGTCATACAAAAAAAAAATGCGAATGGTTTTCCTCGCAACCATCTCCCCCGCCCTTGAAGGATTTCCTTCAAAAAATAACTAAAACAACTAGAGCTAAGATCAACTAACAAATAACTAACTAACACTAAGATTACCTAAATTCAACTACAATTTTAATCTAGAAAGCTAATTTAAATTATGGAAAAGGCAAGGGGCACAAACGGACAACAGGACTTAGGTAAGACCCAACCGTGGTCTTAACGCGAGCTATCCTAATTATTCCGTCGGAACCGGGAAAGACCTCTTCGACAATTCCTAACGGCCAGTGGAGAGGCGGCGCATTCTCCTTAGTGAGCACAACTACAGTTCCTACAGCTAAAGGCTCTGTCGCTGTGTTCCATTTTTGCCGAGACTGCAAAGTATGCAAGTATTCCATCCTCCATCGTTTCCAAAACGATTGCACTAACCGATCTAATAATTTGTGGCGTGCGGAAATGCTAAGTCTGTTCTCATCAATATCCGCGGCGAGCAGATACCTTAGAGGCGTTAAATTCAAAAAATGTGCTGGAGTTAGAGCCAGCGGTTCCGAGGGGTCACTAGATAACGTCCGACAAAGTGGGCGGCTATTCATTACGCATTCAATTTGAGCGAGCACCGTACTTAGCTCTTCGAAGGACAGAATTTGATCTCCTATTACTCGGTGTAAGTGGCTCTTTAGACTCTTGATATTGGTCTCCCAATTGCCTCCAAAATGACGTTCAGAGACCACTCAATGCGGTTCTCGGCTAGAATGTGAGCGAACTCCGGATTACAATACTTGCTAGCTAAGAGCTCATGTAGTTCCGATAGAATACGTTTTGCACCGACGTAGTTCGTACCGTTATCCGAATATAATTTACTTACAGGGCCTCTGCGGGATAGAAATCTTTTAAATGCACCCATAAAGCCTGCTGTGCTTAGATCACCCACGAGTTCTATATGCACTGCTCGAGTAGTTAGACATACGAAAATGCAGACGTAAGCCTTTGTGGATCTTATACCACGCCCGCGAGTGAGCGTGACCTTAAACGGACCAGCAAAATCAGACCCGGTGTGCGTGAAGGGCTTTACCGATTGTATCACTCTACAAGATCTAAGCTCCGCCATTTCCGGAAATGACGGCTTGGGGCGTGCCCGAAAGCAAGCTATACATCTGTGCACCTGATTGCGTATTAAACTACGTGCAGAAAGAATCCAATAATTCTGACGCAAGATCGACATCAATAAATCGGGGCCAGCGTGTGAGTTCAATTTATGATGGTAATCGACTAATAAGTTCATGATATGGTCTTTACGCGGTAAAACTATAGGGTGCCGTTGGTCGAAACTAAACCGCGAGTTGGACAAGCGTCCACCTACCCTTACAATCCCATCCTGTAAAATGGCTTAAGGCGTTGAAAGGCACGACTACAAGCTCTATTCGATTGTAATCTTGTAATTTCTTCAGAGAAGTGCGCACGTTGAAGTTTACGTAACACTAGCGACTCGGCATAGTTGTAATCGGACGCTAAGACATACGAACGTCGCGGTAAAAGCTTCGCGAATCGACAAACGTAAATTACGCTACGCAATAATTTCGACCGAGAGGACAAGCGGTTCGCCAGAGCAATGATTGGAGAAACCTCGCTCGAAACGTTCGCCACCAGAGCGTGTCTCTTCTCTTCCGGCGGTTGTGACACTGACGAAGGTTCGAAATCGGTTATTGGCCATTACGAGGGATCCAAGTGAACCCAAGAAGATCCGTGGAACCAAAGCGGGTGGTCCATTATTTGCATCGGGGTGAGTCCCCGGGATAGACAATCGGCAGGGTTTTCCGTACCGGATACGTGATAAAAGTTCCGCGTTTCTAACTCGTCTTGGATCTTGGCCACTCGGTTCGCGACAAACGTATCCCAACGGTGGGGTGAAGAATGAACCCAACATAAGGCGACGGTGGAGTCGGAAAAGGCAAATATCCTTTCTATGTGAACTCTATCCCTACATGCGCTGATAACTGCGGTAATAAGCTTGGTGAGTACTAATATTGCGCAAAGCTCTAAGCGCGCCAGAGAGACAACCTTACGGGGGAGACTCTCGACTTAGAACTAATGAGGCTAATCGAATTTCTACCATTATTCTGGACATGGAAATATACAACGCCCCCGTAAGCCTTCTCGCTGGCGTCTGCAAACCAAACGACCGTTATGCTACTATTTCTATCGACGTTTATATGACGCGGTATTTTAATTTCTCTTAGTAAAGGAAGTTCCTCTCTAAAGCGCTGCCACAAACGAGCAATGCTGTCAGGCGGCGAATCATCCCAATCGCATTCAAATAACCAAAGTTGTTTAATCAAAAAGCTTAGCGTATAATACCACTGGAGCTACGAAACCCATGACATCCCATAATCTAGCAACGCATGATAGTATTGTGCGCTTTGTGCATTTCTCTACGGGCGGATTTACCTTAAGGCTAAACACGTCGGACTCTGGTGACCAACACAGACCGAGCACCTTGTGTGTATCGGAATCGTCGAATTCCTTTATCGCCGAAAGACGGTGTGATAGTGGGATTGTATCTAAAACCAGACGCGAATTACTAGTCCACTTCACAAGATCGAATTGACCCGATTTCATGAGCCTTATAACCTCGGCGGTGGTTAGGGTGGCCTCCTCCACGCTATCGACCGAGTATACAAAATCATCCATATATAATCCGCTCTCAATTGCCCTCTTAGCTTTAGGGTAAGAGGGACCTTCATCGTGGGCGAGCTGTTTCACCGTGAGTAACGCATGAAATGGGCTCGACTTTAAACCAAAACAAACTCGGTTAAATTCAAACACCATTAGAGGTTCCTTTGGGTTGAAACGATATAAAATGCGTTGGAATCTACGGTCGCATTCACGGACCCCTATGCAAAGAAACATTTGGCGAATATCGGCGGATAGTGCTATACTAAACAAACGAAAATTGGCTATTATATTAAATAAACTGCCCTGTAAATTTTGGCCACTATAGAGGATATCGTTAAGCGACAGGTGAGTGCTAGTTTTAGCGCTAGCGTCGAGCACTACACATAACTTAGATGTAAGTTTGTCCTCCCTAATGACCCCGTGGTGTGGTATGAAATACGACGGTGTGTCTTCGTAGTTATCTAATTTCGAAGCCACGAGTGATATGTAACCTTCTTTTATATATTCGTTAATGACGCCGTCGTAAGCTTCCTTTAACTGGGGCGAAGCGAGCATCCTACGCTGCAAGCTGTAGAAACATTTTTCCGCCATTTGACGCGAATCGCCGAGAGATAAAACATCTCCTTTAAAGGGTAGCGCTACACTATATCTACCGTCGCGATCACGAACGGTCGTGCGGACGTAAATTTCCTCGCATAACCTGTCATCTGAACTAGCTATGGGTGGGACGTTCACCTCCTCCATCTCCCAAAATTTGCGGACTAACGACTCGAGCGGTTCGACAGCCATACCACAATAAGAGGTTGCCGAAATACTATCTAGGATGGGGGCGGAGCCAAGGATCACATAGCCCAATACGGTTTCCAGTGCGTAAGGCGCGGTATGCGAGGAGTTGCCCATGACCTTATTGTTTAACAAAAGATGAGGGAAAAGCGATGCTCCAATGAGCATGTCTATGTTTCCAGGAACGGCGTAAGTGTCGTCCGCCAGAGTCAAATTTTTAAATTCAATCATTGCCGAGGTGTCAACCGAGACGGTTGGCAACCGTTCAGTGACCCTATCTACTACTAGTGCATTTATATCAAAGTTAACATCACGATCTATCCGAGAATAAAATTTTAAATTTATATATCCCTGTGTCGCTTTACTAGTACCTCCGATGCCTTTAACTACAGGACATGAAAGTGACCTATTTATTACTAAGCCTAAGCGCTGACAACATTGTCGCGTTATAAAGCTATTTTGGGCTCCGCTGTCCAGCAGTGCACGGACGCTTTGTTCGTTTCCACGCGAATCCCTAACCAAAATACGCGCCGTACCCAGTAACACGGTTGAAGGAGGTTGTGCTCCCATATTTGCCAATGAGCACAGAGCGACATCACCAGGTCGACCGCTAGAATCGTTGACCTTAGTAGGGGTGAATTCCTTGTCCGCTTTACTTGACGCCGCTATGTTGCTATTTTCAAAATGTAATAGCGTGTGATGTTTCCTGGCGCACTTGCTACATACGGAACTCGAATTGCATTTTGCAACTAAATGCTTATCACTTAAGCAGTTCAGACATAGGTTGTTTGTCTTTACTAACTTATAACGTTCGCTTGGTGAATATTTACGAAAAGTCGCACAATTATATAAATTACCGTGTTTATCTTTACATACGATACAAGTATGCTGAAGGGATGTTGACGTAGCGGTTACTTAAGTTAACGACCCTGCTATTTTAGATGGTTGAGTCTGTCTACGGTCGACGCACCTTTTAATCTCTTGTTTAACGTTCGGAGAGCGCTGCATCACCTTTATTTGATCTCGCACGTACGATGCTAATGACTGAAAGGAAGGCATCTCCGAACTACGATGCTCCATTTCAAACACACGCACGGTGTCGGGGTCTAATTTCTTTAATGCAATATGGAGAAACACCACGTCCATAAGGTCATTAAACTTCAAATTCTTAAGTGCAGCCACCGATGCCACAAATTTATCTAGAAACTGCTCTAAGCCGTTGATGTTCGCGGATGATATAGGTTTAAGATCGAATATCTGGTTCAAATATTCGGAAGCTAACATTCTCCTATCTTCATATTTAGTTTTAAGCGTTTCAAATATTAATAAGTAATTGTTTGCTGTAGGTGTAAAACCCGAGCAGATCGACTGTGCTCTGCCACTAAGTTTATTAATTAAGTAATATAATTTTTCAGCGTCCGATAACGATGGGTTGTTGTGTATATTGTTTTGAAAACTACTGAAGAAGAAGGGCCACGTCTTAATATCACCATTGAATACCGGAATATCTATTGGCGGCAACCTAATTGAGTCACGAGGACGTACCTGTATTTCCGGCTTTGCTTCGCTTTGAGATTGTAGGAGTTTTGCAGTTCTTTTCACGCGACACAACATATCTTCGAATGCCAGCAGCGGTTGGTAGTTCACTATGTATTTCGGGTCGCTTTGTAATTCCAAATGATTAATTTGGTCTAATATTCTTTCGTATTCTATCCGCAAGGAGTCTATCATTTCGATTTCATTCAAAAAGGTTTCCCGCACTGCTTCTATATTAATTTTCTTTATATAATCACTTATATTCTGCATACGCGAAAAGAATATGTCCCTCTTGGCATAAAGCGTTTTAATTTTGATTTCACTTCCACTAACTGCCATTTTAAATTATTATAGTGAAGTTATATTAATCACAATTAATCTCACACTCATAAACGATGGACGATGGACACTCGGTATGCCGTATTACGTAATTAAATCGAACACCTGTTGCAGTCGAGGCGATGCGTCGTTTGCTACACTCAATAATTTTATCAGAATTGTGGGGTAAGCGTATCAAACGGTTGCTATCACACTGTTTCAATTTTAAAGCTTTAAATTTAACCAAATACGAGCGCTATGAAATAAACAATTCTGTTTGCGAGTGCCTGATCAAATTTAAATTTAAACGAACACTATTTACACTATTTACGAACACTAATTATTCGACCAGAAAATGGTTGGATAACCACTAAACACCAATCCAGATCCTGCTCGAAGGACCATAAAATGGTGGAGCCACGTGTTTAAGGCTGCCGAAAATCTAGTTCCCCGGTCGAACCTTAAACCTATTACGCGAGATATTAACTAAAGTGGACTGTATATGCGATTGCTTCTACGCTTACGTAAAAGCGACTACTATAGCATGCGGTACAATGCACTCGCTCTTCCCTAAACTAAAACTATTACTTGCCAAATCGATGAAAGGAATCCTGCTTGATTAGGAAAACACAAAGTTGGAGCGGGTTAAAACTATTATCAAGCAGGTATAATAATGGATATTGACTCACCGGAGTTCTTCTATCCTTTAGAGCACTATAGCGGCGACTTCCGGAACTTCTTCTGGACAGACACTCTGGGGCCCCAGGGGGTGCGTCGGGAGAGAAGCGTTGTAGTTCAACGACGGCTGCGGCAGGAAGAAAGAGAGAGCCGCGCATCGGTCTCGCGTGCCTTATATATCCTCGGCTCCGATGATTACGTGATGTTCTAGAATCATCTTCTTTCCCCTCCCACCCCACCACCCCTATGTCTCGATAGGAGGGTACGAATGATATCGTTTTGGAAAGGAATAACGATTCGGCAAGTCCTACCGTCATACAAAAAAAAATGCGAATTGTTTTCCGCGCAACCAATTACTATTACTAATTAGTAACTACCTTATAAGAAAAAGTAACCAGTCCTTTCTAGTATATATTCGTAGTTGTAATTTTTTCAGTAGTAGTAGATTTCATAATTATTATATTGTTATATATATAATTATACGATCTGTAATATCTACATTTATTAATGATTTTTTATATTTAAGCGAATGCTACTAATGAATACATTGAACAAAACTTTTTTAACGGATTTTATGCGTTTGATTAAACTTATTCTTAATTCCAGACATTTCGGATGCTATGAGGCACTTATGGTTACGGAAAAAACTGAGGTCGTTTATGTCCTGATGTCAAAGTTAACCCCGAAGTTACTCTTCAGACTTTTTAGTTAATAATTTTGATCCGATCTACGCACAATGAGCAAACTGTGTCCTAAGTTTTGCAAAGGCTTGGGTTTAGTTTTAATTTTATTAATTTCAGTAACCCAAGCAGGTAGAAGTACCCAGCCACCTTATCTATTAAGAAAAGGAGTTTTTAATTTCAATAGTCTGAATTGATGTTTTTTCGCGAGGATTCGTGGTTTATCAAATTTAATGTAATGGCGGGGCCCGTCTAGGATAATACTTTTTGGAGTGGTGGTTTTTATTGATCTTTAAATACATACATTTCTCTTCTTATTTCTTACACACACTATGTTTGTGTGGTAGAAGCAACAGTTGTAGTAATTGTTGTACTTTTTATTACACATTCATCCGTTGATTACTCACTAAAGGGTGCACGGAAAACCAGCTTCTTGAATAATACCACGAAATTTTGCGTGTGAGTGTAATCCTTTTATGTCAAATCCGTAAACATACGCCGTTTGTTGCAATGTTTTCATTTTGTTAAGCATTAAGTTTATCTTAGTTCTGTATTTTTAAGTGAATAAGTCTATAATTTCTTTTCTAACATGAGGGTTGGTGTTTATTTTAATAATTAAATTTTCTCTCTTACTTTCCTCTTATTATAACTTTTACTACTACTAAAACTTATGATCAAACTGCACGGATGACCATTACATTTATTGTCCTTTTTGTTGTTTCGTAGAATTAGGTGGACGCATTTATTACATCGTCTTTAAATTAACTATTTCGCTATTCCATGTGTAACATATGAAAATTTCGATTGTTTAACGATTAGGGATTTTCGCGGACAGGGTAGTTGTTAATATGCAATAACTTGCAACTTATTTAACTATACCTATTTGCATATAACACAGCTATGGTTGTAAACATGCTTGGCGGAAAAATAGTGCCGCGGTCAATACTAACCAAGTAACTGCCTTACCGAATTAAATAAATGCTTTATTTACGAACTAATAAAATGCGTAAACAAAATCAAGCTAACTTTTAAAGAATAAGGGTGACAAACGGACACACAGTCCATCCGACAATAAGTGGGTGCCGTGGTCCACAGTTATCTACATCTTTCCTGGATTAAGAATCAAAATACTTATGCGTTGTCACCCCTGAGCACCAGACAGAATGCCTAGATTCCAATAAAAAGGGTCTCTGGTTATCTTTCTTTTATAAAATTGGGTGATAAACGAGTACACAGTTCACCTGGTGGTAAGTGGATGATATGGCGCATAGATAACCACATTTATTATAAATTAAGAATTAAAGTGCAAATGCGTTTTCAACCCTGAGGACTAAGATAGAATGACTTAAAAGGGGTAAAAGGGGTCTCCAGTTCTTTACACATATGAAACAAAACGAAGCAGTATTTTACTGTGGTATTCTGTGAGAGCGTGGTCCTTCACGGGTCAAGCCGACCCATTCTTGCTACAACGGTAATGTAGCTGCAGCGTGGCTGTGCCAAGTATTAAAATGTAATTTTAAGGTGCAAACTTCTTTAGCGGCGTTGTACACTTTTTGTAATGGGTAAAAATGTTAAACTCGCGTCAGGACACGTGACCCTGATCGAAAATGCTTAAGATGGATGGAGAGAGAGAGACAGCCGGCGCGGCGTAGGAGAGGAAGTATCTCCCTCTCTTTCTACAGCGCGGCGAAAATGTATTCCTGCGCCTACTGTTTCTTTTAGGCAGCGCAGGGCGCTTGCGCGAATGTTCGTGTGTAATAATTAAAGCAATTCGTGCAAAATTATTCGCCAATCATTCCAAAATATCAAAAATGTACAACGTTAATATTCAAGTTTTCACTAACTACTAATACGGGGTAACTTCTTTATCACAAGAAATGACGTCCCTATAGAATGGATAGAAGGAGGATGAAGTAATCACGGAGACTGCACACTTCGCGATCATGCATGGTGGGCGCGCTTAAAATATCACGACTTTCATGCTTTCGCGGCAAGTACAGCCTCATTACCGACGATCTTGTATGATTCACTTTATGGGACGTTATCGTAGTGTGAACTTTTCTATCCAGGGTGTTAAGTGCAATCTAAGACCACCTGAATATGCCAAAGGTATACATGAGGACAGACATGACCCAAATGTTATATGCGTATGTCTTATTAACACCGGACAAAAGACTGTTAAGCACGTTCGTCAAGCGTTCATATAACAGGTTGCAAACTGACTGTTTCATACCACCCTCATAGATAGCGATGTACTGTGTCTTTAAGTTGACGGAAATAGATAAATCTATACCCTCAGAGTTACAACCCTTCCGCTTTCAATATAGAGGACCGCACATTTATCCGTTGTCAGCTTCATTCTAATAGAATTGCTAAAATCACAAATATTAATAATAAAGGTGTCCGGTTATCTTCCCTCACCATACGAAATACACCAGCACTGAGCTGCTATTTTACGATGGTATTCTGTGAGAGCGTAATCTTTTATCGGTCTAGCCGACCCATTTGTGCTACAACCATAATATAGCTGTAGCATGGCTCTACCACATATAAAAATATAATGATCAAAATTAAATTTAGAATTTTTATTCATAATATGTACTACTAAATTCTTTTACTCAATAATATGACGTTTGTGGCTTGTAACAGCCACAAAATTTTTTTTAAACTTTAGCAGCGCTATCAGGTTATAGTAGGTTATAGTAAGTAGAAGATTCACTACGTGCAATCGCACGATCTATCATCCATCCTTTATTTTATATTTTACATGAGTATGTTTAATAATAATATACTCATGAAGCCCCGGTGCCGAACGTTACAAGAACACGAGACGTTTTTGAAGAAAAACTTCTTTAAAGCACGCTTGACTTGGGGAGTAGGCCGGTGACTCGTGTTCACCACACTCGTGTTACGAAAGCGTTATGAAAAGTACGATCGGGCGAGCCGAACGGGAGTTGAATAGGGGATATAAGCAAGAGAGAGCAGTGCGCGCACTGCTCTCTCTTGCTTATATGCACGTTTTCTTTCTCTCTTTCTCTCATAGCCAGTTAGTTTTCTTTTTGAACAATTTTATGAATTAATATTGTGTTCGATACATTAAATATACGTTTAAAGTGAATAATATATATATACACACGTATATATATATATATATATATATATATATATATACCCCTATATAGAGAGAGAGAGAGAGAGAAGATTTTACTTTAGTAGTGTAGTCACAAGTACACTCGTTTTACTAATACTAAGAATATAATAATAATACTATAAATTTTTTCTACAACGGCGATCAAAAAGTTTCACTTCAAAGAAATTAGTTCATTTGTTTCCCTATTTGCTTCTGCTTGCAGATCAAACGAAGATGCAACAATTCGGTGGTAATTGTTCATTTTTGAAATTACTTTTCGAAATCTTTTTACAATTCACCAGCAAAATCATTGAGATTTATCAAAAGTTTATAATTATATAACTTACCTAAAATTTCGTTTGTCAAAAGTCGACTTTTCATCACAGGGATGGAAAAATATTCAATGAAAAATACTCATGTAAATTCCTTTATATTTCTTCTTTTATATTCCATTAGATAAACGATAGTACGTTTCGTGTTTTATTATCTGTATCGTGCAAGTCTTTCGTTTAAAATAATAAAAGAGACTTTATGACTCACAGCGACAAGTATACAACCTTTAAAAATGTACAATTGACTATTTAGTAAAACAGCACCAGTTCGCAGTTTAAAGAAAAATAAAGAACCAATTAAATTATGTGGGATATTTTCAGGCTTTTTTCAAGCGTTTTATATGTGTAATTGTGATTGTTTTTAAAACTTTTTACAATCACGACCAATACTTAGCCGTGGGTATAGACTGAATAAACTTGGATGTAGGCATATTAAAACCCGTAATTTGGGATAATCCCAAATCATCGATGGGGACCTCCCAATGTGACCTGTTTGAACTTTTAAATTTAATACTTTAATTTTTTCGATATATGACAAAAGTTCCTTTAATTTCAGACAGGTTTATGGAGAAAATAGTCGAAATTTATTCAATGCAACCTTTATTTTCTTGGAAAGTACTTACTGTTCAACCAAAATAGAAATATATTGGTCCTTCAAACTACTTTTTATTGCATAAATATTAAGAGCAATTATTCCAGTCCCTTGTTTTTTTTAAATATGTATGTGAATACCGCCGTCTATGAACAAATGCATCACTAAGGGAATGGCACATGCGTTGCCGGCATTTTAAAATGGGGTAGAATTCTTGAAGGTCCCTATATTGAAACGGTCCGAAAAATCTCTAATGGTAGTCGCTTCCAAAAAGGAAGTTGTGCAAAAAAAGAAAATCTCTTTTAAATGGCACAGTGGTGGACCGCCAGTCATCCAGATGGAGTGGATGGTAACGCGAGTTTTCACGATGTGCGATGGTAAAATTGTGCGGCTGGTGCGGCGGCTTTCTCCGTGGTGAATGCGATAAAATACGCAAATAGATGCAACATCTCTTCGCAGTCCCAGTGAGTCAAGCCGATCGAAAAGAGCTCGGTCGCCGACGATAGAAACGGCTCTGCGCTAGATACAATCAAACGGAAGGAGTTGACACTGAGGAGTCCCGGCTCAGAGACGGGAACAGTAATCCATGTGCAAACAAAGTGAAAAAAAAGAACAAAGTGATTGCTGGTTTTTATTCATTATATGGATTTAGACAAGTGATTAGGGTTATTGATTGCCACATATTCTAATCCCGAAAGTCGCTGGAAACATCGGACAATACTACATGAACAGGAAAGAATACAGTTCAATAAATGTACAAGTAAGTTTTATAGCACCTAGCTAGCCTATCTTTGTCTTAAACGTACTTAGTTATTTTCTTGAATTCAATACGATCCCCCAATCTATTATTTCATATTAAAGAAGTTATGAGTGCTTTGTTCCAGGTTGTGTCAAATGCAAATTTAGAGTTCATGAATACAGTGGCACATTGGTAAGGCTGCACACATGACTCAATGACTCAAGAATATTTAATGAAAGTCGCATTAAAACAAACGTTTGAGCAGTCATAATTTAAAGGCAGACTTCTCGGAGATTCTGGTTATGCTTGTACTCCTTATTTATTCACTCCTATCTTGCGTCCTAATAAACAATAGGAAGGAATGTACAAAAGGAAGGAATGAACAATGCTTTGAAAGGAAGCAAAGGTTTCGGTGTTTACTGCGAGGACTAAATACTAAATAAGAGGATACAAAACTATATACATTGCAATGCAAAAGCAAGAACTGCTTGAGGATGTAGTATAAGGAGATGATGAAAATGTACCAGTCACACAATTAGTAAATAACTTCGTTAGAGGAAATTCTGTTCCGACAGCATTTATTAACGATTTAAAAAAAATATATACAAAAATTTCATGTAGAAAAGATTTTATTTATCAAAAAAAACAAAAAATGGTTATTTAAATAATTTTGCCATTATCGCTCTTTTCTTAATTCTAAAATTTCGTTACAAATAATATTAAAAATGTTTATATTTAAAATGAATTACCGAGCGCGCGCGCTCAGCGTACGATCGTGTGCATTTGAACAAAGTATACTGCGGAAACGTACTGCGAAGCAAAATGATACAGTGCAAAAAATGTAAAATGTTTGTGTCCTTGAATAAGGATGACAATATAGTAAAGTGTAAAGGTGTATGTGAGGCGGTTTTTCACAAGAAATGCGTGCAATCCAATAAACAATTTCTGCATACGTCATTCTGCGATGAGTGTCGAAAAACCAGCCCTTTGCAGCCAGCACAGGACCCAAAACTATCGATAAACCCTAGTGAACTATCCGGTGAGAAGGTATTAGCTGAAGCGAACAAAAAGTTTGAAGTTATTTACAATATGGAGAAAAAAATTGAAGACCTTTCTACTAACGTAGAATTTTACGCCGAAATGTATCAAACCTTAATAACATTCAAGGAAGAATCACAAAAACGAATCAACTCATTAGAACAGAAAAATATCTACTTAGAGAAGTGCAATAAAGTGTTGGAAGAATGGGTCCAGGAGCTGGAGATTAAAGAAAGAGAGAAAAATGTAGAAATTCAAGGGATGGAAATGCACAAGGACGAGAATATTACGTCTGAAATTAAAGAAATAACCTGTAAGCTAAACTTAAATCCGGATGATATCGAAGAAGCACAGAGGGTAGGTCAAGAAAAAGTTAGTGATAAAAAAATTAAAACCGTCGTGGTTAAACTGTGGTCTAAAAACGCCTGTAATAGCTGGATGTTAGCCAAAAACGATATAAATTAACAAATAATAAAATTTATGGCAATGGCAGCGAAAACCCCGTATTTATTAATGAGGATTTGCCAAAATACAAGCGCCAACTTCTATGGGCCGTCAGAAATAAACTAAAACCAAAAGGCTATAAATATATTTGGGTCCAAAACAACAACATCCTAGTAAAAAAAGAGCAGTGAAGAAAAGAAGATCTACAACATAAAATCGGAAGATGACCTAAATAAATTCGAAGATTATAACTAATAAATAAATGCGATGCGCTCACAGTACGCGCGGAGCGCCGAATACACACTAAGTGCATTTAACACCAACGTTCACCCAAACGGATATATTTTTTTTCAGATATTATATATAAAAGATGTAACGATATTTCAGATCTGAGTAATGATTCCACATAAAATATAAATAATATTCAAATTATTCATCTGAATATCAAGTAACTTCGGAAACATTTTAATGAATTACTAGTTTTATTGGAAGAACATAAATACAGGAAAGATATATTAATATTAAGCGAAGTAAATATTAGAAAAGAAGAGCTATCGTTATATCAAATAACAGGATTTAACTCCTTTATAATATCAAGAGAAACTACCAGAGGTGGAGGGATATTAATCTATGCCCGTGATAAACTTAGCTTCGATGCTTGGAGAGTTCCTACAGAGGCACTAGAAATGCTACACGGACGGCTAAAAATAGGAAACAAGACAACTCATATTATCGCCATGTATAGACCACCACAAAAAATAAATTATTCTTCATACATCAATTGGAGACCACGTTAAAATCTATTCCAATATCTGATAATGTAATATTGATTGGTGACACCAATATAGATATTCTAAAAGATAAAATTAATCCAACAACAACGAAGTACAAAAACACCCTGTGTGCCTACGGCTTATTGTGTTCCATACCGAGTATAGAGATAACACGTGAAGCGGTTGTGGATGGACGGAACGAGACATCGTGCTTAGATCACCTGTGGATGCGTGCGGGACGGAACGAGTGTGAGCCGTCATCGTTCGTGCTCGAGACGAAAATCTCCGATCACTATGTGATTGGAAAATAGTGGTAAATTTAAGTGATAACTGCAGTATAAGGACTCAAACTAGTAGGGACAATAGTGTGCGGAAATTACTTAATGAAAATTTTATAAAACAAAGGCTAGACTCGTATAACTGGGCGCAATTATCGGATATAACATGTCCACTTGTGTTATTTCAAACATTATGTACTGTGTTTGATAGGATATATAGGGAAAGTACAACTGTAGTAACAACTTGTAATAAAAGTTTAATAAGACAACCATAGATAGATAGATATTTATATAAAATGATATTAAGACGAGACTATTTGTATAGAGTATGGAAATGTGAACCAAAAAATATGAATAAGCGATTAGAATATACAAAATTTAGAAATAAAGTAAATAAAACTACAATTAAGGCTAAAAATAAATATAGACAGATGGAAATAAAAAATGTAATAGGGACTTTAAGAAAATATGGGCAAAAATAAACCAGTGGCTGGGGCGAAATAAAGTAAGTCTAGATGATGTAATATTGCGGCATTTAGGTAAGACAGAAAATATGATACAAATATGTACAAATTTTTCTAAAACATTTACTGAAGAAATTAAGGGAATAAAGCATAAATGTAAAATTAAATTTTTAAATAGAAGACAACATGTGAATCCGAGTGTGGTGAGTTTTAGATACATGATGCTGTGCTCTTTAGATGTATAAAAGGTTATTAATAATTTGTCATGTGAAAAAGCCCGTGGATTAGATGGAATTAGGATAAAAGACATCAAATATATACGGAAACAATTAAGTCCTGTTATAGCAAATTTTATGAATATGTGTACGTTGAAAAGTATTTATCCCGATCAGTTAAAACATGCTATTATAAGCCCTATATATGTCAGGAAACCACTTATAATATGTTAATTGTAGACCTATAGACATATTATCTATTATTGATAAAATTTTTGAAAAAATTATTGTAAGCCAAATTTCTAAATTCTTGGAATGTCATATTTTGTCAGACGCTCAGCACGGTTTCCGCCCGAGGCGCAGTACAGTTTCAGCACTAACGGAATATGCCGATTATTTAAACGAGTCTTTGGACGCTGGTAAACAAATTATAACACTTTTTATAGATTATAAAAAGGCGTTTGACACCCTGGATCATGACATTCTACTACAGGCGATGAATGAATGTGGAATACGAGGGCCTACGAATAAATGGTTTCGGTACTACCTGAGTAATAGGAAAATGCGTACGATGATAGCTGGTGTGACTGGTGAGGATATGCATGTAGATCTGGGGGTGCCGAATAGATCAGTATTTGGTCCATTAGGATATGTGATGCATGTGAATAGTGTGTCAAATGTCGTAAACAAGTGCCGAGTTTTTATGTATGCCGATGATATGTGTATTGTTTATGCTTCCAAGGATATATCCGAGATACAAAGCTGTGTACAAGAAGATTTTGAAAGTATAACTAAGTGGGCACACGATAATGGAATTATATTGAATATGTCGAAAACCAAGTGTATACATACACTCACCATACAATCGACAAGTTAAAATCATTAATAAAGAACAGATACATATAATTGGCCACTAATATGAATGCCTACATGCTAATAAAATCAACTGCAGGTGTGATAAATTAGATTATGTCAATACATTTAAATATTTAGGCTTAACTATTGATCAAAATTTTAGCTGGAAAACGCATTTTAATGACATATTTAATAAATTAAGATCCATGGTATGTAAGTTTTATCAATAAAATGCAGTTGTAGACAAGCACACGTTACGCATTGTGTATTATGCGCTTACCGACTTAATGATTAGCTATGGACTTATTGTATATGGGCGGACGTTTTGCACCCATTTAAAAAATAAATAAATTTACAAATAAGGCTGATTCAGTACCTAGTGACCAAAAAAGTTAAAGATAATTGTGGACAGGACTATAGTAACTTATTTCCAATTTGTAAAATACTGCCTGTAGACAAAAAAAATCGGCATACGTCACTACTATAGTAACGAGTATAAAAGATATGTTAATAATAAATATGATACAAGAAGTGTAAAATGTAAAATGTTTGTTAAACCGAGAATGAATAATTATTATGGGGAAAGATTATCGAAATTTCTAATACCTAAGATATTTAGTAAATTTGAACTTTTGAGAGGGAGTCCGCAACTCAGTAAAAATGTGTTGAAATCAAAACTCAAATAGTTGTTTCCTTATAACAGAAGTATATCATTGTTTTAATTACTGCCTGTGTTGGTTACAATTATAGTGTAAAGAAATACTTAATAAATGTGTATAATCAATATTATAAGTAAATTAGTAGTATACTTAGAAGATATTATGTTGAAAATCGAGCGTGTCTCGCCATCAAACGTAAAAGTTTGGCGAGAATAGCTATGAAGCCTATTCTTTGTGATAAATAAAATTTTAAAAAAAACTTAGTTTTTCCACCGAGTCCGAAAACAACACGACGAACAAGGAACAACACGTAACACTTATCTCTTGTCAAACTCAAAATATTGCCTGTCACTGTCATCAAGCATTGCGTTCAATAAGTGGGTTGCCATAGCGCAAGCGTTAATCCCGGCGTAAGGAATGTATAGTTAGTCCGAGGTTACTGCATGTTTATTAATAACTCAGTTACTCTGAGATAAGCCAGTCTAAGTGTTACTTCGAATTAAGCTTGGAATAAGCAATTTTTATTAATAAGACAGTTGATGATTAACGCAGATCGGATTGTATCTCAATCGAAGGTAGAAATTAAGCAATCAGTTGAGAAGTAGTATCGAATGCAGGATAAATATGATCACTTATTATTTTTGAACGTGTGTTTGTTACTGTTCTGTTCCAATGCGGCTAATTGAATAACGTATTTTAAATTTTAGGCTTTTGTATTTATGAAAGAATTAATTAAAACGGATTGGACGGAAATCCAAGCTCACGAAGAATTTATTGGACCGAAACTATTTACGGTGAGTGTTTTAAAATATAATAAAAAAAAATATGTTACGGAAATTCATAAAATTAAAATTCAAAAATTTAATAATAACTAATAAATTAATAATTAGCGGAACTTTTTAATGTTTAACGCAGTATTAAATTTAATTTTTCTCTAGTTTCCCGTTGATTCGTATACAAAGGACTTTATTGTAGCATTATCAGGCGAATATGCATCTTTGGAAATAACCGACGAATATGGACGAAGTCCTACTATCGAGAAAATTGTTGATACACGTCAGTCCCAGGTAATGCTTAAATTAAATACGGTCGTGGCGGTATTATACTTCTTTTTAAAAACGCTGATATTAGCATCTCTTCTGCTCTGCGTCATCTGCTTATGGCATTATGCAATTTTGCAGATGCAATCAAATCATCTGCCTTTGATGGGCACCAAAGAGGATGGGATAAAAAATTCCATTCCATGCAGCATCACCTCAGCTACAGAATCAGCAACAACGCTGGGATCATCCGACAAGAAGCAAACCCGCCCCTGCATACTACCCGTATGCAAAAAAATCACATCTCATCCCAATCAGCTGACCTGTAATGCCAAACATGGCGGCAATCCGCAGTATGCAACCGCGACGAGAGCGAGAGTGAGAGTCGAAAGGGGCATCAATGTAGACCTGATATCCGTCCGGATAAGAGGTCAGCAGAAGATCCAACAGGAAAGGTACATGATCTTAACATTGCGACAACCTGCATAACGTAACTGCGATAAGAGAGTGAGTGGCACCGTACTCGGCGGAGATCTGATATCTGATATCTGGGAGCGACGCACGTGAAAATTTTTAGAATAATAAAAGAAGACTATTATCACTATTTAATTATATTGCAAACTATTTGACATATATTATAGCTATTTAAATACAAATAGAAAGAGTGAATGAATTAGGTCCGTTTTTTTATTACATAATTATTTTAGATTCAGAGTTGTGTTTTTTATTAATTATTGTAAAGTGTATTTATCTTATTGTAAATAAAATAAATACTTATTGAAGTAATTGTTTTCTTTTACAATTTTTTCGGAAAAAAATCGCTTTTAGCAATTTCACCATGGAATTTAAAATATATAAAACAAGGTGAATGTACACACTTACACATATACTATTAGCTTACTTAACAATAATTCTAACAACATATTACTTTATACAGTTTGGTTGCGCGGAAAACCATTCGCGTTTTTATTTTTGACGGTAGGAACTTGCCGAATCATTATTCCCTTTCCCAAACGATATCATTCATACCCTCCTATCGACACATCGGGGTGATAGGGTGGGAGGGGAAAGAAGACGATTCTAGAAAATCGCGTAATCATCGGACCCGAGGATATATAAGACACGCGCGACCGACGCGCGCCCGCTTCTTCCCGTCGCAGCCGTCGTTGAACTACAACGCTTCTCTCTTCCCGCGCGCTCGTTTGGAAACACCTCACTAGTGGAAACCGCTTTGGCCTGGAAGCAGTCGAGCTCCAGGAACCCGCCTCACCTCGTGTGAGATATCGTCGCGCACCGCCTCTCTCCGGAGTGTTCCAGAAGTCGCTATAGTGCTCTAAAGGATAGAAGAACCCCGGTGAGTCAACATTCCTTAATTTACTGCCTGATTAATATTTAATAATTGTTTAACCGCTCCAATTCTGTATTCTCCCCATCAGGCAGGATTCCTTTCATCGATTTGGCAAGTAATAGTTTTAGTTTAGGGAAGAGCGAGTGCATTGTACTGCATGCTATAGTAGTCGCTTTTACATAAGCATAGAAGCAATCGCAAATACAGTCCACTTTAGTTAATATCTCGCGTAATAGGTTTGAGGTTTGACCGGGGAACTAGATTTTCGGCAGCCTAAAACACGTGGCTCCACCACAGTTTCCATTCATAATTATTAAGATATTGTCATTTTAATGACACGCGTCACGTAGGCAATGGCTGTGGTGTTGTCTATTCTCAACAAAGAACCATGCCCATTTTCCATACATTTAAAACCTGATAGTGAAAGTTTATGTATGGTTATAAAGTATAGTAGAAAAACTGCGTGTAAGGTTAATAAATAATGTCATATTGTCATTTATACGATTTAAACGCTACGAAGTTCAAAAAATATTAACGTTACTTTTTAGGTTAGGATTTGCCATTACCAAATAGGTGATAAAAAAATAAATGTGCTTGAACTTATTACTAGCGCTCGAAGTTAAGATAGGATTACTTGCTGAGCTATGGTCTAAAAGTCTTTTTTCTTTGTGAGTTCCTTGAAAACAACTGCCCCTAAGTCACTAAGTGACTTAGGCCAACTGCCTCTAATAATAATAATAAAAAGGCGTAGGGAAGTGACGACCCCATCGCCCGCTGACGTAACAGTTATGTGACAAAACTGATACGTCGGCGCAGTCAGTCAGCACACTGCCAAGAGGTGTGAGCGCCGTGCCTAGGCAAAATTGTGGATGTAAAGGTCCGTTTGTGCATATGACCGAACCACGAAACGGTGCCGGGCTTGGGCGTGTCCCGTTATTTGGCGCCCATAAAATGGATGATGGCACAAAGAGAAACGCGCATGGGGCCGCTGCCTGGGGGTCGCCGGGGGCGCGTCTGGAGCTGGCGCTGGACGCGGCAGCTTGCGGGCCGCCAGCCGAGCGCGAGGATCTGCACGGTCACCTAGCAGCTCTCAGCATCCATCATCCCCACCAGAAGGCTTGGTGTCGGCTGGGTCTTCCCGGACTCAGCAAGCGGCACCCGCCGCTGGTGGAGCACGTTGCATGCGTTGGTCACAAACAATGAACGCTAACGCACTGCGGCCGTACTTTAGGGCAAAAGGGGAAGAAACTGGATGTTTGGCGTATCGGGCTAGGAGGCATCGTCTTTTTGGTGAGCTGGAGCCATCTTTGACCGTCACAGAGCAAAACCAGGCAGACCGAGTTCGGTATATCTTGAGCTCAAATATATTTGATGTCGCCGAACTCGAACGGCTACGACGTGATGTTTTTCCCTCATCGGATGAAAATGCTACGGCTGAGGATGCGGCGCCACAAATTGTAGAGCAACCCGCAAACGTGGATGCCACCGTGAATACCCCAGTTGTGGTTGATTCAAACGATGATGGAACAGTCACCCAGGAACTGGAATTAGAGCATATGAGGAGTACATTGGATGAGGTGATTGTAGAAACTATTGTAAGGGCTCTGCACCCAATGCTGTTGACCTATTTGGAAGCCAGCCGGAACCTTTGCTAGACGGGCTCAAATCTCTTTGGCGCCGCACTGGCAGTCTGCCGTATTATATGAGCCAAACTTTCCACGGCTGGACGCACTACTGGACAAAGAAGTGCTATCCCAGCCTAGAAAACAATAATTGAAGAACGTATCGCAAAGGCTAGGGCCCTCATCGGCGGACTGATATGCTTCAGGTCAGGCAATACCAGGCCAATTATTGTGCGCACCGTCAGGATGCTTGCTGAAACTAATGTTAGATTGTCTCAGCCGGATATAATGCAAAAACTGACGGAGCGCATAGACGACCTGAAGCAGAGGATCGCTGCTTGGGGAAAGCGGATTCGGCGATATACCGATAGGTCGACACGGTTCAACCAGAATCGTCTCTTCCAGAGTGATCAGAAGAGGCTCTATAAATCAAAGAAAAGGAGGAAGGAAAGTTCGGGGCTTGACGGGCTGCATCACTACTGGCTGAAGGGGTTCATGGTGTGTCACGCTGTGCTCGCCCGTCAGTTTAAAAAGGCTGTCAACCAGAAGTCGCTCTCGAGTCTCTTCACTACTTGGATCACTCATTTGGTTCCTAAAGATCCGGGTGCCACAGACCTGAGCAAATACCACCCCATCACATGTTTACCAATCATATACAAGACACTAACATCCATTTTGAGCGCGAGAATCACTCGTCACCTGGACTCAAATCAGGTGATGTCGCACGCTCAAAATGGATGTCGGGGCGGCGGTTATTGGCAAGGAGGTGAAACGCAACCGTCGGAACTTCTCCGCCGCCTGTATAGATTACAGAAAGGCATTCGACTCGGTGTCCCATACATGGCTAAAGAGAGTCCTCGAGCTGTACAAGATAGACTGTACAGCGTACAGTTAGATTCTTTCTCGAGCAGTGTATGGGGCAGTAGAGTACGATCCTTTGTCATCTGGGCGAGCGGATGATGGCTGTGGAGAACCACATAAGGATAAGACGGGGTATCTTCCAGGGCGATTGTCTGAGTCTAATCTGGTTCTGCCTCTCTCTGAACCCTCTCAGTACCGTACCTCTTGGAGGGCTCTGGGAGGGGATTTCAGCTACGGAAAGGAGGGACAAAAGTGACCCAACTTTTCTATATGGATGACCTCAAGTTATTCGCCTCCAGTCGCTCCCATCTTATGAAATTGCTAAACATCACTTGTGAATTTAGCAATTCCATTGGAATGGAGCTGGGGACGGATAAGTGTGCGGTCATCCATGTTGAAAGGGGAAGAGTTGCTAACTCTCAGTCAGTGCCTTGCCAAGAGGTGTGAGCGCCGTGCCTCGGCAGAATTCAGGGTGCAAAGGCCCGTTTGTGCTTACGGCCGTACAATGTTACAATGAAACGGTGCCGGACCTGGGCATATTCCGTTAATTGTCGCCCAAAAATGGGTGTTGTATGTGTAAGTTTTGTCTGTGCAATACAGGTTCAGGTTATTAAGACCAACATCTATCAGAAATACATCCTAAAGGATGGCACCGTCGTCGTCTGTCGAGCTTGTCGCCATCCCAGTGAGTTGCTTAGACATGTCATCTCCGGTTGTTCGGCGCTTTCTAACTCTGAGTACTTACAGAGACACAACCTAGTAGCCAGAATTCTACATCAGGAGTTCGCTCTGAAATACGATCTCGTGGACCGGAAATTGCAGTATTACAAGTAATTGCTGGAACCGTGCTCGAAAATGATCGCGCCAGGCACTACTGGGACCGGGCCATCATCACAGACAGGACTATTCTTGCGAATAAGCCTGATATTGTGCTGATGGATCGGGCGTAGTCAAGGATATTTTTGGTCGACATTACTATTCTGTATGACGAGAACCTCGTGAAAGCCGAAACAGATAAGCTAACAAAAATCTGGACCTGGCTCACGAGGTGACTGACATGTGGGGTGGTCTGACAACCGAAATTATTGCTGTAGTCGTCTCTGCTAATGGGCTAATCCCAATCAGCCTCTCAGGTCATCTGAGGCGATTGGGACTCGGTGACGGACCGGTCCGGGCTCAAATGCAGAAGGCAGTGCTCCTCGATACCGCCCGCATCGTCAGCCGGTTTCTTTCCTTTTCCTCCTAACCATCGGTTGTCTGGTCTCCCCTGCCGAGGGCTTCCATCTGGTTGGATCTTTATTTATTTATGTATTTTTGTATTATTATTTTATTTTATTGATATTTATTGATATTTATTTATATTTTCATTTTAATTTATAATTACATATTTAGAATTACATATTTAGAGAACCCAACCAGATGATAAAATTATATATATACCACATAATAATAATATTTGATTTTCAATGATTGTCACTATAAACCATTCCCGAACCACGCCCGCGGTAACAAAAAACAGCTTTATACCAGGGCCTCTGTCGTCACCTTGTAACGTTGCACGTACATGTATGCATAATTATAATTAATCGGTTTATTAAAATTAAATAAACATTTAATAAACTAAATAAAAATAAATTAAAAGTTATTAACAAAAATAATTCTATAATTAACTTAGGTATCCTATTAATAAAACAAATCAGTAAACTAAAAGAACGAATTAAATAATAAATCAAATATTAAAATATTGTATTTCGAACAAACACTCTGACGCTTCGTTACTCTATGCGCCTTGCAACTCTCGCGTCAGAGTTTTACCCGGCCGGTATTATTCCACGGCGTCGCGCTCCCGACCATTCTCCGCCCGAGCGCCCTGGGAGGCGCACACTACCACTGCAGCCGCGTTCACAAGCTCTGCTTTGTGTCCTCGTACGCGCTTGCAAATTTTAATCCCATTTTGGAAAAAGTTTAAAATAATATAATAATTCCGGCACTGTGGCCGTATAGTTTTTTCGTTAATTCTCGTCACCGAGACCTCCGTATCGTCTTGCACCCCGTAAGGGTAAGTGTTGAAACGTTACCTAGTTTTAAGTAGTGAAAGTGTTTTATAGGTAGTGTAATTTGATCATGCCAGGCTGTTTGCTTTTAGCTATTTAATTGCCACGTTATTAGTGTTATTTGCATGTAAGTAATGTATGTAGCCGCTGTGCGCGTTGGCAAAAGTACCGTTACAAAATGGCGTCTCATACATTTCGCACCGCGATCAAATATCGCAAGTCACCATCATGTTTCAACCAATGCACAGCCTAAATTAGTTATCCTGGTACATTTAAACAGTATTTTACACTTGCCGTAATTTTAATTCATGTGTATTTTAATTGCGCCTCACCGCTATGACGCTTGCCTTCCATTCCGCCTTGTAACTCCGTTCTGATTATGAACACCCGCCAGCTACTCTCTGTGCTCCCATCTACTGCTAGCCTGCGATATACCGGGGGTTCATAATCGGCGGCATTTTATTACCTGGACCTAAATTTGGACGACGTTGTTTCCAGGGTGCAATTTTACGACTACAACCGTGGCGGTCGTCCTTCTTAAGAGGGCCTAGGCCTCCCCCTCGACGCCGCCACCGCCACAGCCAGCTGCCCACGGCGCTCCCCGTGAACAGTCCAACCCCCCGGCCCTGCTCGACCACCTCGCGGCCACATAGGGGAGTACCTGACCCTGCCAGTGAAGCCAGACGGGCATTTTTTTTTAAATTATCGGAACCACGCCCACGACCTTTTCTTTAATTTTTTTTTATGACTGGTTGTTGCATTATTTTAAACCGCGACCGCCACACTGGCGCCCATAAACGTGGTAAAAAAAGGTCTGGTTTCACTGCGTAGGAGTAGTTGGTATTTGTGTCGTTTTGTGTTTGTGAAACGTTTTTGTTTTTTTTTTTGTTTTTGGTTGCAGCAACTAATGTGTACGAATTTCATTATTGTGTTTGTTTTAGGAATTTTATTGAATTTCAATTGATTTATTTATTTACTTTTATTATTTGAGAGATCATAAACTTTAATCCCTAACTAAGAATTTGTTTAGTTTCGAACAACTTTTCGTAATCACTCTATGCCGTGCACTACCCTATGTTGTTTACGTTCTATCATTGTACAGAGTAGTTAGCGTGCAGAGTGGTCACTTTGTAATCTGTGATCGGGTAAATTTAATATTTTTCCGAGGTATTACTATTCTATTCTGCAGTAGGTTTTTTTTCTCGTGGTTTTTTTTTTCTGTGATATCATTATTATTGAAATTTTATGAATTGTAACTATTCCCTATTGTTGCTGCAGAACTCTAGTTCAGTTGAGTCACGCATGCGTTGGTAGTATTTTAAATTATTCAATCAATTGTTTTTTATTTTAATTCTTAGGCATATTATTATTATCTTGTTGTTGTTTTATTTAGTTGTTCGAGTACACATTAGTTGCGTATTTAAATTTTTTGTTGCGCTGCTTCTTTTATTTTGGTGGCAGTTGCTTTATTCTTTTTACTGCTTCTTTTATACGCCAATCGTTTTAGTCAACCAGAACGTTCTTAGTACCTGATATTATAATTGTAACGGAACGGAGTAGATTAAGTCAGTAACGACTCAACACTTACCTCTTTGCGGTTATACGCGTGTTATAATGGCGCACTCGGTTAAATTCCTATCGTTGCAAAAGTCGGAGTTAGAATACGAAGTTGCCATTAGAGGTTCCACCCCGGCTGACACAGTCAGAGAGTTACGCGAGCAGATTGCTAAATTAGGTCCACTTTTTCCTTCGGAGGACATTCTCGAGAGCGTTTTGTCTGTCGGCGATGATTTAAAGGGAGTCAGCGATGCTTTAATTAAGCTAAGAGCATATATCGAGGCGCCTAGCGATGGGAATGCGTTGCTTCGTGCTCGCAACCTCATTAACCACCTCCATCATCGACTCAACCGTATAGTTTGTGATAGCACGACCCAGCAAGGGGTGGTGGATACGTGTGTTTCGGAATACAGGCAACTTTTGGAACGCTATAATGCTATTACTGCTACTGATTCCACCCCTTCTCTGGCATCTAGAGACCCTCAGTCTACTGCTGCTTTACCTCTCAACGTTAACGTAACTTGTGAGCGCGGCGTGGCTAGTGAGTTCACTAAGTTTAAGTTCGACGGCAAATCTTGCGTTCGTGCATTTATCCAGCGCATCAATGAATACAGCCAGTCGAGGAATATACCGGGGGAAAAACTGCTGTCTTACTGCGCTGAGATTTTTACCGGCGATGCCTTGCATTGGTATCGTGCCATTCGGGACCAGGTATCTAATTGGGACGAGTTAGTTTCCCTTCTTAGAGAAGATTTCGACCAGGCCGATTATGATTACAGACTCTTGTCGGAGATTCGGGCCAGAACTCAGGGCGAGTCTGAAAATATAACTATTTACATTTCTATTATGACTGGGCTATTCTCACGTTTGTCCAAGAGCCTGTCTAACGAAGACAAACTTGAGATCATTTTACATAACATCCGCCCATGCCACGCCAGCACCTTAGCTTCTGTCCCGAAGATCTCAGACCTCGACACCTTGCGTTCGCTCTGTCGTAATTACGAGAACATTCAGGCTCGCCTAGTGGGATTCCACGAACCTCCGAAGGTCTCTTCAGGAACACTGGCGCCAGAGTTTGCTTACGCTGGTCAGTCTGCAAGTAGGTTTAATCAAGGCAGCGGCCAAAGTTTCAATAAAAGACCTTACAATAACTTTTACAATAGAAGCAACAATAATTACAATACAGGTAATAAAACTTATACTAAAAATAATAATTATGTGCATGCGGTGCAACAGCAGTACCAAAAGTCTCCTTATTGTCCTAGGTGTCGTAATAACACCCACAACCTTCGTCAATGCAAAGAAAATAGGGATAGAATATTTTGTTTTGTTTGTGGCCAGGAAGGCGTCAAGTCACCAGACTGTCCGAAGTGTGGCAAGGATAAACCGAGCACTTCAAAAAAACTGATAGACCAGCAGAATTGTACTGAAGTCCTGCCACCCAAGTTTGACCAAGAGGATTGGCAGAGCTGGCTTAACACTGTTAATGTTTTCTTCAATTCTTATAAAGTTGATACAATTCTGCTGGACAAACCATTGCATGATCCTAGACCTTACGCTTGTGTACAAATCAATGATTTTAAGCTATTTGGCCTCTTAGATTCAGGCTCAGCTGTGTCCATTTTAGGTAATAAAGCTTATAGGAAGCTAGAGGAACGGGGTTTACAGCTGCATAGGGACAACTTAATTACAGTCACGGCTGCTGGGGGTCAATCTATGACCAGCATTGGCTATATGTTTCTCCCTATAAACTTTGAGAATGAGTACCATATAATTAAGTCATTTGTTGTGCCAGACATCAATATTGATCTCGTGTTGGGGATCGATTTTTGGCGCGAGTTTAACATTTTTCCTAGACATTTCTCAAGCATTACATTTTCTAATGCCGCAGTATTGAATGCTAGCCTTAGTACCGATTCTACCACTTTCATACAAGCGTATGACCACTTAACTGTTTCGGAGAGATCAGTGGCGGATGACATCATTTCTCAATTTAGCGACATTTCCGCCGAACGTCGGGGTTTGGGCGAGACGAGTTTGGTCACTCACCGTATTGATACGGGAGATGCTGAGCCAGTTCGTCAAAGGTACTATAGGTTGTCTCCAGAGAAGCAGCGGATCCTTGCCGAGCAGGTCGACGAGACGCTGGCTCTGGACGTAATTGAGCAGTGCGAAAGTGCTTGGTCATCACCAGTTCTCATTGTTACGAAGAAAAACGGTCAGCCTCGGTTTTGCCTCGACAGCCGCAAGCTCAATTCCATCACGAAGCGCGACGCCTATAGTCTACCCTACATTTCCGAGATCTTGGATAATCTTCGCGATGCTCGCTACTTATCTAGTATCGATTTATCCAAAGCCTTTTGGCAGATACCTATAGCACAGGAGGACCGGGACAGGACTGCTTTTTATGTGCCTAATCGCGGTACCTATCGTTTTAAGCGCACTGCTTTTGGTTTAACTAACGCCCCAGCTACACAGCAAAGGTTGGTTGATCTGTTATTTAGGGAATTTGACCTCAAAGTCTTTGCATACCTAGACGACATTATTATCGTCTCAAACGACTTCAATTCCCATGTTTCCCTGTTACTTCGGGTTCTTAATAAGCTGAAACAGGCCAACCTCACTGTAAACCTAGAGAAATGTCAATTCTTCCGCAGTCAGCTCAAATACCTGGGTTACGTCGTTGATAGTAGTGGTTTACGTACCGATCCTGAGAAGGTGGAAGCAATCCTCAATTACCCGACACCTACATGTCGTAAGGACGTTAAGCGCTTCCTCGGGACTGCTACTTGGTATCGTCGTTTCGTCCCCAATTTTAGTACCATTGCAGGCCCCTTAAACAAGTTAACTTCGAGTAAGAAGGGTGGACCACCTTTTGCCTGGTCTGCCGAAGCTGATACTGCCTTCAAGAAACTTAAGGAGTGTTTAGTTTCCGCTCCTGTTCTTTCCTGCCCTGACTACGATAAGCCATTCGAAGTACACACCGATGCCAGCAATTACGGCGTGGGTGCGATGCTGACGCAGACTATAGATGGTAAGGAGCACCCCCGTTGCTTATATGAGCAAGTCGTTGTCAGCAGCAGAGAGGAACTACAGTATAACGGAGCGTGAGACGTTAGCTGTCGTCATCGCCCTGGAGCACTGGAGGTGTTACTTGGAGAACGGTAGGCCATTCACTGTCTATACTGATCACAGTGCGTTAAAATGGTTTCTGTCTCTCAGGAACCCTACCGGTAGATTAGCTCGCTGGGGTGTAAGATTGTCCTCATTTCATTTAGAATTCAAGCATCGTAAGGGTGTGGACAATGTGATCCCCGATGCCCTCTCTAGAGCTCTTCCCGTCTCGGCGATTAGTACTTCCGGTTCGAACATGGTGACATCGGATTCTTGGTACAAAAATATTTATAATTCTTGCCTTTCTAAGCCGCAAACTTTCCCGAATTTCATTATCAAGGATGGCAAGTTATTCAGGCGTGCCAAGAATAATCACTCACTTTCATCCGAGTTCTTATGGAAGGAGGTTGTACCTTTTGAGCTACGCGAGCAGGTGATCAACGAGAATCATGCGGAACCCACGGCTGGACATCTCGGCGTTTTTAAAACATACCATCGTATTGCCTTGCGCTACTTTTGGCCTGGTATGCACCAGGACGTGGTGAATTTCGTTGCCTCCTGCGAGAAGTGCTTGTCTTACAAGACTCAAAATCACCAAACCTTGGGAGAAATGGGCCGCCCGAAGCAGTGTTCTAGGCCATTTCAAATGATTTCAATTGATTTGATGGGCCCCTTGCCTGTCACTAGGAAGCAGAACACTTATATCTTCGTAGTCACATGCTGCTTCTCGAAATATTGCCTAATTTTCCCATTAAGAAGTGCTTCTGCCACTAAAGTCACGAAGTTACTGGAAGAGTCTGTTTTATTCATCCATGGTGTCCCTCAGACCATATTTTTGGACAATGGCAGCCAGTTTATTTCGAAGGTCACTGAGTCACTTTTCCATCGTTATAAGGTCCCTAACGTGTTCTTCACGCCAAAGTACACCCCTCAAATTAATTTGGTAGAACGACATAATCGTTCAATTATCACGTGTATCTCAACTTTCGTGGACAACGATCATCGCAGTTGGGATACATATATTCCGAAGGTTCAGTTCGCCCTCAACGATTCGGTGAGTGAGGCGACTGGTTTCACTCCATCCTTCCTGGTGTTCGGCAGGGAGCTCGTTACATGTGGCTCGCATTATTTAGATAACGATTTAGGCGATGAGGTTTTATTCCTTCCCCGTGACATCTACGCGGAAGATTTGGGTTGTCTTAAGGAAGTTTTCGATACTGTAAAGGCCAAATTGTGGCATGCTCATGCTAAAAACTCAACCCACTATAACCTTCGGCGCAAGCCTATGGAATTTAACATTGGTGACACTGTAATGAAACGCGCATATGTTTTAAGTGATAAGGATAAGTTCTTTAGCAAAAAAACTTGCGCCAAAATTTATTAAATGTCGCGTCATCGGTAAAAAGTCACCCCTAGTTTACATCCTGGCTGACATGTCTGGGAAAGATATTGGCACCTGGCACATCAAGGATTTGAAATTAACAGGACACAATACTTAGTCATATACGTATACACTTTTTTTTTTAAAGTGTGTACCTCCCCGTGTGGTGTCGGGTTAGAATAGCACCACCCCATTTATTCCTGTGGGTGTCGTAAAAGTCGACTAACGGATAGGGTAGTAGTGTGTTGTGGGAGATGGGCTAGCAACCATCACTGCAACATCACAAGATCTCCATGTTACACCTACAAGTACACTTAATTAAGTTGCATGTGTTCTGCTTGTTACTTAGGAATACACTAGCGTTATATTTATATATATACATGGTGCTCGTTTTACCCTGGTCACACTTTTACGTCTTTAGCTCTAGGTATTCGTATGGGTCTTCCAGTCTAGCCGTTGCTGGAACACCTTGCCAAATGACAGGATGCGTCAACTACCCTATTGATGTTCGTCGACGCTGATATAATCGCGTGAAGTATGAGAGATTTTGTATAAAAGGATAATGCGAATACATAACAATTTAGAGCGGATTTTATTAATTAAGAGTAATAAAATCCTTATGTAGCGCGCGGGGTACTGTAACGTTGCACGTACATGTATGCATAATTATAATTAATCGGTTTATTAAAATTAAATAAACATTTAATAAACTAAATAAAAATAAATTAAAAGTTATTAACAAAAATAATTCTATAATTAACTTAGGTATCCTATTAATAAAACAAATCAGTAAACTAAAAGAACGAATTAAATAATAAGTCAAATATTAAAATATTGTATTTCGAACAAACACTCTGACGCTTCGTTACTCTATGCGCCTTGCAACTCTCGCGTCAGAGTTTTACCCGGCCGGTATTATTCCACGGCGTCGCGCTCCCGACCATTCTCCGCCCGAGCGCCCTGGGAGGCGCACACTACCACTGCAGCCGCGTTCACAAGCTCTGCTTTGTGTCCTCGTACGCGCTTGCAAATTTTAATCCCATTTTGGAAAAAGTTTAAAATAATATAATAATTCCGGCACTGTGGCCGTATAGTTTTTTCGTTAATTCTCGTCACCGAGACCTCCGTATCGTCTTGCACCCCGTAAGGGTAAGTGTTGAAACGTTACCTAGTTTTAAGTAGTGAAAGTGTTTTATAGGTAGTGTAATTTGATCATGCCAGGCTGTTTGCTTTTAGCTATTTAATTGCCACGTTATTAGTGTTATTTGCATGTAAGTAATGTATGTAGCCGCTGTGCGCGTTGGCAAAAGTACCGTTACAAAATGGCGTCTCATACATTTCGCACCGCGATCAAATATCGCAAGTCACCATCATGTTTCAACCAATGCACAGCCTAAATTAGTTATCCTGGTACATTTAAACAGTATTTTACACTTGCCGTAATTTTAATTCATGTGTATTTTAATTGCGCCTCACCGCTATGACGCTTGCCTTCCATTCCGCCTTGTAACTCCGTTCTGATTATGAACACCCGCCAGCTACTCTCTGTGCTCCCATCTACTGCTAGCCTGCGATATACCGGGGGTTCATAATCGGCGGCATTTTATTACCTGGACCTAAATTTGGACGACGTTGTTTCCAGGGTGCAATTTTACGACTACAACCGTGGCGGTCGTCCTTCTTAAGAGGGCCTAGGCCTCCCCTCGACGCCGCCACCGCCACAGCCAGCTGCCCACGGCGCTCCCCGTGAACAGTCCAACCCCCCGGCCCTGCTCGACCACCTCGCGGCCACATAGGGGAGTACCTGACCCTGCCAGTGAAGCCAGACGGGCATTTTTTTTTAAATTATCGGAACCACGCCCACGACCTTTTCTTTTACCAATATATAATTTTTTTTATGACTGGTTGTTGCATTATTTTAAACCGCGACCGCCACAACCTCAGCTGTCGGCACTTGTGATAAACATTTATGTTTCTCACGACCTTTCCTTTACGTTTAAAGTGGTTTTTTTACAGTTATTTGAAGCCGATAAGATTTACGATGAGTAGAAACAATAACCATAACATTTAAATGTTTATTTTATTTTGTACAGCTCTTTAGATCTTGATAAAGTGTACTTACTGACAATAAATTATATTTTATGAATGAAATATCAAAAATTTTTATTTTATTTTTATGTCCTTACAATCAATACCTAAATGAACCGAAATTATGCATGTAATAATTAAAATAATTCTATTTTTTTCACTTGCAGCTGGCTGACTTTATGGTGAAAGAGGGACTCTTTATGATGAACACTTTCTTCCAGAAGCGGCCCCACAGGAAGTGGACCTGGTCGAGCCCCGACGGTTCGACAAAAATTGAGATTGACTTCACTATGACGACCAGACGCCAACAGTTCAGTGATGTCTCAGTGATTTCAAGGGTGAAAACCGGCAGTGATCACCGAATGGTTAGAGGCACACTGAACCTAAACGTTAAGTTGGAGAGGTCTCGTCTAATGAAGTCAACGCTCCGTCTACCTTGAGCTCTAATCCGGAATCCCGAATCTTTCAGCTCGAGTTACGTAACCGCTTTCGGTGCCTAGAAGATTGCAATGCAGTGGACGATATGAATGACAAGCTCGTGGAAACTGTCCATGCGGTCGGAGCTAAGTTTTGCAAGACCCGCCGCAGAAGAACACAAAAACTCTACGATCACACTCTTAATCTCATGGCTGTTAGACGGGAGATGCGGCTGCAATCGTCAACAGATTTGACAGCATACAGGCAACTGAACAGACAGATCTGCAAATGCATGCGGCGAGACTTACGCAACTTTAATACTGCTCGTATTAAAAAAGCGATCGAGCGGAACCAGGGCTTCAAAGTCTTTGCCAGAGATCTGTCTGCCAGAAAGAGCAAAATGTCAAAGCTGAAGACTGAGTGTGGCAGCATCGTTTCCGAGACACCTGAGATTTTGAGTGAGATTGAGAGGTTCTGTGGGCAGCTGTACACATCATCGTTGGAGCCACACGCAAGTGTGAGTAACGATCCAAGAGCAAGTCTTACCCGACACTATTCCGATGATATCGCGGACGTCAGTCTGAGCGAGATTAGAATGGCTCTCCAACACCTTAAAAACGGCAGGGCCCCAGGCAGGGATGGAATTACAGCGGAGCATCTGAAAGCGGGTGGAACACCGATACTTGAAGTCCGTCAGAAGCTCTTTAATTCCATCCTCCATGGTGGCATTACTCCGGAGGCGTGGAGCAAAAGTGCGGTGGTCTTGTTCTTTAAGAAAGGCGACAACGCTCTCTTGAAGAACTACAGACCGAATTCCCTTCTGAGCCGCGTCTACGTGCTGTTTTCGAGAGTCATTACGAATCGTCTCGCAGGCAGTCTCGACGACTTCCAGCCTCCCGAACAAGCCGGTTTCCGAAGAGGCTTCAGTACCATAGACCACATACATACCCTGCGGCAGATTGTACAGAAGACCGAGAAGTACAATCTGCAACTTTGCTTGGCGTATGTGGACTATGAGAAAACCTTTGAATTCGTCGAAATTTGGGCGGTGCTACAGTCACTTCAGCGGTGCCAAGTTGACTGTCAGTATATCGAAGTGCTGAGGTGTTTCTACAGTAGGGCTACGATGGCTATCCGAGTACAGAACCAAAGTTCGAAGCGTATCCAACTGCAGGGAGGTGTAAAACAGGGTGACGTTATATCCCCGAAACTTCACCGCTGCGTTGGAAGACGTTTTCAAGCTACTGGACTGGAAAGGATACGGTATTAAAATTAATGGCGAGTACATCACTCACCTTCGATTTGCCGACGATATAGTCCTTATGGCAGAATCACTGGAGGACCTTAGCACTATGCTCAAAGACCTCAATGGTGTCTCCCAAAGATTAGGTCTTAAGATGAACGTAGACAAAACAAAGATCATGTTTAATGTCCATGTCACACCTATGCCGGTAGTTGTTGGGAGCACTATGCTCGAAGTTGTTGACGAGTACGTTTACCTGGGACAAATAGTCCGACTAGCTAAGTTCAACTTCGACCGAGAGGTCAATCGACGGATTCAACTCGGCTGGGCAGCGTTCGGGAAATTACGACACATCTTCACGTCAAGTATACCTCAATCTCTGAAAACTAAAGTGTACAACCAGTGCGTGTTGCCAGTGATGACTTACGGATCAGAGACGTGGTCCTTCACCGCTGGCCGTATGAGGACGCTCAAGGTTGCTCAACGAGCTATGGAGAAGTCTATGCTCGGAGTTTCTCTGCGTGATAGACTCAGAAATGAGGATATCCTTAGTAGAACCAAAGTGACCGACATAGCCGAACGGAGTAGTAAGCTGAAGTCACAATGGGCCGGCCATATAGCTCGAAGAACCGATAACCGATGGGGAAGAAAGGTTCTCGAGTGGCAGCCTCGTACCGGTAGGCGTAGTTTAGGGCGACCCCCCACTAGATGGAGTGACGACCTGGTAAGACATGCAGGAAGTCGATGGATGCAGGTGGCTCAGGACCGTGCTTTGTGGCGTTACTTGGGGGAGGCCTATGTTCAGCAGTGGACTTGTGAAGGGCTGTAATGATCATGATGATGATGATACTTTTTCACTTGCAAATTTGGCAATAGACAGTTTGCGCGCGCTTTGTAAACTCATGTTTAAAACGTTTTTGTGTATATATTTTATAGTGTCTTTCTTTATTTTTCCTATACAATCATATAGATATAACATTCAGCTTCCTGAGTATTTACTATGGTATTCTAATAAAAATATACTATTATTATCTTGTTAGAATCTTATTACAAATCTTGACCGTTATGAATTTTTCGCGTGGAGGTTTTTTGTTTCTACTTTTTTATCAATTGAAACATAAAATTTTACTATTGTTGTAACTTAAATCATTCAAAAACATTACGTAGTAAATAAATATAACACTACTTACAGTTTTTTTGAAAGAAAATCCAACTAAAATCACAATCACAAAACTTCAACGATTACGCAACTAACCGCACTAACAGCGCAAAATCGAATGGCTGTTATATTTGATTTTGTCTGTGTAACCGAGTGAATATAATTTTTCAGAATACTCTAATTCGTTCAGAATCCAATGAAATAGTGTTCAATCGAAAATATACTGTATTTTTATATCAATTAATGACGAAAATAGCAGCACGTAATGCGGACATGAATTCATGTCCGCGGTACTCAGCGGTCACAAAACGTGGACATCAATCGATGTCCTCAGGACGTCAGGGGTAAATATAGTGTCGAGCACTATCTTCTGTTTCTATCTTCTTTAGCACACATGAGTACTTACTAATTCAGCACACATGAGTACTTACTAATTAAATTTTTTGTAAAAAGCGATAGGTAGTTTTTACTCTAAAAGTCTAATCTTTTTCTTGTATTGTCAAAATGATCACTTATCAACCAAACACATTTCATTGGCTTACGGTACACACTTATATACATACCTGATGAACAAAATGCGAAAAAAAAACACTAGTATGTTAAAAAGGAATGATTTATTATCAAAGAAGGCCAATGCAGAATTGCAGAATTTTTAAATGTAAAAAAAATCCGTTTCTTTCGTTTGCACTCTATGACATACTGAATGATAAATTAATTTAATTATTAATTTATTTTTATTTAATCTGTACTAATACAAAGACTAATAAATAAATACCTACTGATTAAATGAAACATAAAATAACGTATAAAACTCAGAAACGGAGTTGAATAAAGTAAAGTAGCAGTGTGTAAATGGAACGTTCTAGAAAAAGGGTAGTTGAGATGCGTTAAAAACAATAAGTTTACAATAAGTTTTTTTGTAATAAGTTTACCCTTAACGTAGAATAAGCTTAAGATATTAAGATATTAAAAAAAAACATTTTTTTCCTGCCTTTCTTTTAGCATTGTGATAATCGTAATTATTTTACAATTCAATTACGTGAATTTTAAGATTTATTTCATTTCTATACATAGTCAGGTGAAAAATGGGCATCCTTCTTTGGCAAAATGTTATATCCTTAGCAAAACACTGTAAACCCAGAAAAGCAGCTAGTAACTCTAAAAAGTTAATATGATTCTCCTTATCTCAATCTGTGCAAAACCCACGAGCTACCTCACTATTACAGCATACACCTTAATTTGTCCCCAAAGCACCGAAGGAAATTTCCAAATCAAATTTATTTTCTCTTATTAAGTTTTTAGAGATTTTCCTCTAAGATATCTACCTAGGAAATTTTAATGGAAGGTTTGGGGTGAAGAGGCTTGGTTATGAAAGGATATTGGAAACGTTGAAATGATAATGGTGAAAGCCTCCTCAGCGTATGTATGGAAAATAATCTTTTAGTGACGAAAACTTTCTTTCGCCACACGAGGATTCACATATATACTTGGGAAAGACGTGATGATAGAAGCATGATAGATTTTATAGTTGTGTATGAAAGAGTGAGAAGCGCAGTGGTAGATACAACGGTTTATCGGGGGTCTAACGTAGGAACGGATCGTTATTTGGTTTTATGTCGAATTAATGGTCTGTTCAGGCGTTGGCGCCATCGGAAATCGTTGTCTACTACTGCATTACAGTGTATAAGAATAGAAAGGTTACAAGATGAATGTGAGAAAAACAAGTAGAAATGTAGACTGAAAGAAAATATAAGTAGTTTTGATGAATTATGTATAAATTAGTTAGACTTTGCGAATGTATGGCAAAATGTTAAGAAAGGTTAAATGGATGCAGCTACTGAAATATGTGGTGTTAGTAAGAGAATGAGTGAAAGGAAAAATAATAGGTTATAGTAGAACGATGAGGTACGTATGTAAGTTGAAGCAAAAAGAGAACTTGGCTAGATTTACTAGCAATAAAGGCTGGTAAGCGCGCGAAGCAATATGAGTCAGAATCTCATATGTTAATCGTACCAGAAAATGAAAAGAAAACACATAAACTTCACTACTTACCTAACCACGCTGTTCTTCGGCCGACGAGCTTGAGCACGAAGCTACGAGTTGTCTTTGACGCACCTGAAACCTGAAACCTTAAACCTGAAAAGGGAAAATCGTTAAATGAAGAGCTTTTGATTGGATATCCATTGCAACAAGATGTCAGAGATTTAATTACTCGGTGGATACAACATAAATTTTGTTTAGTCGCTGACATTCAAAAAATGTATAGACAGATCTTAGTATCTAAAGATGATGTGAACTACCAGAGAATACTATGGCGAGAATCTCCAACACAACCATACAGGAATACAGACTACTTATCGTGACTTACGGAACATCTTGTGCGCCCTTCTTAGCTATTCGTACGCTTCACCAACTTGCTGAAGATTAAAAACATGATTTTCCTGTGGAATCTGATATATTGAAAAATTATTTGTACATGTAAGATTTGATGACTGGTGCGTCTAATGAAGAAGATGCTGTTCTCTTGCAAAAAAAGGCTTACTGAATTGTTGTCTCGCGGTGGTTTCCCTTTGCACAAATGGGCATCTAACAGTCAATTAGTGTTATCACAAATTTATGATCATGATAAAGAATCACAAAACGCAATAAATATAAAGGTTGAAGATACTCTGAAAACTTTGGGTATCACCTGGAACTCACAAGCATATAATTTTTTTTTGAATTAAACATAAACATGAATTTTACTGATGATAATGTCACAAAACGAAATTCTCTGTCCACAATTGCAAAAACCTTTGACTTGGCTAACACCTGAAATAATCTTAATTAAATGTTTATGCAAAAGTTTTGGTTAGCTGGCTTAGCTTGGGACGAAGAACTACCTCGTGACCTGAAAAATGAAAGGATAACTTATCTTGAACGTTTTGCGCACTCTGAACCCATTCAGTTCCCACGATGGCTTGGAGTTTCTAACAGCACAATTAGACAAGAATTGCATGGAATCAGTGATGCTTCCTGTGCCACTTATGCTGGAGTAGTGTATCTCAGAGTTTGGGAAAATGATGTTGTTAAAGTATATCTGCTTGTGGCTAAATCTAAAGTTGCTCCCGATAAACAAATTTCACTTCCCCGTCTCGAGCTCTGTGGTACAGTTCTTTGTGCATTCATGTTAAGACTATATTAAATATCCCTGATGAAAATGTATATGCATGGACGGATTCGACTATAGTTTTGGCTTGGCTGCGTAAGTAACCTAATACATGGATCAATTTTGTTGCTAATCGCACTTCAGAGATTTTGACATTTACGAATAGTAAACCAATGGCATAATGTTAGTTCAGCGAATGATCCAGCCTATTTAGCTTTCCTTCGAGTATACCCATCCGATTTGCAGCAGTCTGAACTATGGTGGAATGGCCCACAATTTTTACAAAACCTCGATGTTGTTGTTAATTTAGATAACGTTGTACCTGCAACGGATTGAGAAATGAAGGTTAAAACTAAAGTACAGACAAATATTAATATTACTGAAAATGATGCTGTTATTTCTTACTTAAAACGATACTCGACACTTTCGAAACTGATACCTGTCACTGCTTATTGTTTAACATAAACATAAACACCTGTCACCCAGAGGGGTAGGCAGAGACTACAGACTTCCATTTGGCACGATCCTGACACACCTCTCTTGCCTCCTTCACATCCATACACATACGCATACATGCTCGTCGGTTAAGGGTACTCCTAATATGGCCCGTTTTCAATAAATCGTGAATTTGGTCGATAAATTTTCGCCTAGGACATCCCTATCCGACTCTGCCATTATCACTTATGCACCATAAATTTTCTTTGTCACTCTTTCCTCATTCATTCTTTCCACATGACCAAACCACCGAAGCATTCCTTTCTTAATCCTGGTCAAAACATCATCTTGCAAACCACACTCTTCTCTTATTAGACAATTTCTTACCCTGTCATTCAGATTCAGTCCTAACATACTCCTTAACGACCGTATTTCTAATGCGTTTATTCTACTCTCGTGCTTCCTCTGCTTCACTACCATATGTTAAAGAAGGAACCAACACAGCATTGTGAATTGCCATACGTACCTTTTTCGACACATTTTGACTCTTGACAATAGAGTGCAAGGCCCCATTTACTCTATTTCCCGCATTCACTCGTCGTTCTATATCCTTATCATATCTCCCATCGCTGCTAAATACGCAGCCCAAATATACAAACTCATCTACTTGTTCGATCAACTCCCCTTCTATTCTTATTTCACAAATTGTTTTACTTTCTTCTCTTTCAAAAACCATAACCTTCGTCTTACTTGCGTTCACTTTCATACCCCTTTCTTTTAATGATCCGTTCATTAATGTAACCATCATTTGCAACTCGGCCGCCGACGATGCAAGGATAACTTGATCGTCGGCGTACAAAAGGCATTTGACGGTTAACTCACCCATTCTTAATCCGCATTCTTCAACTTTCAAATTTTGCAAACAACTGTCCATAAATAGGTTGAACAGCCACGGGGAAGTCACACAGCCCTGTCTGACACCTTTATGGTTGTCAAACCAGTCCGAGTAGACCCCGTTGATCCTAACACAAGCACTAGAGTCCCTATAAAGAGACTCCAATGCCTGTATCAAGCCAGCGCTCAACCCAAATGAGTTCAGTGTTTGACATAGCAAATCCCTATCCACTCTGTCATAGGCCTTTTCCAAGTCCATGAACGCACAAAAAACCTTTTAGTTTTTGGCCAGTATCTTCTCCGCGATCATGCGCATGGAAAAGACTTGATCTGTACATCCCATTCCCTTTCTAAATCCCGCTTGCACATCTCAAATTTTTCCATCAGTTTATTTCATGACCCTTTCAATCAGTACCTTAGCGTACGGTTTTCCCACAATGCTAAGAAGGCTGATGCCACGGTAGTTTTTACAGTCCTCCTGCGACCCTTTTCCTTTATATACTGGTACTATCACGGCTTTGCACCAGTCTACCGGTACCCGCTTCAGTTCCCAGCATAAATTAAACAAGGTGTGCAGCAGGCCTGCCACCAGTTCCTCTTCAGCCCTTAGCATTTCGAGTGAAACTCTATCATATCCGGGAGCCTTACCCGCTTTCATGCTTTTCATTGCTTTCATTATTTCATCTATACTTATATCGCTACCTCTTTCCTCTTCTTTCGGAGTTTCTACTTCACTTAGTACACATGTTGTCTCTTCACTCATAAACACGCTTTCAAAATATTCCTTCCATCTCTTTAAACTCAAAACTTCATCATTCAGAATTTACATTCTCGTCTCTTATAGCATTCATCATAGGCTGTTTTGAATGTCCCCTGGCAGTTCTTACAAGTTTCCAGAACATTTTAATATTTGCCTGGAAGTCATCCGATATACTTCTATCATTCTTATCCGTTATCTTGCTTCTAGTTTAAGATGTCTAAAGACTGCTTTTTTTCTTTCAATATCACCATTTGTACCACTAGAATTAGCAGCCTTTGTTGCTAGTAAATCTAGCCGTGCTCTCTTCTTTGCTTCAACTTCCATACGTATCTCATCACCCCACCATAACGTATTATTTTTCCCTTCATTCTTTCTCTTACTAACACCACATACTTCGGTAGCTGCATCCACTAAACCTTTCTTTACATTTTGCCATATATTCTCCAAGTCTAACTCCTTCATACATAATTCATCCAAACCACTTATATTTTCTTTCAGTCTACATTTGAACTTGTTTTTATCACTTTCATCTTGTAACCTTTCTGTTCTAATACGCTGTAAGGCAGTGGTAGACACAGACGATCGATTGCGCCAACGCCTGAATAGACCATTAATTCGGCATAAAAACTAAATAATGATCCGTTCCTACGTTAGAACCCCGGTAAACTCTCGTATCTACCACTATGCCCATCAATCTTTCATCCACAATTATGAAATCTATCATGCTTCTATCGTCACCTCTTTCCCAAGTATACATGTGAATCCTCTTGTGGCGAAAGCAAGTGTTCGCACAAAAATATTCTTTTGCATACATACGGTGAAGAGACTTTCACCATTCTCATTTATACTTTCATCACCAAACGTTCCCAATATCCTTTCATAACCAAGCCTCCTGACCCCAACCCTTCCACTAATATCTCCTAGCATAATAATATTTTCATTTCCCTTACACTTCAATAACACCATCCTTACCATTTCCCAAAACTGCTCTCGGATATAAGTGGGCTTAGACATGTCTGAGGCGTAGACCCCTAACACAAACAACTTCTTTAAGCCCACTTTCATTCGTATCCATAGCAGTCTTGGGCTTACACATTCAAACTCTTTCACACATTGGCCCATTCTTTCTGAAGGGATGATACCTACTCCCTGGCATGCCCGCTCGATCTCGTCTACACCAGACCAGTATGCGGTATACATGCCATGTGTAGTGACATCCTTCCCCTTCCTTTTCGTCTCATTTACGCATAACACATCTATTCCTCTATCATACATCATGTCGCATACTTCATCCATTTTATCATTAATTGCCCCACATACATTCAACGTAGCCAGACGGGCCTCTGCAATCCACTTTTCGCCTCTCCGGGAGACAGAACGTGACGGGTGGCGAACCTCGTCGCCGGTTTTCCTCCCGGAGATTCTTCGCACCCCTGCCCCATTAAAGGGGCGCCGGGAACTCGGGGCCATTTCTTTAATTCGATTCCTCATGGTGCGAAATGGGGTGGTATATTTAACGCCGCTACCACGGCGTGGAGCCGAGTCTGTGGTATCGGCATGTCGCTCATTTAGCACCACCCGGGGGACACGTGTAGGGTGGGCCTAGGAACAGGTGGTCAAAGCCTACGGACGCGAGCGACTTATCCCCCGTTTACGTTTTATTAAACTGTGTAAACTTAAAATATATAGGATACCAGTTGATGAACTCGTTTACCTGATCTGAGCTTAACGATGCTCTAAACGTACGTACTGTGTCAATTGTATACAATTGTATCGTTTTATTCTCAGTTTAATCTTTTAATAATTATTAATATTTTTTTAATTTAATGTACAATATACTCTTGTGCCTTTTATAAATGTAAAATAGCAAACGATCACGGCCTTACTTATAATTGTTGTTTATCGCTTACTTAAGTTAGTCATGAATATTATAATATATGTCTTTCTATTGTCCTTTGTTGTACAGAAGATGAGCACAACATTAATTATCTTTTAATTTGACCAAGTGAAATATGAGTAAGACATCATTGCTATTTCATTGGACTGTTTAAAATATTTGTGCTAATCTTCTTTTTATATGTAAACTTGATTAATAATGTTTAAGGCTTGATTAAAAAACTAAAACGCAACCATGAAAAAAAAAACAACTAGAACTAGCTATTAGAAACCCAAAAAAACTATGGCAGACGATCGATTGTCTTACTCAACGCAAATCAGCCAAAGTTCAAAATCTGGATCTTTTGAAATTAACTTTATCCCCCCAAGAATCTGCTGACCAAAAACCATGTTTATTCCGGAAGAAAATGTCTAGCTGTCTTCCTAGGTTTAAAAAAAGGCGTTCGACACAGTTTCCGTGCCTATTCTAGTACAAAACCTTCATGACATTGGTATTAGAGGTATACCGCTAATACTACTTGGTGAATATCTCAGCAATCGTAAAATTCGAGTCAAAATCGGCTCAATTACCAGCTCTGAGTCTAATGTCACTTATGGCGTCCCGCAGGGTAGTGTGTTGGGTCCTATGTTGTTCTTGGCCTACATCAATAGCTTGTGTAATATGCAGATAGAGGGTAATGACATCATCTCATATGCGGATGACATAGCTATTGTTTTCTCTGCTGATAATTGGGAGCAAATTAAAAATCGTGTGGAGACTGGCTTAATGAAATTAGCATCTTGGTTAAACAAAAACCTTCTCACTTTAAATGTACTTTAAACTAATTATATATGTTTTACCAAATACAACAACGCGCAGCCTCCAGAGAGCTTTAATATTAAACTACATTATTGTAATAATCATTTGGACACGGATTGTTCTTGTCCTGAGTTAAAAAAAGTTTTTAATACGAGATACCTTGGAGTCATGTTGGATCAGCGGTTATCCTGGCATCATCATATAGAGTTACTCATTAGCAGAGTGAGGAAGCTAATCTGGTCATTTAAGACCCTGCGACACGTAGCTCGAATGAGCCTTCTACGTAAAATCTACTGCACACTTGCCGAATCGGTTATCACCTACTGCATATCAGTTTGGGGAGGTGCGACCAAAACTGTTTTCTTAAATCTGGAAAGAGCACAACGGGCTCTTCTGAAAGTAATGTTCTTCCTGCCATACAGATCATCAACGGATAGCTTATATTTAAAAAGCGGTATCTTATCGGTAAGAAAGCTGTACCTCCTACGTATTGTGACGAGAAAACACAAGTCAATTTACTACGACCCAGGAAAAAGTAATCGTAGGACGATATTTAACGTTGTTCCGCAGCCTCGGGTTAAATCGGTATTTTCAAAGAGGCAATACAACAGCCAATCTGCTTACATATATAATAAATTTAATAAGAAACTAAATATTTACCCTGTAACATGTCTTGAATGTAAAAAGACACTAGAAAAATGGTTAATTACAAAAAACTATGAAGAAATCGAGAGTATCATTCATCACTCATAAGCGTATCTGAGTGCTATGCGTAACCTTTGGTGACAGTTATAGAAAGCTATTCATTGAACAATGATAACTTCCGATCCCAAAGCACAGTCGTAGGGCCAATAAACCAATATGTGTTATATTCCACATAATAAAAATAATTTAAAAGGGTACATATTCAATACACACACGCGCACGCACACACACACACACACACACACACGCACACACACTTTTGTAACTCCAAAGTCGTACAATAATATAATAATAATCTGCCTGTATTATTTTATACTTCTATAATTTAATAACAAATTTTTATTATTTTTCACCTCAACTTAATGTTATATAACCATTATTTGGAAGCTTCTTCCTAGTACAAGCAAATACTTTGCTTAAAAGGAAGCTCCAACCACAATATCCTATGTAATAGATTAAGTTACGCAATTAAGAATTTGAATTTGAATTAAGGCAGACCGGCAGGTAAAACAAATAGTGATTAATTAACTTTTTATATTTCATAATAGTTTCATTATTTTAATATTTATATTTATAAATATAGTATTTAGTATATATAAAATTTATTACGTATATAGGTATACATATACCTATATATGTAATAAATTTATACATTATTTATTATTACATATACCCTATATATTTATTTTTACTATTATTAATAATAATAGATTAAATGTCATTGGATGAAGACTGGAACCGAAGGGGCCAGCAGCTGGCCGACTTTATGGAGAAAGAGGGAATCTTTATGATGTACTCTTTCTTCCAGAAGCGGCCTCACAAGAAGTGGACCTGGTCGAGCCCCGACGGTTCGACAAAAAATGAGACTGACTTCATTATGAAGACCAGATGCCAACTGATCAGTGATGTCTCAGTGATCGCTAGGGTGAAAACTGGCAGCGATCACCGAATGGTTAGAGGCACACTGAACTTAAACGTTACGTTGGAGAGGTCTCGTCTAATGAAGTCAACGCTTCGTCCCCCTCGTGCTCTAATCCAGAATCCCGAAAACTTTCAACTCTAGTTACGTAACCACTTTCAGTGCCTACAAGATTGCAATGCAGTGGACGATATGAATGATAAGCTCGTGAAAACTGTCCATGCGGTCGGAGCTAAGTTCTGCAAGACTTCCGAAGCAGAAGAACACAAAAACTCTCAGATCAGACTCTTAATCTCATGGCTGTTAGACGGGAGATGAGGCTGCAATCGTCAACAGATTTGACAGCATACAGGCAACTGAACAGACAGATCTCCAAGCGGTGAGACTTACGCAACTTTAATACTGCTCGTATTAAAGAAGAGATCCAGCGGAACCAGGGCTCCAAAGTCTTTGCCAGAGATCTGTCTGCCAGTAAGAGCCAACTGTCAAAGCTGAAGACTGAGTGTGGCAGCATCGTTTTCGGGACACCTGAGATTTTGAGTGAGATTGAGAGGTTCTATGGGCAGCTGTACGAACATCGTCGTTGGAGCCACACGCAAGTGTGAGTAACGATCCAAGAGCAAGTCTTATCCGACACTATTCCGATGATATCCCGGACGTCAGTCTAAGCGAGATTATCGCGAGGCTCTCCAGCACATTAAAAACGGCAGGGCCCCAGGCGAGGATGGAATTACAGCGGAGCTTCTGAAAGCGGGTGGAACACCGGTACTTGAAGTCCCTCAGAAGCTCTTCAATTCCGTCCTCCATGGTGGCACTGAGGGGTGGTTGTTTAAGAAAGAGCTTTGAAGAAAAGAGGTGTTGTTTTCGAGAGTCATTACGAATCATCTTACACGCAGACTCGACGACTTCCAGCCTCCCGAACAAGCCGGTTTTCGAAAAGGCTTCAGTACCATAGACCACATACATACCCTGCGGCAGATTGTACAGAAGACCGAAGAGTTCAATCTGCCACTTTGCCTGGCGTATGTGGACTATGAGAAAGCCTTTGATTCCGTCGAAATTTGGGCGGTGCTACAGTCCCTTCAGCGGTGCGAAGTTGACTGTCGTATATCGAAGTGCTGAAGTGTTTGTACAGTAGGGCTACGATGGCTATCCGAGTACAGAACCAGAGCTCGAAATCTATCCAACTGCAGAGAGGTGTAAGACAGGGTGACGTTATATCTCCGAAACTCTTCACCGATGCATTGGAAGACGTTTTCAAACTACTGGACCGAAAATGATACGGTATTAACATCAATGGCGAGTACATCACTCACCTTCGATTTGTCGACGATATAGTCCTTATGGCAGAATCACTGGAGGACTTAAGCACTATGCTCAATGACCTCAATAGTGCCTCCCAACGGATAGGTCTCAAGATGAACATGGACAAAACAAAGATTATGTTTAATGTCCATGTCATACCTATGCCGGTATTTGTTGGGAGCACTATGCTCGAAGTTGTTGACGAGTACGTTTATCTGGGACAAATGGTCCGACTAGGTAAGTCCAACTTCGACCGAGAGGTCAATCGACGGATTCAACTCGGCTGGGCAGCGTTCGGGAAATTACGACGCATCTTCTCGTCAGGTATACCTCAATCTCTTAAAACCAAATTGTACAACCAGTGCGTGTTGCCAGTGATGACTTACGGATCAGAGACGTGGTCCTTCACTGCTGGACGTATGAGGCCGCTCAAGGTCGCTCAGCGAGCTATGGAGAGGGCTATGCTCGGAGTTTCTCTGCGTGATAGACTCAGAAATGAGGATATCCGCAGTAAAACCAGAGTGACCGACATAGCCCAACGCATTAGTAAGCTGAAGTGGCAATGGGCCGGCCATATAGCTCGAAGAACCGATAACCGATGGGGAAGAAAGGTTCTCGAGTGGCAGCCCCGTACCGGTAGGCGTAGTGTAGGGCGACCCCCCACTAGATGGAGTGACGACCTGGTAAGATATGCAGGAAGTCGTTGGATGCAGGTGGATCAGGACCGTGCTTCGTGGCATTACTTGGGGGAAGCCTATGTTCAGCAGTGGACTTGTGAATGGCTGTAATGATGATGATGATGATGATGGATGAAGACTCATTTTATTCTGCATGTTCTTTTCTTAACATTACCTCAGCTGCAGACGATTCTTTTATTGATAACGTGGGTAATTATTTGCACACGAAATTTTTCTCTACAAATTGTTTAAATGTATGCCATATAAATGCGCAAAGCATCCCTACCCATTACTCAGATCTACTTGATGCATTTTCTTCACCGTACATCCATGCTCTACTTATCTCAGAGTACTGGCTTAAATCCACCCTATCCTCAACTTTATACAGTCTTCCTGGCAAATCGCACTGGCAAAGGTGCAGGTGGCGTAGCCATTTACTTGCGATCGGAATATGCATATGATGTCATTGCAATATTACCATCAGAATATAGGGGATCTGCTGAGTACCTATTTCTAGAAGTAAAAATTAAGGGTGGTGCTCGGAGTTGTTTACTGCCCTCCTTCAACTGATTATTTTTCCCATATTGAATCGGTTATCGACTACATCAGCACTGGTAACAAACATATTATAATAATGGGTAATTTCAACATCAACTTTCTAAAGGATTCTCCTCAGAGTCGCAAACTTAAAGCCATCATGGACTCGGCAGATCTCTATATTCTACCATCTGATCCAACTCACCACAACGTGGACACTGAAGATTCATGGTTAGACATCATTTGCACTAGTTCAGCGGAACATGTTAAATATCATGATCAACTGGCTGTTCCCGCGTTTTCTCGATACGATCTTTTGGTCATGTCGTATAAAAAGCCTCCCAAGCTAAAGCCAGTGATTGTGTATTTACGCAATTTCAATAAAATTGACACCATTCGACTACACCGCGATGCTAAGAATATAGAATGGGGCCCATTGCTGGATGCAAATAATATTGAAGACAAAATTGCTCATTTGTACACCCAAATTCTCAATCTATTCGATAGGCACGCACCAGTTCGAGCAGTCAGGTTACGTCGACCTTCTGCACGGTGGATAACTGACGAAGTGCGTAAAGCAATGAGAAGAAGAGATCGAGCTTTTCACATTTTTAAAAAGTCTGCCCATAACTCACTCTCTGTTCTACCTAATTTTTGAACAAAATCTTTGGTGCAATAAAGAATAAAATAAATAAATAAATACAATAAGTCACTGCGGGTGACATCACAAGTTGCATCCAAATTCAAACTTGCATCTGGCACGTTGTAAACAAACCTGAACTTAGTTTGATTTATGATATTGATTTATAATTTTAATTTCATGTTGGCACATATTACTTATTTATAAAGGTACATATTTAAAAATGGTTTAACTAAAGTAATCGCTATTCTCAACTCTAGTGATAGACTTTTCTGTAAATAGTCGATTTACTCAAAAACTAGTGTAAAACTAGAATGACATACATACATAAATTAACCCGAGTGGTTCGAATCACAAAATTCTACTCGAATCGCATCTTTATCTTACGGCTAATGCAGTGTTTGTCTACAATTTAGTGATGAAATCGATTTACTAATTCAAGCAACTTATATATTATATATATTTATATTACATTATGTAATAAATAAATTGATATTAGGTTTATATAAATAAATTGATATTAGATATGTTTATAATGTTGTATCAATTTATGTTATATTTAATATAAATTGATTATATATACTTTGTGATAGTCGAATTATTAATAACATTAAGACTTACGTCATAATATTAGAGTGATTTTATTTTATGAAGATTGTTGATACGCAAGCCAAAAATAATATATAATTACCTATTAAGTATAGTAATAATAATTGTGTTGTATGGAAGAACAATTATAAAAATAATTTGTGACAAATTGACACAATTGACGTGCTTCCATTACAACATACTTCAAGCCACTGAAGAAGATTAGTTGGTTTTTACCATCAGTCAAGTGTAATGTCCCTTTGCAAGATGCAGGAGTGTACAAGCTTGATTGTGAATGTAGTCTCTCTTACATTGGACAGTCAAAAATATCAATAAAAACCCGTATTAAAAAACACATATTGATGTGAAAAATCGAAGCTTCGGGAAGTCTGCGGTCTGTGAACACGTACAGGATTGCCCCGTCACTACTTTAGATTTGATAGACCATAAATCCTCGCTAAAGAACACCGAGTCCTCCCAAAAAAGATTCGCGAGGCTATTTAAATGTAATATTACCCTAATTTCAATAGAGGAAATGACTGGAAGCTACCATCCGCTTGGGATCCTATAATAAATCAAATCAAATCCTAATCTAAGCTAAGCACTACATGATTTCGAGATAGCATAAGATTATACTGCGTAGATTGCAACAAAAATTAATTATTTTAATCTGAATGTAGCATTGGTCAACTATGACATTGGGACGTAAAACACATCAGCCATATAAAATAAGTAAATATACGCGATAAATATGTAATTACTAGTTTTATTTAAGTAAGAATAAAGTGCAAAAATATGCCTAAAAAAGCGGGATAGTGATTCCGAGGTTAGTAACCAAAGAAAATATAAAGTTACAAAAGAAACTGAAAAAAGCGCAAAAAGAAAAGTGGAAAACACTGGACATTTTGTTGGAACCTAACCTAAACAGGAATATATAGTGCCTGTTGAAGGTAAGGGATATATATGATCAATTTTGTCAAAAGTTTTAATTTAATTATTTGACGCTAATATGTGGAACATATTACTAAAACGTTTCGGTGGAGTGATATATAGTATAGTTTATAGTGAATAAATAGAAGTTCTGACTAACTGCTTAATAGTAATAAAGGGATTTCATGTTATATATTATTTTTGGTATGCGTATCGACAATCTTCATAAAATAATATCACTCTAACGTTATGACGTAAGTCTTAATGTTATTAATAATTCGACTATCACAAAGTATATATAATCAATTTATATTAAATATAACATAAAGTGATACAATATTATAAACATATCACCTAATTTCAATTTATTTATTACACAATACATCAATAAATTGCTCGAATTAGTAAGTCGAATTCATCACTAAGTTGTAGACAGACACTGCATTGACCGTAAGATAAAGATGCGACTCGAGTAGAATTTTGTGACTCGAACCACTCGGGTTAATTTATGTATGTATGTCATTCTAGTTGTACACTAGTTTTTGAGTAAATCGACTATTTACAGAAAAGTTTATCATTAGAGTTCAGAGTAGCGATCACTTTAGTTAAACCATTTTTAAATATGCACCTTTACAAATAAGTAACATGTGCCAATATGAAATTAAAATTATAAATCAATATCATAAATCAAACTAAGTTCAGGTTTGTTTACAACATGCCAGATGCAAGTTTGAATTTGGATGCACCTTGTGATGTCACTTGCAACGACTTATTACATATACAAGTAAATTAGTGAAGTAAAGTTCTCCCTCTGAATATATACGATGCACCGAGTTAACTCGGTAACTCGATAAAATTTATTTTCTATCGATTATCGAGTTGGAAAAATTCACTCGAGTGAAATAAAACATGGTTGGGGTCGCATCATTATGGTAAGAGCAAAATGAATTTTTTATTTACAAATATTACTAGACTAATGTTTAAGAAAATATGGATATTATCAATTATCAGGAAGGTTAGCCAAATATTAATTGACACAGTACGTATGTTTTTCTCTTTTTATTTTTTGTGGTAAAATTCGCAAATAAAACTGACGAGTGTAGATTAATTAATATAAGAGTTTATTAATTTACACCTATTCTAAGTTGTGAAAATCTATTATTAAGTTTGTAGATTTTACCTAAAACAAATACAAATAACAAACAAGTCTTAGAACCTTATAAGTTTGTTAAAAGTGACAAAATATTAAGTTTACGTTATTAGTAAAATCTAAATAAATAATAAATAGAATAAATGCACAAAAGCAGTTATTATAATGTTAAAAGAAAATTAGAATCTTTGGGTCGAGGGACTTAAAGAGGGTTTTGAAGAACAATTCATATAACTGCATTTGTGTACAAATAGGTACCTTATGTATTCAGCAAGTTGCTTAATACTAAATGGCTTTTTTGTTAAGCCAGACACGGATCCTGGATTTATACCAGCCATAGTAGGTAGGCAATATAAATGGTACATATTTATGTGTAAACCAAGCTATCCTACTCTTCGTGATCGTGCTCAGGCTGCTCCGCATATATTGTGGGGGGGGGTGTCAATTTCACTCGCGACAAAACTGCTCTAAATAAAAAGTATTAGTAATAAGGTTATTTGTGAAAACTTGTGTGTATTTATAATACTTCAAAAATTGACATATAACATGAGCGCTTAAGGCATGCTCATATAGAGTTACCAATGGTTTTTTTTTTATTTTACGGACGGGACTGAGATGACATGTACGTGCCGTAATGTTATTGTTAAAGGATACCTTCACCAGCTTTTTTAATTATTAGATTTGATAAGTATTATACAAAAAGTTATTGCAAAAATTTCAAAACGCGTATTAAAATGTAAACCAGTAGTTTTAATGGCATGTAGTAGTTGCTCGCGTAAATATAAGAAATCATTATTGCATAAAACCTCGCCATAATTTTTAACACTAGTATCGAATTTGGTATTTTTCCTGATTTAATGAGACATAGTAAAGTAATACCTTTATTTACAGTACTTTGGACTACTGTGAATATTTATAGTACTTTGGAATCCGCTAATTTTAGACCTATTTCTGTACTACCAACTTTCAGTAACATTTTTGAAAATATTTTTTTGAATCAATTGTTTTTTTTTTTAATTCAACTAAATTAGTTCCTAAAAATTAAATTAGTATTACAAATCGCACGACTTCTGACACATATGTTCTGGTTATGAAATATGTTTTCAATGGCTGAGAGAATTCACAAGATGTCTTAGGTATTTTTGTGATCTTTCGGAAGCTTTCGATTGTGTTCATTATGAGATATTAATCAGGAAACTACAACATTACGGCGGCAATAAAAATATTGAGCTTAGACTTACTATTTCGTATTTAAATAACAAAATAAAATATCTTTATTAATGGTAAAGCTTCCTCCGGGTGGGTAGTATCAATGGGCTGCTCATCAGGATTCAATTACTGGCCCATTGTTGTTATAAATATATATTAAATGACTTACGGGACCATCATGATATGGTATTATTTGCTGATGATACTTCTTTAATTTTCAAACTCTCTGAAACAAAGATTTACCCACGGTAGCTAACTGTGAAGGATGGTGGTGAGAATCACAGAAACAGAAACAGAAACTTTTTTATTCAATGTAGATTATAAACAATACTTATTGAAAGTCAATTTTTTCATTTACCACTGGTTCGCAAAAACAACCTCTGTTCTGGGAAGAACCAGCAAGAAACCCAGCGGGACTATTTTTTTTTTCAAATAATAGCTTACAATCATGTTTACAATTAACAACACAAGACAAATTAGAAATAGCTTGGTAGCGATCACCCTTCCCAGGGGTTATTATCATCCATAAATTCCTTAATATTATAATTACTGTATTACTGTCGACGCAAAGCCTCAATAGCCCCATATATCTAAATTAGCAGAAAGACTTAGTTTTGCAGCATATTCTGTAAGAAAGATTTGAAGTCTCACCAATGATTTCTCATGTTTACGTGTACACTACACATTTAAATCTAGCGAAGCTATCTGTGAAGGATAGTGGTGAGAATCACCATTTAAATATCTATCCGTATAGGTCTATTTTAAATACACGGCATGGTTCAAGGTGATTTGAGGATTCCATATTACTAACACATCTAGAAATTCTCACCATTGTTGAGACAGCTAGATTATGACTTATGGAATTTCGATACGGGATAATGCGACTGACATTGAAGCCATATTTGTTTTGCAAAAGAGAGCCGTAAAGGCGATTTATAACTTAAAGAGTCCCTTAGAGAAAATTTTAAAGAAATATACTTATTAACTCTGGCATCGCAATATATTTATGAAAATGTTATTTTTGTACATATAAAAATTAAAAGCCTTCATAAGAATAAAAATGTTCATACTTCAAACACTAGGAACAATTATGAGCTTGTAATACCAGTTACTAGACTCCACAGAATTAATTATTTTTTATGGGACGTATTAAAAACAGATAATTACAAAATTTGTCATTAAACAGTTTAATTTTTTATTAAAGAAACATTAAACATTTTCAAGATAAATGAATCGATGAGTATATTATTAATTTTTTTATAATAATTGTAATAATAATTTGTTTTTTATAAGGTATTTTTAGAGGGGTTATATATCTTACCGTAACTGTTACAGCATACTAAAGTCCACTGCTGAACATAGGCCTCCCCCACATAGGGGAGATATTTGCCATAGTTGCCACACTGGACAAGTGGGTCGGCCACCACTGTTGAAACAAGTGGGTCGCACACACTAGGAAGAGGCTGCTGCACATGTCCCGATTTTTTCTCTCTTACGACACACACGAGATGATAAGATCGGATAGTGGATATTCTTACACGGCCATTACACGGTTGTTTTGTTTAGTTTTATGTAATATTTTTTATTAAAATGATAAATTTACTTAAAGTTGACCTTTTTTTAAGTGGCTACGTCTATTTTATACCAACGATTTCAAAAGGAAGGATAGGCCCATCTAAATATTTTACTTATAACTTTTTACGTACAAGAAAAAGTAGCGCATCTGTCATAATACAAACGTCACATCATAACACAACGTAACCAGGGTCGAATTTCGTAGTATAATTATCCTAATTGTATCATTATTTCATAGTTTGTAGTACATAGTATCGTAATAATACTAAGCGAAAATACCATAATTTTACCTAAAGGTCGATTTGTCTTATTATTGGGTCCTTTTACTTTTAAATATTAACCCTACGATATCGAGAAATTCTCTATTGTACATGAGTACCGAGTTTTTTTTAATAAAATTAGAATTAGCTCCCTTTCTGGTCAATCGGTGCTCGATCGATGCATTTATGTTGCATCCTTGGTACAACTATAATGAGGCGCTACCACGATAAAAACTCTATGCTCCAGAAGCAATCAGTTTGAAAACATTTATGAATCAGTTTCAGATTCAATTAACCAGATATGGTTTCTTTTGTACCCTTTTCGTTTTACCCTAATTAAATATAAAATATATTGGGTAGCAGTATTCAAAATTTAACTTACACTAAGTTCTTTAGACAAAAATTAAACAGAAATAAAAATAAAACCGTTAAAAAACGAAACGTATAGATAAACTAGACGCGAGACGCAAAACTCCCCGCACATGGGAAATAAGAAACATGAAACGTCAAACGTGATACGATTATTTTAAAATAGTAATTTGGTAACGTAACTAAACTAACTGTAAAATAAAACTTTAGAAATGCGTTTATATAATAATTTTATTGCAACAAAATTAATATAAGTTTATATACCGATGATACGATATCTCATGTTCCTTTTTCATCTTTGTATCGTAATTTTTGCATCCTTTTAACATGCAACTAGATATATTTATGGCAAATCTGTTCTGCACGCGCACCACTGTCGACCGATTCGCGTTGGCTCTAAACTGTAATTTTAGGGCCAGAGCACTAATAGTCCGTTTTAGTTGTTCGGTCGGCCCGGTCCTTACGCTAGTTATATATAAGCCAATGTTTTATACATGGTAGAGCTACACTGCAGCTATGTTATTGTTTTAACATGAATGGGTCAGCTCGACCGGCAAATGACCACGCTCTCAAAGAATACCAGTGTATTCATAAAATATCAACATTAATGCTGCTGTATTTTATATGGTGAGTCACTGGACTCAGCAGCACAAAATGAGGCATTTCATACTAGTCCTCGGGAGTAACAATGCATCTACATTTTGATTCTTGACTAGGAATAGATGTAGATGTCTACAAGACGCTGTATCCACTTACTATAAGACGGACAGTGCTCTCGTTTGTCACTATCATGGAACCATGCATACCTTCTTACAAAGAACACTAAGGAGTCATTTTTTCCTCTGAGAACTTAGATCTAATACCTAGCAACCTTTAATTATACTAACTCTCTATACCCTCACACCGGAACACAGCAGTGTAAGCAATGCTACTTGGCATCATAAAAAAATAAGAGGGTGGTACACAAACGGATTCCTAGTCTGAAAATTAATCCAATCACTTTGTAACCTAACTATTTCTTCAATCGATCAAAGCTACGATTATTTCATAATAGACTTATATGTCATTTATTTGAATAAATATTACGAAGTTTATTTTTATCTTCTCAACTTAGCATTATAATACGGAAAAGTTTTGACGTCGGTTGTAGGCGGATTGCCAGGAGCATAAATGATTAAATCTTAAAATAACCCATACCTGTAAGATGAAGCAATTTCTCAGTCTTATATTTAGGAGTTTATTCGCGTTAATGTTGCAGTTCTCAGTAATGATATGTTGCAACTTTAGTTTCTCATTTAACGCGTTTATTTCAATACAAATAGATTTTGTTGAAATTTAATGTTGATTTAGAAATACTTATTGAAAGTCACTTTTAATTTACCAATGATTTGGATTATAGATTTCATAGGAAAAACCGGCAAGAAATCCAGTGGGACATTTTTAAAAAAGTTTGAATTCACCCAATATGTTATAAAATAATCAAATCTCGGACTAGGGACAAGTAAATCTAGCAAAGTTTTTGTTAAAAAAGCAAACAAATTTGCGCGCTCACCGCTAAAAAGAACCCTTTTGTCATATCTCCTCAGTTTCAAGGTACTCCTCTTGTTGCCTCAGCCAGTATCGGAATCCTCGGCGTCGACGTATCGAGTGACGTGCAGTTTCGTGGTTACTTGGAAGAGAAGGACAAATAGGCCTCTAAGAAGCTTGGCGTGCTCAGCAGAGCGGTACAGTATTTCATGTCGACTCACTGCCTGTAAATTTACAAGGCGCAGGTTCGGCCGTACATGTAATACTGTTCCCATCCCTGGGCTGGTGCTCCCCAGTGCCAGCTCCTTCCATTTGATCGCATCCAGCGCAGAGCTGTTCGAATCGTCGGCGATCGGGCTCTTTCCGATCAGCTTGACTCACTGGCACTGCGAAGAGATGTTGTATCTCCTTGCGTATTTTATTGCATCTACCACGGGGAGTGCTCTGAGGAATTGTTCGAACTAATTTCACCGTCGCAAATCGCGATAAAACTCGCGATGCCATCGATAACATCTGGGTGACTGGCGGTCCACCACTGTGCGATTTAAAAGAAGTTTGTTATTTGCACAACTTCTTTGTGGAATCGAATACCACCAGAGATTTTCCGGATCGATACGACTTGGGAACCTTCAAGAAAAGAGCCTCTTCCTTTTTGAAAGGCTGGCAACGCGTCTGCAATTCCTTTGGTGTTGTAATTATTCATGGGCAATAACTTACCATCTGGTGAGCCGTATGCTCGTTTGCACTCTCTCCTATAAACAAAAAATTACAATCAACAATAAAAAGATGTTAGAAATAGCTCGGTAGCTCGGTTGACGGATGGTAGGAACTGACTAATCTTCTTCGGTGGCTTGTAGAATGTTCTAATAGAAGCTCGCTTAAAGATGTAGCCAATCTTGTCTGTAACACCTCTGACATATGGTAGTACAGCAGGCTCTTATATAGGACAAACAAAAAGATCAATTAGAACCCGCGTAAAAGAACATATAGCTGATGTGAAGCATCAACGTTCCGGGAAGTCTGCAGTTTGTGATCATATCCTAGACGGACCCAACCATTACATCAGATTTGATAGGCCACAAATCCTCGCGAAAGAACACCAATTCCTACCAAGGATGATACGTGAGGCTATTGAAATTAAAAAAAAACATCCTAATTTCAATAGAGAAGGAGGCTGGATACTACCACCTGCTTGGGATCCTATAATCAATAAAATTAAAACTAAACCCAAGCATACCACTGCAAGACCTCAGGACATAGTCAGTTCATTTTGCATAGATCGGACCATAAACAATAATTAAAAAAGCTGAAGGTACTCCGGGTTTAACAATGACATCGGGACGTCAGTCATCTCAGTCCCCCGTGACCATGGGTGCTGGAAAGCACCCGAAACGTCGGGAATTAAAAATAAAAGTAAATAAAAAGTAAAAATAAACGCGATAAAATCCGTAAAAGTAGTTTTAATCATGTATAGTGTTCGCGTAAATATAAGAAATCATCATTTTCTAAAATTTTGTTTAAAAAACATTCAAGAATGCACTACTGACTTTGTGAACGAGTAACTGGTACAACTAGCTTGTGTCTGTTCCTAGTATTTACAGAGATGTTAAATACAAGAACATCCCTGGAGGTATAAGTAAGTTAGCAATCCATCATCGTCATACTGCGACGCTTCCAATTTTCTACGACCACACGAGATGAGGTACTGCTACATCGCATCATTCGCAGTACCTCACTTCATCTAATTCTAAGTAACTCTTGTAGCAAACGTGGTACAATTGTCAATTATTGTAATATTTTTAGTAACAAAATTAAGTTGAATTTTTTTTGATTCTATCTTGCAGACTAAAGTAATCGAGTGAATAAAACACAATAGTATATTAAATTGAATTTCGTGTGATGAAGGCGTGAGATTATCCACCTACCATAGGCGACACAAAGGGCAACTATGGAATGTGTCAAAAAATTCGCTTCCGTTAGATGCGTTGCTGCACTTTGTTTACAATAGACGTACAACAGCAAAAGCAGCGACAAGGAGCAGCGGGACAAAATTTCAGTTGCTGCGTTTGTTAATCCACCTGGTTACTGTCTTGTTAGTGGTCTTTTTATAGAATTTTGAAAAAGTAGAAGTAAAATTGATATGTAATACAAAAAACAAATACATATTAATTTTACAAACTAGCTACACTATAATTAGTGTGTACACTTAATAACCATGTATATCTACTACACCATATTACCACTTAATAAGTATCGTTAGAGGCATAGGAGCGAAACTGATACAGGAGATGGGCAGCAGCATCTTCATGATAAGAAATCAATATAATAAGAAACCGTGTTTGTTTACCTGTTTGCCAAGCGATGCAAAAATGAAAAAAACCCTATGAGGCAATCTGAGGGAGTCCTATGTTCAGCAGTGGACTGTTATATATTGCAACGGATGGATGGAGGTACAGGAGGTGCCTTTATTTCTAAGACGGCTAAGCCATTCACACGTCCTCAAAAATATTTTATACCGAATATATGCAGATTTACAAATGTTTTACTTCACCGTAGAGCACATGATAAATCAGCAACAGCATTTTTTGACAAATTGCAGTGAACAATTTTATGAGTTGGGATAGAACCCGTGTTTCTCGCGTACAGTAAAATTTACGGTGAGCGCTTAGCCCCTGAGCTAACAAGGTTGAAAAAGTGGTAGTTTTTTTTTCCTATACCATATACTTAGCATTCATTGGTTTATAAAGTGTTTTTACCATTTACAGCCAATTCATAATTTGGAAGAGGCCAATAAAACACAAGGTTGACACCGTCCCACACAATCCAAAATACGATGGTGAAATAAGGCCCGATCTAAATAATTACAAACTGGAAAATTCTCGCTATGCGACCTCGATATGATGAAATTGCATTTTAATTGTGCTCAGCACTGAATGTGTTTGAATTCAATTTCATATTTTAGCGTTTTATTAATTTGCAAACGGGGATTTTGAAATTTGTCACCATTCCTTTAAATAGTGAAATACTAAACTTCTACTCAAAATGTAAATTTAAATTAATATGTTTTGAGCTTCCGACATTTTGAGTGTCGTGACGTTTGACAGCACGTAGTCATAAAATTAAGCTCGATATAATCCGTAAAATATTTTTATTAACTGTGTAGTAATCGTAAAAATATAAGAAAATTGTTATTATTATTCATAACTCATAGGCTAAGTTCTCGTTGTAATGACAGCACGCGAACATCCCAGGCTTAAACCCTGCTAGCACCAATGAAATTAATTGCGATTTCAAATGCCATAACCTGCTCATTTTAAATAGAATAATGATGACTAATGAGCACACTGTGAGAGCGTGGTCTTTACCCCGTCAAGCCAACTCATTCGTGCTGCAAATAAAATGTAGCTGGTTAGTAGGTAGGTAGACTAATATATCGACTGTAATTTAACCTACACTTAAGAGCCTTATTCACAGCCGTCATATTCGACGAACGGCGATTGCGTTATATAAGTTTGCACCTGTGACAATATTCTTTATACCAACCTAATAAAAATACTCGGTTGATATCTAAATGCAGTGGTGTTGTCACCCCTTAGGACAAAGATGAAATGTCTCGTTATGAGTGGAAAGGATTCACTGGTTTGTTACTAACCGTAGTATAGAGATTAATATTTATTTTGGGCGTAGTTTTTAGAAATTGTACACACAATTGTTGTAGAAATGGAGGCTATTCAACGTAGGTAATAATACACGCTTATTTTTTGAGGCATTCGAGGTAACATTCTTAACCTAATAAAATCATATCTGACTGGCCGCAAACAAATTTAAATTATAATAATTTATTTATCAATATTAAAAAAAAACTAAAATTATGCACTTTTCCCAGAAACTTCGCACTGAAGATCTAAATATAAATTACAGTAGTCAAATAATAGAAAGAGTAGATGTCGCAAAATTTTTGGGTATTTTTATAGACAGCCAATAAACATGGAAGGCTCAAGCAGATGATGTTTGTAAGAAACTAAGTGTGTCTGCATATGCACTCTTTAACCTGACAAAAAAAATCAATATTAAAACGGTACTAGTAGCCTACCATGGCATGGTAGTTTCCATTTTAAGATATGGTATTATATTCTGGGGCAACTGTGGCGATAGAGAAAGGATTTTCAAAGTACGAAAGCGCTGCACAAGAGCAATATTTAATTTAAAGATTACAGACTGATGTGTCATTAGAATACTGTAATACACAGTAGAATGGCTGTCAACCTTATTTTGTACCGAGGTTCGGCGTTGCCGGGAGCACACATACAAGCAATTACGTCGTATTATCAGTTAATCACTACTACAAACCCGATTCGCTGTGTTGACAGATGGATTTTAATACATATTTATTTGTAGATAGCGTGCAATTTGGCATTTTCTAAATAATTTGCATGCGAAATTTATAAACGATTGTAACGTCAAAACATATCTCGTGTTGACATTTATATATATATTTTTTTTTTTTATATGTCTTGTGGCTTTAAAGAGTGAAAAAGAGGTATGTAAGGATCGTGACACTTGGCGATCTGTTCTCTCTGGCTACCACGTTAGGGATTGTGCGTGAAGATAAGTAAGTAAGTAAGTGGCATTTTAGTAGCTACGGGCTCCGTCCACACCCCCGTTCTATTATGTATGTATTATAGTATTCCATGGCTGTGTCCCTATTTTAAAAGCCCATACATTATTAACTTTTCCGTGCCTGTATATTCTAGAAATAGCGTTATTTGTCAAAATTAATCGTCATTTATATCCTACCTTAAAGGAAATTCAACATAAACATAAACATAAACACTCACGCCTGTCACCCAGAGGGGTAGGCAGAGACTACAGACTTCCATTTGGCACGATCCTGACACACCTCTCTCGCCTCCTTCACATCCATACATCTACGCATGCATGCTCGTCGGTTAAGGGTACTCCTAATTTGGCCCGTTTTCAATAAATCGCCAATTTGGTCGATAAATTTTCGCCTAGGAAGTCCCTTTCCGACTCTGCCATTCACTTCTGCAACATAAATTTTCTTTGTCACTCTTTCCTCATCCATTCTTTCCACATGACCAAACCACCGAAGCATTCCTTTCTTAATCCTGGTCACAACATCATCTTGCAAACCACACTCTTCTCTTATCACACAATTCTTCACCCTGTCATTCAGATTCAGCCTTAACATACTCCTTAACGACCGCATTTCTACTGCATTTATTCTACTCTCGTGCTTCTTCTGCCACACCCAACTTTCACTACCATACGTTAAAGTAGGGACCAACACAGCATTGTGAATTGCCATACGTGCCTTTTTTGACACATTTTGACTCTCAATAGAGTGAGGGCCCCTTACTCTGTCTCCTGCGTTCACTCGGCGTTCTATATCCTTATCATATCTCCCATCCCTGCTAAATACGCAACCCAAATATACAAACTCATCTACTTGCTCGATCAACTCCCCTTCTATTCTTATTTCACATATCGTTTTACTTTCATCTCTTTCAAAAACCATAATTTTCGTCTTACTTGCGTTCACTTTCATACCCCTTTCTTTTCAATTCAATTCAGGAAATTCAAGTACGAACTATATCTACGATAACGCAATATAAAGACGTATTGTATACAGGAAGATTTCAAACAGCTTTATCAAAAAAGGATTATGGGCATGGCACCTGTTATTTATAACAAAATTCCAAATTATGTAAAAAATCAACCCATAAGAATATTTAAAAATAGTCTTACTTATTTACTATTGGAGAGTGCTATTACTCAATATCGGACTTTTTAAATGATACCTAAACTTAAATATAGTTAAATTAATTTATTGTTTGTATTATGCTATTTGTTTATTAATTTATGATAATGTAATGACTATTCATACTCATAATTATCATATTAAATATATTTATAATTAATTACTAGTGTTGTGATGAAACTAATTTTAATTCAATATTTGCATGCCAAAATGGTAGAATGTACGGATCTTTTATGTACTCTGTAAACATCTTATTGTAAATACCTACATTCAAGGCAAATGAATTATTATTATTATTTTGGGGTATCTATGTAGTTTTCCCTTTTTTTGTTGATCCTGAGCCACCTGCATCCATCGACTTCCTGCATATCTTACCAGGTCGTCACTCCATCTAGTGGAAGGCTGCTCCACTTTACGCTTACCAGTATGAAATTGAGAGGTATAGCCTACATATTAAAAAATAATCATTAAAATCTGCTTTCCCCTGGTGTAGATATCGCTTTCTTCTTTTTTGTAAGTGAGCAAATTATTAAAAAGCATTTTTTTTTAATTTTTCCTCCTGAAATTTCAATAACTTATTTGTAGTAAAATATTAATTTAATATAGTTTAATTTGTAACAAAACAAATAGCATAACACGAAATTAAAACAAGAAAAAGGTTAAATACGAGTACAAAAGGGAATTTTATTTCACAAGAAATTGTAAAATGTCGTGATGCCTTGCAGTAATTGTAGTTTTACTCGAAGGAATTTACAGAAGCCTATTTTTCTACTTAGAAACTTGCTTTAGATTCCAGCGTATAAAGTAAATTGTGCAGTGTGATTCGTAACGATAAAAATATAAAAATTTATAAAAATGATAATAATAATTTCCTCCAAACCAAATTTCAGTAAAGGCGGCCAGCCTCAACGGAGACAACCATCTGCACATGGCAGGTTTATAGTGTCCGAGTGTGTGTGCGAACACTGAGGAAATTTCTATTTCTTAACTCTCATAGTCTGATGGGTCGCTAATCTAACACGACTGGAGAGAGATCAGGTGCAGGACCAATAGCTTTACGTGCGATACGGGGGTTTAACACCGCCAGTTTACTCATTCCGAGCTACTACTAGCAATTTGCTACTACTAATTGGTTGCTTACAGACTAACGCGAGACAATTTTCAGTAAATTTCTATATATTTTTGAGGTGTCAGTCAAATAGATATAGAAATTTACGGAATAAATGGCTTCCTCGCTGATCTAGTGATATTTAGCTCGACTGCTGTTCATGAGATCCTAGCTTCGAATCCCTTGTGTGCTATTTGGTTTTTCTGTCAAGAAATTTATCGCTGCACACGAAGCCAGGAAGTATACGGTGTTTCACCCCGTTCCTCGGAAAGTACGTGCTCGGTAAATTCTATTATTATGCGCCTGATCTTTCTTCCCCCTCTTGAAGGGTTCACTTTCTCAAACCTATAAAAAATTTAAAAAAAAAAACCTTCTTGAGGTTTCTTTTTCCTCCAGTTCTTGTAGTTTTCTTTGTGTTACTCGACAACGGCACAGAGTTCGCCTGGTGTATACGTTGCGTTGCACCCATGAGGACTAAGTTGGAATGCATTGTTTCCAATAAAAAGGATTATCTACACTCACCACAAGAAACAACTCAGCGTTAAGATGCTATTTTACCCTGGTATTCAAAGGCCTCTCCTTCTAGTTTGCCCTATCTTTCTTTCGTTTCTGTTTTGTATAAAATTGTTGAATCACACCTAGTGGTTAGTTTGCCACGTTCCGTGTTAAGGATAAATAAATATCTTTTCTAACAGGGTTGATATTCATTCGCAATACAATTCAATAATTCGTTAAGAAATCGCTGTTGGTTTAAAAAAGAACGCTAAAACCGATCCCATAAATTTGCACGAAAATCGCGGGCGGCACCAAGGGACATTACTTTTCATAAAAATATGACAACCTTACCCTGATGGAGTTTTCAGGCTCATTTCCATAAATTATAAGTAACGATCGTGAACGTAGTAAGTTATCCGATTGAATATCGAATGTTATTGGACTGAAAATATTTCATCATTAATATTCATCGCTTTCGTGGCGAGTTATAATGTTTGTGGGGGATTTTAATGTATTCAAAAGGTTTTTATAGTCACAAAGTTATCATAAAAAAGTTAAGCTAAGATCAAAAATGTATACTTGGTAAAGCACGGTAAAGCTATATTGTGGTAGTAACGCGAATGAGATGGCTCGACCAAAAAAGGACCACGCTCCCTCAGAATACCGATATTATATGTCAACTAAGTGCTGCTGTGTTTCGTATCCCGACTATAGAGAAAAATAAAAATTATGTATCTTACCTAGTTTGAAAAATACCGTTGACCATGATATTCTCATCACCATCTTGTCTTACATAGGTTTTTCCTTATCAGCACGGAATTGGGTCTCCTCCTATCTTCTTGGTCGCCAGCAGGCGATTCGGGTCGATGGTATGGTGTCCGATTGGGGTTAAATTAACCACAAGGTGTTCCGCAAGGTGGAATTCTCTCTCCTTTACTTTTCTCTATATTTATTAACATAATTACTTGTAATTTTCGTGCTTCTTACTATATTATGCACTTGCAACTCTATGCTCATGCCGACGGTACTACCATGAATAATGCTGTAACCGTGATTAACTCCGATCTTAACTGGATTCTTAGTTGGTCAAGAAGGTACGGGGTCGCTGTTAATCGAAGCAAATGCCAAGCCAAAAGTCTTAGGCAGCGCACGTCAATTGGGTAAACTTAATCATATATCGTTCGATCCTCTGATTTATAATGGCAAGGTAATTCCTTACAGCTTTCATGTTAGGGACTTGGGATTAGCCTTGAATTGTTAACTTACTTGGCGCAATCATGTTGAGGAAGTTAGCCGTATAGTTTGTACTACGTTGAGACAATTGTACAGATATAAAAATATCTTACCGCCTTGTACGAAGAAACTTCTAATTCAATCACTTATTCTTCCTATTGTTGCGCGCCTAAGTTGACGTCATGTACCTGGCACTAGCGCCATCTAGTGTAGGGGTCGAGAGCGAGGGGAGCTTTCCAGAAAATGACATCACTAATCTTTCACCCGACAGCGCCATCTAGTACGGTATCGAAACGAAGAACTAAGCTTCTAGAAGCCCGACACTCGAGCTTTCGACGCCTTGTCGATTGGCGCGCGTATTTACTTGAATATTCTGTATGTTTCGGTGATAATATGTATCTAAAGGCGCTGCAAGATGCGATTGGGGAAGTATTGAATTTGGCGAGACAAGCGAAGCTTCGGAGCGAAATAAAGTGAATCTGTGTGATTTATTATTAGTGTTCTAAGTTTTAATTAGTGTAAAGTGAATTAAAGAGTTAATTTTGGTGATTCAATCGGCAGTTTTTATTGTCACGAATCTCAAGCTCCTAACAATTGGTGTCAGAAGTGGGATTAAATCATGCTTTTCATGATGCATGCCATCATGATTTTACCTAAGAAGGAAACGGAGGGTGTCTGTAGCCGAAGTCAACGCCAGCAGGAGACGGACGAAAGAAGATTTGGTGGTGCAATGCCGCGGACGTCGGATGGCCAGCCACCGGCTGCATGCCCGTCAGCAGCTCCTACATCTACAGCACCCGACTTAGTTGCTCTGATAGTGATGCTGCAGGAAAAGGCTCGCCGACAGGAGGTACAGGTCCGTCGGTTGGAAGAGCAGCTGCGGGGTGTGAGGCAGGAGGAACTTTTTATGGAAGGTGCGTTACCAGGGAACGTATACAGCATTAAGAAGACTGTTCTTCCGCCGAGATTGGAAACGATTGTTCCGGTTAGTCTTCCTCGAAACGCTGGGCAAGCTCACCGTTGTGTACTTGTGGAAAGAGTAAACAATGACCTTCCATGGAAAGTAGCTCGAACCTTGGTCAGAACCACTGACATCTCAGGAGTACGTGTGCTGAACCTTTGTGACCGGGAACAGATTATAGAAAAAGGCACGCTGGTTGGTACTTGTGAGGAAGTGGATTGGTTACGTCGGTGCCAATATCTATCGAGTGAAACCCCCAGCAAGGATGCACAAACGAGAGTGACCACACTTTTGGAAGACTGTCGCAGCCTTCTCTTCCCCGACCGAAATGGTCAAGGCGAAGAAGTTGTTACTCAAGTATGCCGATATATTCTCATCTACGATGCTGACATAGGAAAGACTGGCTTAATTCAACACAAAGTAAACACAGAGAAGAATTGCCTATCCGTCAGCAGCCAAGAAGATTGCCGCTAAGTACGTGTAAAATAAGCGAAAACCATGATTGAAGGAATGGTGAAGGATGGTGTTATTGAACCTTCCTCTAGTACATGGTGTTCACCAGTGGTGCTGGTAAAAAATAAGGATGGCAGCATGCGGTTTTGTGTTGACTACCTCCGTCTAAACAACGTTATGAAGAAGGACAGATATCCCTTACCAAGAATTGATTACATGCTGGACATGCTTACAGGAGTAAAGTGGTTTAGCACGCTGGGTCTAAAAGGTGGCTACTGGCAAGTGGAAATTGATCCTAAGGACAAGGAGAAAATTGCGTTCTCGACGGGAAAGGGTCTGTGGCAATTTAAAACTAATGCCGTTTGGGTTGTGCTCCAGAAACGTTTGAAAGGCTGATGGAACTTGTACTTACCGTGCTAATTGGCGATGCCTGTCTGGTCTACTTGGATGACATCATCATCGTAGGCCGTACGTTTAAGGAACACCTTTAAATAATCACCTGGAATGCGTGCTCATGAAGATTCAGAGTGCCAACCTCAAGTTGAGTCTGAAGAAATGTTCACTATTCAAACGGCAAGTTAACTTTTTGGGGTATGTAGTATCGGAAGAAGGTATCCGCATGGATCTAGAGAAAATCGCCGCTATCAAGGATTGGTCGGTTCCAAAAGACAAGACGCAGGTTAGAGAATTTTTGGGTTTGTGCTCCTATTACCGGCGATTTTTAAAGAACTTTTCAGATATAGCCAAACCTCTGCATAAGCTAACCGAGGAGAAGCGACATTTCTGCTGGGATGAAAGTTGCAATATCGCATTCCGGGAGCTCAAGGACCGTCTGTGCAAAACACCTATTTTGTGATACACTGATGCAAGCGAAAAATTTATAGTTGACACAGACGCAAGTGATACCGGACTCGGCGGTGTGTTGTCTCAACGGAACGGTGATCGAGAGGTTGTGATAGCGTACTTCAGCAAGTATTTGTCAAAACCGGAAAGGAACTATTGTGTCACAAGACGCGAATTGCTAGCTGTGGTAAAGTCGTTGCAGAATTTTAGCAAATATCTTCTGGGGCGAAAATTTCACTTACGAACTGACCATGCTGCACTAGAATGGCTATTGCAGTTTAAAAATCCAGAAGGACAAGTTGCGAGGTGTATTGAACTACTGCAGGAATACGACTTTGAGATCGAACATCGCAGCGGGAAATCTCATGGCAACGCAGATGTGTTGTCAAGAAGACCTTGTCCTGAAGATTGCAGACATTGGACTAGGCAAGAGAGTAAGGAAGTGGTAGCCGTGAGGATGCTCAGGGCAGACCACCTCAGCAACGAGTGGAAGGACAGCATACAACGTGCACAGCAGGAATATAATTTTTATAATGATCCGGATATCAGCAGTCGATTCTGGAATGGATAAAGGCCAGTGCTTTCAAGCCCAAGTAGAGCGACGTCTGTTGCTCATTGTTAGAGATTCAAAGCGATCAAGGAAGGAATTTTGAGTCTCAAATATTCCAGGAAACTTGCCGAGTTATGGGTACTCATAAAACAAGAACGATTTCTTATCACCCGCAATCTGATGGAATGGTAGAACGATTTAATCAGACATTGGAGAGGTACCTAGAAAAAGTTGTAGACAAACGGCAACGAGATTGGGACAAGCACATACAACCGTTTTTGTTGTCATATCGAAGCGCTGTTCACGAAAGCACAGCAGTGACACCAGCTTTCGCAAATTTTGGAAGAGAATTACGGTTGCCTGCAGACCTGATAACCGATTATACAAATGACTTGCGAAACAAAATGAATGACGTTTATGAGCACGTCAGACAATCGAGCCAGCAAATGTCTGAAAAGATGAAAACCCGGTATGACCGCAAAATGAACAACAAAGGTTTCAACGAAGGTTCACTAGTGTGTTGCACAATCCAGTCCGCAGCAAAGGGAAATCTCCTAAACTTCAAGCTTAATAGGACAGCCCGTACCGGATTGTAACCAGGATCAACGATGTAACCTACCGGATACAGAAAGGCGCAAGAGGGACTCCTAAGATCGTCCATGTGGATCGCTTGGCGCGTTATTATGGGGCCGATAATGCTCGGGACGAGCATGTCTTAGGAGGGGGCGGTGTTGCGCGCCTAAGTTGACGTCATGTTCCTGGCACTATCGCCATCTAGTGTCGGGGATGAGAGCGAGGGGAGCTTTCCAGAAAATGACATCACTAATCTTTCAACCGACAGTGCCATCTAGTATCGAAATGAAGAACTAAGCTTCTAGAAGCCCGACACTCGAACTTTCGACGCCTTGTCGATTGGCGCGCGTATTTACTTGAATATTCTGGATTTTTCGGGGATAATGTGTATTTAAAGGCGCTGCAAGATGCGATCGGGGAAGTATTGAATTTGGCGAAACAATCGAAGCTTCGGAGCGAAATAAAGTGAATCAGTGTGATTAATTGTTAGTTTTCTAAGTTTTTAATTAGTTTAAAGTGGATTAAAGAGTTAATTTTGGTAATTCAATCGGCAGTCTTTATTGTCACGAACCTCAAGCTCGTAACACTATGTGTGATTATACCGATGTGTGTTACTTAGATGCAGACAAATACTTGGTCAATAAATTGTATTGGCTTCTCAACAACTGTAGCCGTTTCATTTACGGTCTTCGAAAGTACGACCACGTCTCTTTCTATCACTCTCAATTTAAATGGTCAAATATCCCACACCGCAGGAACCTTAGAATTTTTAGCACTCTGTTCACTATTCTTAACGATCCATTGGCCCCAGAGTATTTGAAATGAAAGTTTCAATACCTGGGTTCTTCCCATGATTGCAATCTTCGCTCTCTTAACAATCTCGTTCTCCATACTCCCTTTCACCTTACTGGTTTTCTCTCAAACTCTTTAGCTATTACAGCTGTAAGACTCTGGAATGCGCTTCCCCTAGCAATAAAAAAATCGCCTAATAAGTGTATTTTTAAAACAAAAGTAAAGGAACATTATTTGGGTTCGTCTGAAACATAAATATATAAATAATCTATAACATTTAATCTATTAAATCCTTATATATACTTAATTATGTTTGAGCTACGAGTATGTATGTGTGTGGTGTTTGTCTGTGGGTGTGTGTGTGTGGTATGTGTATGTCAAATTTATCTATTCTAGGTTTCATCTTTTCCCACTGCAGTACACACATCTCCCACGAACTTTCCGGTTGGCTGGTAGAAAATGCCATATGGCATTAAGTCCGCCGTTTTTACCTTTAGTACAATAAAGTGTAAATAAATAAATAAATAATAATATATGGTATGGTAGAACTAACCGTAAGCTTTATTATAGTTGTAGCGTAAATGGACCATGAACTCACCGAATACCAGCAAAAAGTTAATGGAATACCAGCTGAGCGCTGTTGTCGTGTGCTGCTTTCATTTGGTGAGCATTGTTATCTGGAGATACTTTTTACTGGAAACTATACCAACTAAGTCCTTAACAACGCATCGCCATTTTAATTCCTATTCGAGTATAGATGTGGAGGATTAATGGCCACAGCATCCAGTTTCCATCATGTATACTAGTTTTTTCTTCCTTACTAAATAAAGAAAAAGACGTCTTCTCGGTCGTTATTCATTACTATTTCTTTATTATATTTTCAGAATAATAAAATTTATTAAAAAGTTTATGTTAGCATAACATTTATAAGCAAATCATACAATTAAACGCATCCATAATCATTTAACGATTTAGTACTGTACTGTATATATATATATATATATATATATATATATATATATATATATATATATATATATATATATTGGAAGTTTTTCTACAAAATGTGTCTACCCAACCCTTTTTGGGTGATTGGGCGTGAAGTGAACACACAGTTTGTTGAGACTTTATCGAAAATTTTCAATGATATCTATAGAGGGAGTAAAATTACAATTTAATAAAGAATGGTGTAACAATTGATTGGACAAAATATAAATAAATTTAACTTACTGGTTTAAGGATAATATAACACTTTTATTCAAATTCTGAATCTGACTGTTTTTCTGACACGTAATTATTGAATGACATTGGCATTTTTGAAACAAATTTCAACCAGCAATGTAGATAAAAAAAATTGGCAACGACTGTGTCGTCAAAAGAGATATGTTGACATTTATATGTATGAATTGACAGGTTAGTGACTACACGGGTCCCGTCTACTCCCCCCGTTGTATTGTGTGTGTATGATAGTATTATATATTTGCCACAATGAAGGTACAGGTGTAATATTCTATATCAGTAAGTGTTATGGTGGAATGTAGTAGACATTCCATCTCACAGCACGTAAAGTCATAAAAACTAAAGGATACAATTCTGATAGAAAATTAATTACTAATATGTCATTCATAATTTAAATTCTCGTTTATATCATTTACAATCTCTTTCTATCGTTATGAATATATTTATTATTTTAAAGTATTTCATACAGTAATAATATTTTTCAATTAATAATGCAGTCAGCTTATATTTAAATATCTGTATATTGTTCTTTATAAATTGAGCGGAATTTTCTTTTATATTATAGGCCCCATTGATTACAATACAAACATGCTGCTAGTTTAAAGTTTGATATACTTATAATTATTTATTTTATTTTTTACTGACCAGAAATTACAAAACGCTCTGTTAATCATATTATGTCAATGTTGATTTGACTTCGAATGATAATTCTTGAATATGTAGTGTTAGTTGTTCCGATTTGTTTGAATAGCCAGCAAGGTTTTATGCATAGTGTGCATTAAACAAAAAGCTTCGAAAAAATACTGACATAAACAAACAGATGGTGATGTTGTTGTTGATGATGATGATGATAATATTAAGATATTAAAATGAATATTTCCTTAAAACAAATAATAAAATTACACATATGTTGAGAGAATTTAAGATGTCGAAGACTTCAATGAGGATTTTAAAGCTTGCAGTTGCTTTGAGTTCCAATGTTTTCACGGTGTGCTGATGAGATGAATACAGTAAGATTTTATTTATTAGGATTTGCTAAGACATACATCACAAGTAGTTTGTATGTGACAAGATCGTTCTTTGTTTCCATATAAACTTAAAATTTTCAATTAAAAGTAAGAAGCAACTTCAATGAACATAAAGAATAAAATTATTTGTGATATTTTTCTTATTTTAATAAAGGTTCTCAATTCAAGACTTAAATTCTTCGATATATTAAGTAAAATTTTTGAACCCTTTTGATTCAACTAAGAAATATCAACAATTCAACTTTACAACTAGACTGTCGCCTAGTTAGTTTTTAAACTCAAGTAACAAACGAGCTCACAGCCCAATTGATGGTAAGTTCCTATAGCAATGCATCCTTTATTATTACAGCCCTTTACAAGTACACTACTGAACATAGGCCTCTATTAAGAAATGCCACAAAGCTTGATCCTAGAGCCAGCTGCATAAATCGAAATCCCGCATTTCTTACAAGGCAGTCTCTTCATATAGTGGATGACCGCTTAACTTTATGCTTACCAGTATGAAATTGAGATGTATGATCTACAAATTAAAAATAATTATTAAAATCTGTTTGCCTTTGGCGTAGATATCGCATTCTTCTTTTCTGGAAGTGAACAAATTATTAAAAAACTATTTTTTTTATTTTTCTTCTTGAAATCACAATAACTTTTCTTTAATTAAATATCAATATAATACCATTAAATTTGTAACAAAACAGCATACCATAAATAAAAAGCAAGAAAAATTTAAATACACAAGGGTATCTTATTTCACAAGGAACCGTAAAAAATCGTGATGCCTTGCAGTAATTATAGTTGTACTTTGAAGCAATTAAACAAAGCCTATTCTCTACTTACAAACTTGATTTAAATTTAAGCTTAGATATATAATTGTGTAGTGTGGTTTGCAACGATAAAATATAGACATTTATAATAATAATAGTAATAATAAACAAAACAGTTAAGTTAACCTTAAAAAATTGGGCTTAGCAAGATCTGTGCTCGACAAAATTCAAAAGGCTGTAATCTTGGGGACAACTGCCATTGTGAGGAGATATTTAACTTTGTATTATTTTCTTGACATCTTACCATTAATTCCGATTTAAGAATATCTTCCCAATAAGAGGAGTTACCGATAAAAGTAAAATAATAATAATAATTTATTTGATATTGGTGACTCACACAACATTCAACAATACCACACAGAAAAAAATTTAAAAGTACCTACCACTTGCTGAAGAGGTAAAGCCGATGTGGTGGCAGAATGAGGTAATTATAATTCCGCTTATCCTCTTAACTACAGGCATTATTGCAAAACAGCTAAGTAGCTGTTTTGCAATAATACCCGTAATAGGTCTGTGCTCAACGAAATTCAAAAGGCTGTAATCCTGAGGACAACTGCCATTGTGAGGAGACATTTAACCTCGTTACTAAAAAAAATCGTAAACATCTTGCCATTAAGGCCGATTTATGAATATCACCCCACAAGGAGGAGTTACCGATAAAAATAAAAATAATAATAATAATTTCCTCTAGATCAAATTTCAGTCACAACGGCCAGCCTCAACGGAGACAAAAATCTGCGCATGGCAGGTTTATAGTGTCCGAGTATGTGTGCGAACACTGAGGAACTTTCTATTCCTTTACTCTCATAGTCTGATGGGACGCTCACACCGATCATCCGACACGACTGGAGAGGGATTAACTCAATTAAGGAAACACCAGTTTTATGCATGTTCTCAGATATCATACATCCAATATACAGATTTGATAAAAAGTATTTAGTGAAACTACCTTCCAGAGAAAACTGGATGAATGGCCAGGTTGTTTGTGAGGTCGGTAGCCCCATATGGTATACCGATGGGTTAAAAATGGGCCTCGTCGTAGGCTTTGAAAAGTATAGGGAACGCCCCAAATTCAAACTTAGTATGAATTTGGGTAGATTCACCTCTATCTTCCAGACAGAAAGTTTCGCCATACTTCAGTGTGTGAAAATTAATCTGCAAAAACACAACGTCAACCATATATTTATATAAACTCTGATAATCAAGCAGCACTGCTAGCGTTGAGGTCAAACTTAGTGAACTTGAAACTAGTTGGAGACTGCGTGAACCGTTTGAATGCCCTGGAATGTAACAACAGGGTCCTCTTAAGATGGGTTCCGGATCACGAGGGTACACAATTTTTTTCATTCATTCATTACAGCCCTTTACAAGTCCACTGCTGAACATAGGCCTCCTCCAAGGTATGCCACAAAGCACTGCCACCACACAGTCCTGCATTCATCGACTTCCTGCATGTCTTACCAGGTCGTCACTCCATCTAGTGGGGGGTCGCCCTACACTACGCCTACCGGTACGAGGCTGCCACTCGAGAACCTTTCTTCCCCATCGGTTATCGTTTCTTCGAGCTATATGACCGGCCTATTGCCACTTCAGCTTACTAATCCGTTGGGTTATGTCGGTCACTCTGGTTCTACTGCGGATATCCTCATTTCTAAGTTTATCACGCAGAGAAACTCCGAGCATAGCCCTCTCCATAGCTCGCTGAGCGACTTTGAGCGTCCTCATACGGCCAGCAGTGAAGGACCACGTCTCAGTTCCATATATCATCACTGGCAACACGCACTGGTTGTACAACTTAGTTTTCAAGTTTTAAGGTATACCTGACGAGAAGATGCGTTTTAATTTCCCGAACGCTGCCCAGCCGAGTTGAATCCGTCGATTGACCTCTCGGTCGAAGTTGGACTTACCTAGCCGGACTATTTGTCCCAGGTAAACGTACTCGTCAACAACTTCGAGCTTAGTGCTCCCAACAACTACCGGCATAGGTGACATGGACATTAAACATGATCTTTGTTTTGTCCATGTTCATCTTAAGACCTATCCGTTGGGTGACTATATCGTCGGCAAATCGAAGGTGAGTGATGTACTCACCATTGATGTTAATACCGTATCCTTTCCAGTCCAGTAGCTTGAAAACGTCTTCTAATGCAGCGGTGAAGAGTTTCGGGGAAATAACGTCACCCTGTCTTACACCTCTCCGCAGTTGGATAGGTTTCGTACTCTGGTTCTGCACTCGGATAGCCATCGTAGCCCTACTGTACAAACGCACTTACTTCAGCACTTCGATATACCGACAGTCAACTTGGCACCGCTGAAGAGACTGTAGCACCGCCCAAATTTCGACGAAATTAAAGGCTTTCTCATAGTCCACATACGCCAGGTAAAGTGGCAGATTGTACTCTTCGGACTTCTGTACAATTTGCCGAACGGTATGTATGTGGTCTATGGTACTAAAGCCTTTTCGGAAACCGGCTTGTTCGGGAGGCTGGAAGTCGTCGAGTCTGCGTGCGAGACGATTCGTAATGACTCTCGAAAACAGCACGTAGACGCGGCTCAGAAGGGAAATCGGTCTGTAGTTCTTCAAGAGAGCGTTGTCGCATTTCTTAAAGAACAAGACCACCGCACTTCTGCTCCACGCCTCTGGAGTAGTGCCACCACGGAGGACGGAATTAAAGAGCTTCTGAAGGACTTTAAGTATCTGATCTCTACCTGCTTTCAGAAGCTCCGCTGTAATTCTATCCTCGTCCGGAGACCTCCCATTTTTAAGATGCTGGAGAGCCATTCTAACCTCGTTCAGACTGACGTCCGGGATATCATCGGAATAGTGTTGGATAAGACCCGCTCTTGGATCGTTACTCACACTTGCATGTGGCTCCAACGATGATGTGTACAGCTGCCCATAGAACCTCTCAATCTCACTCAGAATCTCAGGTGTCCCGGAAACGGTACACAATTTAGACCTGAGCTATTTTGTGGAATCTCAAGAAGCCTAGCCCGATTGACCCTTGAAACTCTTTATGACATTAAATGTCTTAAAATCTGGTCTGCACACTGGGCTTAAATATTATAAAATCTTAATCTGGGCTTTTGATCGTAAATTCGCCTCAGAAGCCCTGGGATTAAGGAAAAATAAGTTGCACATACTGAAAAAATCCTAACTGGACAATGTTGTCTTAAAAATCACATGTGCATTCTGGGACTAAGCAACTCAAAGATGTGTCGGTTCTAGTCCTTTACATATCCTAACTGATTTCGGATTGAACCCTTAATGCGCAAACGTAACACTCATCGGGAAAACTATGTTCTAGTGCCTAGAAAAAGTGAAATTGCTTACGCCTAAGCAACTCCTTCTATTCATTGAACACATGGGGCTTAGCCTTGAACTATAAACTTAGCAGTGATCACAATAGGTATTATCGGTCTTGGCGCGACTGCTGTTCATGATATCGTGGCTTCGAATTCCTTGGGTCCTAATCCATTTGGTTTTTCTTTCAAGAAAGCTAGGAAGTGTGCGGTGTTTCACTCCGTTCCTGAGAAAGTACATGGTCGGTAAAACCTATGATTCTGTGCCTTATCTCTTTCCAGCTGTTACATCTCATCGGACTATGAGAGTGGAGAAATAGAGTGCGCGTTTGCTTGCATATACACTTGTGCGCAATAAAAAAATTGCACGTTTTAAGAAACTTTACTTGAATGAAGCAAGTTATATATACATTTAAAAGTAGTACAAATAGTATATATATATATATATATATATATATATATATATATATATATATATATATATATGTATATATATACATTTAAAAGGATCATACCGTATTTTGAAAATCGTCCCATCATAATTTTAAAGCTTGACTGGAGTCCTTGCGTCAATTTTTTTCTGCTCATCTATTTAATTCAACACATACAACCTCCAGCTTCCTCAATGTAGGTATTGTTTTATAGAATAAGGGTAACAAACGAGCACATAGTTAACCTGATGGTAAGTGGATGCTGTATGGTAGTGCTTAGTTTGCCACATTTCGTATTATAAAGAAATAAACAAGTTTTTAAACATGGTTAATATTCATTTGAAATGCAATTGAATACTTCGACAAGAAATCACTGTCGGTTTAAAAAAGTACGTAAAACCGATCCTATAAATTTGCATGAGAAACGCGCGCGGCACCGAGGGACATTACTTTTCATAAAAATATGACGACTTGATGGAGTTTCCAGGTTCATTTCCATAAATTATAAATAATGATTGTGAACGTAGTGAGTTTGTTCATCGAGTGTTATTGGACTGATAATATTTCATCATTAACGTTCATCACTTTCATGACGAGTTATATTATTTATGTGGGTTTTTATTGTATTTTAAAGATTTTATGGTGATAAAGTTATCACAAAAAGTAATATAAAATGTTGAAATTAATCAACTGAGATCTGCGTGAAAAATAAATGTGTTTGAAAAATTTATACGTGGTAAATGCACGGTATAGCTATATTGTAGTTGTAACGCGAATGGGTCGGCTCGATCAAGAATTCAGAAAGACCACGCTCTCTATGAATACTAGCATAAAACATCAAGTTAATGCTGCTGTGTTTCGAATCACGACTATAGATAAAAATAAAAATTATGTATCTCACCTAGTTTGAAAAATACATAGTATGTTAGAGCTAATCGTAAGCTATATTATGGCTGTAGCGTAAATGGGTCGGCTCGATCGGGGAAGGACAAAAGTCTTACGGAATACCAGCATAAAGTAGCAGCTGAGTGCTGTTATCGTGTGCGGCTTTCGTTTGGTGAGTAAAGTTATCCGGAGATATTTTTTACTGGAAACGAGGCATACCATCTAGGTCCTCAGGGATAAACAATGCCTTGCTATTTCGATTCCTTTCCGTAATCGAGTAGAGATGTAGAGGTTTAATAGCTACAGCATCTATTTACCATCATGTGGACCTGTTTATCACCCTTATTTAATAAGGAAAAATATTTCCCTGTCTTAAAAATCTTTCTCTCATTTGCGTGCACAATCACTGTTACCACACTCCAAAAAAATAGAATCACATTTCAATATAAATATAGAAAAGAAAATAAAAATCGCCAATAACACGACCCGTCTTTCGCCTTCATTCGATTATCAGCTTCGTCATTCATTCAAATATTCCTTCATTACAGCCCTTTAACATTCCACTGCTAAAATACTTACTGTATCCATCGACTTCTTGCATATCTTACCAGAGTATTCACAGAATATTTATTACATTTCAATTGCGACTAACGTTTATAGTAAAATCACAAATAGAGAGTTAGGTTAGGTTTGTATCAATTTTTATGCGTATCATATGATGTTGCGAGAAAATGATTTTAACCTCTTAGCCCGATGTAGACAATTATTTCATCAATTTTTGGTAGACATGTATGTGAAGGTAGAAAGTGAACGTCACCGTTATATATCTTTAAATCAAAAATAGCTGCGCGTTGACAATTATATACATTTACAAGATGCACTTTCTAGCGACGCCAGTGCAAACCCCAGATATTTAGGTAAAATGGTAATTCTGCCCTCATCATTCGTTAACAGTCACCGCTACCTACATGAGTACACACAAGACGCATTCGCCTACGTAGGAACTTACGGAAGACCTGATCTTTTTGTTACTTTTACTTGCAATTGCATATGGAAAAAAATAACCGAGGAGCTAATGCTGGGCCAAAAAAGTACTGACAGATACGATTTAGTTGCTAGAGTATTAAGATTAAAAGTACAAAAATTAATGTATGTAATTAACAAAGGGAAAATTTTGGTGGGAAAATTGAGGTGCAGTTCTTCATGTATTCAATTGAATGCCAAAAAAAGGATTACCCACATGCCCACATTCTAATATGGCTTAAAGAGAAGTTGCGGCCCAACCAAATAGACGACATAATAAGCGCCGAGATTCCGGATTCCGGATTCGGAGCAAGATAAAGAATTGTATCATTGTCCGAAATATGATTCACGGTTTATGTGGAGCACGAAATTCAATATCGCCATGTATGAAAGAAGGAAAATGTACAAAGAAATTCCCTAAACAGCTATTAAAAGAAACAGTGCACAATGACAATGGCTACCCTTTATACAGAAGCAGAGTTCCCGAAGATGGTGGCAGGAAAGTTACAATCAAATCTCGCTCTGGAGCGTTCGAAACCTTAGATAACAGCTGGATTGTCCCGTATTCGCCCATTCTATGTAAAATGTTTAATGCCCACATTAATGTATAAGCATGTAGCTCTGTCCACGCAATCAAGTATATCTGTAAGTACATAAATAAGGGAAACGACCAAGCAATATTTAATCTCAGGAGTGAAGGTGAGGCAAATCTTAAAATTACAACTTTATAATATATCTAAAATTTTCATATGGAATTCAATTAAATTCACAGTGAATAGAATAAACACTACGACACTACATCTACGACCTGTACTACCTCGGGAACTTAGTTAGCAATTAATCTTCCGGTGCAATTCAGACTGTCTTTATAGCTATTTAAACTAGTCTTAACGCTAGCTCTAGTACAGCTACAGGAGTAGTTTAATTTTAATGTTTTCATGTGATTTGTATTTCAGCGTTAAAGCTTAAAATAACATAATATGGGTATCCACGACTTTTTCTGCCAACAGATTAACGTCATGACAGCTGGATAGTTAATATGTCAGGAAATATAAAGGTTAATCTTTGTTTCTTTAATATTAGTTAAATAGCAATTACATTAGAAATGAATAACTACTAATATTTCGAAAAGTTGAAATGTTAAAAATGTGAAAAAATATAAAGGAGAAAATCACTGAGGCATTATTCATATAATACTTTTAAAACTGACAAATATAATTATTAAAAAATGTACAAACAAATATTCTTGCGTGGGTTACATCTATCTTTTGACGTTGTTTACATTGTTTTGCATGTCTATCATTTTAAAGAATCTACTTCTCGTTAAATAAATACAAAATATTATTACACTATGGATTTCAAAACATGTTTCCTTGTTGATTCAAACTACCTTTACAGACTTTATCGCGCTTAATTTAAATAATTTTTAATAATTATATATATATATATATATATATATATATATATATATATATATATATATATATATATTTCAATAATTGTCATCGATATATGTAAAAGTTACAAGTTACAAGTACTCTACTGTAAGGTTGTGTTTTTGCACTTTCATTATATACGTGAGAACCATCGATATAATATATCCAAAATAGTGTTTTCACCGCGTAAACAACTTGGGCGGCATTTTACCTTTCATGTGGCCTAGAAAATGCTTTCGCTAACAATGTTTGTAAAACCGAGGAGCACCGCGACTAAGAAACTTATCCTTAATATTTCCAATTTCTTTGAGGTATTTTACTTTACTCTACTCGAAAACGTTAAACTAATTTTGGACTGTGCTTCATTACGGTGAGAGCTTTCATGCGGGTCCAGGCTACGTGCGACCTACAAACCGGAATGAAAAGTGTACCCTTTGCAACGCTTCGCTCGTTTCGAGAAATCTATTTTAAAGTCTGAAGTGTTGTAAGATTATAAGTTCTTGAATAAAACTATTTAATGGCTTTTAATGATTCTAATTTCCGACATTTCGGGTGCTTTACAGCACCAGTAGTTACGGAGAGACTGAGATGTTTGACGTCTCTATGACATAGTTAGCCCAGCTACCTTCAGTTTCGCATTCCTCAAACGCAAAGCACGTAGATATGTTCTCCTAGCGTCTAAAAATCAAGTATTTAACGTTTTGCCGTATGAAATCATAACTAACTATCACATTGAAAATAGTGATATAAAAAGCAAATTTTCAAGCTGTTGGGTTATCGAACATACACAAGATATCCTCTGCTATGTCTCATCTTGAGCCAGATCGATTTACCGACTTGTATGTTGGCTCAACGCTTGGCAAAAATACTGTCACAGCTGACAGGACGTACTAGAGAACACACACAGGAGTCATACCATTTTGTTAGTGAGATAAAAGACCTACATCTCGCTGACAATGATACTATGGTCAGTTCTGATGTTGAGTCACTATTTACATGCCTACCTACTGATGATTGCGTCTCAATCGTAGCCAGGAAGCAAAAAAAACACAACATACCTGAATAATATGCAATTGAAACATACATTTCCCTCTCGTCTGGCTACCTATTGTGGAAGGAGAATTTCTACAAGCAACTAGATGGTGTGGTGATGGGCTCATCTGTATCTCCCATAGTCGACAACATATTCATGAAGGACTTTCAGGAGAAAGCCATTCTTACTGTTAATGTTTATTCAAGATTCTACATGCGGTACATAGACGACATTTTCACAGTTTAACTATCTAACAAAGTAACTGCAATAAACGAAAATAGCTTCAGAACTGGGTAGGTGAGAATACTCACACGACTGGCTCACTCCTCATAGTTAGGTGAACTCAAAAAAATTACATTATATACATAAATTAAGGAATTCGTACAACAAGGTTAATACAATGTGGAGAATTATAAATGAACGTACAAATAAAAGAGATAAGAGAGATAACAACAGCTTATCACTAAAAACAAACAATACCATTACCTCGGAGCCAAGTAAAGTAGCAAATGAATTTAACACTTACTATGCGTCCATAGGTGAAGGTAGCCCTCCAACAGAAACTGGACGTCCTGTGCTGGGCCCGACAAAAAATACCTTCTTTCTCAGCGAACATCACGAAAAAATACTTGGTAAGAATTATCCTTATATTAAATGGATATTAGGATAATTCAAATATCTATGTATTATTAGGATATTAGAATTATCCTTATATTTGAATTATTATTGGTCTGAGAGTGAATTAATCAATGATTTAAATAGAAAGTGCATGACAGGATTTCAAATATAATTAATTTGAGCGCCTAATGGTCGCTCCGATAATGTAGGCGAGTTTACTCAAATAGCTGCCTTGAATTTCATTACTTTGTCTGTCTTTTGAACGTCAATTTTAATCCTCATTTAATTGCATTACATTGGCGTGGTAATAATATTATTATTTAATCTGATATAAAAAGTATTGCTGTGCTTACTTATATTATTTACTATGGTAGGCCAGTGCTTGTCTACTATCACATCTGATAGTAAGTGGTGACGCAGCAGTTAAATGGACTCACTTAACAAAAACCTACTCTCTTTGCTTTGAAAACACCTTTGCATTGAACTTATTTGAATAGACACCACATTTTAATTGGATGGAATGACAGATGTTAGCAATTTATTCAACTCCTTTGCTAAACGCATGATGAACGAATAATCAAATCATTTAGTTTAATTGCGTAGTAAGTCAAGAAGGAATGAGTGGAGATTGGTCAAAAAGCTGATTGTTTCATGGTGGAAAAGAGAAAGAGGAACTGAATTATGCAATATATTTATGAAATAGCTTGAACGTATACTGACAGTGCTTAACAAATTAATAACCTGTGGTTATTGAATTAATAAAGATGTGAAGAGTTTGATATAGTAAGTGACGAGAAATAAAGCCCTTTCGAATAGATACTCGTAAGATACAATCATTTTAAGTTCTCAGCAGCGAAAATGCATCTACAACAAGAGATGCTGGTGCGGTACACGTTGCATGAAAAAGTTCCTAGAATATTTCTTGTGGTAAGTGGTGATGAATATATTATCCCGTAAGTAAAAGTCGACAGAAGATGTAAAATGCAACACCATGCGTTCTCCGGCGTTGGCATTTTAGTATTTAGACACTGTGCACGACTGACCTCATTTATTAATATTCTACATTTTTAGAGTTTTTTTGTGTTTGCCTATCAATAAGGTCGCGTGACTTAATCTTATATTTTTACCAAGTTTCGTATGTTTTGAAATCTCAATAAATATTTTTAATTTTTAATTTTGAAGCAATTAAAAGCATTCTCCAAGCAAACTAAGCAAGCAGTCACCAAGCACACCAAGCGAGTACTCTCCAAGCATTCATCAAACACACCAAGCAGAAGGATTTCACAAGCCAAGCACAAGCATATCAAGCAAGCGTAGCAAGGTATTTTTCTAAGCCAAGCAAAACAAGTAACCGATTTTTTTACCAAGGTTTAACTTATCAAATCCTTTGCCAAGTAACACCAACTAATGTCAAGCATGGAAAATCTCCTAGCCATCAACAATAAGTGATCGTTGGTGTTAATCAAATATTTATAAATTTAAAGAAAGATGGTCAAGAGCCCGACTATATCGATCGAAGATTGAATAAATTTTGGCAGGAATTACATAATAATCATGTTGAATTCTGCGCATTTTCAGACAAGTCCCTTGCTTATTTTGCAAATAATACGTACGAAAAAACCAATGTAAATTATGAGAATATAACAGCTGCAATAAAAGTGTACTTACCGAAGTAGGAGCATCAACCAAAACATTCAACGCCCTTGATAAGACCCGTAACTCCAATGGGTACAAAATTAAGTTCGGAAGCTTCGGTTTTAATGAGTGTTGTCATTTACACCGAAGTACCGGGGAAACAACAGCAAGACAGATGAACTATTCAAGAAGTAATCAAAGTACGTCAGAGTATTAAAAAGAACAGTTTCTAACATAAATCTTGAAGATGTGATGGAGAACTTTTTTCATATTATGAACAACTATATGTACTTCCATACGATCCATCAACAGCAAGCTGTGGTCAGTATTCTTTGGAGAAAAATTAAACACAGTTCATAATGTCTCGGCATCTTATTGTTGCACCGCCGCTATTGAACCACCCGTAATATTCGCTTTCAATTTTCAGGAAATGAAGGAGGGGAACGTCTCGCCTATACTTAGTTTAGATAATAGATTATGAGAGGAGTCTAAAAACAAAACATTAGAGTTTTTTGGTACGGGAATATGTAGTAAACCTGTAGTAGTTCCATCGCAGTCGAAGGGAATGCCGAGTAGGAAAAGCTCTGCTGAAAGCCAGGTTTATAGACACTTGAAGAAGGCCCAAATTTCCAAAGATAGATCACCCCGTGACCCAACAGGTGACATATTCGGTGCATGTGGGACTCGAATTTATGTAAGCAGCGGACGCGTGCATGGCTCGGAGCAAGGTGGCGGCCACGACTCATGGAGATGCCGAGCGGCTGCGGCAGAAAGCGTGCTGCCTTGGAGGCGACGGGATGGACCTGCTGAGGTCAATCTTGCTAGTCGGACCGAAATAAAGAACGTGCGAGAGTGGAAGGTCAAGCTGCAAGCAGACCTATTCACTTTATCGAAAGAAGTGAGGAGGCTTCACGAGCAACAGGTCACCACTGCACTGTTATTCCAAAACGTTCGTCGCATAACTTCACCGCTTATAGTTGTTAATAGTTTCGATTCGCTTTAGATGTTGCATATTTTCAATAACACTGTTTGTGTAATTTAAATATTGACTTATATCTAGTAGAATAATTATAAATCAATATTTAGCTTATTGGTGTTAATTTAGCTTATTAGTGTTCCATATAAAATGTATGTATTAGTTACGCTATAGCAGTACGCTGATGTTGTGTGATATTTGAATCATTTTGCCGTTACAATATATATCCTTTGTAGTTCTGAAAGTGATTAAGTAGTGTCTGTTCGTGTTTGTAGTATCAATTGTTTACATGTAGTTTATGTTGCGTAGCGTGATTTTCGATTGCCGATTTGTAAAGCTTCTACCGCAACGTCTATATATCGTTGCGTCCGATTATAGTTATGCCGAGTCGCTAATATTGCGTGAACTTCAATGTTATACATTACGTTTTTCCGATGAAATTACAAGATTACAATCAAATAGAACTTGCAGTTGCGCTTTTAAACACCTTAAGCCATTTTCACAAGATAGAATTGTAAGAGTATGTGGGCACTTATCTAACTCACAGCTGAGTTTCGATCAACGGCACCCTATAGTTTTACCGCGTGAGGGTCATATTTTGAATTTATTAGTTGATTACCACCATAAATTTAATTTTTACGCTAGCCCCAAACTGTTGATGTCTATTTTGCGTCAGAATTAGTGGATTCTTTCTGCATGTAACTTAATTCGTATCGTAATCGGGTGCACAGATGTATAGCTTGCTTTCGGGTTCGCCCTAGGCCGTCATTCCCGGAAATGGCGGATCTTAGGTCTTGCCGTTGTAACACAATCTTTAAAACCTTTTATACACACCGGGTCGGATTTTGCTGGTCCGCTCAAGGTCACGCTCACTTGCTGGCGTAGTGTAAGATAACGAAGGCGTATGTTAATATTTTCGAATGTTTGAAAACTCGCGCTATGCATATAGAATTTGCCGGTGATGCAAGCACGGCTAGCTTCATGGGTGCTTTTTAAAGGTTCCAAAGGACTAATATTAAGAGTCTAAACAGTCATTTATATCGAGAAATTGGACATCAAATTTTGTCTATTGAAAAATTAAACTCGGTACTCGCACAAATCGAGTGCGTCATGAATAGCCGCCCCCTTTGTCGTACAGTGTCTAGTGTGACCCCTCAGAGCCGCTGGCTCTAACACCAGCGCATTTTTTGAATCTAACGAAAGATTTGAAGTATTTACCTACTATGACATAGACGAGGATAAATTTCATGTTCTTTCTCATCATAATTTATTGGACTGACTAGTGCAATCATTTTGGAAGCAATTTAAGATGCAAATCAATATGCGTTGCAATCTCCGCTGAAATGGAACACGACATCTAAAACATTATCGGTCGGAACAGTAGTTGTCCTCACCAAGGAATATACGCCGCCTCTTCAGTGGCCATTGGGAATTATCGAAGAGGTTTTTTCCGGATTCGACGGGGTAACTAGGATAGCCCGTGTTAACATCATAGCTAGGTCATATATGCGTCCTGTCGTCCGTCTTTGCCCTCTTCCCAATCAATAATTTCATATTGCCTTTCTAAGCTATATTAGTAGTTTAAATTAGGTTTAGTATTAGGTTTAGTATTAGTTTTAGTTAGTTGAAGGAAACCCTTCAAGCCCTCCGGCTGGTTGCGCGAAAAAACGGGTACTCTCGCATTTTTGTTTAGTTGTTCATTTTTTGGTCAGGGCCCTACTCCATCCCATCCACGCATTCTATTCCACATGCACTGAAAGGGGGGAAGAGCTAGAATGTGGTGTGATTTTCGGCCAATGAAGAAACGTGCCACGCCTTAATGAAAGGTGAAGAAGGCCGACCAATAAAAGGTCGCCCGCTGCCGCCGCTCACTTTTGCATCTAAGTTGAAGACCAACGCTAATTGTGATTGCACCTATGTGGCAGTCTCACTACAAAACTATCTCGAAAGAAGCACATAGTACAAGTTAGCGTCGTGCACCACTTTCTTCCAAAGCAGTCACAATACCAGGAACATCGTCCTCAAGGCCTCCAGAAGGAACCCCACCCCGGTAAGTGTTCCTTAAATTGTCTTGAGCTGTTTTGATTTTCTTTATTGTGTTATCTTTCTCCTAACAGCTCAAGTTGAAGCCCATCAAAAGGCACTGGCCAAATAATAGATTGAGTGATAGCAAGTGCATCTTCTAAGACTGCCACGTGCCACATCGGCTATCTTGTTTGATTATAGGGAACCACGCATACAGTTCACAAGAAAATCAATCTCCATAAATAAATTTTGCCCGACCCGGGAATCGAACTCAAGACCCTATTGCTCCACCATTTTCTGGTTATTCGACCCAGATTCGAAGGGACAGCCGGTGGCCGCACCATTTTCTGGCCCTTCTTTCCGGATGTAAATTTAGCATCCAGCAGCGCGACCACCTTGAATGGCGTTCATCAGCGGAGGATATATGGATTACTATGGCCCTTACAGGTGCATTGACTAATATGTGTTACAAATTAAATTGTTGTGTTGTTTATATATGTGACGGCATGAGGGCGGTGCCGTCGTACGTTGGTACAGCAAAATTGTAAAGAACACGTGCACCGATCGCGTCACCCGGCGCATCGCTCAGTTTCCCCCACCGCCCCACTATTCGACTTGTTTTGCAACAACGGGTATAAAACAACCGCGCAGCGGTGGAGCAGGGAGTCATGCATGATGTAAAGAGCTTACTCCTTTCTAAAGGGCCGGCAACGCACATACAATTTCCCTGGTGTTGCAGTTGGTCATGAGCTGTGGTAGTCACTTAACATCAGGTAAACCGTATGCTCGTTTGCCCCCTCTTCTATAAAGAAAAGCTCTGAAGGCTAAGTTAGAGTGTATCTTTACCAGTGAAATAGGTTTTCAGTTCTAAACATCGTTTATACGAAAAAGAACAGTATTATGCTGCTATTTTATGATTGTATTCTGTGGGTATTGACGAGGATTAAGCCAAAAGCAGACAAATACGAGGAACATTAACAGTTGAGTATGAGAGATGCTCATAACCGCATCAAACACTAGCCACTACGATATCAAGCTGTCAATCAAAGGACTCTTTACGGAATAAATTCAAAATTATTTTGTAATTAAATGATGTGTCTCAACATGACAAAATGAATCTGGGAATGTTCAACTTTTGTAAGACGTATTAGTTCTGCATAAAATAATATAGGATAAGTTGATACGACACTCATTGATATCTTATGATCGGTGGACTCGAAAGTACAAAAGTCACATAATTGTTTGCTATTTTTTTCCAAAACAAAAAATCATTAGTTTTGCAATTTTTTAAAGAATGAGGGTGACAAACGACCTCATAATCCACTCGATGGTAAGTGTATGCCGTGGCCCGTAGACATACTTCTATCCTCGCTTAAGATTCAAAATGCAGATGCATTGTAATCTCTGGAGGGTGAGACGGAATGCCTCGTTTCCTGTAAAATAGTTTTCCAGTTTTCTATACTCACAATATCAAATACTTTTACTATATTATACTATTTCACGCCTGTATCTTGTGAGAGCGTCATATATATATATATATATATATATATATATATATATATATATATATATATATATATATATATATATATGCTTCAGAATTTCTCTACCACATATAATAAGCAAAGGTTTGCAGAAATTTTGTGAAATAACAAGAAAACCTACGTTGATAGATTGCAGATCTCAGAAGCAAGGTATTATAAGACCGTCCGAAATTAAGGTCATCTATTTTATGTGATGCCAGTTTGTCTCGTGTGCTATAAGTGGTCATTTATACATATCAAATATCTGATTCACTTCGTTTATAGATATTTTCTTTTCTTCTTTGTTAAGGATTCAATTAAGAAATAAAGCGAAAGTCACTTTTGTACTGAGAATTTTTACATATGCTTTGTGCCAGACGTAATTTTTAGAGTTCGTTGCTAAAATTAGAAAATCAAAACATCTTGTTGTCTGCCTGACTGACTTTTTAAGAAAACAAAAAAAGCGAGAAGGGTTTATATTCGATGCTTATTTTATTTTCATGTGCATTAATAGTTATTTCAAAGAGCTATGGTAAGCGCAGACCTATGTGTATGTGTTTGTGAGCGTGTGCTTTTTATTTATAAGACAGTTTATGAAATAACGTTTTAACATTATTACTAGTCACGAAATCTTAAAAACGGTTAATCAATTTGAAAATAAATTATCACATGGTTATTATGAAATAACCATCAAAATCAACATTCTTTTAGAGAAAATCGTGAATTGTTTAATTATAAATATTCTAAACATAAATTTAGAAAAAACAAAATAAATAACATTTGATCAAATATCAAATAATTGAAATAATTTAAATATTAACTATCTGGGACAAAAAATCAAACATTGAAAAAATTAATTTTTTGGGTATAAATGTAGATTGTATTTTGAACTGGCGCATTTTTATGTGAGCAGTGTGTGTTCCATCGTTACATCGTTATTTTATATGCTTGGAAAATTTGTGGATACATCCGCCGTAATAGCACCATTATCACGCTTAGGTTATGTCGACGCTTAGATATTGTATTATGTTCTGGAGTGATTGTGCTGACAGAAAAACACTATATAAAGCTCAGAAGAAATGCTTACGAGCCATTTGTAAAATTAATCATAGTAATAGATACTTTGTTAGTTTAAAATTATTAACAATGCCAAATCTGTATATATATGTGGTAGTCCTATATGTACGTCAAAATTTAAGTTCTTATAAAAATCTAAATGTCCAGCGCCATAAAGATATATTAAACCATCCCAAAGGTAAAATTTTTTAAAAATACTTTTTAATAAAAAAAACTGAAGGTAGCCGGACTAACTATGACATTGGGAAGTCAAACGTCTCAGCCCCCCTCCGTGACCATGGGTGCTGTAAAGCACCCGAAACGTCGGGATAATAATAAAAATAAATTAAAGTAATTAAACGCGATAAAATCCGTAAATAATAGTTTTATTCAATGTGTAGTATTCGCGTAAATTTAAGAAATCATTACGTAAAATTTTTTGTTATAGAAAAGCGTATTCTCGATGGGACCTCGACTATATAACCATTTACCAAAATATATAAAAAAATCTAAGAGTATTCACATTTATAAGAATCAATCAAACATATTTTTAACCAAACAGGCTTAACATGATTAAAACTACTTCTACGGATTTTATCGCGTTTATTTTTGCTTTTAATTACTTTTATTTTTAATTCCCGACATTTCGGGCGCTTTCCAGCACCCATGGTCACGGGGGGACTGAGATGACTGACGTCCCGATGTCATTGTTAAACCCGTAGTACCTTCAGCTTTTTTAATTATTGTTTATGGTCCGATCTATGCAAAATGAACTGACTATGTCTTGAGGTCTTGCAGTGGTATGCTTGGGTTTAGTTTTAATTTTATTGATTATAGGATCCCAAGCAGGTGGTAGTACCCAGCCTCCTTCTCTATTGAAATTAGGATGTTTTTTAATTTCAATAGCCTCACGTATCATCCTTGGTAGGAATCGGTGTTCTTTCGCGAGGATTTCCATAGTAAATTGAATTTTTTTAGGCAGTTTTTTTTAGGAGTTGGAGGCAAATAATTCCTTACCTTTCCTAGATGTGTTAGTCATCCGAAATCCTAATAACACCATTGGTCACACTGTGTATAGGAAAAAGACCCATACAAACCGATATTTAATCGGTGAATCTCACCACCATCCTTCGCAGTTAGCCCGTGGGCAAATCTTTATTACAGAGAGCACGAGGGATCTGTGACAGCAAACACCTGGCCGCCGAGCTTCAGCACGTCAAGCAAGTTCTGCACGACAACAAGCTTCGGGTCCCGCGCCTACGTCACAGTGACCGAGTGAAGCCGGCCACAGTCGAGCGTGTGCCTGCTGTACTACCATATGTCAGAGGTGTCACAGACAAGATCGGCTATATCTTGATGCGAGCTTCTATTAGAACATTCTACAAGCCGCCGAAGAAGATTAGTCAGTTCCTACCATCCGTCAAGTGTCATATTCCTCTACAAGATGCAGGAGTGTACAAGCTTGATTGTGAATGTGGTCTCTCTTATATAGGACAAACAAAAAGATCAATTAGAACCCGCGTAAAAGAACATATAGCTGATGTGAAGCAGCAACGTTCCGGGAAGTCTGCAGTTTATGATCATATCCTGGATGGCCCCAACCATTACATCAGATTTGATAGACCACAAATCCTCGCGAAAGAACACCGATTCCTACCAAGGATGATACGTGAGGCTATTGAAATTAAAAAACATCCTAATTTCAATAGAAAAGGAGGCTGGGTACTACCACCTGCTTGGGATCCTATAATCAATAAAATTAAAACTAAACCCAAGCATACCACTGCAAGACCTCAAGACATAGTCAGTTCATTTTGCATAGATCGGACCATAAACAATAATTAAAAAAGCTGAAGGTACTCCGGGTTTAACAATGACATCGAGACGTCAGTCATCTCAGTCCCCCGTGACCATGGGTGCTGGAAAGCGCCCGAAACGTCGGGAATTAAAAATAAAAGTAATAAAAAGTAAAAATAAACGCGATAAAATCCGTAAAAGTAGTTTTAATCATGTTGTGTAGTGTTCGCGTAAATATAAGATATCATTATGCAAACAGGCTTACTTAGTATTGATGATTATTTGTTTGACAAGTTTTAAATTTGAACCATAAAATTTATTGAATATAACTTAATTTTAAGACATAATTTGAATTATTATATTTATTATGTTATAAGCAATTGACAGATTAACAGATTAAGGGTAAATAGCACAACATTCAGATTTTAGAATCGCGAGAGAAAATTTTGCTGAAATCACTCCATGATCACTAAAATCATCATTACGTGTCAGCTCCACAGAAATGGGCTTAAGATTTGTCCTAGTAAAGATAACATCAATCAGTATATTTGTGGTAGAAGTGATCCGTGTAGGCTGCTTCACGATTTGAGGGAGAATAAATATGTCAATCAGGGTCTTGAGACAATTAGGCATACAAGGAAGGCCGTAGTTGTTAGGACAATCAATGTTCAAGTCGCCAACTAGAAATAATTTATCATATTGCTCTATAAAAATTTAGAGGGACTCGTGCAAACAGTCTATAACAGAACAAACACTCTCTGATTCAGAACGATACGTAGAACCAAATACAGCAGTATCACTACCTATTTTATTATTATATTATAATATTAAGTCAATATTTGAATGATAATGAAGCAATGTCGCGGTAAGAGATAATTTATCAAGATCTTTTAATTAGTATTACATTTGCAACAGAACTTCATATTAATGAGAGCCAATAATCAAAATTCATCAAACATATTATGTGGCTACCATAGATGCTTTAAATACGCTAGTCAATGATGCAGTATAAATATTTTTGATAAATATTAGGTAGGATAAATATTATTTTTAGAATTAAGTATGGTTTTTGATACGATAAATCATGATATACTGCTACCGAAATTGGAACATTATGAAGTTAGGGGCTCAATTTTAAGGTTACTGGAATCCTATTTATCAAACAAGAAATAATTTGGTAAGACTAAAAATAAATTTGACAAATGCGTCCACCTGATGGTAGCTACTGCACGGCATAGATTTTTTTATTTAAGAGGGAGCCAAGGATGGTAACTAACGCATTCCATAAACAATTGCAACACCAGGTAAATTGTAGTTTAGTTGCCGGCCTTTTAGAATAGGTTAGGGTCTTTTTTTTTGAAGGTCTTTGTTTTATCAGTCCGTAAAAATGACTGATTGTACAGTGATGGACCGTAAATCATCCAGATGCTACAGAAGATATCGGAAATGTTGTTACAATTAACTTGTAAGTAATGGTAGAGGAAAACCGATGCAAATATGTTTTCTCATCGTAAATCACCATTATCGCACAAAGTGCGGTCTTAATCTGCAACCATAGAACTTTTTTTTTTCAATTTAAAACTTAACCACCACTTACACCACACAAAAGATTTCTCCTGTATCGTAGGGCCAGTTTATTATATGTATATATTATATATATATATATATTTTTTTTTATATTTATATTTTTTTTTTTATATATATATATATATATATATATATATATATATATATATATTACATAAATTTCACAAGCACAAACATCCAGACCCGGAACAATTATTAGAATTCCATACAAATACTTGCGCCGACGGGATTCAAACCCGCAGCCGGCCGCGGCCTGCAGCTCATTGCTAAGCCACTGCGCCATGAAGTCGTTAAATCCGAAATCGATACAGTAAAAAAGGTATAAAAATACCGTAATTAACTATTTCAAACCTTATTTGTAGCATTTTCATCTAAATTACGTTATAATTTTTAATGGAAGCCAAAAATCATACATAATATAAAAGACTATTTTATTACTTTTTATTGTATATACACACGTAGTTATATCGGTAAGTACGTAAAATCGTTCAAAAAACCTGCTTCTGAGGTAGCTTTCACACAAACAAGTTATAATTGATACTACGAGGGTATCAATTATAACGGACGGAAGACGATGTTATCTTCACCGCTTTGCAGCTGTATCAAGGACGCAAACTCTTCGTGTCGTGATCCGATATATACATGATGTGTAGACGCTCTTTACTTAACTTCGTAAGTTGCTAATATAATTTGTAACAAATGAGCACACAAACAGTGCAATTGAATGCTGTGGGCCATAGAAATGTTCACCTATCCTCGATTAACAATTTAAATGTAGATGTGTTGTCACCCCTGACCTGGAATGCGTTGTTTCCCGTAAAGAAGGTCTCTGGTTCACCTACGGAAATCAGAAAAATTAGGCTGCTAGTTTTTGTTGATATTCTGTGTAAACGTTGATCTACCCCGGTTGCCACGACGTGGCTACATCACGTATTGTATAAAGTTCATTTTGCAATTATAAGGTACGAGTATGAACATTGTAAATATTATATAATAAATAATAAGATGAAAAGCAAAGATACTGTCTGTAAACAAAACTATATTTTGAAGTAACAAACTAACTTTCCATCTGGTGTTAAGCGGTTACCATTTTCTTACAAAAATCACTACATAACATGCGTTGTTATTTCTAGGGACTAACTTATATATCTCAACTTACTAAAACTGAAACATCAAGACGTCTCTAATAGAATTAAACGAATTTTACGTATTTTACTGCGCTTAATTATTTTATTTTTTAATTTCCGACAATTCGGGAAATTGACAGCATTCATGTCAAGATGGGTGTAGTACCATGGGTGCTGTAAAGTGCCCGAAATGTTGGAAATTGAGAAAGTTTAAATTAAAGGTTATAAAAGTAGCTTTATTCTATGTGAATTACTCGCGTTAATATAAGAAATTATTATCATGTATATCACTAGTGTCAGGAACGAAAATAACGTTGTCACAACCAGTCTTTCATTTTGACATTAATAGTTAATTTGCTAAAATTTTCTGTATAATACTGTTAATATACCAAATTTCACAAAAAATAACCGTGCAGTAGTGGTTTAAGTATATCCACTACTCCACATCTCCTGTAGGTATCGTAAGAGGCGTAAGACGGAAGCAAATCAGGAGTTGGGCAGCAGCGTCTATATAGACGCTTCTGCCCATCTCCTGATTTGCTAACGTTCAGCAGTGGACTTTGATAGGTACCTGTTTACGGTAACTTAAAAAAATTCAGTTACAGTCTGTGCAATTCTTTGTAGCACAGGGCACACGCTCCCTCACATTTCTAAGAATAATTAAGCAATCATCTATCGAACTGCTCGATATCCGTGTTGACGAACTTTAAGTGTCCACGAAATATTTATTTTCTCAAACATGAAGGATTCCTCACGAAATGTTCCTTTACCGCCGAGCACATTTTAGTAAGTTCTAAAATTGCAATTAAAATTGCAATTGGTGGCAGTATATTCTGTGACGTCATAAATTATTGCTGGTAAATTTTCCACATTTAAATAAAAATTTGCAATTATACCTACTGTTTAGAAGTAGAATATTCGTTTTTTTCCAAAGAGAAAAAAAGGGGGGAAAGGGATTTTTTTTTTTTTTTTTTGGGGAAAAATGTGGGGAAAAAAAAAAAAGGGAAACAGGGTCCTTTCCATTTAATATTATATATTGGATTTATTAACTTTTATTAATTGATACATAACACTACTGTGGGGGTGTGGGCGCGGCTTCGGTTCGTCCTGGTTGGTTTTTTGTGGTTTTAGGGGGGGTTTTCCAAGGTTAAGGAGGGAATTCTACTTGATCACATTAGGAGAAACAAAATGGGGTTAACTAATAAACAAAATGCTCAAATAGGAATAAAATTACGGGAGACACACTTACCGGGGTGTGATTCTGATGCGGCAGACGACGCTTCCGTTGCGGTGATGCGACTTGAGGTGGGTTCTTCTGGGGCGCCCCAGAGATGCGATACAGGCCAGTAGTGCAAAGGAAGAGAGCGGTGCGCGACGATATCTCACACTATGTGAGGCGGTTACTTCTGGAGCGCGACTGCTCCAGGTGATGCGGTTCAGATTAGCGGCGCGTGGCAAGAGGACGCTCGAGGGCAGCGCGCGAGCCTTAATTGCCTCGGCTTTCCCATCAAGCACCTCGGTCGGGCACGCTTCTCATTGGTCGAAATCGCGTCACCTTCTAGACTCCCCCCTTTCCCCTTTCAGTGTGTCATCATCATAATCATCATCATTACAACCCTTCACAATTCCACTGCTGAACATAGGCCTCCCCCAAGTAATGCCACAAAGCACGGTCCTGAGCCACCTGCATCCATCGACTTCCTGCATATCTTACCAGGTCGTCACTCCATCTAGTGGGGGGTCGCCATACACTACGCCTACCGGTACGAGGCTGCCACTCGAGAACCTTTCTTCCCCATCGGTTATCGGTTCTTCGAGCTATATGGCCGGCCTATTGCCACTTCAGCTTACTAATCCGTTGGGCTATGTCGGTCACTCTGGTTTTACTGCGGATATCCTCATTTCTGAGTCTATCACGCAGAGAAACTCCAAGCATAGCCCTCTCCATAGCTCGCTGAGCGACCTTGAGCGCTCATACGGCCAGCAGTGAAGGACCACGTCTCAGATCCGTAAGTCATCACTGGCAACACGCACTGGTTGTTCAATCTAGTTTTTAGAGATTGAGGTATACCTGACGAGAAGATATGTCGTAATTTCCCGAACGCTGCCCAGCCGAGTTGAATCCGTCGATTGACCTCTCGGTCGAAGTTGGACTTACCTAGTCGGACTATTTGTCCCAGGTAAACGTACTCGTCAACAACTTCGAGCATAGTGCTCCCAACAACTACCGGCATAGGTGTGACATTGACATTAAACATAATCTTTGTTTTGTCCATGTTCATCTTAAGACCTATCAGTTGGGAGGCACTATTGAGGACATTGAGCATAGTGCTTAAGTCCTCCAGCGATTCTGCCATAAGGAATTATATCGTCGGCAATATCGAAGGTGAGTGATGTACTCGCCATTGATGTTAATACCGTATCTTTTCCAGTCGAGTAGCTTGAAAACGTCTTCCAATGCAGCGGTGAAGAGTTTCGGGGATATAACGTCAACCTGTCAATTGTAGTTGGATAGGTTTCGAGCTCTGGTTCTGTACTCGGATAGCCATTGTAGTCCTACTATACAAATACTTCAGCACTTCGAAATACCGACAGTCAACTTGGCACCGCTGAAGGGACTGTAGCACCGCCCAAATTTCGACGGAATCAAAGGCTTTCTCATAGTCCACATACGCCAGGCAAAGTGGCAGATTGTACTCTTCAGTTTTCTGTACAATCTGCCGCAGGGTATATATATGTGGTCTATGGTACTAAAGCCTTTTCGAAAACCGGCTTGTTCGGGAGGCTGGAAGTCGTCGAGTCTGCATGCGAGACGATTCGTAATTACTCTCGATAACAGCACGTAGACGCGGCTCAGAAGGGAAATCGGTCTGTAGTTCTTCAAGTGAGCGTTGTCGCCTTTCTTAAAGAACAAGACCACCGCTCTTCTGCTCCACGCCTCTGGAGTAGTGCCACCATGGAGGATGGAATTGCAGAGTTTCTAAAGGACTTCAAGTACCGGTGTTCCACCCGCTTTCAGAAGCTGTGTGTACGGAAGGGATATTAGGTCAAAGGATGGGGAAGCGCTTGGCAATATACCCTCGAATAAAATTAAAATACACGAATCGTTTCCGCGTAACCATCCACCCCGGCTTGAAGGGTCCCCTTCAAAATATCAAACGCTAAGGTTAAACCTAATTTTCGACTACAATTTATAATCTAGAAAGCTAATTCAAACTATTGAATGGGCAAAGGGCACAAACGAACAACAGGGCGCATGTAAGACCCAGTCGTGGTCCTAACGCGAGCTACCCTATTTACCTCGTCGGAACCGAGAAAAACTTCTTCGACGATCCCTAATGACCAATGGAGAGGCGGCGTATTCTCCTTGGTGAGCACAACCACAGTTCCGACAGTTAAAAGTTCAGTTGTTGTGTACCATTTTTGCCGAGACTGCAACGTATGTAAGTATTCCATTTTCCATCGTTTCCAAAACGACTGCACCAACCCGTGCAATAATTTATGGCGTGCGGAAATACTAAGTTTACTCTTGTCCATGTCTATGTCGGGCAGATATTTCAAAGGCGTTAAATTCAAAAAATGTGCTGGAGTTTGAGCCAGTGGCTCCGAGGGGCACTTGACAACGTACGACAAAGGGGGCGTGTATTCATGATGCACTCAATTTGAGCGAGCACAGTACAGTACTCTTCGAAGGACAAAATTTGATCTCCTTTTACTCGGTATAAATGACCCTTTAGACTCTTAATATTAGTCTCCCAATTTCTCCCAAAATGGCTCGCGGCCGGGACGTTCAGAGACCACTCGATGCGGTTCTCTGCTGGGATGTGAGCGAATTTCGAATTATAATATTTACTGGTTAAAAGCTCATGTAGTTCTGATAAAATACGTTTCGCGCCAATATAGTTTATACCGTTATCCGAATACAATTTACTTACAGGGCCACGGCAGAAAAGAGATCTTTTAAATGCACCCATGAAGCCCGCTGTGCTTAGATCACCAACGAGTTCTATATGCACAGCCCGAGTAGTCAGACATACGAAAATGCAAACGTAAGCCTTTGTGGATATTATACCACGCGAGCGAGCGAGCGTGACCTTAAACGGACCAGCAAAGTCAGTCCCGTATGCATAAAGGGCTTTACGCCTAAAGGCGGTGTGATAGTGGGATTATTACGCTGAAAGGCGGTGTGATAGTGGGATTGTATCCAAAACCATACGCAAGTTACTAGTCCACTTGACGAAATCAAATTGACCCGATTTCATGAGCTTTACAATCTCGGCGGTGGTTAGGATGGCCTCCTCCACGCTATTGACCAAGTACACAAAATCATCCATATATAACCCACTCTCAATTGCCCTCTTAACTTTAGGATAAGAGGGACCCTCATCAGAGGCGAGCTATCTCGCCGTGCGCAGCGCATGAAATGGGCTCGACTTTAAACCAAAGCAAACGCGATTAAATTCAAACACTATTAGGGGTTACTTTGGATCAAAGCGATATAAAATGCGTTGAAATCGACGGTCGCATTCACTGACCCCTATGCAAAGAAACATTTGGCGAATATCGGCGGATAGTGCTATACTGAACAAACGAAAATTTGCTATTGTATTAAATAAATTTTCCTGTAAATTTTGCCCACTATAGAGGATACCGTCAAGCGACAGGTGAGTGCTAGTTTTAGCGCTAGCGTCGAGCACTACACGTAACTTGGACGTAAGTTTGTCTTCCCTAATGACCCGTGATGTGGTATGAAATATGACGGCGCGTCTTCGTTGTTATCTAATTTTGGAGCCACATGTGATATGTAACCCTCCCTTATATATTCATTAATGATGCTGTCATAAGCTTCTATTAATATGGGCGAAGCGAGCATCCTGCGCTCGCCATTTGACGCGAGTTGCCGAGAGACAAAACATCTCCTTTAAATGGTAGCGCTACATTATATGGACCGTCGCAATCACGAACGGTCGTGCGGACGTAAATTTCCTCGCATAATCTATCATCTGGGATAACTATAGGTGGAACGTTCACCTCCTCCATCTCCCAAAATTTGCGAACTAACGACTCGAGCGGTTCGACAGCCATACAACAATAAGAGGTTGCCGAAATATTATCCATGATAGGGGCGGAACCAACGATGACGTAGCCCAAGACGGTCTCCAGTGCGTAAGGTGCGGTATGCGAGGGGTTGCCCCTGACCTTATTGTGTAAAAAAAGATGAGGGAAAAGCGATGCTCCAATGAGCATTTCTATATCTCCGGGGACGGCGCAAGTATCGTCTGCCAGAGACAAATTCTCAAAATCAATCATTGCCGAGGTGTCGACCGAAACGATTGCAGACGCTCTGTGACTTTATCTACTACTAATGCATTTATATTAAAGTTAATACTGTACCTGGGTAATTTTATTAGTACCTCCATGCCTGTGACTACTGGATAGGAAGGTATCTTATTTATTAAACATCCTAAACGCTGGCAACATTGTCGCGGTATAAAGCTACTCTGTGATCCGCTGTCTAGCAACGTACGGACACTTTGTTCATTTCCATGCGAATCCCTAACTACGATACGGGCTGTACCCAGCAACACAGTGGAAGGAAACTACGTTCCCGTATTCGACAGTGAGCACAGGGCGACGTCACCCGTTCGACCGTTAGAAGCTTCGACTTTAGTATGTGTAGTTTTTTTGTCCGAATTGCTCGACGCGAATATGTTGTCACCTTCGAGATGTAATAACGGGTGATGTTTGCTAGCGCACTTGTTACACACGGAACTAGAATTGCATTTAGTCAACTAAATGTCTATCGCTTAGGCAATTTAAACATAAGTTGTTCGTCTTTACTATTCCATAACGTTCGATGGGTGAATGTTTATGGAAGGTCGCACAATTATTCAAATTATCGTGTTTTTTAATGATTTCTTATACTTACGCGAACAATACACATTGATTAAAACTATTTTTATGGAAGTTATCGCATTTATTTTACTATTATTTTTAATTACCGACGTTTCGGGCGCTTTCCAGCATCCATGGTCACGGGGGACTGAGATGACTGACGTCCCGATGTCATTGTTAAACCCGGAGTACCTTCAGCTTTTTTAATTATTGTTTATGGTCCAATCTATGCAAAATGAACTGAATATGTCCTGAGGTCTTGCAGTGGTATGCTTGGGTTTAGTTTTAATTTTATTGATTATAGGATCCCAAGCAGTTGGTAGTACCCAGCCTCCTTCTCTATTGAAATTAGTTTCTAATAATATTAATTTCAATAGCCTCACGTATCATCCTTGGTAGAAATGGGTGTTCTTTCGCGAGGATTTGTGGTCTATCAAATCTGATGTAATGGTTGGGGCCATCTAGGATACGACCGCAAACTGCAGACTTCTCAGAACGTTGATTCTTCACATCAGCTATATGTTCTTTTACGCGGGTTCTAATTGATCTTTTTGTTTGTCCTATATAAGAGAGACCACATTCACAATCAAGCTTGTACACTCCTGCATCTTTTAGAGGAATATGACACTTGACTGATGGTAGGAACTGACTAATCTTCTTCGGCGGCTTGTAGAATGTTCTAATAGAAGCTCGCTTCAAGATGTAGCCAATCTTGTCTGTGACACCTCTGACATATGGTAGTATAGCAGGCACACGCTCGACTGTAGCCGGCTTCACTCGGTCACTGTGACGTAGGCGCGGGACCCGAAGCTTGTTGTCGTGCAGAACTTGCTTGACGTACTGAAGCTCGACGGCCAGGTGTTTGCTGTCACAGATCCCTCGTGCTCTCTGTAACAAAGATTTGCCCACGGTAGCTAACTGTGAAGTATGGTGGTGAGATTCACCGTTTAAATATCGGTTTGTATGGGTCTTTTTTTCTATACACAGTGTGACCAATGGTGTTGTTAGGATTTCGGATGACTAACACATCTGGGAAAGCTAAGGAATTATTTGCCTCTAACTCCATAGTAAATTGAATTTTAGAGTTTATGGAATTACGATATTCTAAAAATGCAGTTACTTTGTCTGATGGTAAAATTGTGAAAGTATCGTCTACGACAGATCCTTGGTGTAACAGGTGCAGTAAGGAGGGCTTTCTCCTCAAAGTCTTCCATGAATATATCGGCGACAATGCGAGATAGAGGTGAGCCCATCGCAACACCATCTACTTGCTTGTAAAACCCTTCCTTCCACAATAGATAGCCAGATGTAAGGTAATGTCTGAGTAATACTGCATATTCTGCTGGCATATTATTTTCCTCTAGTTTACTAGTTATAATTGAGATGCAGTCTTCAACAGGTAGGCATGTAAATAGAGACTGAACATCAAAACTGACCATGGTTTCATTGTCAGTAAGACGTAGGTCTTTTATCTCACTGACAAAATGGTATGAATCCTTAGTGTGTGCTCTTGTGTGTCCTCTGAGTGGTGATAATATTTTAGCTAAGTATTGAGCCCATCTGTAAGTTGACGAATCAATCTGACTCATTATTGGACGTAATGGAGCGTTCGGTTTGTGTAGTTTTGGTAACCCATACAACTTCGGTGGTTTGGCACATGAAAGTATTATCGAATTAACGTCCAGATTCAATTTCTCAGAGTATTCCTTAATTAGATCGCTAGTTGTTTTAAGCGTATTAGTTGTAGGGTCTGTTTTGACCTTTCGGTATGTATTTTCATCCGACAAAAGTTGTTGTATTTTAAAATTGTAATCTGACGTATCCATTATAACCTTAGCATTGCCTTTATCTGCGCGGAGAATCGTAAACTATGATCTGTTGCGTAAGTTTTTTAACGCGTTAAATTCATTTTTGGGAAGATTTAATTTCAGCGCTGAACTTCGAAGTAACATAGATGAAATGTTTTGATGTATGGCCTCTAAATATTCATTACCAATGTTATTTTTATACAAACAGTCCTCAACACTGCAGATAATGTCCTCATACGTAATTTTTCGCGGTGTTATTGCGAAATTCATACCTTCTTCTAAAACTTTTATTGTGGCGTCGTTCAGTGTTTGTTTTGATAAGTTGTAGACAGCGCGTTGTTTATGATTCGTGTCTGTGGTCAACGATTTCGTATGTTGGACATTTGATTTAGTTGTTAATTTATGGTATTTATCAATATGTTTATTTTTGCATTTATTGTATTTCTCGTTTATCTAAAGTTTCCATGCAATTTTTATAATCTAATGCCGATAAAACTGTCTTTAATTCACTGGACGAATTTTCTATGGATTTTTTTTATATAAAATAGATCGGTACGTTTTTGCTGTATCACCGTTATTAGCAACTTTTTACTAGCCTGATTTAAGATCTACGCGCTTCCTCGAATGTCTTTTTTAGTGGATATCTTGACACACGTAGGAATGAGATTGTGATCTCTGCATCTCTTCAAGAAATTTAAAGCTGTTATGTATCTTGCGCGCTTGGTGTTTAGATCTTCTAATCGGCGTATTTTATTTGCTATTTCCAGTCCGTACTGGTTTATATAATGATTTCTTATATTTACGCGAATACTACACATTGATTAAATTATTTTTACGGATTTTATCGCGTTTATTTCGCAATTATTTTTAATTCGCGACGTTTCGGGCGCTTTCCAGCACCCATGGTCACGGGGGATTGAGATGACCGACGTCCCGATGTCATTGTTAAACCCGGAGTACCTTCAGCTTTTTTAATTATTGTTTATGGTCCAATCTATGCAAAATGAACTGACTATGTCCTGAGGTCTTGCAGTGGTATGCTTGGGTTTAGTTTAAATTTTATTGATTATAGGATCCCAAGCAGACGCCCCAACCATTACATCAGATTTGATAGACCACAAATCCTCGCGAAAGAAAACCGATTCCTACCAAGGATGATACGTGAGGCTATTGAAATTAAAAAAACATCCTAATTTTAATAGAGAAGGAGGCTGGGTACTACCACCTGCTTGGGATCCAATAATCAATAAAATTAAAACTAAACCCAAGCATACCACTGCAAGACCTCAGGACATAGTCAGTTCATTTTGCATAGATCGGACCATAAACAAAAATTAAAAAAGCTGAAGGTACTCCGGGTTTACCAATGACATCGGGACGTCAGTCATCTCAGTCCCCCGTGACCATGGGTGCTGGAAAGCGCCCGAAACGTCGGGAATTAAAAATAATAATGAAATAAACGCGATAAAATCCGTAAAAATAGTTTTAATCAATACCGTGATGTTTATTCTTACGTAGAACACAGGCGCTAGGAGGCGATGTAGGCGCAGCGGGTACGTACGTCAGAGACCCAGTGGTTCTAGTTGATGAGATCTGTCTGCGATCGACACATTTCTTAACTTCTTGTTTGACATTCGAGGAACGATGTATCACTTTAATTTGATCTCGTACAAAGGAAGCTAGTGAGTCGAATGACGGTAATTCAGAGCGACGATGCTCCATTTCAAAAGCACGCACGGTGTCCGAGTCTAGTTTCTTTAAGGCGATATGGAGAAACACCACGTCCATAAAGTCATTAAATTTCAGGTTCTTGAGCGCAGCCACCGATGCTACAAATTTATCTAAAAACTGCTCTAAGCCAGTGATGTTCGCGGATGATATAGCTTTAAGATTGAATATCTGGTCTAAATATGAAGAGGCTAACATTCGCTTATCTTCATATTTGTTTTAAACGTTTCGAATATTAACGAATAATTTTTTGCTGTTGGTGTGAAACCCGAAAAAATGGACTGTGCCCTACCACTCAATTTACTAAATAAATAATACAGTCTTTCAGCGTCCGATAACGATGGATTATTGTGTACGGTGTTTTGAAAGCTATTAATAAACAACGGCCAAGTTTTAATATCTCCATTGAATACCCGAATATCTATGGGGGGCAATCTAAATGATTCACGTGGGCGTACCTGGATTTCTGGTTTTGCTTCGCTTTGGGCTGGAGACTGTAAGAGCTTTGCCATTATTTTTATGCGACACAACATATCTTCAAATGATAGAAGTGGTTGATAGTTCACTATATACTTAGGGTCGATTTGTAATTCTAAACTATTAATTTTGTCTAATATATTTTCGCAATCCGATCGCAAAAAGTCCACCGTTTAGATTTAACATGAAAACGTTTCCCGTACTGAATCTACGTTAATATTTTTTATGTGATCACTTATATATTTTATACGGGAAAAGAGTACGTCCCTCTTGGCATAAAGAGTTTTAAGTTTAATTTCATTTCCATTAACTGCCATCTTGAATCACTATAATTAATATTAGATTAATCACAAAGAATATCGTACAACGCTGGAAGATGAACACAATGCGCTACGTGCCGTATTACGTCGTTAAATTGACGTCACGTTGTCAGTATATCTTTTTTTTCGTGAAGGTAACTTGCAATCAAACGAGATAACACGCGTCGACTAGATAAGAATTTAAAGCTCGTATTATATATTAATTACAGATAGCGGGTAAGATAAATAAAATTAAGCGGGTCTAACTATTTATATAAATAATTATCTATTTACCTATGCGAATAAACTAACCAAATTTTAAATTTAAAAACTACATAAATCTATCCAGTATTATATTAGAGTGTATTATCCAAGGAATTGGTTCAGCAGTTCGACTCGATGAGGCTACAGAGCACCAGTTCTAAATCCGCTCGAATGACCAGAAAAATGGTTGGGCGGCGGGCCTAAGGGATCCCGAGTTCGATTCCCAGGTTGAGCCTTGACCCTATTGTGCGAGATGTTACACTAGGTAGACTGGTGGCTTCTTATGCCTCAACAAGATGGCGGATGTGGCACGCGGTATCTTGGACAATGCACTCGCTCTTCCAAAATCTATTGCTTGCCAAGGTTAAGGAGGGAATTCTATTTGAGCACATTAGGAAAAACAAAATGGGGCGGGTTAACAAATAAACATAATGCTCAAATAGGAATAAAATTACGGGAGACACACTTACCGGGGTGTGATTCTGATGCGGCAGACGACGCTTCCGTTGCGGTAATGCGACGTGAGGTGGGTTCGTCTGGGGCGCCCCGGAGATGCGATCCAGGCCAGTGGTACGAAGGAAGAGAGCTGTGCGCGACGATATCTCACACTATGTGAGGCGGTTACTTCTGGAGCGCGACTGCTCCAGGTGATGCGGGCAGACTAGCGGCGCGTGGCAAGAGGACGCTCGAGGGTAGCGCGCGAGCCTTTATTGCCTCGGCTTTCCCACCAAGCACCTCGGTCGGGCGCGCTTCTCATTGGTCGAAAGAATTGCGTCACCTTCTAGACTCCCCCTTTCCCTTTTCAGTAAGGAAGGGATATTAGATCAAAGAATGGGTAAATGCTTGGCAATATACCCTCGAATAAAATTAAAATACACGAATCGTTTCCGCGTAACCAACTAGCTTATATTAGTTTAAAAAAACTCAATGAGCGACGCACAAATGATATATTGAGCGACCATCTGCACAAGGTGGCTCTCAGTACCTGTATGCGTGGAGCAAAAGATCGGGCTAAGTGTCGTGCTTTGTGAGAAACGTATGTTCATTAGTGTACTGCCGCAGGTTGATGATTATTATAATGATGATTAAAACTATTATCATGAGGCATTCTATCTTATATAACTCAGGGTGTAATTGATCTGCATTTTGATTCTTAGATGATAATACAAAGATGTAGGTGTCTATGGGCCACAACATCCACTTATAATCAGTCTTAGTTTATTTGCGTTAGATGCCCTTATCTTAAAAAATAAAACTTAAAGAAGCACAGTTAAAGAAGACCATGTAGTGGCAGTAGTAGAATATCCATTATCCCATATCATTCAGAGGGCGTCGTAAGAGGCGACAGAGGGAAACTGTAACAGGAGAAGTGCAGCAGCATCACCTATCAGCAATAAGCGTGAAAACTATGACAAAATCCCCCCTCTCCCTATGTAGCAATTTATGGGGGAGGCATAATATGTTCAGCAGTGAACTTTCGTAGGTTTTAATGGATGGATGGATGGATGGAAGACCAATAGCCGCAGCGCCACAGTTTTTGATAAATTTGACATTTCCGGTCACATTCCATACTTTAAATTTTAGTTCGTAAAATTACGAGTGACTTATTTCGTTAAACGGATTCTTTGGATGATATTTTTTTGTTTTATTTGATTTTTAATTTAGTTTGATGCGATTATTCTTTGTGTATTTATCGCCGGCTCTAACAAAAATTCTTTACAAATTTAGTGCCCCTTTACCAGGTGCTTGACGGTGAACGAAAACATCGTCTGCAGCGCACTGTAAACAAAATGAGCTTCATATGCTTTGTCTTCTTTGAGTAGTAATACGCCAATATTAGCCAAGCATTGCTATTTGGCGTGAAAAATCGATAAGGCTCAGTATCTACACAGACGATCTACGGGGAAAAAAGGAGTCCTAACCTCTAGAAAACTTAACTTTTACTGATTTATATTAAATAGCTACGGAAGTCATGGTGATAAGAATTGTTAATGGCTTTTCCTATTGATAATTTCGACACCTACATGCCTTGTTGTGATAGATTCTACCATACATAAATCCACTAGCATACAGCGTCTATATGTTAAGAAAGAAAGAGACATTTATTTTAATAAATGAAAAAATACAACTTAGTAGTGACTTAATGGGTGAAATAGGAAGAAAATACTTTGAAGTTAGGGAGAACTGTAGTCGTCTCCCACTCCCACTCGTCGTACAAAGTGAGGCACGGGCAACTTGGTCTGTTGTTCTACGATTCGATCGGTGTCACGTTCTGTCCGTTGAGGTAATTATTCTCGTTCAATCAAAGGGGGTCGTGTTGCAGAGAGGCTGTACTTCGTCACTTTGAGATTATCATTGTAAATGTTGGCTTGCAAATACATTTTATTTTGGTGTTATCGTAAAACTTCATCCATCACCGGACCGGGTCGTATGGCGATATTATTGAATTGTAGATGTTCTTCTGTGAATTCTCAATATGGTACATGGTGTTATTGATTTATTTCGTGAACAAGAGAGCAAGTTCAACTTGTGCTCTCAGAATATCATTATTAAAAATAATCATACGCACGCACGTTCCGAAATCCATTATTATTAAAAATAGTAATATTGTGAATGCTAATAACATAAATCTAACTGAATTGAAAAAATATTTATTGCAACAATATACTGTATTGTAGTAAAAAATAATAGAAAAAAATATATAGGTACCCATTACCACCATATTGTTCCATGGGTGTCGTAAGAGATGACAGAGGGAACTAACAACCTATTCCGAATAATAACCAAAAAATAAAAACCCGCCAAGTGGAAACGTCAACTATGAGGAACATCTCGCTTATGAGACAATCCGTGAGGAGGCATGTGTACAACAGTAGACTTGATAACTGAACTCTGACACTCACATAGATGTTTAATTAATCGGTCTAAACGCTCCTCATTATAAGCTCACATGTTTTTATAGCCTATATGTGATTATCTATAGCCAGTATGTGTTCTTTTATTTCGTTTGGGTAGATGTACCGCACTATAGGATAGTCTCATAACATTTTTTTTAATCTCAATTGAATACAACTTAAGTTCATAAAGAGCCGTGGTACCTCAGATGATTGGCGCTCGCTGTAAATTTCACAGTACGCGGGAAGCCCGGTTTCGATCCCCGCCGGCACCAATGAAATTGTTAATTTCAATTTTAAGTGCTGATTTACCACATGATCGGTGGTGAAGGAAAACATCGTGAAGAAACCTACACGTCTGAGAAATAAAAAAACTTCGAAGACATGTGAAGTTCGCCAACACGCATTGGGGCAGCGCGGCGGACACTTCTTTTCCCTAAAACCCTCTCAGAAGTGAGAAGAGGCCTGTGCCCAGCAGTAGGACGTATATAGGCTGTACATAATAATAATTATTTTTACTCATGTATTTATTGATTTTTACATATTTATTTAATTTGATTTTATTGCAATTAATCCGTACTGTTTTTTTCTGAAGTCTTCACCGGTCAAATCTATTATTGTAGATTGCTATAATATTTTAGAAGTATAATATTTCACAAGATCAGAGAACAGGCTTTGAGTTTGGGACGCTTTTAGGTTATCTATTAATGTTTCAAATAGTGCTATTTGCTTATTAGCCTCATTCAACTGTTACTTCAACGCAGCTTCCTCATTTTCCTTGCTTTGATATTTTCCTCACATTCGTTGATCAAACCTTTCCCTGTAGTTTATCATTGATCTGATTTCTTTTGTAACACTTGTGTAATTTGCATGTAACTTAACTATATCAAAATTCAATTGTATATTTTCGGTAATTATGCTATTTCCTTTTCATTATCAACGCTTTCCTTAAGCAACAGTTTACATTGCTCCCCAGATGCCTAAAATTCTTGGAGAGCAAGCTGAAATTAGTTCTCCATCTGGCGCGTTTTGGCTTTGCGAGTATTCATTTTACTATTTATTGTAAATAATAAAATTAAACAAAAATATCGAAAATAGAAGAAGCAGAGTAAGCTGTTGTCTAGTATTTGTTTTTTATTTACTATTTATATATCTCAAATCAAATTATCGTTAAAATAATTCGCAAAAGAACCCGCAAAGGATATAATAAGTCGAATAATAGCATATATCTTCAATTAATAAAGGGATTGATATGAAATAAGAATTACACAATGTTCGATATATGTCACTTTTTGTTCTAACACAAATATGTTTTTTTTTATTATAATAAGAAAGTCGGTTTCTTAAACATTCAATACAAAGCGGAAAAATTATTAACTATAACATAATATTGAGAAGGATATTACGAATTTACAACATTTAAATTAATTAAATCTCTTGGGAGCAATTACTTTTACAATTCTTCGCAGGGCTGCCAAAAAATATCAAGTTAATTCATATTAAATATCGATTTTCTTAATTAGGATGTGTAAGGAAATCAAACACGTCATTTCTTCCCTTGCGTGTCGTAAAAGGGGACTGTGGGAAATGCCAGATAAATTTTATGGCTTCCAAAAGATAGCGGTACACCATCTAGTAAGACCAGACGTAAAACGACCTAACTTACGACAGTCAGAAGCGTCCATGGGAGAATGAAGTCTGATACTGCGATCTTGAATCCACCTGTGATTTCTCATAATAAGCAAGTTTTTTTATAAATTAAAGCCCGAATCCAAAGATACACTTTTACAACAAATCCACAAAAATATGCAGGCATTATCCATCAAAAAGTTTAAAATTTTGAGGAGATTGCTACCATGCTATTTCAAAATTTATTCATGCTAATTGTATGAAATAATTTATTGTAACTTTATTTTATAAAAAAGTCCCGTTTGGTTTCTTGCTGGTTGTTTCCAGGACAGTAAAATGTGTCTCCGGTTCTCTAAGCTCACCATACAGCACACAACAGAATTAAGTTGAAATTTTTCGCTAGTGTTCTGTGATACTGGCCGATTGAGGATGATGATTATAAGTATCAGAGGTGCCGTACCACTGCCCGTCGCCAGTTGAGTAGTTTCTGTCTTGCTCTGGATTTAAGTTTTTTTTAAAGAATGACGATGACAAAAGAGGACACAGTCCACCTGATGGTAAGTGGAAGCTGTGGCCTAAAGACATCTATATTTATCCTTGATTATCACTAAATGTGCACACGCGTTGTCACCCTTAAGGACTAAGCTGTAACGCCTCGTATCCAGTAAAGGAGTCTCAGGTTCTCTACATTCGCCACATGAACCATAGAAAAAATATACTTCTATTTTACGCTAGTATTCTGTGAGAGCGTGGTTCTTCCCCGGTCGAGCCGACCCATCCGTGCTATTATCGTAATATTACTGCAGCATGACTCTGCTACGTCTATCGTAAGTCTATCTAAGATTTATCTATTCTTAAGTCATTTTTTTTATATAATCCATGGTCGTCATTTTGGACACCGCCAGTACAAAAAGTCTCTCAGCTATTATTGATACACGCTTCATTAATGACGATAATAATTATTGTTCTTCTGCCTAAAGACTTTGAGATCGAAATTAAATAAAAGGAAAATATAAAAGTTTTTCCTCGTCTATTTTTCTTTTATCTCCCTTACCATCACTAAAAGGTTATTGTTTAATCACTTACATTTTATGTTGATTTATTGTTATTATATGTGTATATAAAAGTTTCAAACACTCGATTGTTTCGTTATTGTATATTTGTATATGTTTGTGTAATACATTCTATCGATTCATCACAGCCTTTAAAAGTCCATTGCTGAACAAAGACCTCTCCAACAGATTGTTTCGTAGAAGTATTGCCTTAGTTACTTGGCTTGGCAGGGGGTTCGCACCCACAGTTTTAATTTTTTGAGCTGTTATTGGGTAGTAGCTGCTACTGGTCACCAATATTAACTTCCCGCTGTCAGCTCTTACGACACCCATAGGACAAAATAGGATAGTTAGTATACTTACTCCACCACTACACTATGAAATCTATTTCAATAAAATTAAATCTCGGGTATCATGGTCAAGTTGATTAATTATTTAGTATAATGATTATTCTATCATGCTCAATCTTAGCTAAATTATTCTATGATGATCTGTGATGGTAGTGTGAGCAAGATAAAAGAGCGGCTAGAATTGTTTTTTTAAAAATTGTGCGTTTTAAGCAATCAATTAATCAAAATAATGGGCTTGTCGGTGTAGAAGAATTGGGTAGCAAACCATGATAGGCTAAATAATTTAAATAAATTTGGCTCATAAAGTATTTTAACCATAATAATTTCTTATATTTACGCGAACACTACACACTGAAATAATACTAGTATTTACGGATTTTATCACGTATATTTAACTTTTTAAATACCCGACGTTTCGAGAGCTTTACAGCACCCGTGGTCACGAGGGGGACTTAGATGTTCAACGTCGAGATATCATAGTTAACCATGGTTACCATAGACTAAAATTTAACTTTTGTTCCGATTTACACAGTATGAACTTATGGTATCTTGAGTCTTGCAGTTGTACGCTTGGGTTGGGATTTAATTTTATTTATTACAAGATCCCAAGCAGATGGTAGCACTCAGCCATCTTCTATATTGAAATTAGGATGTTTTTTGATTACAATGGCCTCGCGAATCATCCTTGGAAGGAATCGGTGTCCTTTAACGAGGATTTGTGGTCTATCAAATCTGATGTAGTGACGGGGGCGATTCTGTACGTGTTCACAGACTGCAGACTTCCCGGAGCGTCGATTCTTCACATCATCTATATGTTCTTTAACGTGGGTTTTTATTGATCTTTTAGTTTGTCCTATGTACCACCAGAGAGACCACATTCACAATCAAGCTTGTACACTCCTGCATCTTGCAGAGGGACGTTACACTTGAATGATGGTAAAAACTGATCAATCTTCATCGGCGGCTTGAAGTATGTTTTGATGAAAGCGCGCTTTAAGATGTAGCCAATGTGGTGCTGTAAAGCTCTCGAAACGTCGGGTATTTAAAAAGTTAAATATACGCAATAAAATCCGTAAAAACTAGTATTATTTCAATAAGTATTTTAACCTCTCAAACGGCAAGCGTCCAAATTTGACTGCTTCGATATTCTGTCAAAATTCAAGAGTTCAAATGTGACCGCACCTACCCACAGCATTTTAAACCATCAATACTTATGTTTAGATACTACTTTTATGTGAAGAAGTTTGGCATTATAAAATCAACATGAAATTTTCTAGCCTCTAGTGGAATAAAAAGTCAGTTACTATATGGATATTATTTATAGTCTACGTTCATTTCGTACGCCATTTTGTGTGTAAATGTTATTGTGTTGATTTTTGGAGTTTTCTAGTGTTTTAGTATAGTGTTTCATAAAATTGTAGTGAAAGTTTTTGTGTGAATATAATATATCTTTTCACGTAATAAATTCGAATAATACATAAATAAATAATTGTGATTTTCACGCTGCTGACATCCACTTGGTATGTATTTTTTGTTATCAAAAATACAATTAAATCTTTTTGTAATGAAGTAAAACCTGACCTTTGTTTCTGAAGACCATAGGATAGAGAATTTTGTATATATTTTATAATGCAAAACTTCTTTATAGAAAAGTAATCTCTAAATATAAGTTTTAATTGTTTAAAGTGCTGTGGGTGGATGCGGTCGCACGCGACCGCTCGGGATATGCCAAACACATGCGACTACATGAGATTTTTATTGGGATTGAAGGATTAAAGATGGGAATGATATTATATCAATATTTATATTGCTTATACTATAGAAATATATGTCAATGCTATATTCCTATAGCGTATTAAGCGTACAGGTGAAGTACTTACAGTAAGTATGTTGAACAATAAATATATAATCTTTTGCCTTCTATTCTAAAGGAAATCCAGACGACTTTCTAGGTACTAAAAGAGCCCTATCAACAGGTGAAATTTGCCTCCTTTATAGGATAAGGGGACAAACTAGCACACAATCCTTATGATGTTAAATGAATGCTGAGGCCCATAGAGATACTACTAATACTACTACTGCGTACTAATACGACATGCTTCGTATCTGTACCACACAGCAACATATTAAGCTGCTTTTATACGCTGATATTCTGTGAAAGTGTGGTTCTACCCCGATCGAACCGACTCTTTCGTGTTACGCTTGATTGTGTTAAGTATTAGAATAAGCACAACTACACAACTAGTTGGTAGCCTAAATAATTCAAACATTTTGAAATAATAATTTGCGTAATACTCTCTTCTAAATTTAATTTCATCGTATATTGCTAGGTCATTCAACATTCTAGTTAAAAGTGTTTGTTTTAGTGATAGCTCCTTTGGGATATTAACTTTTGAAACATTGACCCAATTTAACGCGTAGTTAAGCACGCTCCTTTTTGCCCATCTTTCTAATGTCTACTACAACAACGTAATGTGCCTAAATGTGCATTATTTTTGAATGAGTAATTTTAATATTATATAGTAAAATGTAACGTAATATAACAATTTTTAACTTCCAAAATTAACATTTATTTTGTGAAAACTTACTTTTACTTCTTACCTTTATTACATCTTTACACGTTTTTATTAGCATGTATGTATGTTGTATATATGTATTTAAGTATATATGGAATTGAATTTCATGATTCAAATTCCACCCATATCCTAGACGTCGGGATAATTCTCAGATGTGTTAAAAACCAATACGCATCATTGCATTTCGTTTAAGTATTTTAAAATCTTAAATTACTTTATCTAACTAATGTTTCAAGTTCAGATTCCATAGCCTGCAGAGATAAGTATAATATATATATATATATATATATATATATATATATATATATATATATATATATATATATATATATATATATATATATATCAGATAACTGCTTAAGAAACTACGCAGTTTTCTTTTTCTTTAACGATGAGATATTCTTTATCAAAATAAAAGGAAAGGACCAAATAGTAATTAATGTTTGTAGTATAATTATATACCACAAAAATATATAATATAAAAGCTAAGAAATTTATTTTAAAAGCAGGCAAGCGGGTTACTTAATAAGTATTACAATGTCCAATAACAAGCATTAAGTCAAACACCCGAGTAAGCATACGATGTATTTAAAATACACCATCTTAAAAGACGATAGTAATTAAGCTATGATGCATTTGTTTATTTCGAGGCTGATAGTATTAAACTTAATTGTAATTCAGATGATTTACGTTTTAGAACAGAAGTACCACGTCAAGTAAATCATAAGCTTGTTAGCAACCACTTAGCAGATTTATCTGCTGATTCCATACCATAAAACGTAAGGGAATGCTTTTCACGTTATAAAAAGCCTTAGAAGATCGAGCTATATAATTTCACTCATTTGTTGATTAACATCGTAAAATGTTTTATAAACGGATGACTCGATAGAGGGAAAAATTACTGAAGCAAATTGATTAAGCTTATCATGCTGATTTAAAATTTAAAGATTTTTTTATATAAAAATGCTCTCCATGCGTTTTTTTACAGACTAAGATATACCTCAGAGCCTGTAATGATATTGGGTGTTATATCCTTCAGACCAGAAAGCAACAGTACAAAAAGTGCTATTTGGAGTCATAATGGCGTGGTATTGGTACAAACTCAGACTAATAAATAGAAAGAAGGCCATCCCGGCATTTATTTAAACTGGCGTTAAAAAATAACTACGGCAATATTCTTTGTTATCACCAGTCACTTGCACTGTGGTTATTTGTGGTCTAAATACTGTAGTCAGATCTGTCTTGGTAATATCTACTGCTACTTATTGTAATATCTTATCCAAGTGTTGTTAATTTATGCTGCGGAAGTGAGTTGCTAAGTTGGCACGGACTGCTCCACATGCAAGTTTATCTATCAAATTGGTATGTATTGAAAATGGGTCAATTGAGAGTACCCTTAACCAACGAGCATGTATGCGTCGGCAATTGGATCTGAAATAAACGATAGAGTTGTGTAAGAATTGCGACAATGAAAGTCCGTAGCCTCTGCTTACCTCTCTCGATAATAGGCGGAAGTTGTATTTATTCATGTAATAGTGTGATAAAAGAAACAATTATTTCTTTATCTCCTTATAAGTACATTTACTTTGACAAGAAGATTTATTAATTATTAAGTAAGCACTTACTATCCCAAACAATACGTGAGAAGTAAATAGAGAAGTATTTATCTTTTAATAATAAAGCTAAATTAATTTCAACATGACAAACGCAGTGATTTAGGAAAATATCTAAAATTTAAAATATGATATTCGTAAAATTAACCAACATTCAAACCGTAAGTAGTTCTTTATGTCTTTGTTTGATTCCGTAACGAGAAAACTGAATGTAATGCAACAGCTGTGTCTCAAAAGCTGCTACACCACACGCTGCACGTATTATAAATTTTTATTATACGTGCAGCGTGTAAATTTAACTTAATATATACAGCGCAATAACGCAAATTTTAACTCTGAACTTTAATAAAAAAGACAATGCAACTACGATTGCTCCCGGTGTTGCAGTTGTTCATGAGTGGCGGTAGCTACTTGCCATAAAGTAAGCCGCTCCCCTCCCAGTACCCCCTCTTCTATATAAAATAACATTGCATCTGCTTCTTTAATATCCTTACTGGTAAAATAACTTCAAGGATTTGCCAAATTCACGCTGCATTTCTTTTAAATTCTTATAGTAATTAATTTTACCCAATTTAATAAAAGTGTTTTACCTTATGAGACAAATCTATCCGAGCGGTGGTAACACAAAAGACTTTATCACCACATATAATCCTTTGTGTGTTGAAAAGAGAGACAGATTAACTACCGCAGTACCAATCGTCTCGCAACTTTAATGCTAGTTCCCGTTACTGATTTAGGTATTTTTCGTGTGAACTAAACGACATATAGATAAGTAGAGCCACGCTGCATCTATAATATGATTATACGAATACGTCGGCTTGACTGGGGTAGGACCACGCTCTCACCAGCCAAAAATATCAATACCAGCGTAAAAAAGTAGCTCAATTATTCTGTATTTCGTATATTGAGTGTAGAGAACCTGAGAACCTTTTAACTGGTAAAAGAGACATTCGACTTCAGTCCTCAGGGGTGACAAAGCATCTGCATTTTGATTCGATTGAGAATCGGGGATAGATTTAGAATTCTACGAGCACAGCATTAACTTGTATCCTGTGTACTCGTTTGTCACCTTTATTCTATAAAAAAAGAAGATGAAGAAAATATGTGTGAAAAAAGTCAAGGATTATATAACACTATAAAATATTTTAGTCTTAAATTAAGCTAAATTGTGTTTGTAAATAGCAAGCTTGTAAATAAGTAAGATTCTACAGAGTTAAGAAAATATATAATTTTATTTTATGATCTTATTTAGAGCGGACTTTAACAAGTATTACAAATTCATTCTCCGTCCATAGAAATTTCAACATAGTTCTAAAAAAGCAGCGCTATCAAAATAGATGAAATGAAATTATAGAAATAACGATGACGATCTTCATTGAAGTGCAGATGAATACAAGTTGTTGAAAGCTTAGTAAATATTTCTGATCCGAACTTTATTCCGTTATCGTACGAATTTACTACAAAGTTTCCAAAGTGTAAACTAGCAAAGTAGACAAGAGTAATATAATATCCGCTCCGAAGAGTTAAACAAAGTCCTCAGTTGATTCATTGCGGAAGGGATTCAAAATTGTTATTACCTCGTATTACGTAGTATTTTCCTCGGAACCTCTACTATAAAGGCACTTTTACGTTACATATTTTTTTTAAATAATATAGATCAAACATGAATGGAACGTGTAGTGGTGGAGTAAGAATATCCATCACCTCATTACGTCCTGTAGATCTCGTAAGAGGTGACATAGAAACAAACCAGGAGATTGATAGCAGTGTTTTCCTATTAACAGCTAAAATAAAAAACTAGGATTGCCATCGCGCCTACAAAGCATGGCAACAACACCAAATATCCATGAGGAAATCTATGAGGCATCTATGTTCAGCAATAAAAATTTGGTAGGCTCTAACGGTAAACATTTCTTCTTCTTTAGCCGTTAAAGCCTGCAGTCTACCATAAAATTTGTCTCAATCACCAGACCAATCTCCAGATCATTCACTAGACCAGTCACAAGATCAGTCGACAGAAGACGTCTCGCACTTATTACCGCACAACCCGTCGGCGATCTGGGTACATAATGTTTTATTTTTTATAATGTTAATACATATTCGTAATGTTTTATTTTATAGATTTTATTGTTATCAGGAGGATGCTACTGCCATCTTCATTTTTTTTAATTTATAGTTATTTAGCAAACATTTTTAAGCAAATCTATTTCAACAAGTTCTTCTAGTAAATTTCGTTTTCGTATACAAACCTAGTAGCTTAGGATTATTCCATGAACGTAGTTGTGAAAGCAATTTTGAACGCAACAAATTTAAAAAGTGGACGTACTTGCAATTAGTTTTATCAGAACATACAGGAAGTCGAGTACAATAGCAATATGATTATTCAATAATTTATTCCCTACAGTGTATCAAAAGCCCACTGCTAAACATAGGCCTCCCCCATAGATTGTCTCATAGGTGGAATATGTGGAATAGTTGCAACGCTTGGCAGACGTAATGGTGTGGAAACTACTACTACACTGCAATATATATATATATATATATATATATATATATATATATATATATATATATATATTGCTGGTAAGAAACTGAGGGTAAAAATAGAATTAAATTGTTTTTTTGAATATAATGATAATGTCCTTCAGACAGAATTTTTTTCACGGCGGCCAGCCTCAGAGGAAACTAGCCATCGGTGCAGGACGGGCTATGCTGTAGATACTAATATAGATACTAAGTATATACGCAGGTGAGGTGGATTCTCTATTCTCATTGTACGACGGGACGATAAATCGGGCTCCGGGCAGCTACTGAAAATTTCTTGACGAATAAAATCAACAAACTTATTTTTTTGGTCCGACCCGGTATCCAGGACCTCGTGTGCGTGTTTTGGAAAAAAGGCTCCGCCTTGGAAAGAGTTAGCGAGAAACTCAGCGGGTCTTTTTAAACAAAAACTTTCCATTTAATAAGTTTCACAATTAAATATGAAGACGGTAGCGTAACAGGTAGCGACCACCTAATTCCTAGGGATTATTATCTACCTAGGATATTGTGACAAACAAGCACACGGTCCACCCGATAGTAAGTGGTTGCTGTGGCCCATACATCTATCCTCGATTACGAATCAAAATGCAGATGCGTTGTCACCCGTGACGACCAAGATGGAATGCCTCGTTCACAGTAAAAAGGGCCTTCGGTTCTCTACACTCACCACATGAAACAAAGCAGCATTAATCTGCTATTTTACGCCGGTATTCTGTGAGAGGATGGTCCTTATCCGGTCGATCCGACCTATTCGTGCTACAACTAAACTACTAATATAATGTTTGACAAGCCCGACTTTAGACTACAAAACTTTATTAACTAAGCTAGAAAGAGTGGATTGCAATAAAGGTTCTGGATCTGATGATATTCCGCCAATTTTCATAGTGTCTTGTGCATCGGTTTTGGTTACACCTCTATTGATTATATACAACAAATCATTAGCAACGGAAGTTTTCCCATCGAAGTGGAAAATTGCAAAGGTAGTTCCCATTCACAAGTCAGAGGATAAGAACATAATATCTAATTATAGGCAAATTTCAATTTTGCCAATATTCGGTAAAATACTTGAATCTCTAGTTAGTCAACTATTGCAGACTCACTTAAAACTTTACCTCAGTAATAATCAACATGGTTTTTTTCGATCAAGGTCAACTTGCATAAACCTTGTAACTTTTACAGAGTCTTTGGTAAAAGCAATAGATGCAGGTAGGCAATATGATGTAATATACACAGATTTAAGTAAAGCTTTTGATAGAGTTCCGCATAAAGTTCTAAACTACAAATTAGCCGTTTATGGGATAGCCGGATCATTGTTGGAATGGGTAAAGTCGTATTTAAAAAAACGTTCTTTTTATGTCATTTTAGGTCATAAATGGATTTCAATCTGATAATCGTATCATTTCCTCTGGTGTGCCACAGGGCTCAAATTTAGGACCAATATTATTTAACCTGTTTATAAATGACATTTCTAGTTGCTTTAAATTTTTTGGAACCCTACATGTATGCGGATGATTTAAAGTTTGGAAGAATAATTGAATCTTTGGAAATCTCAGTATTGTTACAGACAGATTTAAATAGACTTGTGAATTGGTGTAATCTTAACGGCATGAATCCTAATTATTCTAAGTGTTCACATGTTAAATTTACAAGAAATACCAAATTGATCAATAATTATTACTTCATAGGGAATAACAAAATACAAAAAGTAGAAGTGTTAAGGGATCTTGGTGTATATTTTGACAAAAAACTAACTTGTGTACCTCATATTGATAGTGTGGCCGTAGAAGGAAAAGGGGAGATCTCCCACCGGGCAAGGTGATCTGCCCGGGGAGCGGCCAACACTCCATGTGATAGTTCGAAGATGTTCTATATTTGCTGTTTATGATTCGGAATGTTAATAGCGTGATTTAAGCTTCGGTGTGTTTCGCTTGCGGCGCGACGACAGCGCCGCCACATCACCCCCTGCTCAGACCGGAGGTCGATAGTGCAGTTCGATTGCCGGTGTGTCCTTTTAATGCCGGTGGGGAATGCATGCTGTGTGCGTAAGGGCAAGTGACACCGGTGCGAATGATATGCCGATGGGTAATGAATGCCGTACTACGCCCTGGCAAGTGATGCCGGTGAGAGCGGCATCTAGAGCGCCGCCACAATAGTATTATAAATAGATCAAAATGTTAGGGTTTGTCATAAGAAATGTTAGGTCATTCAAAAACCCTAAAACAAAAAAAAATTGTACAATAGCCTTGTAAGGAGTATAATGGAGTAATGCATTGTTGTTTGGCGTCCCCACTATTCTACACATTCGTTGCAATTGGAGAGAGTTCAAAAACGCTTTATGTGGCATCTTACATACTCTGTTGGAAAAACACTAAAAATATCATCCCATGCAGATAGACTTCAATATTTTAATATGCTACCCTTATCGATACGTCTAAAAGTAATAGATATTATGTTTTTATACAGGCTGCTTAGAAACGAAGTAGATTGTCCACAGCTTCTCGCTCAATTTAAATTTCGCACTCCAATAAGAATTCCACGCAAACCAATTCCACTTCTTTACCCACCACGTCGTAGAACTGTTCTCGGTGCGCATTCGCCAGTCGCAAGGCTTTGTAAAGTCTTTAATGAATGTAGTGAAATCGTTGATGTTAATTTTGATTCCATATGTCAGTTTTATAAGAATTTATATAAGCACTTCAAACATTGTGAAAGTACAGATTGTGTACCAAATTGTTAATATTTAATGTAAAACACGCGTGCACGCACGCACGCACGCACGCACGCACGCACGCATGCACGCACGCACGCACGCACGCAAGCACGCACGCACGCACGCACTCACGCACGAACGCACGCGTGCATGCACGCACGCACGCACGCACACGCACGCACGCACGCACGCAAGCGCGCACGCATGCATGCACGCATGCACAGACGCACGCATGGACACACGCACGCACGCACGCACGCACGCACACACGCACGCACGCACACACACACACACACACACACACACACACACACACACACACACACACGCACACGCACACGCGCGTGCACGCGCACTCGTTCATACAATATCAAATTATTTAAAATAAGAATTCCTTAGATACCTTATATAGTACTAAATTTAAATTGATAGCATGTTGTGATTACCTTTAAGTGATTGTACATTTAGAAATAACGAAACTGTAAATTTTAATTCATGATGTAATAATGTACCAATCGTTGGTAATCCTAATAAAGAGAAAAAAAATAACTGCAGCTGGTCTCTACCACGTATAAATCATCAATATTAAGTTGTAAACTATTTAATAATAACATTACATAATAAACAGTAACACTCACGTCTGTTACCCAGAGGGGTATGCAGAGACTACAGACTTCCATTTGGCACGATCCATACACACCTTTCTCGCCTCCTCAAAATTCATATACCTACGCATACATGCTCGTCGGTTTAGGGTGGATGTATATGCGCAAGTAATAAACCAATTCTCTGTCAGTACGGTCGTTTCATTTAGATCGCTTACACTACGTTTGGCGGCGAGGATGGGATCAAATACCTACCAAAAAAAAAACGGCTTACATCGGAAATGTACCAAACTTTGACTATAAATATAGTGAGTGGTTGATTTTTAAAGGAAAATTGACGCAATATTTTAAAGTCAATAACATCAGTGAAGACAATAAAAGTGCAATACTTATTGCAAACTTCTCGGATGAAGCCTATTGACTCGTACGTAACCTAGCGAATCCTCACCAAATAGCGACGCTAAGTTACAGAAAACTGGTGGAGTTGCTCGATAAGCACTTTGAGTCAAAACACAGTTCCTTCGTAGACAAAGCGAGATTCTACGGAACGACAAGAAACCCGGTCGAACCATTAGAAGAATAGGCGGCGCGACTACGAGATCTTGTAAGTTATAGCAACTTTGGAACCGCCTTGGAAAAGGTTCTACTCGATCGTCCTAGGCTTGGGCACGGGCCCCGAGCAGGATAGACTATTTGAGCAAGATATATCAAGTCTATCTTTTGCAAAGGCTTTGGAAATAGCTGAACAGGCAGCTTATACGAGAGAGGCCAAGGCTCTTGTAAGTAGTGAAATGAGTATTAGCGTCAAGGATGAGCAGGTATATTACTCAGCTGGCGCAACTAGTCGTTGAAGCGACGGAAGACATTGGAGAAGCAATGGAGGTATGTATGAACATGCCAGCGATAACAGCGGAAGCTGTGGCAGTGGCAGAGTGATTATATCTCGTAACGGGCGTAAAGAAGAGGCTACCAATCGTTGCGCTGTATGCCGTTTATAAACACATAATGCTGAAAAGTGCTGTTACAGTACCTATCGGTGTCAAAAGTGCGATTTTAAGGGTCATTTAAAAAAATGTGTAAATATTTATTTTTAATACCCGACGTTTCGGGTGCTTTCCGGCACCCATCGTCACGGGGGATTGAGGTGACTGACGTCCCAATGTCAAAGTTAACCCCGAGTACCTTCAGCTTTTTAATTATAATCTTTGGTCCGATCTACGCAGAATGAACTAACTGTGTTTTGAAGTCTTGCAGTGGTATGCTTGGGTTTAGTTTTAATTTTATTAATTATAGGATCCCAAGAAGGTACTACCACCTGCTTGGGATCCTATAATTAATATAATTACCCATCCTCCTTCTCTATTGAAATTAGGATGTTTTTTTTTTAATTTCAATAGCCTCACGTATCATCCTTGGTAGGAATCGATGTTCTTTCGCGAGGATTTGTGGTCTATCAAATCTGATGTAATGGTTGGGGCCATCTAGGATATGATCGCAAACTGCAGACTTCCCGGAATGTTGATGCTTCACCGTCAAAATCAACTGAATCAGACGGGGACTGTGGGGACTGCATGGAATGCCGTTTGCTTCATATGAGGTATGAGACTTTCGCTCCTATTACTGTGGTAGTGAATATTAGTAATAAAAATTTCCGTATGGAAGTGGATTCGGGATTAGGCATTTCAGTTATGTCTGAACAATTTTATTGCAACATTTTCCTACCGTCACATTAAATTACAAATGTAATATCAGAATGTGTGTTTTTAACGGTCTCAAAATTACGCCTTTAGGTTATTTTTGTACAAAGGTAAATATGACGATTTCACGAATCTATTAAATTTCTTTGTTATTAAAAATGGTGGGCCCCTACTTTTAGGGCGTGATTTTATGTCTCAATTTAACATTAAGTTGATACCAGTTAATAATAATAACATTAATAATAATAACATTACTTATAGTGGACAGCTATGAAAGTGATTTTCAAAATTTATTAAATACGTACGCGGACTTGTGAAGTAAAGAACTTGGGGCATTTAATAAATTTGAAATTACTTTGCACCTTAAAGATAATGCGGTACCAAATTTTATTAAGCTGCTAAGTGTGCCTTTTGCTCTGAAAGAAAAAGTTAATGAAGAAATTGACCGATTAACACGCATTCTGATTCCGGTAAAGTGGTTTTATGTGGTAGAGCCATGCTGTAGTTATATTGTTAGTATAGTTGTAGCATGAATGGGTCGGCTCGACCGGGGAAGGGCCACGCTCTCACAGAACACCAGCGTCAAATGTGTTTCATATGGTGAGTGAAGAGAACCGAAGACCCTTTTTACTGGAAACGAGGCATTCCACCTAAGTCCTCCGCGGATGAAAACGCATCCGTATTTTGATTCGTAATCGAAGATAGATGTAGATGTAGGCCACATCAACCATTTACCATCAGGTGGACTGTGTGCTTGTTTGTCATCCTATCTTATAAAAAATTACTCTAAATATGTCGACCCTATCGTACCCGTATTAAAACAGAACGGTAAAATAAAAATCGATAAAATATCATATGCCACGCATAGAGGAAGTCTTCGCGAAAAAAGGGGGCGATGAGATATAACATACAAAAATTGATTTGAGCAACGCATACAATGTGTTTATATTAAGCGAGGAGTCACAGAAACTTAGAGAAGTTTAGAAGAAGAAGAAATTCTCGCTTGGAGAAGTTTAGAAGTAACATAGTAAAAAAACTTCCATCACTTTCATACCAAAATAATCCAGATTTTTTTGTATGGAACATTATTTAAGCTTATTTGCAATAAATACACTTACAAGAATTCTTGTTGAATGTATAAACTATCGAATAAAATAATTTTTGGTTGCTATAAATTGTAATAAAATTCATAAATTACCCTTTATAGCATAGTAGTAGTATATACTTCACTTTTAGTGACAAAATTCTACTAATTTGAATTCTACACTTTTGTTTTTGGAGAAATTTTTATGAAAATGTTTGGAAATATGTATATTTTTATGTTTCATGTGTTTCTATTTGTTACTCATACCAAAATATTAAAAAATAAAAAAATAAAAAATAATAATATTTATCTGTTTATTCGAACAATATTTCAAAAATATTTTTGTGTGAATTTGAAATAAATACAACGTCAAGTTATTTGAAGTATGTTAAAAAACTATTTTTTACTTACATTTTACACTTAAATTAAATGAGAATTGGAAAAATAACACATTTTTGACCCAACCGCCAAAATGGGCCTTCCGGATTTCGAAGTACTTTTGGCACTTACTTTGCACTTTTTATACCACAAATTATATATCTACGTGTTTACTATGTTACAAGGAATATAAAAAAGTATAACACCTTCGTTTTTAGTCCAGACACAAATATAAAATTCAATAAAAAAAAGACGGAGCACCTTCATCAATGCGAAACGTGGAATGCAGAAAGTTCAGAGTGATTTCTTTTTTTTTTTCTAAGAATCATTGTCAATCTACAGTTTAAAATAAAAGAGCATATCTTTGTCTTTGATACTATTATCTCGTATTTTATTTTGATAATATTATATCGCATATTGTCTTTGGTTTTGTTTAAACAACGAAAAAATAGTTTTTTCATAGGGCAGTACTCGGCTCCGTAGGTATCGAATTCGATTACTTACAGAGCCGACGTATATGGGGGATTTCCGTTAAAGTTATTGCGTCTATAAAAGATACAGTCGCACCTCAACTATCTATTATTTTTTTTACTAGTATAAAATCTTTTGTTTCCTGATTTAATGAAGCATAGTAAAGTAATACCTTTATTTAAATCTGGCAGTACATTGAGCCCCGCTAATTTTAGACCTATTTCTGTGTTACTGCCAACACTTAGTAAAATTTTTGAAAAAATTATTCTTTATCAAATGTTAATTTTTTTAATGTAAATAATTTACTTTATAAAAATCAATTCGGTTTCACAAGGGGTCACTCGATAATTGATGCTGATGTTGAGCTTATTAAATATATCTTTAATGCATGGGAGAATTCACACGATGCTTTGGGTATATTCTGTGACCTATCCAAGGCCTTCAATTGTGTTCACCATGAAACATTAATCAGGAAACTTCAACACTACGGTGTAAGAAGTGATGCTCTTAAATTATTTACAAATGCAAAAAGTTGTCATCAATAGTATGAGTTCTTCCGGGTCGACTGTACAAATGGGCATGCCTCAGGACTCAATTCTCGGCCCCTTTCTGTTTCTTGTATATATTAATGACTTGTCTTACATAGTAGGGGATAACCATGATATAGTATTATTTGCTGATGATACTTCATTAAGTTTCAAATTAAAACTGCAGTTATTTAATTACGACGAAGTAAATAATGCTACATCTAAGTTAGTCAATTGGTTCAATGTTAATTATTTGCATTAACACGGAACTAAATCTAAATGTATGAAATTCGTAACTCCTAATGTCAAACATGTTAATACGAATGTAATTTTAAATGGGGAAGAACTGAGTCTTGTTGATACCACCAATTTTATTGGAATCACACTAGATGCAAAGCTTCAATGGCTCCCCCATATATCAAAACGAGCTAGCAGACTTAATTACAACAGAACAATATAATATATAATGCCATAATGAATATGAAGAATAAATGAATAATGAAATTTTTGTTGAAATTCTGAGTAATCATTCAGATTCAAATCTCATACATTCTCTCTTTATAATTGCTCCTTGGATCACGCAGTATGAGTGATTTGTATTGATGCAATCGTCTTACTTTTCTGCAAAGCTTCGGAAGGAAAATCAAGTATACATGTTTGAAGTATTATTATAAGTACCTGGAGGACTAAGCTTTCCTCGTTTTTTTTTTTTGGAAATTGTATTTAGATACAAATTACATACTGATGAAATACGAATAATATTTTTTGATCTTATTGACATAACAGTATAAACTGAACTGGTTATTTGTATAAAAGATCATGAGTGCAATTAGTTAAATTTAAATTTTCGTATATTTACAAAAATACTACAAAAAGGGCTCGAAATAATAGATTTTCTCACAAAAGAAGGGAACTTGAAAAAAAAAGGAAAAAAGTCGGACCAGAGACAGGACGCGTACCAGGGCACTTCGATTTTACGACCACCCGACATCCCACTTAAGCTATTATGATCGTTAATACATATATATATTAAAAAAAAGTGCAATTGTTAGAGTGAGAGAGAGTAGGAGGCGAATAGAGAGAGAGAGAGAGAGAACTATAATTTAACATTACTGCTTAAAAAAAACACTCTACGAGTAGCTTTGAAAATATCCACAATGTAATAAAATGCTTCCAGTGTAATTTGAACATCTTCTTAAATATTTTTATAACATGATGAGCCCTAACGAATTCAAGAGCATGTAATTAAATATCATAATAATGGAGGTTGAGACGCAAGAATTATGATTTACATTAATAAGGATATTTTCGGCAGCTGCGCAAGCCGGCACCTTATGCCGGCTCTACTAACTCTGCTGAGTAATCGTTCAGATTCAAATCTCATAAATTCTCTCTTTATGATTGCGATACGCATCTATACCTTGGATCACGCAGTATGAGTGATTTGTAGTGATGCATTCGTCTTACTTTTCTGCAAAGCTTCGATAGGAAAATCAAGTATACATATTTGAAGTATTATTATAAGTACCTGAAGGACCGAGCTTTCCTCGTTTTTTTTTTCTGGAAATTATATTTAGATACAAATTTCATACTGATGAAACACGAATAATATTTTTTGATCTTATTGACATAATAGAAAAAAACTGAACTGGTTATTGGCATAAAAGATCATGTGTGCAATTAGTTTAATTTAAATTTTCGTATTTTTACAAAAATACTACAAAAAGGGCTCGAAAATTGAAATATTCAATAAAAGTTACCGAGAAGTAACATTGGCAGACATCTAAGACAGTTTTAATGTCATGGCAGATAGGTTGATAAGTAATTTGCTGCTTTTATAAATTTTTTTATAATGGCATTATTACACATATATATTTTGTATGGTAGACATATATTGTGGTCCTATCACCAAGGAACACAATGAAATTCGGTGGCATCCACCCAGGAAAACAGCAAATTTCAGTGGCGTCCATATGCGCGTACAACGATTATCACTCGTCTTTAGATTAACCTGAAGTTTTTATTACATTAATTAAACTACTTGTTTTCAACTGTTCTTTAGTAGCAGTTATAATCGCCGTCATTATCGTCATTAAAGAATTTTATAAGTCCACTGCTGAACAAAGGCGCCGCAAGGAAGGCCATCATCATCATCATCATTACAGCCCTTCACAAGTCCACTGCTGAACATAGGCCTCCCCCAAGTAATGCCACAAAGTACGGGCCTGAGCCACCTGCATCCATCGACTTCCTGCATGGCTTACCAGGTCGTCACTCCATCTAGTGGGGATAGCCCTACACTACGCCTACCGGTACGAGGCTGCCACTCGAGAACCTTTCTTCCCCAACAGTTATCGGCTGTTCGAGCTATATGGCCGGCCTATTGCCACTTCAGCTTACTAATCCGTTGGGCTATATCGGTCACTCTGGTTTTACTGCAGATATCCTCATTTCTGAGTCTATTACGCAGAGAAACTCCGAACATAGCCCTCTGTATAGCTTACTGAGCGACCTTGAGTCATACATTTGGAGATCTGTCTGTTCAGTTGCCTGTAGGCTGTCAAATATTTTGACGATTGCAGCCTCATCTGCCGTCTAACATCCATGATATTAAGAGTGTGATCGGAGAGTTTTTGTGTTCTTCTGCGGCGGCTCTTGCAGAACTTAGCTCCGACCGCATGGACAGTTTCCACGAGCTTGTCATTCATATCGTCCACTGCATTGCAATCTTCTAGGCACTGAAAGCGGTTACTTAACTCGAGCTGAAAGGTTTCGAGATTCTGGATTAGAGCACGAGGGGGACGGAGCGTTGACTTCATTAGACGAGACCTCTGCAACTTAACGTTTAGGTTCGGTGTGCCTGTAACCATTCGGTGATCGCTGCCAGTTTTCACCCTTGCGATCATTGAGACATCACTGAACAGTTGGCGTCTGGTCGTCATAATGAAGTCAATCTCGTTTTTTGTCGAACCGTCGGGGCTCGACCAGGTCCACTTTCTGTGGGGCCGCTTCTGGAAGAAAGAGTTCATTATAAAAAGTCCCTCTTTCTCCATGAAGTCGGCCAGCTGCCGGCCCCTTGGTTTCCGTTGCCCTATCCCAAATTTCCCTACCTTCAGCTCACCGTTCTTTCTTGTGCCCAGTTTTGCGTTGAAGTCTCCGAGCATATAGCCCTCTCTATAGCTCGCTGAGCGACCTTGAGTTTCTCAGACGGCCAGTAGTGAAGGAACATATCTCAGTTATGTAAGTCATCACTTGTAACAGACACTGGTTGAACAATCTTGTTATCTAGTTTTGAGGGATATCTGACGAAAAGATGTGTCTTAATCTCACGAATGTTGTCCAGCTAAGTAGAATACATCGATTAACTTCTAGTTCTAGTATCTAGTATACTCGTCAACAACTTTGAGCTTAATGCTCCCAGAAACTAATGGCATATCTGTGATATGGACGTTACACATGACTTTTGTTTTTCCGTGTTCATCTCAGGACTACGTGGGATTATTAAGGTCATTGAGAAAAGTGCTTAATAGTCTTTAATCGATTCTGCCATAAGGACTACATCGTCGGAAAACTGAAGGTGAGTAATGTGCTCGACATCGATTTTAATACCGTCTTCAACCCAGTGGTTAACAGCAGTGTAGTAGTAGTATGCAAAATTCCAGTAGCTTAAATAGCAGTGTAGTAGTAGTATGTAAAACAAATTTAGACGGATATTTTTTAATTATTTTTTTACAAAAAAATGACCCATATTAATAGGAATTACATCTTCTGATGAACGGTCTATGACAGGAATCTAAGGAATTTTAGAGATTGCCTCTCGTTTCTCTACCAAAGTACAAAAAAAACACTAAAAATATTTGACAACCGTTACCAAGAACAGATGTACTACTGTTATAAGCCTTCCCTTCTACTTAACAAAAATAGGAAAAAAATACTGAATTAGAGCGAACGCTATAGTCGCGCTTACGGATGTCACTAAAGTTTTTTGTCTACCTCGGTGGTAGAACCAAAATATATGTTTGCCATGCAAAATATACTATAATTTGTCAAAAAATATTACCAAAACAAAAAAAAAATTACAGCTTTATTAAAATAACGTAAATTATAAAAGGAATACACCAAAGATACCATGACCTTGAAACTGTCATAGGCGTCTGCCAATGTTATTTTTCGGTAACTTTTATGGAATATTTAATGATGTCAAAGCGAAAGACTTATACTTTCACGTTTTCTTTTCGGTCATTATTTTACACGTCTCTATAACAACCGCCGGTCAACCGAAAGATTCCACATTTCTTGTAACTCAGGTATATGGGACCAACTGCAAAAAATGTGAACATTATTTAAATAACGTTAGTCTGCCGCTAACTGGCTCTTAGACCCACCACCTCCCATGGTCCCACCGACTCTCAGGTCATACGGGCCTAATCTCGGGAGATGCGCGCGGTAATTGCACCTTGCTCTTTCCCGCGCGCACTTTCTTGACTCCCTACAAATATTTATTCTGTTCCTTGTCCCAGTTTAACGTCATTCTCCCTCTTCTGGGGCTGACGGCACAATAACGCCTACGTCGTCGGGCCTTCCTACCAGCATCCTATCTTGCCTTATCCTGCAATCGTGCCACCTGTGCGCAAACTCACGCAACAACCCGTAGTTCACCCCATCGCTGACGAGATCCGAGTAGTAAATCGGTCCCTGAACCGTTCGAACCAGCCCATCCAACATTTTCGCTCTTAGATGGTCATACAGAGGACATTCCCATAGGACATGGTGAACATCCTCCTCTACCGTACCACACTCACACATACTGGTTTCACACAGTCGCATGTCATGCAGCCTCTTCCGAAAACATCCATGTCCAGTGAGAATCTGGGATGTGTGATAGTCCGGTGAGACCCAGGTATACCTGAGTCTCAACGCCACCTCCAGGAAAAATCGATTTAACTCACGTCCTTTCGTTTCGTTCTTCCATCGATTCTGCCATACGCCAATCACCTCAGTCCAGATATCGCGCTTTCGTCTGCTCAACTGCTCTCTGGGCACGGTCAAGCGTTCCAAACCCATCCTACTAGCACGAATGACCTCCAGGTCAGCAGGGAGAACGCCAGCCAGCACCGGTAAGGCCGCCGTGCTAGTGGACCGGTACGCCTTGGTCAACAAGACAAGTGCAGATCGTTGCGATCTCAGTAGTACGCTACGGACTGTGTAAATGTTCGCCCGCTCGTACCAGCACTCTGCTGCATACGTGAGCGTGGACACAAACACTCCTCTGTAAATAATTTTTAAACTCGGGTATCGCATACCCCATGACGATGTCGATACGCGAGTCATTTTGCCAAATCCCTTAGTCGCTCTTTCAGAGATATCAGAAGCGTGTTGCACAAATAATAATCCTGAGTCCAAAACCAACCTAGTACCTTAGCGATAGTCACAGACTTGATAGATTCCCCACTAAGTTTAATGACGGGGGAGCGCTGAAGTTTCCCTCTAACAGTCATGGTGGTAGACTTTGAGGAGGAGAACTTCAGTCGATTCCTCAGCCCCAACTCCCGTACAAGGTCCAGAGTGACCCGGGCCCTGGATTCAATACCTGCTCTCGTTTCCGATTCAACCAAGATTGTGACATCATCGGCATAGGCAGTCATGGCAACTCCCTCAGGCAGAGGGAGTCGAAGCAAATCATCCATCAGCACGTTCCACAGGGCCCAGCACGGAGCCTTGAGGACATCCCATGGTCGAGGGTCTTCCACTCTACCCGGTCCCCGATGTAGAGGCCCACACGCCTGGAGGTGAAGTAGTCCACACATTTTATAAATGTTAGGTGGACATTCACCCCTCTTAGCTTTGACCATCATCATTGGCAACCAGGCATTGTTGAAGGCACCGGAAATATCCAAAAAAGATAGCTTGCACGTAGCATGCCCGAGAATACTTTGCCGTGCTGAGCAATACTCGCAGCGCTGTTACCGTAGATCGCCCCGGAGAAAATCCGTGCTGGTGCTCGGATATCCCGTGAATAATCACAGGAGCACACCTTAGAAGTAGACGTTCAAGTAACTTTCCCAAAACAGGCAGGAGCGTTATAGGACGATACGCCTTGGCGTCAGTTAGTGGCTTGTCATTACCCTTGGGAATGACAATCAATCTACCGTCCTTCCATACTTGGGGAAAAACCCCCTCTATTACACACTTGGCATACACCGAGTGGAATTCCCTCGGTGCAGCCATCCAAACATTCCTCACATTCTCGTACCCACTCCATCGAGACCCGGAGCCGTGTTGGGCAAGGCCCTGACTATGCCTCCCAGGTCCTCGACCGCAAGTGGAGGTGCAGCTCTACCAGAGGGCATAAACGCCGCCAGCATTCGAACCTGCCGGTGGTAAGGCTTGTCACAGCCAGGGTCGTCATCCGGACAGAGCGCAGTCATCAAGCTGTTCATTGCAGCTCCCAGACTATCTGGGTGCCCACCCGCGAATGCAATCCCATTGATCACATTCGTAGGCAGACGCACCCTCCCGCTGGCCAACCTGTATGCCAGGCCCCAAGGGTCCCCATTGCCAGTATTGGCAACCCTCGTGTGATGCGCCTGCTGCACCTCCACCATCATCTTTCTATATCTCGCACGCACGCTATGAAAAGCCATTCTGGCTATCTCCTCTGATCTACCTCCCAGACGCCTTTTACTCTGCCATACACGCCTGAGCTTGCATTGCAGCTTCCGAGTTTTATCCAGTTCAGAATTCCACCATTCATACCCCGTGGAACCCCTAGGGCGACGCTCCCCTAGGCCTTCCTCCGCGGAGCGGATGATGACCCCTGAGAACTCCTCCGCCAGGAGGGCCGCGGGTTTGTCCACATGCAACCATCCCATTCTTAATTTGATGATCGCCCGGAACCTGTCCCAATCCACCCCCCGGTCACGAAAACGTGGGGGATCCCTGACGGGTGCAGCGCAAGTGGTCGGCCTGCTGGTAGTGGCCGTGTATGTAATTACATTATGATCGCTGGCGCAGATTCCCTCATGCACTCGCCACTCGGCAATGTATATGTCCCCAGTCGATAATGTGAGGTCCACATTAGACTCTACACCTGGCCCAGAGAAGGTATAGGGCTGGTCAGGCTGGTTCGCCAACGTTAGTGCCTGTGAAAGTAAGAATCCACTTGCTGCCTCCGGTGTTCTGCAGTATGTCCTCGTCCCACGTAGTGTCGGCGATCGCAGTGCCAAAGTGGCGAGTGCGCATTTGCGTCGAGGCCGACGATGACCCTTCTGCCCTTTAGGCAACTCAGGGTGACCTCCAAGTGGTGCAGGTGGTCATCGATGGTGTCACTGTATTTAAAGTACGCTGACACCACATAGAGGTCCCATCCGTTTACGTGGCATACCACACAGAACTCGTTGCTGAGGTGGCTCAGCAAAGCTACTCCAATTGTTGGGTCCACCCACCTGGACGATTTCTGCAGCCTGGGAGTACTGTTATTGAACAAGAACAATGTCCAGGTGCAGTTCACGCGCCAGAATAGGCAATTCAGCCGTGGCAAGCTCCCCCCGACCCAAGTTAATTTGCCCCATTTTAATGGTTTGTTCTTTTAAGTAGCTGGACATGCCCTTATCGGCAGTATTGCGTGGTGGCCACGGAGCGTTGCTCTGCATACAATCTTGCTGGGCAGTTCCTCGCCATGGTCACGTGCGTACCAGAGTCAGGCCGGCCAAATCTCTTGCAGGTAGCGCACTTTTCTTATTTTGCTTGGCAGGCCCCACGCTCGTGTCCCGTCTCCCCACACTTGCCACACACAATTTCCTTTGACCTGCAGTACTTTGATGGATGCTCGTATTGCTGGCACCTCTGGCAGCACGTGACATTTACGTAGTCACAGGGCTCCACCACGTCCCAGCCAATGTAGAGGCGATTGTGCCCCACTAGCACGTCCCTTAATGCTGTCGAGCACTGAAGTATGACAGTGGTGCGCCTGCTTCCTCTCCATAATTTCTTGAAGGCAACCTTGAACTCTTCCTTCATCTGATTAAAACTACTTTTACGGATTTTATCGCGTTTTATTTATATTAATTTTAATACCCGACGTTTCGGGTTCTTTCCAGCACCCATGGTCTTATTTGCTATTTCCAGTCCGTACTGGTTTACATAATGATTTCTTATATTTATGCGAACACTATATATTGATTAAAACTACTTTTACGGATTTTATCGCGTTTTATTTATATTAATCCTTCCTTCATCTTCTTCTCACTCCAGCCACAAGCAGCAAGATTTTGCTCGTAGAGGCCGCTTAATACCTCCTCATTCTTGGGGTCCTCCTCGAAACCCCCGAGAGCAACCAGGGGAAGGCGCTGCCAGGGCTCAGACACGTGATGGAGGGGCTGCAGTTTTTAATTTCTCAGCTGCCTCTTGGGACGTGGTCCGGACCACAACACCCGCATTTCCCACCTTTCTCAACCGGTCTATTTGCAGGCCGCTGGTCTTCGGGTTCACTGCCTTCTTCAATTCCAACTTTGTGTCCCCTCAGAACCCCTCAGAATATCTGAGGTGACAGAGAGAAACAAACAAGGAGAATGCCAGAATCGTTTTCCTTACAACAAATAAAAAAAATCTGTTGCCGACGCGCCTTCTAAACCTAGCAACTATGTCAAGTATCTCCTTCTCTATCTATGTGCCATTGTTCGGCAGTGAACTTTGATGGGCTGATAATGGAGAACAAAATCATCATTCATTCATTTCTTGTATTCATTATGGCCTCATATATTGACTATATATCTTTAGATTGCCTGATAGAATGGATATTTGCCACAGTTGCAACTCTTTACTGGCGGGCTTGCAATATCAGTTTTATTATTCTAAATTGTTATTAAGAACATGCTAATGCCCATTTTCTGTTCATTTCACTCAGTCACCTTTTACGACACTCAATGAATGATATGAGTTAGTTAATACTCTTACGCTGCCACGATACTGTGGTATACATAGTGATTATTAATAAAAAAGAAAGGTTTTATAATGCCCGCAATAACTTACAAAAAAGTTAGAATATAAGAAATGCGCGGTCCGTGATATCGTCAAGGGTCGTATTTCACCTGTCGCCTTTTCACTTTTACGTGAAAAAAATCTCCTCAATTTGAAGATTATGTAAATATTTCAATGTAGCCGACTCCAGAGGGCCGTTCGTATAAGCCATGTGCGAAACCACTAGACTTACATTCGCAAGGAGTCCCTCAGCATTTATCTTGAACATTTTCGTTTCACAATTGAAGTAACTCGACACTTGAAGGTGAAAACAAAATTTGTATTATGCTTAACCACTTGTACGTTCATTCACTATGAAAAATGGTTATTAAAGTTATTCTTAGTAGCAACCTACAGTTGGCGGTTCAGACTATAAGAGTGAAAGAATAAAGAGTGCAGCTATTCACTATTATGCACCATTATCTTGTTTTGTGTAGATAGCTTGTCTCCGTTGAGACTGGTCGCCGTGACCGAAATTCGGTCTGGAGGATTATTATTATCATTTGCCATAGATGTCACCCTTCGCAGGCGAGTTGTACTTTTTCTAGAATTACTTAGGAAGATGCTGCTGCCCTTCTTCTGATTTGTTTCCCTTTGTCGTCCCTTACCCAATCATTATCATCATCATTACAGCCCTTCACAAGTCCACTGCTGAACATAGGCCTCCCCCAAGTAATGCCACAAAGCACGGTCCTGAGCCACCTGCATCCATCAACTTCCTGCATGTCTTACCAGGTCGTCACTCCATCTAGTGGGGGGTCGCCCTACACTACGCTTACCGGTACGAGGCTGCCACTCGAGAACCTTTCTTCCCCATCGGTTATCGGTTCTTCGAGCTATATGGCCGGCCCATTGCCACTTCAGCTTACTAATCCATTGGGCTATGTCGGTCACTCTGGTTTTACTACGGATATCCTCATTTCTGAATCTATCACGCAGAGAAACTCCGAACATAGCCCTCTCCATAGCTCGCTGAGCGACCTTGATTGTCCTCATACGGCCAGCAGTGAAGGACCACGTCTCAAATCCGTAAGTCATCACTGGCAACACGCACTGGTTGTACACATTAGTTTTCAGAGATGGAGGTATACCTGACGAGAAGATGTGCCGTAATTCCCCGAACGCTGCCCAGCCGAGTTGAATCCTTCGATTGACCTATCGGTCGAAGTTGGACTTACCTAGTCGGACTATTTGTCCCAGGTAAACGTACTCGTCAACAATTTCGAGTATAGTGCTCCCAACAACTACCGGCATAGGTATGACATGGACATTAAACATGATCTTTGTTTTGTCCATGTTCATCTTAAGACCTATCCTTTGAGAGACACCTTTGAGGTCATTGAGCATAGTGCTAAGGTCCTCCAGCGATTCTGCCATAAGAACTATATCGTCGGAAAATCGAAGGTGAGTGATGTACTCGCCATTGATGTTAATACCGTATCCTTTCTAGTCCAGTAGCTCAAAAACGTCTTCCAACGCAGCGGTGAAGAGTTTCGGGAATATACCGTCACCCTGTCTTACACTTCTCTGCAGTTGGATAGGTTTCGAACTCTGGTTCTGTACTCGATAGCCATCGTAGCCCTACTATACAAATACTTCAGCACTTCGATATACCGATAGCTAACTTGGCAACGCTGAAGGGACTGAGCACCGCCCAAATTTTGACAGAATCAAAGGCTTTCTCATAGTCCTCATTTGCCAGGCAAAGTGGCAGATTGTACTCTTCGGTCTTTTGTACAATCTGCCGCAGGGGATGTATGTGGTCTATGGTACTGAAGCCTTTTCGGAAACCAGCTTGTTCGGGAGGTTGGAATCGAGTCTGCGTGCGAGACGATTCGTAATGACTCTCTCTTTACCCAAACTTAAACTTAAATGTCAATCATTTTTAATGTGACGAAGTGAACAATGCTATATCGAAATTAGTGCATTGGTTTAACGTTAATAATCTACATTTAAACGGCAATAAAACTAAATTTATTAAATTTGCTACCACAAATGTTAATAATCCGAGTACCAATGTGTTTTTAAATGGGGAAGAACTGAGTCCTGTTGAGTCCACTGTTTTTCTTGACATCACTCTCGACGCTAAGTTTCAGTGGGACCTCCATATATCTAAACTAGCAAACAAATTAAGCTCTGCAGCTTATGCTGAAATAAAGATTAGAGGTCTGACTAATGTTGAAACAGCTAGTTTAGTTTACTTCAATTATTTCCATAGCATAATGTCATATGGAATTTTGCTATGGGGGAATGCGGCTGATTTGGAAACGGAACTGTTTTGCAGAAGAGGGCCATTAGAGCTATTTACAATCTCAAACCGAGTCTCTTAGAGAAAAATTTAAAGACATAACTATATTAACTTTAGTCTCTCAGTATATCTATGAAAATTTAATGTATGTTCACAAAAATATAGTTTTAGTAAAAAAAAGTGACACACACTCTGTAAACACTAAGAATAAACACAAGCTGGTGCTACCAGTTTCTCGACTTCACAGAGTCATCAATTTATTCTTGGGGCAATGTATACGATATTATAACAACGTCCCAGAAAATATACAAGGTCTCTCTATTATTACCAAGGTTAAATATATAATTAAACAAAAACTGTATAAAAACGGATATTATGATATAAATGAATACATAGTTGATAATAACCCCTGGGAATGAGGTGGTCGCTTGCAAGCCGTTTCTAAAATAAATTTTGTAAATATTCTGTGACCCTTGGCATTATAAAATTTATTTAAAAAAAAGGTCCCGCTGGGTTTCTTGCTGGTTCTTCCCAGGACAGAGCTTTTTATTCGAACCAGTTGTAACGTAAAATATTGACTTTCAATAATAATTACTTGTAATCTATATTGAATAAAAAATATTTTATTTTATTTTATTTTACGCCAACCACGGGACGATATAGGGTAGTGGATGTTCTTCTACCGTCACTACACGGTTACCGTGTGCACGGTAAAATGAAGAAAAATATCGTGAGGAAACCTGCCTATACGTGCAATGTAGAAGCATGGCGAACTTTCCGTTCCAAGAAGCCTGTGTCTTCAGTCAAATGACCAGAAAACTGATTGTCGAACCAAGAAAACTTTCGTGCTATAAATGTATTTGAAATTATCGAATATTTAATGATATTGTTTACTGATTTACCACATGTTTGACGGTGGAGGAAGTCTGCAAATATGAGAATAATACATAATATATAAACACTCACGCCTGTCACCCAGAATGATAGGCAGAGACTACAGACTTCCATTTGACACGATCCTGACACACCTCTCTCGCCTGCTCCACGTTCATATACATGCTCGTCGGTTAAGTGTACTTCTAATTTGGTCCATTTTCAATATATCGCCAATTTTGTCGATAAACTTTCGTCTTTAGCCTTTCCTACAAACCTTCGACAGAAAGTAACACAAAACATAGTCATGGGTACTGTGACTCACCAGTCATCATCATCAACATCTTGCATCTCTTACGCTGTCGTTACTCCATTTAGCGAGGAATGTGTGGTTTTCGTATCACTAAATTAGTTAGACTTGAATCGCTATTATCGACATTCGATAGTAGGATCGTCTATTCTTTATTTGAATATTTCTTCTGTACGTGTGTTGATCAGTGAACTCCTCCTAAGTGACCTATTTTGATTAAATTATTGTGTGTGTGTGTGTGTGTGTGTGTGTGTGTGTGTGTGTGTGTGTGTGTGTGTGTGTGTGTGGGGTGGTGGTGTGTGTGTGTAGTGTGTGTCTTAGCTGCTGTATTTCGTATGGTGAGTGTAGAGAACCGGAGACCCTTTTTACTGGAAACGAGGCATTCCATCTTAGTCCTCAAGGGTGACAACACATCTGCATTTTGATTTGTAGTCGAGGATAGATGTAGATGTCTATGGGCCACAGCTACCACTTAACATCAGGTGGACTGTGTGCTCGTTTGTCACCCCATCCTAAAAAAATGTGTGTCTGTGTATGTGTTTGAAATGGTACCTAAATTGGAAAGTACAGTTGAAATTACATTTGGACCCGATAGATTGAACTGTTATACCGAAATAGCAAATAAGATAGTTTCTTAATTGGTCACTAACCACGTTGCGGTGCTCATACCATTAAACATTTATGAATTATTTTAGTATAATATTATCCTTTTTATTATTACTTGCGCATTACTTCCGTGTTTTACCGTTCTTACGTATTAAATTGTTGGACTCACTACCAGTAAATTTGGTCATCTGAGCTGGATTTATATTTGTTACAAAAACTACAATTTTAAATGCAGCAAAAATTTATTCCACATGCACCAATTTTGAATCCTCGATTCAGACATTGTGAATACCTTGCGGTCGCATAATTTACGTTGATATTTTACAAAATATCGAATTAATTTATTATATCAGGCTCGCTCGTCCATTGAGCAGCCGATACCCAGAAGTTTAATAGTATTTTCGTATTTTTAGTATTTTCCTCACGGGTGACAGACAACGCATAGATGTACCATAGGTGGACTGTGTGCTAGTTTGTTACCCTATCCTATAAAAAAAGGATTTTCTGCGTTGAAATAACGAGGGCCATTTCATTATTGACATTTTATATTTTATGTCCACGTTAAATTTTCTACTTTTAAGTGGGACATTAAGTTTCAAAAAAAAAAGTAAGTGTGAATGTCTCTTTTAAGGTATTAGTAAAGATTATATCTCATTTCAGCCCATTTCAACTTCCGATATTTACGATTAAATTGCGATTCTACAAAGCAGTGAAACTTCGAGCACAGCTCCCTCCATAGCTTCCTGAGTGATTTCAAACTTACTACAGCCAGCAGTCGAGAACCACATTTAAATTCAATATTACGTCATCACTGATAAGATTTTTTTCCTCGTATGACTTCTTTGTGATATGGTTAACTTTTTCGGACCGATTTAATTTAACTTTCCCAATAAACCTAAATAAAACGAACTCACTTTTTTCAAAACGCTATGCTGTGTTTCAATTACTCACGGGCAGTGATTGACCTTACTATCGGGTTAGCCGCAAGCTAGTTAACCCTCTCTTCTATATATAAAAACACGCATTTATTGTACTTTTTACTGGTAGTTTGAATGTTTAAGAAAAAAAAACGTGACTGGAAGATGCCATATATCTTGAATCAGCTATAACCGATGGGAAAGGACAGATCTATTTTAAAGCATCTACTGTAGAATGACCTAAGTGTCTGTGATATTGACAATAAGTATAAGCTAATTTAGTACTTATATACTCTATATAGAATCTGTAGTGTAATGTGTCTGTCGTCGCGCCACTAGCACACCGAAACACACCGAAGCCTAAATCGCGCTATTAACATTCCGAATCATAGACAGTATATATATAATTTCTCCGAACTATTACATGGAGTGTTGGCCGCTCCCCGGGCAGAACACCTTGCCCCGCGGGAGATCTCCCCTTTTCCTACTTCGACCACAGTGGTGACCACCCGACATGATCTGAACACGCAACCAACAACCTTCGGAAACTTCAAGCTTCATCATCGTCGTAGAATACCCCACCCATTCGCTCCCGAGCAGATATCGTCTGCAGTCTTCATATCCCGAAAGCCATCTAGCTTCACAAGGTTCATCGCAGCACTGAAATAATAATGCTTCCTGTTCCTTTAAGCTACTCTCTGCGCTACAGTGTTTGGCACGGCTCTGAGCCTTACTGCTCGCCTCTGTTTCACGGAACTCTCGCAGATTACTTGCCTTCTTCTCGACTCACCGCAGACTACAAGGCAATCTGCTGGCACTTGCACATTCGTCGACAACGAGACTGCATTATCGACCTCCGGTCTGAGCAGGGGGGTGATGTGGCGGCGCTGTCGTCGCGCCGCAAGCGAAACACACCGAAGCCTAAATCACCCTATCAACATTCCGAATCATAAACAGCATATATAGAACATCTCCAAACTATCACACGGAGCGTTGGCCACTCCCCGGGCAGAACACTTTGCCCGGCGGGAGATCTCCCCTTTTCTTTCCACGGCCACACTAGTATTAATTTCTATGTGTTATAAATCAATGTGGTAAAACATGCTGGAACTTGATGGATACAGGGGACCAAGGACAGTGGTTTGTTACATTTGTCTATGTTCAACGCTGGACTTATAAGAGGACCAATGGAACATTTGACTAAGAACTTCTATATACTAGTATCATTATTATAGTTATAAATATTTTTTTTATAAAAGAGGGGGCAAATGAGCATACGGCTCACCTGATGTTAAGTGACTACCGCCGCCCATGATCAACCGCAACACCAGGGGAATTTCAGGTGCGTTGCCGGCCCTTTAGAAAGGAGTACGCTCTTTTCTTGAAGGTCCCCAGGTCGTATCGGTCCGGAAAAATCGCTGGTGGTAAACTATTCCACAGAGAGGTTGTACGCGGAAGAAAACTGCTCTTGAAACGTACAGTGGTGGACCGCCAAACATCCAGATGATGTGGATGGTATCGCGACGTATGCCGCGTAGTGCGTTCACGAAATTTGGTGGCTGGGATTAATCCGAACAATTCCTCAGAGCACTCTCCATGGTATATGCGAAAGAAAATGCAAAGAGATGCAACATCTCTTCGCAGTGCCAGTGAATCGAGCCGATCGGAAAACACTCGGTCGTCGACGATTCGAGCCGCTCTGCGCTGGATGCGATCAAGTGGAAGGAGCTGGTACTGGGGAGCCCCAGCCCATAGATGGGAACAGTATTCCATGTGCGGCCGAACCTGCGCCTTGTAAAGTTGCAGGCGGTGTGCCGGCATGAAATACTGTTCCGCTCTGCTGAGCACGCCAAGCTTTTTAGAGGCCAATTTGGCCTTCTCTTCCAAGTGACCACGAAACTGTACGTCACTCGATATGTCGACGCCGAGGATTCCGATACTGGCTGAGGCAACAAGGGTAGTGCCTTGAAACTAAGGAGATACGACAAAGGGGTTCTTTTTAGCGGTTAACGCGCAAACTTGTGTCTTCTGGGGGTTAAACTGGCTAGATTTAGTCGCCCCCAATCCGATACTCTGTCCAGCAGAGACTCGACTTCAGACACAAGTTTGTCCCGGCACTCGGAGACGTTTTCCCGAGAAATATTGGCTCGGCCGGTGTAAAGAGCATCACCAGTACTGTCATCCGCATAGCAATGAATGTTACGGGTTTGTAACATATCATTGTTATGCAGAAGAAACAGCGTTGGCGATAGCACGCAGCCTTGTGGAACACCAGCATTAATAGGCTTGAAATCGGAGCTTGCACTGTCTACAACGACCTTGATGCCCCGATCTGCAAGAAAGCTGGTGATCCAATCGCACATTTTCTCGGGAAGCCCATAGGAAGGGAGCTTCGAAAGAAGCGCTTTGTGCCAAACCCGATCGAAAGCCTTCGCAATGTCCAAACTAACGGCCAATGCCAATATCACGAATATACTAATCACATGACTCCTTCGTTGGTCCAGTCCTCGTTTGTCGTAAGCACGACTGCTGATCATGAGGTTTTAGTTTAAATCTCAAGTCAGTCCAAAAAATTAGTTATTAATTTTTTTGTCAAGAAATTCTCAGTAGTTGCCCGGGGTTAAGAATTGCCCAACTACTTACTCAACTCTCTCAATTTACAAGCTCACACACCAAAAATTTAATCTAAATCGGTCCAGCAGTTCTCAATAATGTCTCAGATTATCTTTCATACATGCGGCAATTGATTTTTATTTATATAGATTTCTAGCTGCTGGCATAAAAGTGCATGTCAATTTTAGATACACTTAATTATACTTCTTCATTAGTATCTTAATTTAGTCTTAAGTAGAAAGTTAGTCAGTTAAATAAATGCAATTTAAAGTAGAAGATTCAGTGATTCAAACACCCTTGTGAACTCATCAACATGCATTCCACGGAATGCTTCGAATGTCATTATGTTGTATCGATTCATACGTTATGTAAATTGCTACAGTACACAACCTGTGGTTATGTCTTTATAGTTATATTTTTATCTAGAAACATAAATAAAATTGAACTATCTTTCTGTAATATTAAAAAAGCTTCAATTAAATTTTAGACTTATTGGCATGATATTTAGAAGTAATAGTAATAGTTTCATTTTTATTTTTGTCTTTCTTTATGTCCAGGTTTATTATTAAAATGTCTGGAGCGCTTATAACATAGAAATCTAAATGTTTATATTTTTGTGGTTTATAATGAAACATTAAATACAGTAGAATAGATAGAATGCACCGCCAGTACGGTTTTGGCTATATTTTATGTGCAAAACTTGAAGATTATTTTTCGAGAAAACCAATAAATAATTAAATAAAATGGTTTTTGATTAACGTTCATCTCAATAACATCACTTTAATCGATTCTGTGCAAGCAAAGCGGGTGCAGGTTCCTAGTAAAGAATAAGGGTAACAAACGAGCACACAGTTCACTCCATGGTACGTGAATGCTGTAGCTCATAGATATGCTTGTCACAACCAAAGACCTAGATGGATTGCACCGTTTATATTATAAGGGGTATCTGGTTCTCTTCATTGCTATTGCTATTCTCACGGCATAATGTTGTATGGAATTTTGCTATGGGATAAACGTAACTGACACTTAAATTGTGTTTGTTTTGAAGAATAGGAATATAAAAGCAATATATGATATAAGCCTTAAAAGTCCCTAGAAAAAAGTTTAAGCAAATTGAGATAAATAATTCTTAAACAAATATAAATAGTTCTTCAGTAAATCGGCAGTCAATACGTCTCGATATGCTAGTCAGGTTTTGCTCGTTCAAACTATGATGATCTTAATTCTAAATACAAATAAAGATGAAGTTTTCCCCCATGCAACCCTATTACACATGCAAACTTGTATCATTATTGCAACGTAATCCTCTATTCAACTGACGCACAATACGATACCCGAACGTTTGTCGTTTATGATATTTAGAATACGACAAATAAATATGGTTAATGTTTATTACTGACATAAAATAACTATTTAGTTTTTAATATAACTTTTAATATATAATACATATAATATAATAAAAAGTGGGTAAATATATAATGCTTATTATAGGCAAGTGCTTAAGTGAGGTTTTTATAAACAGCTAAAGGGATTGAAAATTAAATTTTCCACATTTCTCTGCGTGACTGATGATGATCGATGACTTAGAAATGAAGATATCAGCAATTCAACCAGAGTAACATACTTAACCCAACACATAAGTAAGCTAAACAGATAAGTGGCAAAGAATGGCTCTCGAGTGATAGTTCCGTGAGAAGAGAATGTAGGGTGACCCCTACTAGACGGAGTGTCGACCTGGTAAGAGATGCAAGAAGTCATGAGTGCAGTTCGCTAAGGACCATGTTTTATGTCATTCCTTGGGGGAGGCATATGTTCAGCAGTGAACTCGTGAAGGGCTAAAATGACGATAATAAATGCATACAGATACATTTTATACGATAAAATACAACAAACACATTGTATGTTATTGTATAAATGTATCAAGTGCTTACCAAAATTACTATTATTTCTAAGTAGAACGACAAATATTGGATCGTACCGATAAACCTCCATAGCGCTTTTTCCTATTTTTTATAGAATAAGGGTGAAAATCGACTCAGAACCTACTTGATGGTAATGGATGATGTGGCTTATAGTCTCAATTAATGCAGATCACTTCTAAAAACTAAGATGAAATACTACTCGTATCTACACGCTTACCTCTACTATTCTCTACACTCACCATACGAAACACAGCACCATTGAGTTTCCATTTTATGCTGCTATTTTGGTGAGAGTGCGGCCCTTTCACGCTCGAATCGATCTCCAAGCTACAACCATAATATAGCTGCAGCGTGGCTCTACCACGTAAAAATCATAATTTTATACTAATATATATATATATATATATATAGTATAGTTACACTATATACGTCCACTGGGGCTAGCTCCCCTCATTTCTGAGAGGGTTTAGGGCAAAGAAGTGTCCGCCGCGCTGCCCAAATGCGTGTTGACGAACTTCACATGTCTTCGAAATATTTTTTTTCTTATTCCTCAGACATGCGGTTTCGTCACGATGTTTTCCTTCACCGCCGAGCACGTGGCAAATCAGCACTTAAAATTGCTATTAACAATTTCATTGGTGCCGCCGGGGATCGAACCCGGGTTACTCGCGTTCTGTTATATTTACAGCGAGCGTTAACCACTGAGCTACCACGGCTCTATATATATATATATATATATATATATATATATATATATATATATATATATATATATAATTTTAATTTCAATTATAGCTTGCGTATTGAGCAGTCATCTATTAAATTTATACAAATCAAAACTCCGTCGAAATTAAACAAAGTTGACACACTGACTATTCAATACTTTTTATTCAATCTACACAAACCAATGTAAATTTATGCCTTCACTACCTTTATGTTAGCGACAAGCTTTCACATGCAGACCAGTCAGACGAAAGTTAGCTTTATCTTTTGTCTCCCTAAGGTTTCTTTACAATCACACTTTAAACAAACGCGAGCACAGGCGCTAACTAGTGCTAATCGATCGGAACTGCTGCAACCACAGGCGCAGTTTTACTCTTATTAATTACTTTTAATGACTCTAATGATAGCGGAGGTGCGTAGTATATTTCAGCCTGTTTAATATCACTTGCGACATTTACTTACGTATTTGGTTTAAATATATCGGGTACAGAAACGTTATAGTTGATATTAGAATAGAATTGATTTCTTTTTATTTAAATTAAATTACATATACTTCTTAAAGAAGTCATTTTTTACCACTGGTTCAGAAAAAACTCTGTCCTGCGAAGAACCAGCAAGAAACCCAATGGGGCTTTATTTTCAAATTATATAATACAATAGAAAGTTTGCACAAAATTGTTACAAAATTCATTTCAGAAATAGATTGGAATCAACCGTGTACTCATTTATAGTATATTAAACTTTTTGTATAGTTTTGTTCATTAAAATTAAATATTGTTTGCCGTTACCGTCAATGATATAGCATTACTAAAAGCTGCTAAACGTAGGCCTCCCGTCTGCCTCATTGGTTTTTTTTTTTTTGGTTTGGGTTGGTTTCAACAGTTTTTTTTTTAATATTTTAGTTGTTATTAAGAGAACGATGCTATCAATTCCTGGTTTGTTTCCATTTACCTTTTATTGCAGAATCCCCGGGACGACAAAGGGTAGGGGTACAACATTATTTGTTTATTAATTATTAAAAATTTATAACTATAAAAAATTGGCACGTAATCGCCTACTAGGATAGCATGATAACGTCATAGCTGCGAGCGACACCGACGTCTCAACTTGTTGACGAGCATTCGCACTTATTTTTTCTTATTTGATCGTAAAATATTTAACACAGCCTTGTGTTCGTATAGTCAATTCTTCTAAATCCGGAGACCGGATTCGGAGATCCATTTCACTGGATACGATGCATTCGATCTTAGTCCTCAGGGGTGACCACCATCATCTGTTGAATTATCTACTCGTTTTTCCTTACTTATATACAAAAAAAAAAACACTTCCGCAGTAGACCTGTTCAAAGCTACTCAATAATTGAAAGATGTCACTTTGGTTGAATTCTGTCAGGAAATCATCATTATATACTAAGTTTATCGGGATCCAATAGCGATGATCAAAGTACATCAAAGTACTTAATCTAGTTTATCTAGGACGAATATAATTTTATTCGAGTATCTTGTGAAATTAAAATCAATGGAGTCGCCTCATTAACCAATTTGACAGGAGCGACGATAACCGCAGACGAAAATAATGTAGTGAAAGGTTTCGCAGTCACTTTTCTGCGTCATTAAAATGGTATTGATTATTGCAGCTTTACTGATGTTTCAGCTTTTTTTCATATTTAAACAATTTGACTGCCTAATGCCAAATGAGTAAAAATCAGAGATGACTTGGACCATCTAGAAAATAAAAACTGCGGTTGCCAACCAGCCTTTCAAACACAGTAACAATGCCAAATAGGGGCAAAATAAGGGTATGCCTATTTTCAGTAGGTAACTTTTATTAGGCTATAATGATGATAAGAAGAAATTTTTCTGGTAATTCCTACCATCGCTACTTACGAAATCCACGCGAAAAATGGGCGATAAATTCTCTTACGTTGAAGCGACACGTCAGACTGACTTTCTTCTAGTGTTCGTTAACCCGGATACTGACATGAGATGCTGGGCTTGAATCCCGGGTCGTTATAAAATCAGTTACTGCCTTTTTCTGACAAGAAATTCTCAATAGTAGATCGGAGTCAGGAATTCAGAAAGTCGTTGGTCCTGCGCCTGATTTCTCACAGGTCGTGAAGCATTACTGTCCCATCGGGCTATGAGAGTGAGGGAATAAAGAGTGCACCGGTGCTTGCGCATATTATTGGGCACTGTAATTCTGTCCTGCACAGATGGCTGATCTCCGTTGAGACTGGCTGCCAAGAAATTCGGTCTAGAGGACATTATTATTACTTATAATACCCACGCGATGAAAAAGGCAATATAATATCTTACGCTGTCACACGGTAACTAAAGGAATTCCCAGAAAATACTTTAGGATATCAGCTACATTTGTCTATAGTATTAGGGTGACAAAGCCGTTGGGGTGCTGGCGCGTCTGTCCTTGTAAACTAAATCTCTAAGATATGTCCTTATATCTTTTAAATTCAAAATGCGTGGTAATGCATTATCTCAACTGATTTTGCTGCGCACAACATTCGTAGGGGTCGATTGGTAGGTAAAAACGTTTGGGATCATTTCAAATAATAGGAGAAGTCAACCGTATATCATTATTTATATATTTGAACTTAAATTTGAAATTAAAGTTTAAAATTATTTTTTAAAAACATAGAAGTTTTGATAGAACATCTTTTCGATTCAGGGGTGCGTTTGCGAAATATTAAACTTTTATGTCGTATTTTTCATTAGAGGTATATATTATGAAAGTAAAAGGAAGATTATCACAGCTAAGTAAATTAACAAGTTAAGTTACACTTACATTAAGTTTAAATAATAATGATTGTATTCTATTCTGTACTTTTCTCTTTTGTAATGGTCTGTTCTGTTTCGTTTTGTTCCGTTCCATTCCAGCCCATTCCCTCCCACTACATCCCATTCTATTCAATTTATTAAATTATATTCTATTCAAATTCGTTTGATATAAAATATTTCGAACTCGTAACCATGACAATGTTTCATCAAACCGTTTAACGAGCGGACCGCACATGTTGTATCAGAAATATTTATAAATCGTGTTTATTGTTGATCGACAGCTGGATGGAAAGTTTATATATGATCTACGTCCTCCACTAATTTTTACCGGGACTTTTATTTGTTAAGCTGAAACTTTTGGAAGAAAGTGCGCATTTTGTTATTTGATTATAAAATTACCCATATATTAATATAAAATCGACAATAGTCTATAAAATCTAGCTCTAAAATTATCATACAGTCCCACTTATTCCCCACGATATATAAACAAGAACACTTCGTTTTTTATATAATAAGTGTGACAAACGAACAAACAGCCCGCATGATGGTATGTGGTTGCTACGATTCATAGATATCTACACTTATTCTCAATAAAGAAACACAACACAGGGGGGTTGTCACCCGTGAGGACTAAGATAGAATGCCTCGTTTCCAGTGAAAGTGCTCTACGGTTCTCTACACACACACACACAAAATATTCTAAGAGAAAAGAACCAGCAGAAAAAAACTGAAACTTTTTTATTCAATATAGATTAAAAATAATACTTATTGAAAGTCACTCTTTTGTTTAATTACCACGGATTCGGAAAAAACATCTATCCTGGAAAGAATCAGCAACAAACCCAGCGGGACTTTAAACAAAATTAAAAGCTTACAATCATGAATGTTACACTATTAATAACACAAAACAAATTAGAAATAGCTTGGTAGCGATCACCTCAATCCCAGAGGTTATTACCATCCATAAATTTCTTAACATTATTGGAACGAAGTTCCTTATTGCGCGTTGCGAAAGGGGGCTAGACGGAAAAAATTAAGACCAAAAGTTGTAACGACACTTTTTGTTATAGTTGTAAGCCGTTCGGCGTGCGAGTGTTTCTCTGTCTGTCTGTCTTTCTCTCTCTCTTCTCTCTCTCTCTCTCTCTCTATCTCTCTCTCTTCTCTCTCTCTCTCTCTCTCTCATAGAAAGCAAGCCAGTTATTTTCGTTTCTTCTTTCTATTTTGCATTGAACAGGTTTATTATACATAATAAATAATAAAAAATAATAACAATAATGAATCCTGACAGTGTTTCTGCACAAATTCCGGATATTGCTGATGGATTTACGTAAGTAGAGATTTTATACAGACAATAATAAATGCTTATGTATTTATAGCAAGCTCGCATTATAACCTCTCTTTACTATTATGCTAACCAAGGCATGCGCGTTATAATCTCTCCATTATTGTGTATTTAGCAAGTGTACACGTCATAACTTTAATAAATTTTAAAGCAAATTATATTTTAATACTACAATATCAATACGTATGTATTTAGCAAGCCGTGCGTGTTCTGTTGTGTTTTGATCGAAGGTGTTTACGAAGTCCCGCGCATCTATGACTTGTACGAAAGAATAGACAGACAGAGTGTATATATATATATATACATAATAAGTAATAAAAAATAATAACAATAATGAATACTGACAGTGTTTCTGCACAAGTTCCGGATATTGCTGATGGAGTTAGGTAAGTAGAGATTTTATACAGACAATAATAAATGCTATGTATTTATAGCAAGCACGCATTATAACCTCTCTTTACTATTATGCTAACCAAGTCATACGCGTTATAATCTCTCCATTATTGTGTATTTAGCAAGTGTACGCGTCATAACTTTAATAAATTTTAAAGCAAATTATATTTTAATACTACAATATCAATACGTATGTATTTAGCAAGCCGTGCGTGTTCTGTTGTGTTTTGATCGAAGGTGTTTACGAAGTCCCGCGCATCTATGACGTGTACGAAAGAATAGACAGACAGAGTGCATATATATATATATATATATATATATATATATATATATGTATGTGTGTGTGTGTGTGTGTGTGTGTGTGTGTGTGTGTGTGTGTGTGTGTGTGTATGTATAAAGAAACTTCGTTCCTTCCGGGTGTCCCTTGACACCTCCCAAGTTTTAATAACTCTTTTTTTTAAACTTAGATTAATAAAGTTCTTGAACTTTGAGGAGGTCATACCTAGTAGAGCCATGCTGCAGTTATATTAGTATTATAGTTGTATCACAAATGGGTCGGGAAGGACCAAGCTCTCACAGAATACCAGCCTAAAATAGTAGCTTAATGCTGCTGTGTTTCGTATGGTCAGTGTAGAGAACCGGAGACCCTTTTTACTGGTAATGAGGTATTCCATCTTAGTCCTCATGGGTGACAACGCATTTGCATTTTAATTCGTAATTGGGATAGATGTTGATGTCTATGGGCCACAGCAACCACTTACCATGAGGTAGACTGTGCTCTCATTTGTCACCTTATCCTATAAAAGGTCGAATTTTTTATATTTAACCACAGAGTACTTTGTCTCCGATCACCAGCGACGACTATTCGCGGGTACGTTTTCTTTAGAAATACGACCATACGGTAACCCCACGGACCGATGTTTATTTTTTATACGAGAGGGGGCAAAAGAGCATACAGCTCTTTTGATGGTAAGTTATTATCGCCGCCCATGAACAACTGCAAATAACACAAAAGTCGTATCGTTACGAAAAAATCTCTGATAGTAGTCGCTTCCACAAGGATTTGCGGGAAAAAATCCTTCTTTTAAATTTAAGTGGTCAACCCATATGGTATTGATGGTATCGCGAGTTTTGTCGCGATACCATCAATACCTTATGGAAAGTATGTATGTACGCACAATGCAGAAGTTGGGTTCTTTACGGATGGTATCGCGAGTTTCCTTCAAGGATCCTTAAGCATATGTTATTAGCAATGCAAAAAGTGGACGTAACCCTCGTCTTAAAAGGTTGATCGCGTATCAGTGGGAAATCGCAGTGAGCTTCTTAGCAGACGTGACAAATGGATTTCAGTGGACAAAACCTTATTTAAAGATTCAGGGAACGACCGACACGCCGCTGTGTGCAGTATTCCCAAATGATTTTTACGTACATATTTTTACACCAAAAAATTCCCGTGCAAAGTTCTCTTAGTAGAAACACTTGCTAAATATAAACTATAGCCTCAATTAAATGAGAACTTAACAATGAAATTAATAATTTCATTCGTGCTGGGGGGGGGGGGGTCAAAGACGCATTGGAGTCGCATGGCGTACAAATCTCTCAATATCCATCTCAGAAATAAAACAAGCCCTGTGCCTTTACCAAGAGAACGAGTATAATCTGTAAAAGCTGTTTATTTTTATTACCCCTATGGTTATGTTTCGGTAGAAGTTTGAAAATGAACTCGTAAATACGGACATTGCAATAATGACCTAAATGTATAAAAGACGCCGGATCTTCAAGATTAGTTACCAAGCGTTCTGATATATCAGATATATAACATAAAAGATATGAATAATAGTTATATTAGAAAACTGGATAGAAATAAACATAGACAAGACAAAACATCAATGTTACTGCTAAGCTGGTAATTACTGAGAGCACTACGCTCGAATATTTTGAAGAGTTTGTTTACCTATGATAAATTAACGTTTTAAGTAATATTTGAGCTAAGTTATGTGACGGATCCGACTCTGCTTGACAGCATTATTTATGAAATAAGGGTAACAAACAAGCACACAGTCCACCTGATGATAAGTGAATTCTGGGAGCCTATAGTACGTCTATATTTGTCCTTAATTAAGAATCAAAATGCAGACGCTTTATCACCCCTGAGGTCTAAGATGGAATGCCTCGTTTCCAGTAAAAGGGTCTCTAGTTTTCTGCACACACCAACGAAACAATGCAGCTTTAAGCAGCAATTTTACGCTGGTTTTCTGTCAGGATACGATCTACCTCGGTCGAGCCATGTCACTCATGCTACAACCACAATATATTCGCACCCTATATACCACATAAAAAAACCTTCGAAAGGTTAATATACATCTTATCATCACGTATACCTTATACACATACATATTAAACATTCATCATTCATCCTTAAAACGTGGTAGAGCCATGCTGCAGTTATATTAGAAGTATAGTTGTAGCACAACTGCTTCTGTGTTTCGTATGGTGAGTGTAGAGAACCGGAGACACTTTTTACTGGAAACGAGGCATTCCATCTTAATCCTAATGAGTGTAAAAGGCGTCTGCATTTTGATTTTTAATCGAGGATAAATATAGGTGTCTATGGGCCACAGCAACCACTTACCATCAGGTGGACTGTGTGTTCGTATATCACCCTATCCTATATATAATATATATACGTCTATAAAAGCCTATAAAATTCACTGCTTAACATATGCCTCCCCTTAACATGTGCCCTATTTTGGCATAGTTGCGAAACTCGGCAAGCGGCTTTTTTATTATTTTGGGTTATAATAAAGAAAATGATGTTTCTTATGACACACTTGATTGATATGTGGTAGAAGATATTCTGACACAAGCACTAAACATTAGTTAATATGTTTGGTGTTGGTTAAACTTATGTTAATATTTTTGGTGTTGGTGTCAAACTGCAAAAATATAACCGTATATGAAACATTATTAACCATTTAGTGTCAGTGTAAGAAGATCCACTACCCAATACCGTTCCAAAAGGTCTAAGAGGTGACAGAGGGAAAATTAAACAGGAAATGGGCCAGGAAGCACCTTCCTGATAACAACTCAAAATTATAAAACACTGCGTTTGCCAACCCAGTACCACACTATTCCAGCAGTAGACTTTTAGAACCTGTAATGGATGGATGGATGAAACATTTCAGTATGTTCTGTTAGTATTACGTTAGTTATTTAAATTTGGTTGAGGTACCTTAATTGTAAACTAGAGCGAATAACATTCGAAGCAATCCTTGAATAGGATGTTGATGAGTTTGGAACGATATCTGGAACACTGACGCGATCGCAAATTTAAATTGAATCTTTTGTCAATCAAAATCAAACTCCATTGATATCCTACCAAGTTTACTCAGTCAGATAGAACACTATAAATGATTAAAGATTTATTATATTTACGCGAATAGCACACATTTAAATGAAACTAATTTTAGAGCACAGTCCGGGAAGTCTGCAATCAGTGAACATGATCATCCCCACCATTGCATCAAATTCGATTAACCACAAATCCTCGCAAAATAACATCGATCACCATCAAGGATAATCCGCGAGGCAAAATAAAATAAAAAAATAAAAACGTTCTGGGTAGATTGAACCAAAAATTAAAATTTTTAAAATGAAGGTAGCCTTGATTGACTATGACATTGTGACGTCAAACATTATTGTTCCTTTCGTGACCATGGGTGCTGTTCTGTCTGTTGTTATGGTAGTAATGTCTACTTATATTCTCTTTATTACTTCTTCGTTCTATTCGTTCATTTTAATATGCAATGTAGTGATTTAAGTATCCTCTTATGTCATTTGCGGTAAGAATTGTGGTAATTGATTCTCTTGTAGCCTGTTCCCATTACCATTACAGCGTACTAAAAGTCCACTTCTGAACATAGGAGTCCTCCATAGATTGCCTCATATAATACCCGCGGAATAATTTGGGGTAGTCGATATTCTTACACCTCCACTACACGGCAACTTCTACGAAGGTAATTTAACAAAATTTTATAATAATTAATTAGGCTCACGCTTAAACAATGGTTCAAAAAAGAAATCTCGTGGAAAAAAAAACTGGGTGAACTGAAATGAAAAGTATCGAATTTGACAGCAAATGTTATGCGCTGAAGTATATACGTGGTAGAGATACGCTGCTTCTAGTTAAGCTTGTAACACGAATGGGTTGGCTCGACCGTGGAGAAATCACGCTCTAAGAATACTAGCGAAAAATAGCAGAGTAATGCTGTGGTGTTTTTATGGTGAGTGTCATGAACCGGAGAACCCTTTTACTGCAAACAAAGCATTCCATCTTTATCCTCAGGGGTGACAAAGAGTCTGCATTTTGATTCTAATCGAGGATTAATATAGATGTCTATGGGCCAAAGCATTTCCTTACCATGAATGTTTATCGCCTTGTCCTATAAAAAAAATCGTAGGGCTGTGGTCCCGAAAATCTTTTTTTATAGGACAAAGGCGATAAAAGGAAGGAAGAAAGGAAGGAGCTTCTTTAGCTAAAGGACGATTCTATAAACCACATTATTATGACAAGGACTGGATGGAAAAATTTTGTGATTTTCCTTTGAAATCTGAGCAAAAACTTCGAACGGGAACGTTTTCAATTTGTCAAGTAAATTTTTGCGTTTCTGCGCAGGACACGTGAGTAACGAGATATGCAAACATAGCGGCGACCTGATGCCTTCATACATAAGTCAACGCGTGATGTTTATCCAGCAGCTTCCTGCGCGGGGAACTTGTAAAAAAATATATTTATTTAAAAGTACATTATTCTGCGTACATACAATGTTCACCTAAGAACCAACAATAACAAAAATACCTTTTTAAGTCCGAAATTATACATAATTGTATGTAAAAACAACTCTTGACGGAGACTTCCGAAAACGGAGATATTAGCAGTTATCGTATAGATTTTGAGGTTATCTTTTATTTTTATGATATATTACTATGTTATTGCTAATGTAAGCAGTTCAGTCTTAGCCTAGCACTTATACGGTAAATAAAACTCAGGTTATGAATAGGCATTTGTTTTATTTATACCAATTAAATACAATTTATCCACTCATTTGGCAACCAAACAATGATTTCAAAAGGAAGGATAAGCCCATATAAATATTTTAGTCATAACTTTTTCATACAAGAAAAAGTAGCACATGTCATAATACAAACGTCATATCAAAAGACGACGTAACCAGGGTCGGATTTCGTAGTATAATTATCCTAATTGTACCATTATTTCATAGTTTGTAGTACATAGTATTGTAATAACACTAGGCAAAAATACCATAGTTTTAACTAAAGGTCGACTTGTATTATTATTGGGTCCTTTTACATTTTAATATTAACACTACGTTAATGAGAATTTCTGTATTGTACATGAGTACCGCGTTTTTTTTTAATAAAATTTGAATTTTGAGATTATTATATAGGTTGCTCGATTAATCCTTTTCTTTTGTACTCTTTTCGTTTTACCCTTAATAAATAACAATATATTAGATACCAATATTCAAAATTTTACTTATACTAAGTTCTTTAGACAAAAATTAAACAGAAATAAAAAACCGTCAAAAAATGAGACGTATAGATAAACTAGACGCGTGGAACATGGGGAAAAAGAAACATGAAACGTCAAACGTGATATAATTTTTTTAAATAGTATAATTTTATTTTCCATGTACAATATATTTGAGGTCTGAATCCAACCCTGACGGTTCGGCGTAAATAAATAGCAGCTGTTTCGGCTCGCCACTCACTTAGATTAGCGGTCAGTCGCCGTAGAGTCTACATCACCTGAGGATGCCTCGTGTAGAGGCGAAACACGTGTCGTATTGTCGTCGATGGTGTGTCTTACCTGGAATAGTGGTGTTGGAAGTAGTGGTGCTGGGACTAGTGGTGACGGAGTTAGTGCATACAATTTAGGGAGGGCGGGAGGTGCTCTTCAATCCAGGTAAGACTCATCATTGTATTACGTTAGCGGAAAGTTGCAAAGTAATAATTTTTTTTATTATTTTGTTTTATTAATAAATTACTCGTGTCGATTTCTAAGTTTATTGCTTTATGATCTGAGATCCCATAGTCAATTACTTGAGATTTATTTACAAGGGATGAATTAGGTATTAGTAAATAGTAAGTCGATGCAGGCTGAAGACTCTTAAGCAATTCTCGTTGGTTTATCTATTAATTGCTTAAGATTGTGAAAAGCCATGAAATCGGTTAGCTGGGGACATTCTAGCGTATGCCACAGATGTATGGAGCAAGGCACTCGAAAACAGTAGTGAAGCACTTGCTGTTTGCTTTGATGTCTCGAAGGCATTTGACAAAGTTTGTCACGCTAGCCTTTTGGATAAGATACCAGCGCACGGCTTATCCCCTAATCTGATTGCCTAAATAAAGGACTTTCTGAGTAAACGGTCTCTCCAGGTTGTCATCGATGGATGCTCATCCGATCTTGTGGCAACTAACTCCGGTGTTTATCAGTGGTCCGTCCTCTCCGCAGCTCTTTTCGTGCTGCATATTAATTATTTGCTTTTACCCAGTATCTATGGGTACGCACACAACAACAATGTTGTAGAGAGATACCAATTGAGTCCTTAGGCCAGTCGGAATCAAATCTAGTCCGATAGAGAAGCTATGATAGAGCGTATATATAAGCGACAGTAGCCTAATGGCAGGGCGCGGACCACGAACTCAAAAAATGTCGTGGGTTCGAATCCGCCATTCGACTACTGGCGTGAACCACTCGTAACATAAGCAATTTAAGCTTCCCATGTGTAGTTGAGGGGAATATTAGTAATGTTTATAGTATTGTTATATTCTTTTTAAAAAAATCTTGTGAAATTCAACGTCTCCAAAACACAAGCGTGGCTCTTCACCGCAAAAAGGAGCTAGCTCACCTTGGCTCCTTCTTTCCGAAATGTATCACTGGAATACACCAACCGCCTGCATTTACTGGGAGTTGAAGCATAAAGTATATAAAATAAACCGGTACAGAACGTTTTTCATTCATAATTACTCCTCTCTCTGGATGTCGACAAATTGGGTGGGCCTGACGGAATCCCTCTAATTGTGTTGTTGACGTGTGCTCCAGAGTGGGCACCAGTTTTAACGCATCCTTTACAATACTTTTACTCCCTAATCATAGTCCCAAACTCAAGGAAGATAGCTTTCGTGCACACGAACTCTAAAAACCGCTCTGATTCATCTACTTACAGGCCTATTGCTATCACCTCCTCGTTCTCGAATATAATGGAGTCCGTCATTAACTGCGAGCTCATGGCGTATCTTGAGGAGCACCAGTTGATTAGTGACCACCAGTGTGATTTCCGTCAGGGTCGCTCAGCTGGTGATCTTCTTGCGAAGACCTTCGATCGGTTTTGACACAAAACGCTTCTCTAAAAGCTCTCTCAAGGTCCGATTACAAGCCTATTAATGCTGGTGTTTCACAAGGCTGAGTGTTATCACCGACCCTGTTTCTTCTGCATATCAATGATATGTTGCAAACCATGCAAATGATATGGACATCGAGGTGGTAGTCGTGGTACCAAGGAACTACTCCCCATTGACGCGTTCACTGGAAAAGGTTATACAAGGTTGACTTTACAGTTATAGATTTCCTCGAGCAATCCTTTGTGATCTGGGCGAGCGCATGACGGCTGTGGAGAACCACACAAGTATAAGAAGGGTTATTTTCACGGGTGACTGTCTGAGTCTAGTCTGGTTCTGCCTCTGTCTGAACCCTCTCTGTACCTTACTGGAGGGCTCCGTGAGGGGATTTCAGCTTTGGATGGGAGGGACAATAGTGACTCATTATTGATATAAAGACCACTTCTAGACACTACTTCTATGTGGATGATCTCAAGTTGTTCACCTCTAGTCACTCCTATATTATGGAGTTGCTGAACTTTTATGAAATTCTATCAGAATGGAGCTGCGGACGGATAATTAAGCACTCATTTATGTCGAAAGGGGTAGGGTTGCCAAATTTGAGGGCGTAGACTTACCTATGCCCATTGTGACGGCCCAATATTATTATTAATCATTAAATTCAATATAAAGGGGCGTCAAAAATAGTCTTAAAAGATATATATTAAGCAATTAAGTTAAATTAATAAACATAAAGTTAATATATTTCAGATATTATCCCAATAACATAGTAAATTAAAGGGAAAATTATTGTTTTTCGTAATAAATAAATTTATTTAAAAACTTGAAAAAAATATTTAAAATAAGATAAATAATAGAAATACAAGTCAAAAAATATTATAAAATTAAGTTAAATAACGTTTATAAGATAATTAGAAAATTTGTTAAAAATTGTTTAAGTCATGGGAGGTGTTCGTCTATAAAAGAAAATTTTTTTTTAAGTTGTGGAAGGAGTTCACGTATAGATGAAATTTCTTAAGTTGTTGAAGGAGTTCATGTATTAAAGAAAATTTTCCTAAGTTATGGAAGGTGTTCACGTACAGACGTCTTGTATGGAGGAAGCTGCCGGAGGTACATACCTGCAGTTGTACATATATATGGGGTGGTCGGGAGCCCGACTGCCTGAAGTACTGTAGCACAATGACTAGTCCTATATTAGGGACTTATGATATTAAACTCAATGATACAAAAGCAATACTATAGAAGGTCTCCATGATGAATTTGCATTACAATAGTAGGGTCGTGGGTTCGAATCCTATATATGAATGATTTATGAAAGTAAGGTCTATGATACAAAAGCAATACTATAGAAGGTCTCCATGATGAATTTGCATTACAATAGTAGGGTCGTGGGTTCGAACCCTATATATTAATGACTTATGAAATTAAGGTCTATGATACAAAAGCAATACTATAGAAGGTCTCTATGATTAATATGCATTACAATAGTAGGGTTGTGGGTTCGAATCCTATATATGCATGGTTTATGAAAGTAAGGTCTATGATACAAAAGCAATATTATAGGAGGTCTCCTTGATGCATAAGCATTGTGTGGGGTGGTCGGGTGACCGACTGCTCCTAGTGCTGTTGCAAAATGATTAGTCCTTATTAGGGACTTGAAAAGGAATATTATGGTGGCGTGTGTGCTGCTTCACGAGCAATTGGTCCGAGTTAAACTTGAACTCGCTAACCGATGTGTCCTAGACATGTCATCTTAGTGCCGGTGGTAAGCGGGTTTGTTGTAGCAATACGACTTTCCCGTGGACATCGCACACCCATAGCGTTTGTGGGCGACGTCGTTGCGCATAGCGATGTGTCGTCTATCTTTCGGATTGGGATGATGAGTGTGTTTGGTAGCACTTTTAAGTGTAGCAGGCATACTGAACTTCATGTCTTAGTGCATTAACGCTATGATACGTGGAGTTTTGTTCATTGGCGTCTTAGTAGCGTGCTACTATGATACGTTGGTGATATTTTTTATATAACAACAATACAAACTTTGTTACCAAAGTCGATAGGGATCATGTGGGTGTGTTGTGAGGGGGGCACCATCCGTATGATAGTTGCATTGATGCTTACTGCTCCTTGCGGTATTGCGTCTTGTGATGAATCTGCGGGTGTGCTGCGCCTGATTCGATGCACTCTTATGCGTCTCTGCGATGGTTGTTTGGTGGGACGCTATTCTCAATGGCGCTCTCTGCGTCTTGGTTTGACTCACGCCTGAGTAGCTTTGCCCAAGTCGGGTCCCTACATTACGGGGCTGCAGACTGTCTGCCCTCCACGATGTTTTATATAACAACATAATATTATATCTCTGTAACTTTCCCACCTTTGAATGATTGAAGGCAACTTGTTGGTGGGTGAGACAAACATGATCGAAAATGCATTTACTCAACGTCAGTGACACAAACCCTTTCTGATGGCGAATTATTACTCTTATCTTATAACTGCCTTTTGGCTATATCTGCCGTTGTATTGGTTGGTGGAGCATATGTGTCGACCTCATGCGGGTGGTAGCTGGCGGGAGGATCTGAGGAGACTCTCAAGGCTGCGGCCAAAAAGCCGCACAACGTGGGACCCCATTCCCTTGAGGTGAGCGGTAGACTCATGACACGCTCTGCGGCTAGTAGGCGTGCTGATCATGCAATTGGTGGTGATGCCATACACTTACATCACGTCTGCAGGAGCGGCGGTCTTTATCTACGCGGTAGAGTCATGCTGCAGTTATATTAGTAGTATAGTTGTAGCACGAATGGGTCGGCTCGACCGGGGAAGGACCACGCTCTCACAGAATACCAGCGTGAAATAGTAGCTTAATGCTGCTGTATTTTGTATGGTGAGTGTAGAGAACCGGAGACCCTTTTTACTGAAAATGAGGCATTCCATCTCAGTCCTCATGGGTGACAACGCATCTGCATTTTGATTTGTAATGGAAGATAGATGTAGATGTCTATGGGCCGCAGCAACCACTTACCATCAGGTGGACTGTGTGCTCGTTTGTCAGACTATTCTATAAAAAAAAACTCGCTCTCGGCGCTCACGGAGGGTTTACGGCCAGTGTACCTATTTGCCTAAACCGTGTGACGTACATTCACTGTGGCTGGATTCGTTCGTATTTTGTTTGGCGTTTACACGCATTGACATGCGCGACTTCGGTCGATGTTTGTGCTTACGCACTAGCAAGCGGCCAAGCCTCTTTTACTGGTTCGCCAGTTATTTTGCTGTGGACTACGGTCCAGTTCATGAATTAGCTTTCCCTTCGGGGGGAGTGCATCAAAATGGTTGGCACTCACCGTGCACGGCGTGTGTGGGGCCGTGTACCTCCCCTACATTTTTTTAAAATAAATGTAGGAGAGCGAAACCCTTGTATCGGGTATTTTGTATAGATATATTTTAAGCCTTTTCCGAGCGGGAAGGGATAATTAATAATGTAAACCTTATGCAAGTGGGATAGGGACGTTTTATGTTCTTAACCTTTTTTCGAGCCCTGTCTTCGTGAACGCGGTTCACTTAGCTTATAAGGCACTACCAACAGCTTTCAATTGCTCTAGTGAATATTCATTCTTCCAAAAGACACCTAAAAGAACTAAGTTACTAAACAAACACAACGTAAATAAGGGTCCTAACTAAGACGATCACGCTAAAATATTACAAACGGCCTATTATTAAACCTTTAGAAAGATCATTTAGAAAGATCAAAACATAATTTATTAATCCTGGTCACATATATATATATAATTTTTAATGTAAAGGGGGAACTAATTATATTCAATATCATACATATTTTCATATAGAGGGGGAGAGATCGTTACATCCATCAATATAAGGACCCTTTCTGAGGCAGAAACATATCGATTATAACGATACCTGTGTATGTCACAGAACAGAGGTATCGATGAGGTGGACATAAAACAGTTTGTGATATGTTTTGTGCAAGCTTGATAAAATTTCTTGACAGCCTTTTGTCCGGATTTAAAAAGATACACGCATATAATGGTTGGGTCAAGCCTGTGCTTCTGTATACCTTTGGCATACAGGAGAACAGGCATAACCCAACTGTTATATATGCGCACTGTTACGATATCCTACAGGATGCATCACCCGAGATCGTCAGTAATGAGGCTGGACTAGCCGTGGAAGCATGGCAGGTGCGGCTTATTAAGCACTCTCACCATGCATAATTGCGAAGTCTGCAGCCTCCATAATTATTTCCTGGCTAGATTGGATGGTCCATTTTACAGGGCCGTCATTTTGTGTGTTAAATCGCTAACCCCTCGATCCATCGGGCTATGTCAAGACTCAACAGTATAGTTTATTTCCGACTGGGAGACCCTATGAAAGAAGAAAGAGTTTCATGGGAGGTTCTGCAAGGCTCTTCATGAACCTTTCGTAGATACAGTTGCCTCTCTCCACTAGCTACTCTTTGGTGACCTCTTCGGAAAAACCAATGGTTTTGTCTGCGTAATACAGGATCAAGTTATTATAACCAACAACTATGGGAGTTACATCGTAAAGGATGGCACCGTCGACATTTGTCGAGCTTGTTGCCATCCCGGTGAGTTACTTAGGCATGTCATCTCGGGTTGTCGGGTGTTTTCTAACTCTAAGTACTTGCACAGGTGCAACCTCGTATCCAGGATTCTACACCAGGAACTCGCTCTGAAATACGGTCTCGTGGATTGTAAACTGCCCTATTATAACTACTTGTCGGAACCCGTGCTCGAAAGTGACCGCGACAGGCTCTACTAGGACTGGTTCATCATCGCAGATAGGACTATTCTTGTAAATAAGCCTGATATTGTGCTGAAGTACCAGGAACAGTCAAATATATTTTTGGTCGACAGTCCATTCCATATGACGAGAACCTAGTAAAAGCCGAATCAAATAAGAAAACAAAATATTTGGACCTGTCTCACGAGGTGACCATGTGGTGTAGTCTGTCGACCGAATTGTGGCAGAAAATGGTTCAGATACCATGCAAGAAGAAGCAGTGATAAACTGTCTTATAAAAATTATATTAAAAAATTATTCAGAAATGAATAAATAATAATAGTTTATATAAAAATCTGACATGATCATGGAACGGTGGATGAAATATTATATCTAGGATATTATTCTAGATATCATTCATTTTCGAATTTTGCGAAAAGTACTTATGTTTTTTATTTAAAATCTAAATGAATAAATAAAATATGATATATAACTTGCTTGTGTAACTTACTATTTGTGATGAATTATGTGCAGAACAATAAATAATAACAATCAATAATAAGTAAGTATCGATTTTAAAACAGTTTATTTAATTTTTACTCAACTAATTATTATTATTTTATATTAAAATACTATAATATGGGATCAGGGATCTCCATCCTAGTAATTTTTTAAACACAAAAGAAAATTTAATTTATATCTACACAAAAGCCATAAATCTGTCAGTCAAATTTATTCGCCAGATAAGTTATTTGACGATTGAAAATTCAGCCCTGTATCTCCGTAATTACCTACGGAATAAAGTAAATTAAGCAACAAATATGATTATATAAAATGAGAAAAAACATATCAGTTAAAATATCGATATCAGCTGCGCATATTGCTGAGTTGCAACCCTATAAAAGGCGGCCATTTTATGCGCCTGATTTTTGAGGTATTCACGCTAATTATGTAGGTATACGCAGTTCATATTCTTCTATGTCAGTGACTAAATGTTACTTAAAATAAATTGGTAATTAAGAGCAAACGATGTCTAAGTACTTACTTTATTACACCATTTTTGAATTAAAAAGCAGTTTATTGATAGATTCAGGCGATACTTTGCGGAAATCCGTTGCATTAAAGATGTAAAAATGAATAAAATAAAATTCGCGAAGTAAAATAAAATGGTGAGTCTTACCTAGATTAAGTATCCCCGGAGTCTTTCGTGTCCTTTGACGATACTAAAATCACCAGGTAAGACTCGTCGTTTTATTTTATTACGCGGATGTCAGCTAAGTAATTTTTAACATATTTAGTTTTTTATTATTAAGTTTAATTTGCCCTCTGGTGGCTTTTATACCCACTGGATGTCATGGGTTAGTATTCTCTCTTATTAGCCACTATAAAGTGGAATATAACAGTTAACTATACATACAGAAATAATTCAACAAATTGTAATATTTAAAAGATGTCCGAAAGTGTAATTGTTAAATGGTTGAAATATTGTGTGAAGACGCTGCTGCCCAATTCCTGGTATGTTTAAACTATTACACCAACTACAGCACGATATGGAGTAGTAAATATTCTTTCACCACTACTACACGGTATCTATTTGTAAGGTTAATATTTTAGTTTTCTTTTTCTTAGAGCAACTAATATTAGTCGAAATTCAGCTTGGAGTGGAAAAACGTTATACATATTTGCATTGTCTTAACGTACGCGGAAGGCAACGATATCTCAGATAAAACAGCCATAAATGCGATGAAAATGCTTTTATTTAATAGTTTAAAGCATTTGGTATTAAAAGAATCACAACATACGCATATGATTGCATAAGCAAAACTTTGTCACAGAAAGAAGGGTAACGCCAACTTACTTATATATACTTATTAAATACTAAAAGAGTAACTTACATTTTTCGATGTCCACGTATTAATGTAAAGATATTTTGAGTATTATTACGATGTGACACAATAAATCAAACATATTTTTTTGCTTATAATTTTTAGGTTGTAAGTTTTTGTGGGTTTATAATCACGATGTTATATATGACGTCATTATGGCATATTTACCTGCATGTTTCTGTTAACCCCCCCCCCCTCCTCCCCCTTATCGAGCTCCGCAAAAATCGAACAAACTGTGAGAACGCACCGTCTTGTGCCAAGTTAATTTTATTTTTGCCTCTGTAAAGAAACATTTCAAAAGGCAGAAGGTGACCGTGTCCTGTCACGATTGTTACAGTTGAAGGACTCTCTCAGCTTTAAAAAATAATTATCTCATAAAATTATTTATTACATTTAATTTATATTTTAATTTCAAACATTTCGCTGAATTTCTAAATAGTGTTAAAACTTTCTGGACTGATTTGAAGATATAATTGCCTAATTTTATCAAGGTAAACTATAAAATAATGCTTATTTTTGATACTAAATCATATTTTTTTACGTGGTAGAACTATCCTCAACTATACTACTTCTATAGTTGTAGCAGCTTAACGCTGCTGTGTTTTGTGTGGTGTGTGTAGAGATCCAGATAACCTTTTTACTGGAAACGGGGGAATTACATCTTAGTCCTCACGGGTGAAGACGCATTTTCATTTTGATTCGTAATCGAGGATAGATGTAGATGTCTATGGGCCACAGAAACTACTTACCATCATGTGGACTACGTGCTCGTTTGTCAACATTATCTTATAAAAAATACAACCCGTTTTTTGTCTTGGAGTCCATCTAGTTGGGTACCGCCATCTTGCCTATTCTTATCGCCATAAAGAAATACATAATATATAACTAACTATTTATTAAGGTCTAGGGAGCCTGTGAGGTAGTTAAAAATTAATCCTGGGCGGATCGAAATCTATCTTATCTTTGGTTTTTATTAGACTTTTATATAAATTAAAACATCAACAGTTATTTTTTTTTCACTGTATTAAAGTAAAAAATACCGAGCGACTAGATACCAGTGAAGAGAATTTTTGACACGTGCCAGAATGAGACTCCTTTGAGCAGTCGACAGGCGGCCAGCCATCTGAGTAGTTATACAAACAATGGGCGACAGATGAGCACACAGTGCACTAGCGAAGTGCTGACCTATTAGCACATAAACTGTCCGCAATTAAAACCAAATGCCTCACCCCTGAATTTTCAGTTAAAGTGGTAACCAGTTCTTTTCAGTTATGCAGGTATTCTGTAAGCAGGCGTGGTCCTTCACCGATCACACTCTTTCGCGCTACAGCAATTGTTTCATCAAAAGCAAGATACAAAATGAGGAATTAGTACTTTAAAGTAACATAATACTGCTATGTTTCGTATGGTGAGCGACGGAAACCGTAGACCATTATTGGTAAAGAGGCATTTCATTACATATTTATTATTTATTTTATACTTTATGGTACACTACAAAAACGATAGAAGCAAAACTTAATAGGTAGGCCTTATCGCTAAAAAGTGAAAAAAAACCTTTCGGGAGATTGTATATATTATAATAAACTTACATTCTAATACCACCATGACCACGCTTAAATAAAATAAACCTATACATAATAACAAAACATTTAATACACTTATATAAGCAAATATAAATAAAATTTAATATCGAGAATAATAACCAGTGATTACTGCAGAGTTAGGTATAGTGATTTTTGACATTAGTCTTTAAGTTATCTAGTATGTTATCACACGACGAATTTGTGGAGAAAGATTATTCCATAAGCAGATGGCCTTGACTGTAAAGGAATTCTTATAGTATTTAGTACGATAAGAATGTTATATGGTCATTAGTCCAAAATGTGTGTGTACACGTTTGTTACCGTTATGGTTAAAAAAATTAGCCATAAGTACTATATTTAGTTGGCCGTGATAGCTCAGGAGCTTGCTGAAAATTTTACATTACGCTAGTAATTTAGGTTCGATACCGTCCGTGCTCATTTACAACGTGCTTTTGCGTGTCTGAGAATTTAAAAAAATCTTTGCCATGTGAATTGTGCCAAGAAATGAGAGAAGGCAAGTAATACAGTCCTCCAGATCGAATTTACATGCACTCTCTATACGCTCACTCTCATAGTCCGATGGGAATCGACACGACCGGAGGGATCAGACGCAGGATCAACGTGCTTTCCGAGGCATGGGAGTGAGACACCGCCAACTTTTTGATACCGGGCAGATACTGAAAACTTCTTGAACGAAATACTTATTAATTTTTTTGGCCCGACCGGGAATTAGTACCTGGGACCTCATCATCAGTAGTTGCGTTTACAACCACTAGACCAAAGAAGCAGTCGTCAGGCCAGTCAGTACCCAGTAGTGGGATTTGTAAAGACTGTAATTTATTCTTGCTTTTAATATTTTATAATATTACCCTAAGCTATTATATTAGATTATCCTGCTATAACAATATATATGTTGGTAACAACACACTTGACTACTAAAAGTTTATTTTGATTATATTGGATCGCTGTATCAAGGAAATATTGTCATATTCATGGGATAATAAACTTTAAACCTTACTTACAGAAGGGAAATAGTCGGTTCACGTCGTTCGAAGACGACGGTAAATAACAGCGTTGATCGTATACGGGCTATTTTGGTCTGTTTCGTTTAAGGTATCGGAACTCAATTAGGCTGAAATCCGACAATAACGCTTGGTTTAAGTTAAATTTACTATCCAACTCTATATTTTTTTTAAATAAATGTTGGTACCTATGAGGAATATAAGTGAATATGTCACTTTCTATGTCTACTATTAACTCCTAGTTGTCGTCCTAGTAGCAACGTCCAAGTCATAATATCTCAATCGATTTGTCATTTTATAACATACATAATATCTTGGAGTATTAATATACATAACATATACACATAGAGAGAATCTACAATTTTGTGACCAAGATAGATAGATAAATCAATTTATTTGAAGATGAATAGCCTTACCTCTATTGAGTATGATTTTTTGTATAGATTTTCTGGCCTGGAAACGAGTGTGGTTTTTATATAAAAAGCTTTTGGTCTGGAAACGAGTCCTTTTGGCAGCGAGTATGACTAAGTTCAGTGTCGCTCTATAACGATAACTGACAGTAATAGTAATATTTTACTCTTATTTCAGGTAAACTTGCAGAACAAACCAACACCTAGCTCCGTACGCCGAGTAAGGGCAGAAAAGGCAAAATGAATACGCGTGTCCCCATGGACAACTTCGATATATGTGCCATTAGAAATATTGTGGCCTCAATATACCACGTTCGAAAGGAGATACCTATGCTGAATAAGATTCTGGTGTCAGCAAAAGCTGAATTAAACTATAAAGGCTCCAAAACGACACTAAGAAAGATTTTAAAAGAAAAGCTCGGATTTAAATTTAAAAAATGCCGCCAGAACCGAATGGTGAATAAAAGCTTGGCGAGTTAAATATTTACGCCTCCTCCGACAAAATGATTCCATGGGTGCGGAAAAAAAAGAAAGTAGTATATATGGATTAGTCGTGGATCTATGCCCATTATACTGTCAGCAAGTGCTGGCAGTCATCCACCAAAAAAAGGCGTTCGCAAAAATGAAAGTCCTGGATAAAGGTGGTTCATGCCCGCTCAGATGATGGGTTTGTGGAGGGTGCAGGATTATTATTTAAAGCTAAATCAAAAAAAGGCGACTACCATGACGAGATGGATGGTAATAACTTTACGAAATATTTAAAAGAAAAACTGATACTAAATCTGCCTGAAAACTCCATTCTCGTCATGGATAATTCATCCTACCACAGTATGCAGTTGGATAAAGCGCCAACGACTGCAACCCGCAAAGTGGGCATAAAGATATGGATGCAGGAGCACGGTGTCTCATTTGAAGAAGACTGAACCAAAGCAGAGCTGCTCATGTAGCTAAAAAAGCATCGCCCAGAGAAAAAGTATTTGGTGGACGAACTTCTGCGTGAACATGGTCATGAAGTCCTCAGACTCCCTCCTTACAACTGCGACCCGAACCCGATAGAATATGTTTGGAATTTAATAAAACAACGGGTCGCAGATACAAATGTGGAGCAACACGAAAATAAAATTGAGGAGTTCACAAAAGAGGCCATAGCTTCGATTACGAGAGACGACTGGAATAAACAATTAAACCACATCAAGAGAGTCGAAGAAGAATACTGGAATCGCGATATAGGTAGTGAGAGTGAAATTGAGGACTTCATTATCAGTGTCGGTATGAACAGCGACAGCGAAGATGAAAGTGACGATTATGAAGACTAGGACTGTGAAAGTGACCAGTCCATGGAGGATTATAATCAATTGATGGAGGGAATTGAACCAATTATGGGTTCAGATGACCAGGATACTGCTGGACCAAGCGGTTTATAAAACCTTTTCTCCTCTGTTGGTCGTTTCAAAGCCACAAAAATAAATTAAATTTACTTCAAATTCTCTGTGTGATTCGTACATTTTTAAACTAAATCCTTTACTTGTGTCTTATAGAGAACTAACAATCATTTAACTGGGCAGTTACCACCTATCTTGTTCAAAAACCAGCGTGAAATGATCGCATAAAACACGCGTACTCGTCGGCGGCGTCGGTCTAGTGTACACACCATCACACACGTCGGCGACGTCTCAGACGTGTGCGTCGGTCTAATATAGTTCCGCCTTTACTTTACTGGCCTACGGGATAAGGACGTGACTTTATGTATGTATGTGAGGTGGTATTCTTGTAATATGATTATTATATGTAATAATTAATAAAGACAAATCTTAAAATCCAGTGTCATATGTACCCTTGCTCCTTATTTATTTTATTAATATTTTTGACATTATTTCTACTATTATTAATTAATAATATTAAAAAAGAATAATTTATAACAAAAAAAGTCAATAAAAAATAAAAATCGATGTTTGAGAACTTGTTTTGCCAACCGTACCATGTGTACCCACCGCCATTTTCAAATCTATTCTCTATCTGCGCGGCCTATATCTAACTGTCACTAATTTAAATTTCGAATACTCGTAATCCAAATATAGACAAACCTATTTAATGATGTAGTGTGTAATTTATTCGTGTCGTTTGAAATGTCAAGTGGTGACCTTTGGTGTCTTTATGCTATGCCAAATATGAGAGTAAGTACACTCGTATCTCATGACTTACTAGAAGAACATCATCATTATATCATAGCATTATCAGTGAAGTCATTTTATAAGACACGATGTTTTTATTTATTTATTTATTTTTTTATTATTTAGCGATAAGTGAGTTTTTTGAAAACAAATAATATTATTATATTAATCCATATTAACCAGAAAAAGATAAAAATAGAACCATTGAAAAAGCTAAAATATATTATGCTTGAATGAAAATATTTCGAAATGAATGTTAGGGCAGAATTTTATACGGATGATACTAAGAGAAATATTTAACTACCTATATTTATTATGGAAGCCCTTAGGATTTATGTATTTTGATAAAAAGAATAAAGTATATTTATAACGGATTATATCGTGTATAATAACTTATTTTATATTCCCGACGTTTCGTACACCCCAATCTCTACACTCAACATACAAAACACAGCAACATCACCCTTCTATTTCACGCTGGTATTCTGTGAGAAGTATTAAGTGAGGGAACTATGACAAATATCTACCCTATGAGGCTATTTGTGGGAGCGACCTAAGTTCAGCAGGAGACTTTTTATAAGCTCTAATGGATAAATATCTTAAGTTGTTTTCCATTATTATAATGGAACTTAAGGGAGCAGAGAGAAAACAAGTCATACGTTCGTTATCGATAAATTTGCTCCATTACCCTTTTAGAAATGAGTCTATGCCGAGCCGTAGGACTTACATCTAATATGTAAATATTTTTTGCTTTTTAGTATTTTTGCGCTGCCATACCGTTCATCAGATGGCGGTAAATCTTAGTCAACTTATTGCTGGCACTTGAGCGAAGGTAATAGGAACAATACAATTAAATTACAGTAGATGGTGCGCGTGTCATACCTATAATTTTTTTAAAAGTTATATATAATTCAATTTAGCGTGTATTATCATTAAAAAATATAACTCCTTCAAATTTAGAAGGATATTTTCTCAATCATTTCTTCTGTGGCAGCAACGCGCCGAGTACCTACTAGAGATTGTACGGATCTCCGGTACTCGGCGACCTTTTCGATATACGCTTACGATCAGGTGGAATATGTGCTAGTTTGTAACGCTTATTCTATAAAAAGTATTTTTTTTAAATATATTATATCTAAAATACATTATCTAAAACCTTATTTTAAATTGTGCCTTAAATTTTTAATTGAACTTTACAATACATATACATATATACATTAAATTATATTATAAATTTTCACAGTCGAACCCTATTTTAAGCGTGTCGCAACACGCACTTTTTTGATATAATTTAGTTACGATGTCACTATCTCTTTATATTTATCTATATTTCTTAACTTTATCTATAGGACAGATAGAATGTGACAACAGAATATCTTACATCGTCTCCACCCGAGTCAATGTAAATGCTGTATTATTAGTTAAAACTATTTACTCATGTATAGATGCTTTATTGAACCATAGAGCTGTACAGAAATAAAAGGCGGACTTATTTATTTATTCACAAATATTATAAAAGCTAACGGTAGTATCTGGTATTAGGTTAAGTATATACGTGGAACAGAAGTGCGGTGGTCTGGTTCTTCAAGAAAGGGGATAACACTCTCTTGGAGAACTACAGACCAATTTCTCTTCTGAGCTGCGTCTACGTGCTGTTTTTGACAGTCACTTCGAATCGTTTCGCACGCAGACTTGACGACTTCCAGCCTCCCGAACAAGCTGGTTTCCAAAAAGGCTTTAAAACCATAGATCACATACATACCCCTCGGAAAATTGTTGAAAGTCGGTGTATCGAAATGCTCAAGTGTTTGTACAGTAAGAATACGATTTCTATCTGAGTAAAGAACCAGAATAAGAAACCTATCCAACTGCAGAGAGGTGACGTGAGACAGAGTGACGTTATATCTCCGAAACTCTTTATTGGAAGACTTTTTCAAGCCACTGGAAATGATACTGTATTAACATCAATGGCGAGTACATCTTCACTCACCATCAAATTGCCATCGATATAGTTCTTATAGCAGAATCAGTAGGGAATTTGGTCCTCTACTATATATATATATATATACAACAATATATCATTAAATATATATTATTTGTCAAGGAACATTAACCATAATTTATATTGCAATCCACCCGTACGAGACCCGGGTGGATTCCTGATAAAGAATATAGTCTTTGCATAGGAAAATCTCCCACAATTACTCACACACAAAGGAAACAATGACAGTGCAAAGCCGTGAGGTAACTTAAAATATAAATAGCTTAAAATGCGTATAACATTTATATTAACCTGTTTAGGGGAAAACACAAAATATATACCATAAAATTTTCAAAGTGCAAATAAAGTTTTATCTAAACGAATCACAGTCATAATATTCGCTGTTGGGGAAGAGCGCTGTGGTCTAACGAGGCTGAATACGCGAAGATTAATGGGCATTGATACGCCCGGCGGGGGAATATGAAATAAACTAAGCAAAAATTCAAAGCTTACATCACGTCTGACTTTCAAGTTTATTTTAACCGCTGGTTTAGTTTGCTATGTTTTATAAAAACAGTTAATATAACTGTAGTAATAAAACTTTTTACGTGTCACAGCCATGTTGCAGCTTTAATACTTGTATAGTTGTAGCACGAATGGGTCGGTTCGACCGGCGAAGTATCACGTTCTCACAGAATAACAGCGTCAAATAGCAGCTTAATGCTGCTGTGTTTCCTATGGTGAGTGAATAGAACCGGAGACCCTTTTTACTGGAAACACGGCAATCCATCTTAGTCCCACGGATGAAAACTCATCTGCATTTTGATTCGTTATACAGGATAGATGTAGATGTCTATGGGCTACAGCAAGTCACTTACCATCAGGTGGACTGTGTTCTCGTTTGCCAACTTTATACTATAAAAAAACTGGCCTGGCAGATGTTGTTCTGCCCTTTCCGCAAGTTGGCGCATTTAAATTTATTAATAACTTGAACACAGCGCTACTACCTATAGGGTACAATTTTTTTCATTTTTTTATTTAATAAGTGTGCGAGCATACAGTCCATCTGATGGTAAGTGTATCCTGCGGCCCATAGACTTGCACATTTATCGTCGATTAAGAATCAAAATGCATATAAGTTGTCATCCCTGAGTTCTAAGATGGAATGAAATGTCTCGTTTCCTGTACAATGGGTCTTCGGTTGTCTTCACCCACCAAATGTAACACAGAAGCATTAAACTGCTATTTAGTGCTCATAGTCTGAGAAAGCGTGGTCCTTTCCAGGTCGAAAAGATCCATTTGTTAACAATCGTAATATAGCTGCAGCATGACTCTACCACTTTTTCGGCGATAAAGCGACATAATATTATTGTGAATGATAACACTTTCATCGGATATAGAATTTATATTAACATGAATACAGTACCACCTAGCGTAGCTGCGAAAAGTTGTGTCGACTACAGAAAAATATTTTTGGGTATGATCTTAATCGGTCAGTCCTACGAAAGTTACGCGATCACTTATAAAACATAGTTAACTTCCTGACTCCTGACGGGTTCTAAGACTTTCTTGTCAGAAGCGTTGAATATTTGGTATTGAGTTTTATAATTTATTATAGTTTATATATAATCAGTTCCTGGTTATTGACCCGACCGGGTTCGATGGCCACTAGACAAACAACGCAGTATTATTTCAAGTACATTGCAATTGAAGTTATATAATAATATAAATACGTAGCAAAAATTATGCTAGCTAACTAAAATTAGCACTTTGAACGCAAAAGTGCCGTTCAATTACTGCTCTACATACTTACTCTACATGAATAATATATAATGAACGTTTAAAGCTTACGTGGTCCAAGTACCTCGGTTGTAATTTTTTTAATTAGTATGATATCCATCCATTACAACTTATTAAAGTCCACTGCTGAACATAGGCCTCCCCTGTAGATTGCCTCATAGGTAGCATTTATGGCCTTCCCTAATTCTTAGTTATTCGGCAAGTACATGAGACAATTCGTTATTATTTATCCTTTTTTGGTATGTGTAGTAGACCTTAATCTAAATATATGTAATTAATAATTCCGAATGTCAAACAAGTTAGTTTTTATGTTATTTTAAATGGGGAGGAGCTGAGTCTTGTTCATACCACCATTTTTCTTGAAATCACATTAGAAGCAAAGCTTCAATGGGGCCCCATATATCAAAACTAGTAAGCAGACTTGGATATGCAGCATATGTTGTAAAAAGATTAGTAGTTTACTAGCTAGCTAGACTAGTTTACATTGCATATTTCCATAGCATAATATCGTATAGTATTTTGCTATGGGGACACGCGACTGTTACTAAAACTATATTTGTTTTACGGAATAACTATTAATTTAAGTTAGTATTAGTTTAAGTTAAATACCATTAGAGCAATCTGTAATTTAAAACCTAAAGCGTGTTAAAGGGTTATTATGATATTAAGTAATTTATATAGTATTTAGTCCTGGGAAGTGTGATCGCTACCAAGCTCTTTCCAATTTGTTGTGTTGTTAATTGTAACATCATGTATGTATATATTGTAAAATATTTTTTTTAAGTCCCGCTGAGTTTCTTGCTGGTTCTTCTCAGGACAGAGGTTTTTTCCGAAGCAGTGTTAAATTAAAAAAGTGACTTTTAATAAGTATTATTTACAATCTATTTTAAACAATTTTTTGTTGTTTCTTTTTCAATATAGTTTTTATAATTGCTATTATGTGAAATTACACAGTATACTTGAGTATTGGTGAATGAAATTCTAAGTCATTTTAATTATCTTAGCTAGAGATTACCTCTGTTGTCTTATAATCTTATTTAAAATACTTGGAAAAGATTCAAAATCATTCGTAAAATTATTTTGCTGCTCTATAGAAGCAGGTGTCAAGGTAGCCAAATTTGGCTGGGTTAAAATATAAATAATAAGATAGTGCATTTGTTCCCATCTTAAACTATACTTTGATAGGTAATACCTATCTCTTTTTAAAACTTCTTAGTTAGATTATTACTATCAATGAAATAAAATTCGTTATTATTTTTACAAATAAATGTCAAATTTAAATTATAATTACATGACAAATTACGCCTTTTTAAATTTAAATGAAAAATGAAAATGAAAAATGAGTTATTGATTTACAATGATACATTTTAAACCAGTCGCAAGGGCCCCTGTACTAGGTTGGGAACCTGTATTACTGGGTACCCCGCTCATCCACCAAGACAATATGTTACTCAATAAATAACAAAAAGCAAGGCAAGATCTAGCATTAGAATGTAAATGAAATTTGGAATATAATAATAATTACATGATAAGCATGCATGCTAAGCATGCACGCGTTTGTGTGTGTGTGTGTGTGTGTGTGTGTGTGTGTGTGTGTGTATGCGCGTATATGTGTGTGTGTGTGTGTGTGTGAGTGTGTGTGTGTGTGTGTGTGTGTGTGTGTGTGTGTGTGTGTGTGTGTGTGTGTGTGTTTTGTGGTTGTGTGGTAGTGCTTTAACAATTGGTGTGGCTGTTCGAAGTATAAAAGTTATGTAATAAATTGTTCAGTTTCTTCGTAGTTTAGTGTTAATAAAAATTGAGTCACTACACGTTTAACTTTAGTCCACGTCAAGGGGTAAATATTCAATCTGCTGTTGAATTTGTTGTAAATAGATATAGATTGGAATACGTATTGCTTTTGTTTAAACTTTGTTTTATTTTGTGGTATATTGCAAATTTTGGCACTCCTACGTTTTGGTGTCTGATGAGGTATGAAAGGTAAATGTCGATGCTTTTTTAAAATACAATTCAATATATACATCTGGCGAGTAGTAAGCAATTTGTAAGATTTATGTAGTTCAGAAGTTGAAAATCGAAACGGTTTCAAGAACATCACTTTAATTAGAGCTCTTTGAGCTCTTTCTAGTCTTATTAGATGTGTTTTAGCTGCACCACCCCAAACAGGTATGCAATAACTCATTACCGATTGCGCTAGAGCTTTGTAGGTGGTTATAAGAGTTGTTTCATTTGCAACACACCTGAGTTTTTTAAATACCCATGTTAGTTTCCTTATCCTGTCAGCAATGTTTTCAATGTGTTGACTCCAGGTAAGGTGCTGATCAATAGTTACACCGAGATATTTGATGGTACTAGTCCTAGTGATTTTATCACATGAGCAATTATTATAGCTATCTAAATATGGCTTATGGCAGGTATGAACTGTTAGGTTAAATTTAGAATTTGGTTGTGTATTTTTCCGTATGGTAAAAGGTATGAATTTAGTTTTGTTAATGTTAAGGGTCAGAAGGTTCGATCTTAGCCAGTTAGATATATGGTATATTCCGGAGTCAGCAATAATCCTTAGATTTTCCCATGATTTTGCGTTAAAAATGAGAGCAGTGTCATCTGCGTAGATGTATATTTGACAATTTTGTAGGCTTAAATTGCATAGATCGTTGACATAGATTAAAAATAGAGTAGGTCCGAGGACGCTACCTTGAGGGACACCATAGGAGATATTTGATGGACGGCTAAGATATTCACCAAGCTTGAGTTGTTGCTGACGTTCGGTAAGATAGTCTGTTAGAAGGGCGGGAGGCAGGTCTCTTATACCATATTTATATAGTTTGTCTAAAAGGATAGGGATAGAAACGGTGTCGAACGCCTTGGCCACATCCAAAAAGACTCCAAGACATTTGTTACCAGAGTCCAGTTGCTTACTTATTTCTTCAGTTAAGGCTAACACAGCATCCTGAGTAGAAATTCCATTTCTAAAACCAAATTGGTGTTTATAGAGTAGGTCGTTATCTATGAGATATTTTTCAATCTATTATTTATTAGTTTCTCTAATATTTTTGATAGAACTGTTAGCACAGAAATTGGTCTGTAGTTGTCCACATCATCTTTACTTCCACTTTTATGTATAGGGGTTACTAATGCCCTTTTAAATGTTATGGGAAATCGGCCATTTTTAAAACAGAGATTGCAGATATGGCAAATTATAGGTGTAAGGGTGTGTCTGGCCATTTTAATAAATGATGTTGGAATGTTATCCCATCCTGGGGCAGACTCATTAGAGAGATCGCTTATGACCGAATTTATTTCCAACGGGTCGGTATCTAGTAGAACAAAAGAATTCATTGGAGTTGGCATTTTAGTCATGTAATTATTTACTATAGGAGAGGCAGAGTTTTTTTAGATTTTCAGCCAAGTTTTTGCCTATACTAGAAAAGTGATCATTAATAAAATTTGCAGATTCTACAGGGGAGGACGCTATAGTTGTAAGTTTATGTGTGTCGTCAGTATTATCTTTATTAACATAGCAAATTGATTTAATATTCTTCCACAGCATTTTGGGGTTATTTTTTGCATTATCCAATTTCCTCCTTTCATAATTATTTTTAAGCTTCCGGACAAGCTTATGACAGTAATTTCTGTAGCGTATATAAGTTATTTTTAAAATGTGATTATCAGGATTTTTTTAAACTTTATAATGTAATTTATCTCGATTTCGTAGACATCGTAATACTCCAGGTGTTATCCATGGCTGAATACAGCGTTTTCTAACGGGAATTGTGGTTATCGTTTGATTATTTTTCATTGCTACTGAAATTATACTAACCAAAGCATCAGCAGCCAGTGTTGGGTCATGTATGTCTAGTATTTTTATAAGTTTGGACTTTATTTCATCAAGAGTTGTTATATAATTTACGGAAACCTTAGTTTTCGAAACATTGCGGCGCACAGGCTTATTCATAAGGTTTAGGAGAACAGTGGAATGATCAGTACAGACCAGATCAGATCAGGGCATTAGTGAGTACGAGAGATTTCGTTGGGTGTACTGTTTTTAGCATCATATGATCATAGCACATTTTGTCACGAGTTGGAAGCCTATGAGCAGGAAGCAATCCATGGTAAGCAAGTGAGGTTAAATAAATGGGGCAGTTAGTGTCTATGGAACCGAATTTGATATCTATGTTTATGTCACCGGTTAAAATAATGTTTTGATAACTTTTATAACGGCGGAGTAAGGTTTGCAGAGATGTGGTGAAGTCGTCAGTGTTTCGTATTGAAGGTGTACGATATATACCTATTAGAACTGTATCAGTTAGGGTAAGCACAAGACAAGAGGCATTTCTAATGCAAGGTTCCGATATTTTGTAGTTAAGTTTCTTATGTATGTAAAATACCACGCCGTCACACTGATTTAAAGTGTTTTTTGTAAAATATTTATTATAGTCATTATTAAGTGTTGGAATGGGCTTATTTTTTGAAAGATGACACTCTGTCATGACTAGTATGTCGCAATGAATGTTTAGTGAGTCCAACATTACTTGAAAAGTGTCAAAATTTTTATAAATACTCCTTATGTTTTGAGTGAGAATGGTTAAATGATTAAATGTAGTTATGTGAGAGTGGCAATCCTCAGGCCTGCACATAAAGGCCTGGGCAACTTCAGTATTGTCTATATCTGTATTAGTTTGTAGCAAACTATCCATTATTATTCAGAAAGGGCTTTCGTTTCTACTAGTCCGGTAACAAAAAAAATTACGAGTAACATTGCATAAAAAGGATATTCACCAAAATTACTGCAATGAGAAAAATACTGGAAAAAATTTTGTTTATCTTCGATCAGGAGTGAACTTAAATTATTAACTTTTATTATTAATTTTCGATAAAAGAACAGCAATTTTTTTCGGTGTAAGATATGTATGTAAAAGAGTGCGGTGATTAATTTTTATGTTTATGAGTGTGATGTTTGATGTGCGAGCTTGTGTAAATAGTAGTGTTCGTGATATGTACATATAGTTATATATAATATGAAAAATGTAAACAATGCAAAATATACAATAAAAGTAGAAAAGGAGGTAAACAACAATAATATCAAACCAAGAACATGTCTGAGCTATAAATAAAAAAGTCATTTGTTAATATACATGTTTTTGATTTGACATTCGTTCTCTATTTTTATGATCGGTGAGCTCTCATCTTTCCACACCAAAACGTTACCGAGCGATGTCCAGCAAAACTTATATTTCTGAGTTCTGGTTAATTCTCTAGCCAAGTAGTAGAGTCTGTTTCCTTTTTGTGTCAAATGGTCCGACACAAAAATTGGAGTGTTGTTGCCTTTTTAAGCCCAAATGCTGCGAAGTGAGTTTATTGTTTTTATTTTGAAAATTATATATTTTTGCAGCGTGTAATATATTCGTCTTCTGTATGTAGGACGACAATTCGACTACTATGGGCTTTTTGTCACCCTTGTGAGAGGATCTATAAATGTCTTTTATATCGTTAGTTTTGAGTTCAACTTTGAGCGATGTAGATAATTGAGTAACCATATTTATTAGGGATGATTTTGATTCATTATCCATTTTCGGCACATTTTTTAATTCAAATGAGCATTTACGATATGACTTTTGCAGATCCTCGATTTTATTTTCTAATACGAGTATGTATTCTTTATCCTTCCGTCTTTTGCATTCCATTTCTTCCATTTTTTTCCTCATATCTTCAAATTGTGCAGTCATAAATGCCATTGAGTCCTCAATTGTCTTTAGAGAAGACGTAATTTGTATTCTTTCGCTATTTTGTTGAGACATCCATGAGGATAACATATCTTTTATTTCATTTTTAAACTCGCAGAAGTCTATGGGTGACTCCTCCAAGCGTTTCCTCTTAGTACGCGTATTTGTAAAGCTTGCTGATGGCGAAGATTCAGTATTACTTGAGATTTGTCGTAAGTTAGATTCGGAGCTTGATTTTTCGGGTGTACGATACATTTCTTATCGGTTTGGTCGCTTACGATACTAGGGCAGCAGAAGTACGAAGTGATTGGCCCGAAGGGCGGAACTAAACTATATTGTCACTAATTCCAATAATATTGCAAGGTGGTGTGTAGGTGGAGATTTTAAAAGTGCCGAATGGTCGTCGTAAAATTAATTAATAATTTTCATGCACTTACGGTACCAGGATTGCAGAACTATGTAGTTATAGTCTATAGGGCGGAGTAAGTAGGTTGTCCCTGTTTCATAGATGCTGGGCGCGCAAATCTTATCTTAGTTTAATTGCCATGTAACAGAACATTGGCATACTTTATAAAAGGAAACTAAAAAGTATTTTTGTATTGCTTTTGCGGTGGATTCGCCCTTGTTTTCATTACCGTCCAAATCTTCCCTTTGTGAAAATACCAGTGATTGAATTTATTTTGTTTTATTTAAAATGCAGAAAACGTACATAATATTATACGTAGTAGAACATAACTACAGCTATATTATGGTTGTAGCATATATGAGTCAACTCGACCGGAGTAGGACCACACTCTTCCAAAATACCAGCGTAAAATAGCAGCTTAATTCTGCTGTGTTTTGTATGGTAAATTTAAACAACCAGAGAACCATTTTACTGAAAATGAAGCATTCCATCTTTTTCTTCAGGGGTGACAATGCATTGTTTTGGAGGTTTTAGTGTGATTTTTGGTTTAAGGCCGGGCTAAATTGAGTTTATTCGTCAAGAAATTCTCAGTAGCTGCCCGGAGTCAGGGAGTTGTCGCTGTCTCAACCCAGTAAATCCGTTGTTCCTGCGCCTTATCTCTCTCCGGTCGCGTCGGTTTACCATCCAATTGAATTATGAGAGTTACGGAATAGATAGTGCACCTGTGCTTGCACATACACTTGAGCACTATAATCCTGTCCTGCGCCGATGACTAGTCTCCGTAGAGGCAGGCCGCCGCAACCAAAGTTCGATCTGGAGGAAATCATTATAGTTCACATAAAAATACTAGTCTAAGTTGGGCTGCAGTGCTGTGGATCGAAAGTTTAATACCCGCTCGAAAGAAGAGTGTGTTTATAGTCTACTAATATTTTTAAAAACTTGATTGTCCATACAAAATTTATGTATGTAAAACGCCTTTAAGATACAGGAGAAAGTCTATGTGTGAAAATGACGTTCTTAATGATGCTGGAATTTATTTGTATTATCTATTGTGTTGTTTTTATAGGCTGTAGTGACCAAATAAACTTACAGTCCACGTCAAAGAAAAAAAAACGTTTATGCGTTGTCACCTTTGAGGATTAAGATGGATTACCAAACCCTGTGTTTAGTTATTACATATCAGTTATTTTGTTAATATTAGTTCAGTTTATTAAGGTATAAGTATGTAAGCTTATATTATAATATACACCACCTCGCAATCTCCAATAATAAAATCTTCTCCTAATCGTAAGATTGTCTGGAAGAGATCGCTTGTTAGCAATGAGGCCACCTTATTGTACCTATATCTTAAGTTTTACCTCCTGTAATCTGTTGTCTTAACCGTATTTGTTAACACAAAATACATATAATTTTATATGTCTTTGATCAATCTGTTTTATTTAGATATACAGTTTGTTAATTCAGATATGTTGGCTTTAATAGGCATTATCATTTTGATAATAATAATAACGTAATGAGTTATTTGCAAGAAATATTATGGCTTTTAGTTACAGGATCAATAATTTGGTATGGTACAATCATATTTCGCCAGTGGCATGCAAATATACAATTTTATAATTGTCAGTCTAGTGCTATACAAATGTTTTATGGATATCTATGATTAATTACAATTTAGTGATAAACCTAGGAATAAAATCTCACAAGATAAATAACACACATATACACAGAAGTTAACAATAAACAAGAAATAATACAAAATTTGATCCAGTCTTAATACCAAAATAAAATAAGACCCATTAAATTATTAAGACCCATTAAAGCGTAACGAGCTAGCTACTTGCAACGAAATGATTATGACTTTTAGTCTTCAATCAATAATACTGGCTTTCTGTTATCTTTCAACCTTTAATAAAGTAATGCAAGCACTATTGCTTAGCGGCAGAAATAGATACAAGCAACCCACCCAGACGGACTCTTAGGTGGAAAAGGCGTCCCACCACTTACCTTAAATTATTTTCGAACTAAAAATGTTTTTAACGCCGAATAGCAGCCTCGTGCCGGTAGGGGAAATGTAGAGCGACCCTCCCAATAGATGGAGTAGCAAACTGGTATGACACGCAGGAAGTCGATGGATGCAGGTTGTTTAGGACCGTGCTTTGTGGCATTCCTTGTTCTGCAGTGGACTTTTGAAGGGCTGTAATGATGATGATGATGATGATGATGAGCAATTTTTAAAAAAGAGTGATTATACTATTAAAAATTTTATGATGGATGATAACCATTGGGAAGTGATCGCTATCATGATGTTTCTGAATCTTTTCATAACAATTGTAATGCTATCAAAAACATAACTTGTAAAAAGAAACAAGTCTCGCAACTCAGTTCTTCTACCATAAAAAGTTGTGAGATCCATGTAATAACAAGTCGGTTAATTTATTCAGCCCCTACTTAAGGGTCCTTTTGTTTTAAGTTATTATGTATTTAGCTAACTTAACAACATTTTATAGTGACGTATAGTATGTATTAAAACACAATGTATCTCACAAGTAATACATATTATATTAAATAAGATCGCTTAGTGCGATTGCCAAGTCAATCTATATATTTAAAACATAAAAGATTTTTAACATTGATATGGTCACTATAAAATGTTGTTAGGTTAGGTAATTACGTAATAACTTAAAACAGAAGGACCCTTAAGTAGGGACTGAAAAAATTAACCGACTTGGTATTACATGGATCTCACAACTTTTTATGGTAGAAGAACTGAGTTGCGAGACTTGGTTTTTTTACAAGTTATGTTTTTGATAGCATCTCACTTCTTTTTGTACATAAGATATTCCTATTTTTTACCTTTCCGGTACCTTCTAGTTCTTGAATACCAAAACGTACCTATCTATACCTATTAAACATATACAAGTACATTGATTCATTCACTGTAAATGTAACTTTGTAATTCTATACGTTTATATGGTATTACAAGGTACAAAGTTATTGTATCTAGAAAACTGGACCATAATTAAAAAATATTTTAGTGTTTCCTTGATTTATATACTAAACCCTAATTGCAATCTAGATTTGAAGCTTCTATGTGTGCTAGAAGTGCATTAGAGTTTTGATGATCGGTCAGTCAGTGAGTGACAAAATTAAGAAACTTTGACTGGTTATAACTATTAAACTACTGGTTCAGATTAAATGAAATTTGAAATGTACCATTTGAAATGTGAAATGTACAATGCCGACTTGGTGACTGAAAATTCAGGCTTTAAGTTTTATCCACCACGAAGTTATAGGAGGTCGAAAATGGCCGGAATTGCTTCGAGAAAGGTATAGTACGGCCGTGCCGCCTTTTTGCTCGACTTGGCGGGGGCACTTCCGTGACCCCAGAAATATTTTATATTTTAAATTGATGATAAAAAAGATCCCGTTGGATGTCTTGCTAGTTCTTCCCATTAATAGGCGTTTGAGCAATTAATCAGGTAAATACCACGCAGGTGTTTCATTATGCCTCTTGATGATATTGGAATGCATCAACGTGGATGTATTTTGCAGTTTGTAGAATAATAAACTGTAAAGTTACGTCTATACGGTCAATATTTATTTTCCTTATTCTAAGCAGGGGTAAGTGATAGGACTGAACAGATATGGGCTATTTCGATCGGTTCCGTTTTAAAGCATCTAAACCAAATTGGAATGGCATTCGACAGAAAGGCTACGCTCAAACTAAATCTACCAAAACCTTAACTAGTTTAGTAGTATTTTACGTGGTAGAGCTATGCTGCAGTTATATCAGTAGTATAGTTGTGGCACAAATGGGTTGGCTCAACCGGGGATCGACCACACTCTCACAGAATAACAGCGTTAAATAGTAGCTTAATGCTGCTGTGTTTCATATGGTGAGTGTAGTGTAGAACCGGATAACCTTTTTACTGGAAACGAGGCATTCCACCTAAGTCCTCGCGGGTGACAACGCATTTACATATTGATTCATAATCGAGGATAGATGTAGATGTCTATGGTCCACAGGAACCACTTATCATCAGGTGGACTGTGTGCTCGTTTGTCACGCTATCCTGTAAAAAAAGTATTCACACAGATCCATAGAGACGAGATGTGTGTGTATGGACATTTGACCGTAATTCTTTAAAGTTTCAGCTTGGTATATAGGCAAGCTGTATTTTCAACTACACATTAGTATGTTAAACACAGTTATCTAATATATATATGTACAAAACATAACGTAATAAAACAAAGTATTTTACTTTGGTACGTGTTTATATTATAATAAAAGAGACTTTCTAGACCAAAAAATACGTCTCTTTCTTCATTAACACCTCACACATAACATGGCCAGGAGAATATTACAAATGTATGTTTTATTTTATTCAATTTAATGTATTTATAATATAAACTTTGTCTTTCTGAACTATTTCTTAATATGCATTTTCACTTCAACCAATTTCACTCTATTATGAATCAAAATTCAGATGTGTTGTCCCCCCCTGAGTAAGATGGAATATTCTGTACTCAGTTAAGGTCTCAAGTATACTTTAATAGCCGCACGAAACACATCAGTATTAAGCTGCCATTTTACGCTGGTTTTCTATGAGAGCGTTGTCATTCCCTGGTCGAGCCAACCCCTTTATACAACAATTATAATACACCAGCTACAGCTCGTACTCGCACTGCAGTATTTTGGTATGAGGGCTAGACTAAAGCCAGTATAATTGAATTCCATCTGAGTCCTCAGAGGTGATAATGCATATGTAGCCTCTTTATTAGAAATTTGTTGCAGGTGTTTATGGCTGCAGTAGCCAGGTGAATTAAAATTTACTTTTGACCTTAATTTTATGAAAAATTAACTATTTTACATTTTTACCATCGGATGAACTGTTAGCGCGATCATTATTTATTATTTATTATTATAAAAGAATTCAAAAAGACAGCTCCATGTTCCCCTTCGATATCAATTTGATTAAAATAGAAATGTAGTGAAATTACACATAAACGTTTTCGCAGCATAAAGGTAAACTGAAAATCTCTCTTACGTATTTTATTGAATATATTTCCGGATAACATTTACTTTTCCGGACACCTTCAGCAAAGTGCGAAGAACGTGAGTTATTAACATTTTCATGGCATTTTTATGTAAGGTCAGTGCTATTGCTACGATATGAATAGCTCGGCTTTTGCAGGAAAATACATTCTATTCTTGGAGCTGTTTCATTAAGTTTTGATTTTACTGACATTTTTCTAAAATAACGGTGACTTAAATTACGGAAGTGTTTCAACTTTGATAACGGTAATAGTGGAATAAAATGGTATACTAATTTATAAAAATTTACCATTTTATACATACTTGTATGTTAATTTAATTCAGAATACGGAAGTAAACCAGTCCCTGAAATACAGAATTAATATTAAGTTTTAGGCTTATAGTCTTTTGAGCACTGCAAATTTCTTTGCATTTTATACGTTTATATTCGTGATGTATGCAGCCCTTGGACACATACAGCTAACTTCAAACAAAGAAGTCTACGGATGCGTTAATATCTTAAGGAAATAATGATGTGAATGAAATGGAATACTTCACAGCCTGTAATTATACTACCTCTTTATCTTTCAGACTGAAGCACGGGAGTACAGGCACTGTTGCTTGCCGATGGTACCTATACTTTTCTTTAAAAAAATTGCATGTTCCAGAAGAGAGTTCAATATTTGCCATGTTCTCTCCTTAAATCAATCCTGTTTTTCTTAAATCAATTCTGTTTTTTTTTAAATATTATAACTCACTTGAATAATTTATCATTGTATTTTATTGAATATAAAATAATATGCAGCATTGGTAGCTGAGGGACTTAGCGCTCGCTGTATGCAAGCAGCCCGGGGCCCCACCAGCCCCAATGAAAATGTTAATTTAATTTTAAGTGTTGATTTACCAAAACGATCAGCGATGAAGGAAAACACCGTGAGAAAACTTGCATGTCTGCAAAAATGAAAAATAAGAATATTTCGAAGTCATGTGAAGGCCGCCATCTCACAGTATGGCAGGGCGGCGGAAATTTCCTTGCTCAAAAGCCTCTCAAAAGTGACAGAAGGCCTGTGCCCAGCGGTGGAACGTATATATCTGTAACTTTAACTATTTTTATATTGAATGGATGTTGTTTCTACCCGAAATTAAGTTACATGTCTCCATATGTGAATGTTGTTTACTTGTAATTGATAATATGCATATCAGGGAGCATGAAAAAATGTTTATGTCTTTGTGATGATGTCATGTATGTATTGTAAGTGAATAAATAAATATACACCCAGTTGGATTCTTAAGCAGAAAATATGTACTTCCTATACATACAATAAGAAGAACGAGGAGATTGCTCGTGCTTTTTGGTTCCCTGTCATCTTTAATGTACCAATGGGCCCGTCACGCAATTCTATATAGACACTATTTCTTTTTGTGTTTCTTAAACGTTACACTACGATTTCATTGTGTATAAAAAATCCAGACGCGGAACAATTATTTTTTGGCCAAACTAATACTCATTTCGTATCGAATTCGAACTCGCGGCCTTAAGTGCTGTATCTCATTGCTAAGCCACTGCGCCACAGGTCGGTATTACTTGATTGCCTCAGAACATTACATTTCACAGCTCTCGAGTTCTAATTTGTAGTAGGTTGCGACACGTTTTACAAATACAAGGACTAAATGGTCTTAATTTTGCTGATATTTAATCATTCCAGCCAAAAAGTTCACTGATGAATATAGGCCTCCCTCAAGGAATGCCCAAAAGCACCGTCCTAAGTCACTTACATCTACCGAATTTCTGCAAAATTAGCAGGTCGTCACTTCATAATTGTAATAAAATTTATTAATACGTGAGGGGAAAATTTTTACACCCTGTTAACTATATTACGTGCTTTGAGGAGTGTAAGATTTGGCAGTTAAATGTATATGGAGAAATGTATATGCAGAAAGCTATAATTTATTTTAAATATGTGTTACAAATACATTATAAATTAACTGTCTGTGATTAACACACAAATTTCGCTTGGAACTTAGAGTAATCATCATCATCATCATCATTACAACGATTCACAAGTCCACTGCTGAAAATTGGCTTCCCCCAAGGTTGCCACCAAGCACGGCCCTCAGCCACTTGCATCCATCGACTTCCGCATTTGTTACCAGGTCGTCACTCAATCTAGTAGGGGGTCGCTCTACACTTCAGAACGAGGCTGCCACTCGATAACTATTTTCCACATTAGTTATGGGTTCTTTTAGCTATATGCCACTTCAACGGCTTAGTAAAAGCCGTTGGACTATGTCGGTTGCTCTGGCTCTACTGCGGATATCCTAATTCCTAAGTTTATCACGCAGAGAAACTCCGACCATAGTTCTCTCCATAGCCCGCTGAGTGACCTTGAACGTCCTCATGCGGCCAGCATTGAAGGACCACGTCTCAGATATATAAGTTATCACTGGCAACACGCACTGTTTGTACGATCTCGTTTTAAAGTTTAAAGGTGTACTTTTCTAGAAGATGTGTCGTAATTTCCCGAACACAGCCTAGCCAGGTTGAATCCCTTGAGTGACCTCTCGCTTGAAGTTGGACTAACCTAGTCGGACTATTTGCCCCAGGTGAACATACTCATCAACAACATCGAGCTTAGTGCTTCCAACAACTACCGGCATAGGCATGACATGGACGTTACACATGAGTTTTGTTTTGTTCATGTTCATTTTAAGACCTATCCATTGGGAAGCGCTCCTGACAATGTCTCAGAGTAAGTACCAAAGAGTATATAATCGCTACGTTTTAGGTAAAAAAGCGTTACTGTGTATCACACTAACTTAAAAAGGACCCGTTGAGTTTCTTGGTGTTTCTTTCCAGGACAGTGGTATTTTTACGAAAGAGTGGTAAAGCTTAAATGACTTTCAATAAGTCTTTATTAAATACGAGTGGTAAAATTAAAATTTTTGAAAAACTGTTAATATTTTTTTATTTTTTTCCTTTCACACACATGTTCACGGGCGCACTGATGAGTGTTAAAGGTTCAACGGGTATTTAAAAAGTTAAATATACGCGATAAATTCCGTAAAAACTAGTATTATTTCAATGTGTAGTGTTCGCGTAAATATAAGAAATCTTCAATGTATTCGAAGTCAATTAAATTCGCATTATTAAGGATAACTCAAAAGGTACTGGTCAAATCTTGGTAAAACTTATAAGGGACAACAACAGAAGTATCATCTAAATTGGTTCACGGGGTAATGCTCTGAGGAAACATACATTAAAAATACAATGAAATTGGGAACCTCCTCCTTTTCAGAAGTCGGTTGAAAAAATTATTCTATTCTATTCTAATTAGAAATTAATATAAATTTGAAAGTGAAATACAAGTTGAATTACAATTAAAAATTTAATGGGTTACAGTTAAATTTCGACTACGGAGTAAAAATAAATTTGACAAACATCTGTAATATATAATTATAGTCGAATTTATAACCTCATGTTTAAAAATATTTGTCTGTGGTTGGGCGGCGGGCCTAAGGGTTCCCGAGTTCGATTCCCAGGTTGAGCCTTGACCCTATTGTACGAGATGTTATACTAGGTGGACTGTATGCGCGGTTGGCTTCTTATGCCTTAACAAGATGGCGAATGTGACACGCGGCACCTTAGACAATGCACTCGCTCTTCCAAATCTATTGCTTGCCAAGTTTAGGAGGGGATTCTACTTGAGCACATTAGGAGAAATGAAATGGGGCGGGTTAACTAATAAACAAAATGCTCAAATCGGAGCATTATTACGGAAAAACACTTACCCGGGTATGATTCTGGTGATGGCGGACGACGCTTCCGCTGCGGTGATGGGATGTGAGGTGTGTTCTTCTGGGGCGCCCCAGAGATGCGATCCAGGCCAGTGGTGCGAAGGAAGAGGCCGCACGAGGGCCGCGCGCGTGCCTTTATTGTCTCTGCTTTTCCCACCAAGCGCCTCGGTCGGGCACGCTTCTCATTGGTCGAAAGAATCGCGTCACCTTCTAGACTCCTCCCATTTCCCGTTTCAGTGTTTACGGAAGGGATATTAGGTCAAAGGATGGGTAAGCGCTTGGCAATATACCCTCGAATAAAATTAAAATACACGAATCGTTTCCGCGTAACCCCCCCCCCCGGCTTGAAGGGTCCCCTTCAAAATAACTAACTCTAAGATTAAAACTAATTTTCGACTACAATTTCTAATCTAGAAAGCTAATTAAGACTATTGAATAGGCAAAGGGCACAAACGGGCAACAGGGCGCATGTAAGACCCAGTTGTGGTCCTAACGCGAGCTACCCTAGTTACCCCGTCGAAACCGGGAAAAACTTCTTCGACGATCACTAATGGCCAATGGAGAGGCGGTGTATTCTCCTTTGTGAGCACAACCACAGTTCCGACAGTTAAAGGTTCAGTTGTTGTGTTCCATTTTTGCCGAGACTGCAACTTATGCAAGTATTCCATCTTCCTTCGTTTCCAAAACGACTGCACCAACCGGTGTTTTTTGGTGAAAAATAATAATTGTTTACTTTGAATATGTATACCTCTTTAATATCGTTGTTAATATTGCAGTTTATTAAACCTAAAAGTAATGTAGTAGTTTAAGTAAGTAGTTTAAGTAAATAAAATAAAATTCGTCTTTCTGAATGAGAATTCATATACAACATAATATAATATAATATTGCTACGCCCTATCAGGACTCATGTTTGGCTCTAATATATCCAACTTAAGAACTATTTATGTCACCACATGAACGCAATAAAATGTTTGAGTTTGAGTTTGAGTCCAATAATTTATGGCGTGCGGAAATACTAAGTTTGTTCTCGTCCTTGTCTATGGCGGGCAGATATTTCAAAGGCGTTAAATTCAAAAAATGTCGCGGCTGGTCACTTGAACGTACGACAAAGGGGGCGACTATTCATGACGCACTCAATTTGAGCGAGCACAGTACTTAACTCTTCGAAGGACAAAATTTGATCTCCTATTACTCGGTGTAGGCTCTACAACATGCCATTTCCCCCAAAATGGCTCCCGGTGGGGGTGGACGTTCAGTGACCACTCGATGCGGTTCTTGGCTAGGATGTGAGCCAACTCCGAATTATAATATTTGCTGGCTAAGAGCTCATGTAGTTCTGACAAAATACGTTTTGCGCCGACGTAGTTCGTACCGTTATCCGAATACAATTTACTTACAGGGCCACGGCAGGAAAGAAATTTTTTAAATGCACCCATGAAGCCTGCTGTGCTTAGATCACCAACGAGTTCTATATGCACAGCTCTAGCTAGTCAGACATACGAAAATGCAAACGTTAGCTTTTGTGGATCTTATACCACGCCCGCGAGTGAGCGTGACCTTAAACGGACCAGCAAAGTCAGACCCGGTGTGCATAAATCGCTTTACGGATTGTGTTACTCGACAAGACCTAAGGTCTGCCATTTCTGGATAGCCATAAGCCATACATCTGTGCACTTGATTGCGGATTAAATTACGTGCTGAAAGAATCCAATAATTCTGACGCAAGATTGACATCAGCAAGTCTGGGCCAGCGTGAGAATTCAATTTATGGTAGTAATCTACTAATAAATTCATGATATGGCCCTTACGCAGTAAAACTATAGTGTGCTGTTGGCCGAAATTCAACTGCGAGTTAGACAAGCGCCCACCTACCCTGACGATTCCATCTTGTAAAAATGACTTAAGACGTTGAAAGGCGCGACTAAAAGGTCTATTCGATTGCAATATTGTAATTTCATCGGAAAAATGCGCACGTTGAAGTTCACGCAATACTAGCAACTCGGCACAACTACAATCGGACGTAACGATATACGAACAAATACTACTTATCGACTTTTAAACTACAAAGGCTACAATGTAACGACAAAAAATGATTTAAGGCTGAATACGACGCGATTGACCTTGCTCATTTCGCAGCAAACCGCGCGCCGTCTATCGAACATGACGTGTGTTATCCGTACGCTTTATTTATATAGACATGTATAATATAATCAAAGCCGTACGGGCTTTGATTTAGCGAACCCGGTTTACTCGCGTTCTGATATATTTACAGCGAGCGTTAACCACCTGAGCCACCACGGCTCTTTTACCACTTAGGTAACATTTATTTCTTTACCTACCCATATTCACATTTATAGGCTTAAACACGTATAAAACACTAAATTAACGATTTTCGCTGCAGACACAACGACTGTTGTCACCTTACTTCACACGCCGAAGCGCCTGGTAATTTATTACGGCAAAATTTTATCTGGCAATAAACGACATTATTATTAGGTGTTTTTAATTAAAACGAATTATGTTAATAAATAATATTTTTTATCGAAAATAAAGACGGCAGGCACCTTCGGAATCACAATACAAACATTTTTACGTAAAAGAATTTTTCCTAAATTAAAATTCAAGAATAATCATTTTCACATATCATTTTTTAACATTTTTTTATTTGTTGGTATATTCATTTATTTTAAAATTTTAAAATAGCGGGCACCTTGTGAAGGAACCGAACAAACCTACAAAAATATTTTGTCGCTTAGAATTACTTCAGCTCAAAGTTGTAGTGAAGAGAAATACATTAAATTTCACCCCTTACCTTCGTATTCGGCCTTAAATGTAACACAGCGTATTGCTGTGGTGCGGCTAAACTATACTATTTTATTTTTATTTTTATGGAACACTAACAAGCTAAACAAACACTAAGAAAATACTAATATATAATTCTATCAACGACAAACTAATATTTAAATAATAAAACTATCCAATCACAAGTATGCAATTTCCAAGCGACTACACTATAATTATAAATAAGCGGTAAAACTATGCGCTTAACGCTTCGAAACAACACTGCTTATGGCTTGTTGCTCGCGAAGCCTCACTTCCTCCCGCAAAGCAAGATTGGCCTCAGCAGGTCTATTCCGTAGCCTCCAGTGAGGCACGCTTTCTGTCGCAGCGGCTCGGCGTCTCAATGCGCCGTGACCATGACCTCGATCCGCGCCGCACGCGCTTCCGCTAACGAGATCGATTCGAGTCCCGGGATGCGAAACACGTGCACTGAATATGTTACCTGACGGGATGCGGGGCGATTTAATTTTGCTAATTTGGGCCTTGTTCGCGGTGTCGTTAAACCTAGCACCAGGGCTATCCTTACTCGGCATTCCCTTCGGCTGCGACGAAACTACAACAGGTTTAATAACAACAGACTCAAACGTCTTGATTCTCGACCCTTCGTATAATTTATTATCCGAGCTAAGTAAAGAAGGGATGTTCCCCTCCTCTATTTTCCGAAAATTGCGAGTCATTAATTCGGGAGGTTCGACAGCGACGGTGCAACAATAAGATGTTTCCGAAATATTATCCATGATAGGGTCGGAACCAACGATGACGTAGCCCAAGACGGTCTCCAGTGCGTAAGATGCGGTATGCAACGGGTTGCCCCTGACTTTAATGTGTAACAAAAGATAAGGGAAAAGCGATGCTCCAATGAGCATGTCTATATCTCCGGGGCCGGCGTAAGTATCGTCTGCCAGAGTCAAATTCTCAAAATCAATCATTGCCGAGGTGTCGACCGAAACGGTTGGCAGACGCTCGGTGACTTTATCTACTACTGGTGCATTTTTATTAAAGTTAATACTATGATCTAGCCGAGAATAAAATTTCAAATTTATAGAGCCATGGGTAATTTTATTAGTACCTCTGATGCCTTTGACTACGGGACATGAAGATATCTTATTTATTAGCAATCCTAAACGCTGGCAACATTGTCGCGTTATGAAGCTACTCTGTGATCCGCTGTCTAGCAATGCACGAACATTTTGTCCGTTTCCATACGAGTCCCTAACTACGATACGGGCTGTACCCAGCAATACGGTGGAAGGAGACTGCGTTCCCATATTCGACAGTGAGCACAGGGCGACGTCATCCGGTCGACCGTTAGAAGCGTCGACTTTAGAATGTGTAGTTTCCTTGTCCGATTTACTTGACACGAATGTGTTGCCACTTTCGAAATGTAATAAAGTGTGATGTCTGCTGGCGCACTTATTACACACGGAACTAGAATTGCATTTAGCAACCAAATGTCTATCGCTTAGGCAATTTAAAAATAATTTGTTCGTCTTTACTATTACATAACGTTCGCTGGGTGAATGTTTACGGAAGGTCGCACAATTACCCAAATTACCTTATTGTTTATTCTTACATAGAACGCAGGCGCTATGAGACGACGTAAGCGCAGCGGTTACGTACGTCAGAGACCCAGCGGTCCTAGTTGACTGCGGTCGACACATTTCTTAACTTCTTGTTTGACATTCGAGGAACGCTGTATCACTTTAATTTGATCTCGTACAAAGGATGCTACGGAGTTGAATGACGGTAACTCAGAGCTACGATACTCCATTTCAAACGCACGCAATGTGTCCGAGTCTAGTTTATTTAAGGTGATAAGGAGAAACACTACGTCCATAAGGTCAATCAATTTCAGGTTCTTGAGTGCAGCCACCGATGCTACAAATTTATCTAAAAACTGCTCTAAGCCATTGATGTTCACGGATGATATAGCTTTAAGATCGAATATCTGGTATAAATATGCAGAGGCTAACATTAGCTTATCTTCATATTAGTTTTTAAGCGTTTCGAATATTAACGAATAATTGTTTGCTGTTGGTGTGAAACCCGAACAAATGGACTGTGCCCTACCACTCAATTTACTAATTAAATAATATTTCAGTGTCCGCTACGATGGACTTTTATGTATGGTGTTTTGAAAGATATTAATCGTCCAAGTTTTAATATATCCATTAAATACCGGAATATCTACGGGGGGCAATCTAAGTGATTCATGTGGGCGTAGCTGGATTTCTGGTTTTGCTTCGCTTTAGGCTGGAGACTGTAAGAGCTTTGCCGTTCTTTTTATGCGACACAACATGTCTTCAAATGATAGAAGTATTTGATAGTTCACTGTATACTTAGGGTCGATTTGTAATTCTAAACTATTAATTTTGTCTAATATATTTTCTTAATCCGATCACAAAGAGTCCACCGGTTCGATTTCACATAAAAACGTTTCCCTCACTGAATATACGTTAATATTTTTTATGTGATCACTTATATATTGTATACGTGAAAAGAGTACGCCCCTCTTGGCGTAAAGAGTTTTAAGTTTAATTTCATTTCCACTAACTGCCATCTTGAATCACTATAATTAGTATTATATTAATCACCAAGAATATCGTACAATGCTGGAAGATGAACACAATGCGCTACGTGTCGTATTACGTCGTTAAGTTGAACACGTTGTCAGTAATTTTTTTTCGTGAAGGTAACTTGCAATCAAATGAGATAACGCACGTCGACTAGATAAGAATTTAAAGCCCATATAATTACAAATAGCGGGTAAGATAAATAAAATTAAGCGGGTCTAACTATTTAAATAAATAAGTATCTATTTACCTATGTGAATAAACTAACCAAAAAACGACATAAATCTATCCAATATTAAATTAAAGTATATTGTCCAAGGAATTAGTTCCCCAGTTCGACCCGATGAGGCTACAGGGCACCAGTTCCAAATTAGCTCAAATGACCAGAAAATGGTTGGGCGGCGGGCCTAAGGGTTCCCGAGTTCGATTCCCAGGTTGAGTCTTGACCCTATTATGCGAGATGTTATACTATGTGAACTGTATACGCGATGGCTTCTTATGCCTCAACAAGATGGCGAATGTGACACGCGGCACCTTAGACAATGCACTCGCTCTTTCAAATCTATTGCTTGCCATGGTTAGGAGGGGATTCTACTTGAGCACTTAGGAGAAATAAAATGGGGCGGGTTAACTAATAAACAAAATGCTCAAGTCGGAGCATTATTAAGGGAAAAAACTTACCCGGGTGTGATTCTGGTGATGGCGGACGACGCTTCCGCTGCGGTGATGCGATGTGAGGTGGGTTCTTCTGGGGCGCCCCAGAGATGCGATCCAGGCCAGTGGTGCGAAGGAAGAGGCCGCACGAGGGCCGCGTGCGTGAGCCTTTATTGTCTCGGCTTTTCCCACCAAGCGCCTCGGTCGGGCGCGCTTCTCATTAGTCGAAAGAATCGCGTCACCTTCTAGACTCCTCCCATTTCCCGTTGCAGTTTTTACGGAAGGGATAATAGGTCAAAGGATGGGTAAGCGCTTGGCAATATACCCTCGAATAAAATTAAAGTACACGAATCGTTTTCGCGTAACCAGTGTGAGCCTTAAAATGTTGACTTACGTTAACTTACTTCTTAACTACTACATTAAATTTCATCAAAATCTATCCAGCAGTCAAGGAGGAGTTCAGTCACATACACATGGACCAAAAATAATATATAGAAATATAATTTCTATATAATATATATGTCCATTACTGATCATAGGCATCTTTTATAGGTTGTCCCAGAGGGGGATATTTGCCAAAGTTCGTACACTCGGCGGGTGTTTTGACAAACGCATGTTATGTGTTGTTTAAAGCTATTATAAGAAATTTGGTTTTGCGAATTTCCTCAATCAGTCCTCAATCGGTTTCCACAGTTTGTTACGAAACCCACGGGATAACATGGGGTAGTGTATTCTCCTACATCACCACTACAAAGCATAATTACAAAATAATAAGCATGAAGTTGCCGTTTTATATGAAATGAATTAACGTAACTTTTTCTATTAATTAAAGTAATTATCCATGCAATAATGTATCTATGCCAACGCAGTGGCAAATTATTGAAGAATCAGCTGGACGGGAGGCAACAAATTCTTCTAAGATATTTTGTACTATCCCTGGTATACCGATTTTTTTCCTGTCACAAAGTTATTCAAATTATGTAAAAAGTAGAAGTTTGTAGGCACAAGGCGTGGTGAGTACGGCGGATGACGGAGAGCTTCCAACCCCAGCGCTTGTAACTTAAAGACCGTCTGTGATGCAGTATGAGGTTGCGCGTTGTCGTGCAGGAGTAGCGAGGACGAGCGATTAACCTAAGCTGGTTGAAGACGTGCGAACTTCTCCTTCATTTTGTTTAGTTATTTACAGAACAATTCTGCATTAATGCTCATTCCGTTTGGTAATAAGCTGTAATGAATCACACCGGCGCTTGGCAAAAAAACTACTTTTTCAGGGGTAAGTTTTCGTTTACGGCAACGTTTAGGTGCTGAACCAGGATTCAAACAAAGCTTGCGATTGTCAAACAGAATCCATTTTTGTCACAAGCAACAATGAGTTTCAAAATTCCTTTATAGGTGTGCCTGTTGAGCGGTTCCAGCCACGTCCAGACGCGTACTTCGAGCTGATGATCATTGAGTTCATTAATTTTTCATTTATTGTCATACATTCCAACTCCCCGTGGTACCGTGCCGATAACGCTGGTTGCGTTTCTTTACTGAATCAACCGCAGCGATAACCAGTCGCGTATAAAGTTCCTTATGTATGATAGTTAATATTTATAATATTATATATTACATGTATCCTTTCTTCATAAGAATACCTTTCACATGCGCTTTTAATAATGCAAAGGAATATCAAAATGTATGTGTGCAATTTTTGGGGGAAGTCTATATTCAGCGGTGGATTAGTGATGGCAATAATGATAATGATGATGATGATGATGAAAGATTCGGCAATAGTATTAAAAGGATTATTTTTATAAATTGTTAACTTATCTAAAATATGGCCAGCTTTATAAAGTCTTTACTTTAGAAAAATTTTATTGTACTCGTAATGTAATGTGTAATAGATTTTGATTATTACATATTACATTACGAGTACGAAAACATTTTTCGAAGCCTTTTCATTTTTATATTTATCAACGTTAAATGTCGTTACAAATCAGGTTATTCCTGTTCCTCGTTAAGTTTTTACGGTTCGCACGCCAATGGAATAATTTAAGAAAAGAACTGACAAATGGAAGCTGACTTTATATATTATTTATAAATAAAATGAATTATATACAATATGAATTACCATGTAGTGGGTGTGTAAGAAAATCCATTGCCTGATACCGTTAATACATACCATACAAAAACACAAGCTGGTGCTACCAGTTTCTCGACTCCACAAAGTCAGTAATTCATTCTTGGGGTAATATATACGCTTTCACACGTCGTCAAGTATATACAAGGTCTCTCTATTCATAATTATCATCATTACAGCCCTTCACAAGTCCACTGCTGAACATAGGCCTCCCCCAAGTAATGCTACAAAGCACGGTCCTGAGCCACCTGCATCCATCGACTTCCTGCATATCTTACCAGGTCGTCACTCCATCTAGTGGGGGGTCGCCCTACACTATGCCTACCGGTACGAGGCTGCCACTCCTTTTATTTTCCTTTCTTCCCCATCGGTTATCGGTTCATCGAGCTATATGGCCAGCCCATTGCCACTTCAGTTTACTAATCCGTTGGGCTATGTCGGTCACTCTGGTTCTACTACGGATATCCTCATTTCTGAGTCTATCACGCAGAGAAACTCCGAGCATAGCCCTCTCCATAGCTCGCTGAGCAACCTTGAGCGTCCTCATACGGCCAGCAGTGAAGGACCACGTCTCAGATCCGTAAGTCATCACTGGCAACACGCACTGGTTGTAAAATCTAGTTTTTAGAGATTGAGGTATACCTGACGAGAAGATATGTCGTAATTTCCCGAACGCTGCCCAGCCGATTTGAATCCGTCGATTGACCTTTCGGTCGAAGTTGGACTTACTTAGACGGTCTATTTGTCCCAGGTAAACGTACTCGTCAACAACTTCGAGCATAGTGCTCCCAACAAATACCGGCATAGGTGTGAAATGGACATTAAACATAATCTTGGTTTTGTCCATGTTCATCTTAAGACCTATCCGTTGGGAGGCACTATTGAGGTGATTGAGCATAGTGCTTAAGTCCTCCAGCGATTCTGCCATAAGGGTTATATCGTCGGCAAATCGAAGGTGAGTGATGTACTCGCCATTGATGTTAATACCGTATCCTTTCCAGTTCAGTAGCTTAAAAACGTCTTCCAATGCAGCGGTGAAGAGTTTCGGGGATATAACGTCACCCTGTCTTACACCTATCTGCAGTTGGATAGGTATCGAGCTCTGGTTCTGTACTCGGATAGCCATCGTAGCCCCACTGTACAAACAATTCAGCACTTCGATATACTGACAGTCAACTTGGCACCGCTGAAGGGACTGTAGCACCACCCAAATTTCGACGGAATCAAGGGCTTTCTCATAGTCCACATACGCCAGGCAAAGTGGCAGATTGTACTCTTCGGTCTTCTGTACAATCTGCCGCAAGGTATGTATGTGGTCTATGGTACTGAAGCCTTTTCGGAAACTTTTCGTCTGCGTGCGAGACGATTCGTTATGACTCTCGAAAACAGCACGTAGACGCGGCTCAGAAGGGAAATCGGTCTGTATTTCTTCAAGAGAGCGTTGTCGCCTTTATTAAAGAACAAGACAACCGTATTTCTGCTCCAGGCCTCTGGAGTAGTGCCACCATGGAGGGCGGAATTGAAGAGCTTCTGAAGGACTTCAAGTACCGGTGTTCCACCCGCTATCAGAAGCTCCGCTGTAATTCCATCCTCGCCTGGGGCCCTGCCGTTTTTATTGTACTGGAGAGCCATTCTAATCTCGCTTAGACTGACGTCCGCAATATCATCGGAATAGTGTCGGATAAGACTTGCTCTTGGATTGCTACTCACACTTGCGTGTGGCTCCAACGATGATGTGTACAGCTGCCCATAGAACCTCTCAATCTCACTCAAAATCTCAGGTTTCCCGGAAACGATGCTGCCACACTCAGTCTTCAGCTTTGACAGTTGTCTTTTACTGGCAGACAGATCTCTGGCAAAGACTTTGGAGCCCTGGTTCCGCTCCATCGCTTCTTTAATTCGAGTAGTATTAAAGTTGCGTAAGTCTCGCCGCATGCATTTGGAGATCTGTCTGTTCAGTTGCGAAGCCACATTTCCCGTCTAACAGCCATGAGGTTGAGAGTGTGATCGGAGAGTTTTTGTGTTCTTCTGCGGCGGGTCTTGCAGAACTTATTTCCGACCGCATGGACAGTTTCCACGAGCTTGACATTCATATCGTCCACTGCATTGCAATCTTGTAGGCACTGAAAGCGGTTACGTAACTCGAGATGAAAGTTTTCGGGATTCTGGATTAGAGCACGAGGGGGGACGGAGCGTTGACTTCATTAGACGAGACTTCTCCAATTTAACGTTTAAGCGGGCTACATACGACACGATATCGGTGGCGATCTAGGATGGAAAGAAATCGGGGCTTTTATCGGGGTAGACCTTACACACGGGCCTGCCTAGCAGTACGCGTTCGGACTTGGAGCGGAATGCATATGCGGTAGAGTTCTTCAAAATACCTCCGACTCTCTTAAAACACCACCGTGTTGGTTTGGCATTAGCCATCTCGGTTAATTTATTCGAAAATAGAAAAAGAGAAGTTGCTGGGTGAAAAAATGGCTCCAAAAGAGATAAAAATTAAGCCACATAAACGTACTAAATGGCTTGTAATCCAAGGACGTGATTAATTTTCTCCGGATGGATGAAGACAGTTTTTATAACCTTCTAGAAATGATTTCGCCACTTATATAAAAACGTCAATTTCTCCTACCTATGCTATTTAGTTATTTCTTCTCTTTGTTCATTTCTGCTTTGGTCAAAATCTGGTTATGTATTACACACAACAAACAAGGAAATAAAATACTTTTGTATAATAATATGTATACTTTTTTTTAATGTAATCTTTATTTATGGAGTAAAACTATCAGAAAATAAAATAGCTTATATCGTTTTTTAAACATAAAGAAACCTTTAATTTCGGACATACTCCCTTTTATATAACTTGTTTGTTGATGTGGAGATGGTGAAGGAGTAGAAGTTAGTTGTTGATAAGAGGATGAAGGCACGTAAGAGATCGAAGTGTGGTCTTGTGAAGTTGTAAGAGATATGAGTGCGGTCTTGTGTTGATAGCGTTGGAATAAGAGTTAGTTGTTGAGGAGAGGCTTTATCTTCTCCTTACTTACATCATACACTCTACTTTACGAACGGCAATAAAAAAATTAGTTTAGTAGGCATTCTTGACCATGTCACTTCGCAGGGTCACAGGCTAGGGTGGATATGATTTGAATTTCGATAAAATTTCAATTAATTTATTTATTTTATTCACTTTTTTTTTTTTGGTTTTTTTTGTAAAATATCAGTGCCATAGGCTTCTACTCCGTTTATATGATTAAAATGTAAAAATTTTGTTATATAAAAAAAGGTCATTCAGTATCACTGTTTTGTTAACTTCCTTCCGCGAGGGTTGCCGGCAGCGACTGCCAAAAGAAATCGGGCCGATGCGCCTACACACACGCAGTAAGGAGGGGGCGGTGCCCCGATCTAGGAAGCATCGGCTGATCTAGGAAGCATTTTTGCTCCTGCCAGCCGATTAAGGAGGCGATATCGGCCACGACTTAGGATGGCCCTACATACGACACGATTTAGAGGCAATCTAGGAAGCATCCCCACTACTCCACCCTAGATCGCCACCGATATCGTGTCGTATGTAGCCCGCTTTAGGTTCAGTGTGCCTCTAACCATTCGGTGATTGCTGCCAGTTTTCACCCTTGAGATCAATGAGACATCACTGAACAGTTGGAGTCTGGTCGTCATAACGAAGTCTATCTTATTTTTTGTCGAACCGTCGGGGCTCGACTAGGTCCACTTCCTGTGAGGCCGCTTCTGGAAAAAAGAGTTCATCATAACGAGTCCCTCTTTCTCCATAAAGTCACCCAGCTGCTGGCCCCTTCGGTTCCGTTGCCCTACTCCAAATTTCCTTATCTTCAGCTCACCGTTTTTTCTGGTCCCTAGTTTTGCGTTGAAGTCTCCCATCAACACCGTGTAGTGGGTTTTGGAGGAATGCATGGATCTAGAAATATCCTCATATATTTTCTCCACCTCCTCATCGGGATGTGCCGAGGTGGGTGCGTAAACCTGTATGACCTTCAGCGAATACCATTTGGTGATTCTGAGTATCGGGTACGCGAACCTCGTCGACACACTCTCAATCTTTACAACGTTGTTGACGAGAGACTTGTTGACGATAAATCCGACACCTCCTTGGGACAGGTGGTCGCCCTCCCGGTGATAGAACAAGTTGCCGGATTCGAGAATCACTGTGTCCTCCCCTCTCTTTGGACCTCGGATAATCCTATAATATTCCAGCGCAACTTGTCTATCTCTTCTTCCAGCTCCAGGATCTTCTCGTCAGTCCTCAGTGTGCGTGCGTTAAATGTTGCCAGGTCGAGTCGTCGTAGGTGGCAACCGAACCTCTACCGGAGATTCTTAGCACCCACTTCCCCCGCCGTTACCATGGTCGCCACCGTAGCCAGGAACAGCGGGGCCGCCGGGGACTGGGGGCCGTCTATTTGTGTAATTGTTCATGAGGGGTATATTGCCATAGTTGCCACGCTTGGCGAGCGTGTTTGCAACCGCAGTTTTTTTTTTGTCGTACAGTTACTGTTATCAGGAAGATGCTGCTGCCCATCTCCTGCCTGTCTCTCTCTGTCGCCTTTTACGACACCCACGGGAAGATATGGGGTAGTGGATATTCTTAACCGCCACTACACGGCTGAATTTATTTATATTTGTTTAATTAAATATTTAATTAAACAAAAACTGTATAAAAAGGGTCATTATGATATAAATGAATACATGATTGTTAATAACCCCTGGGAATGAGGTGGTCGCTTCCAAGCTGTTTCTAAAATTAATTTTGTAAATATTTTGTGACCCTTGACATTTTAAAATTTATTTAAAAAAAAGTCCCGCTGGGTTTCTTCCTGGTTCTTCCCAGGACATCGGTTTTTTACGAACCAGTGCTAATGTAAAATATTGACTTTCAATAAAAATTACTTGTAATATACATTGAATATTTTTTTATTTCATTCCGTGAGTGTCCTAATAGCCGACAGAAGGAACCAAATCAAGAGACGGGAAGAACTGTATTCTTAATAACGATAAAATAAAAAAACTGTATTTGCCAAGCGTGGCAACTTTGGCAAGTGAGGGAACCCATGGGGGAGGCCAATATTCAGCAGTGAACTGTTACTGAACTGGTAATATGAATTATTGAAAATTTTTGAAATATAATACAATCGTGGTGGAGCCACGCTGCATCTATACATGCAGCTTGTAGCACGAATGGTTCGGATCGACCGGGAGAGGACTGAGTTCTCACTGTATACCAGCGAATAAAAGCAGTTTAATGCTGATATGTTTCTTATGGCAAGTGTAAAGAACGGCAGAGCCTATTTACTGGAAACGGAGCATTTCGTTTTAATCCTTCGGAGTAACTAGATTACTATTTTGATTTTTGATTGAGAATAGATGTAAATGTCTATGATTCCAGCATTCATTTAGCATATGGGGTACTTTGTATTCGTTTGGCACCCTTATTGTATTTTTTAAATGTCTAGCAGTGAACTTCTACAAGCCTATACGGAAATATTTGTGTCAAAATATGAAGTTATATTATTACAATGAATCGGCAAAAATTAGCCAGTTAAATGCTCTCAATTCAATAATTCTTCGTAAAATGTCACTTTACTTACTGGTTATCACTGATTGGCCAGTAAATTTGCAAGAGTTCGTTTTTTCTAATCTAGTTAATGAAACTAAGGGACTGGAATAACTGCCCCGGATTATTATACAAAAAAAGTAGTTTTAAAGTCCACACGTGGTCATTCACGGCTGGCCGTATGAGGACGCTCAAAGTCGCTCAGCGAGCTATGGAGAGGGCTATGCTCGGAGTTTCTCTGCGTGATAGACTTAGAAATGAGGATATCCGCAGTAGAACCCGATTGACCGACATAGCCCAACGGATTAGTAAGTTGAAGTGACAATGGGCCGGCCATATAGCTCGAAGAACCGACAACCGTTGGGAAAAAAGGTTCTCGAGTGGCGGCCTCGTACCAGTAGGCGATGTGTAGGGCGACCCTCCACTAGATGGAGTGACGACCTGGTAAGACATGCAGGAAGTCGATAGATGCAGGTGGCCTAGGACCGTGCTTTGTGACATACATTGGGTTAGGCCTATGTTCAGCAGTGGACTTGTGAAGGGCTGTAATGATGATGATGAAAGACCACTATATTTTTCATTTGGTTAAATATTAAATAGGTTTTAAAGTAATAAAAATTACGTTGGATAAATTTAAATTAATTGCCCCACATACCTCTCCGAAATGAAATAATTCTTTGTCAAACAGTAAGACCTAGAACCAGTCTGTCTTATTCATGAACATGGTATATTGATCAGGCGTTAGTTTGCGGAAATTAATTATATTAAAAATTTTAAAAATGTCAGCTAAAATTCATGTAAAACCTACTAAAAACCGAGTCCAGTGAATCATCCAGGGACCCACCCATATATATACAAAAACAATTATCAAAATCGGTACCGCTGGATAGAGGAGTTCGGTGAAAAATCCGCGTACTGAAGAACTTCATTAAAAATAACTTCGTCATGGTCTGAAAACTCGTAAGCATGCCAAATATAGCAACCTTCTTTCAGTATTTTACACAAAATTAGTATTAATATATATTTCGCAATAAAAAACTTTGCTTTCTTACATATTTCGTATGATAAAATAATTTCTGCTCTCAATAGTACAAAATCAGTCCTCGATGTTTGTTAGTATTTGGTACTAGGGAGGTCACGTGCTATCTACAAAGTTGTTTGATTTGCCAATTAATTTTAGATTTACGAGCACGTAGGTTTAATAAATTAGCTTATTTAAAACCTGTGGCTGCGTGAGAGAAAAAATACTCAAAGAACATTTTTAAATAAAATTTTGGTGAATATAGAAAACGAGAGAAATTTTTTTAATGGAAACGAGGTATTCCATCTTAGTCCTCAGGTTTGACAACGCATTTAATTTCTTAACCTCTCAAACCGCAAAAACCAAGTTTGACCGCGGCGCTATTCGAAGTGAAATGTGGTCTAGGAGCCAAAGTTTCCACTTACCTTCAGGTGGACTGTATGCTATTTTATCACCATACTCCATATATAAAAAAATATTAAGGCAACCAAATTAAGCTTTTAGAATCATTTGAAAAAATATAAGCTTATAGTTTTTTTTTTATAGATACGTATGCGATTTGAATTTAAATTTTGACGTGACATTTGAATCATGGAATTCCATCTTCCGCAGGTTGCACAATACAATCTGGTACTGACACTTAATTTCCTTCACGTTTATGTAGTGGCGAATTATTTCTCCGGCGGCGACTCGCTTAACCAGCACCGCCAAAGCGTTATTTAGTTGTACAGTTAAACTTGGTTTATTAAATTTTCACTTATTAGAGCCACGCTGCAGCTATATTATGGTTGTAGCACGAAAAGGTCGGCTCGACCGAAAAAAGATCACTCCACCACAAATTAATAGTATAAAATAGCAGCCCAATGCTGTTGTATTTTCTATGGTGAGTGTAGTGAATCGATACGTGGAATTTCATCGGAGTCCTCAGGGGTGACAACGTAAATAGATGTATCTATCACCACTTACCATCAGGTGGACCGTGTTATCGTTTGTCGCTAGTATTCTAAAAATATTGTTTGATGTTATACATGCATTTTATTTTAATTGGTAATAAATTATTTATTTCATTAGGTAAGGCAGTCTAAAGTACGACTTGGTTATTATTGACTCCAAAATGTATTTAATAATAACTAAAAAAGTAGTATGTAATACAAGGCTAAGACTATATTGTAAGTTTATAAGATTGTAAAATGCAAAGGATAAACTTACTACCAGGTGGGGTTGTCAGGTCTTTAAACCGAAAAGTCGGACAGACCATCCAGCTTAGCCGAATATTTTGGTAAAAAGGACGGACACCCTTAATTATTCAATCTTAGTATAACAAGATAATATATTTTTAAAGTAAAACAATGCGTATATCATTTACCATAAAATTTTAAATTCTAATGAAATGTCAATAAAATTGAATGAATCAGTGTCCTTCATTATTAATCATTCAATATTAATTACAATATTAATTTCAATAATTGCAATAGTATATTTGTAAGTACATGAAAAATGTAAAAAAATGATAATTAATAGAATCAAGCGTTACTTTTACATTATAATAAAGATATTAATAGTTATGTTACAACCACCAGCCAATTAAATACAATGATGTGTCTTACGTACATTGAAGAGCACCTCCGGCCTCCTTCAACTGCATGCACTAATCCCGTTGCCACTAATCCCAACACCACTATTCTAGGAAAGCCGCAACATCGACGATAATACGACACGTGTTTCGCCTCTACACGGGGCATCTTCAGTTAATGTAGACTCTAGGGCGGCTGACCGCTAAGTGAGCGGTGAGTTTTATTTTTTTTTGCGCCCGAAGCAAATATGGGCAACCCTCCGGAAAGCGGGGGAGGGAGGTTGGGAATGCTCATAGCATACCACGCAGCCGGCTGCGTGGTTATGTGGTGACTTTTACCCACTAAACCCAACCTTTTAGGAACTGGCTTAACGATCTAACTAGAGATCTCTAAGCCGTATACGAACGCGACCCTCCTTGGCAGAAAGGAGGGCGCAGAGCGGTGAGCCGAAACAGCTGCTATTTATATACGCCGACACAACCGATCCCCACGAAAGTAACGAGCGACCGCATCGTACGATAATAAACCTGCGACTAATTATCATTTTTTTTTATTATTGAGGTTTATTGATAGAGTATTCAAATCTGGTTGGACTGGATAAATATATAAAAAGAAATAAATAAATAATACATAAATAAATAAAAGACGTGATGTCGCAAAACGAAACTGCGGAACGGGAGAGGGAGATCTCGACTCCCTTCTCTGGCCACAGAAGGCGCACCGGGCGCAGGAGAAGGGCGGACAACGCCCTTTTTCGGCCTCCATGAATGGGTCCAGAGGCGAGGGACTCCCCCGCCCCCCTATTCGATGGACCCGCGGCGGAGGTGCTCGCATGTGTCGGCGCGCGCCTCTGAGGTGATACACGGGGTAATTGAACACCTAACTATCCCGTGCAGGAGACGAGGCCCGGACAGAGCGGGCCAGCAGTAGTGTGGGGCTGTGGATGAATTTGGATTACCGCGGCCCTTCGCGCACACGTGCGAGGACAACTGGCACTGCTTAAGTTAATGATTTCTTAAGTTTACGCGAACACTACACATTGAATAAAACTAAATTTAGGGATTTTATCGCGTTTATTTTACTACTTTCACTTTTTTTTTTAATTCCCGACGTTTCGGGTGCTTTACAGCAACCATGGTCACGGGGGGGACTGAGGTGTTTGACGTCCCAATGTCATAGTTAGTGCGGCCACCTTCAGTTTTTGAATATTACGCAAAACGAGCTTATAGTATCATGAAGTCTTGCAGTGGTATGCTTAGGTTTGGGTTTAATTTTGTTAATTATAGGATCCCAAGCAGGTGGCAGCATCCATCCATCTTCTCTATTGAAATTTGGATGTTTTTTAATTTCAATAGCCTCGCGTATCATCCTTGGTAGGAATCGGTGTTCTTTTGCGAGAATTTGTGGTTTATCAAAACGAATGTAATGGTGGGGACGATCTTGAACATGTTCGCAGAATGCAGACTTCCCGGAGCGTCGGTGCTTCACGTCAGCTATATGTTCTTTCACGCGGGTTTTTATGGATCTTTTTGTTTGACCTATGTAAGAGAGACCACATTCACAATCTAACTTGTACACTCCTGCATCTTGTAGAGGGATATTACACTTGACGGATGGTAAAAATTGACTAATCTTCTTCGGCGGTTTGTAGTATGTTTTAATAGAAGCTCGCTTCAAGATGTAGCCAACCTTGTCTGTGACTCCTCTGACATATGGTAGCACAGCAGGTACACGCTCGACTGTGGCCGGCTTCACTCGGTCACTGTGACGTAGGCGCGGGACCCGAAGCTTGTTGTCTTGCAATACTTGCTTGACATGCTGAAGTTCGGCGGCCAGATGTTTTCTGTCACAGATCCCTCGTGCTCTCTGAAACAAAGATTTACCCACGGTAGATAACTGTGAAGGATGATGGTGAGATTCACCATTTAAATATCGGTTGGTATGGGTCTTTTTTTCTATACACAGTGTGACCAATTGTGTTATTAGGATTTCGAATGACTAAAACATCTACGAAAGCTAAAGAATTATTTGCCTCTAACTCCATTGTTAATTGTATTTTAGAGTTTATAGATTTAAGGTGGTTTAAAAATGCAGTTAACTGCATTTTTGCATCACTATAAGCTCGTTTTGCGTAAATCCCCCGTGACCATGGTTGCTGTAAAGCACCCGAAACGTCGGGAATTAAAAATAAGTAAAAGTAGTAAAATAAACGCGATAAAATCCGTAAATTTAGTTTTATTCACTGCTTAAGTTACTTATTATAGTTTATATTTAATTATTTTACAAAATTGACCTACAATTAAAATATCTAAAGAAGTTGCTCAAAGTGGCCACCTTCAGCATGTAGACGAGCTAAAGCTCTATGTGCCACCTGAGTTAATGAGTGTCTTTCTTTTAGTGCCAGTAGTCGCTAAACAGAGGCCTTTTGTGTTTGCGCATACGCTATGTTCAAACAACTATAATTCTTAAAGTAATAAACATACAGCTGTAAACTTTATGTTTTATTGTAGCCTAACTCAAAATCTGACGATCTGGTAAGAGAATAAAAAGGGTAAACGGGGTTGTTTTTGCAGTAATTTATAATAATTCGCCGATTAGCATAATTTGTTGACATTTATTTGAAGTAATTTTATTTTTTAAGTAAAAGTATGTGTACAATTTTTTTTTTGGTAACGGAAACGGTAGACAATATTGTTGTCCTTCGAATGAGCTAAATTTTACTCATTAAGACAAAAAAATTGAGAGTTATAAATATATATATATATAAAGTTACAGCCTAAATACGTCCCACTGCTGGGCACAGGCCTCCCCTCATTTCTGAAAGTGTTTTAGGACAAGGAAGTGTCCGCCGCGCTGCCCTAATGTGTGTTGGCGAACTTCACATGTCTTCGAAATAATTTTTTTCTTATTCCTTAGACATGCAGGTTTCCTCACGATGTTTTCCTTCACCGCCGAGCACGTGGTAAATCAGCATTTAAAATTGCAATTAACAATGTCATTGGTGACGGCGGGGATCGAACCCGGGTTACTCGCATTCTGTTACACACACACACACACACATATATATATATATATATATATATGTGTGTGTGTGTGTGTGTGTATGTGTTTTTTTTAAAACATGGGCAAATTTGGCGAATTCATCCGTATTTTTTTTGTTTTAAGGTAAACGCAAAATTATAAATAAATAAGTTGTTAACCGACATCAACAAAAAAGGTGATGATATATATATATATATATATATATATATATATATATATATATATAGAGCGTAGTCTTTCCCCCGGCTAAGCCAACTTATTCGCACTCCAACTATACCTACTATACATATAACTACAGCTACAACATTGCTCTACCATGTATAAGCCTGGTAAACCAACTTTACAGCAAACAGCAGTTTTGAAAAAAATATTGTAAACTGTAACAGGGCCTCTTTGTTCGCCTTCTAAAAAGAAAAGACGGTGTAACAAGGAGATAAATTTAAATGTCGATGATTTTGACCGAGATGTTATACACATAATTATTTTATTTAACTAAAAGAAATATTCCGACCTGCATTAAACTCCTCGTAGCTATTCGAAAAAAAAAATCGAATTTCCATGGGGCGTGACGAGTTTAAGAAAATTGTTAAAAGACATGGGATATAGATGACTTAAATGTCATAATAAACGTAGAATTTTGGTGGAGAGGCCAATTCTCGCATATGCACGGTCAATTTATTTGCGAAAAATTCGTCAATATAGGCAAGAAGATCGAAATATTTTTTTTGTCGATAAAACATGGGTAGACAACAACCTCTCATTTAAAAAATGCTGGAGAAATGAAATGATCGACGCCGTGTTGACGGATACAAGCTCCGCGAACAGGCTCATTCTTGTCCACGCAGTATCGAGAGGAGGGTTTTTAAATGGTGCAAAGTTACTTTTTAAGGCTGGTACTATGTCAGGTGATTATCACGGACAGATAAACAGTGTTAATTTTGATAAGTGGGCCACTGATATGTTAATCCCTAATCTACCACAAACCAGCGTTGTTGTGATGGACAACGCACTGTATCATAGTGTACAAGAAAATAAAGTCCCAACAAAGTCCAGCACCAAATCAGTAATGTTGGAATGGTTAACCAAGAACAATATCGAAGCTTCACTTACTATGAGAAAAGATCAGCTCTTTCACTTGGTTCAGTTACATAAACCTACGGGAAAATCTTTCTGAATCGATGAATTCTTCAGAAGTCAAGGCCATATCGTAGTAAGACTGTACATGTGCGACCTCAATCCTCTTGAGTTGGCTTGGGCAAAAGTAAAAAGAATTGTAAGGCATCATAGTGTTAATTCTGATTTCTCCCTGAAAAGGTTAAAAGAAGTTACGCTAACTACGCTAGCTCTCTCTCAGGTCACAGAGGAAGATTGGCGTGGCTTCCACGATCACGTCATAATTTTAGAAGAAAATTGTTGGCAAAGAGATGGATTAATGGAAGATACCATAGATCGATTCGTAATTGAGGTCAGCGATGGTAAGGATAGTGACACCGATTCAACCAAGTCTGCCATTTCAGAATATGATGCTGCATAAATTATAATTTTTTTATTGATTTTAATGTGTAAACTAATAAAAAATGTGTGATAATTATTACCTTGTTTTTCTAAACATAAAACGTTAAACTTAAAACAATGTTGAAATTTATCGACATATTGTCATCATTAATTCAATTAGGTCACAGCACTATCGCATTCCTGAGCTCTGCATTCAACTCGCGCGCTATCTGTAGTTATATGTATAGTAGGTATAGTTGGAGCGCGAATAAGTTGGCTCAACCAGGGAAAGACTACGCTCTCTTACAGTATAGTTTTTTTTTTTTTTTTATAGGATAGGGGTGACAAACGAGCACACAGTCCACCTGATGGTAAGTGGTTGCTGCGGCCCATAGAAATCCACATCTATCTTCCATTACAAATCAAAATGCAGATGCGTTGTCACCCGTGAGGACTGAGATGGAATGCCTCATTTCCAGTAAAAAGGATCTCCGGTTCTCTACACTCACCATACGAAATACAGCAGCATTAAGCTACTATTTCACGCTGGTATTCTGTGAGAGCGTGGTCCTTCCCCGGTCGAGCCGACCCATTCGTGCTACAACTATACTACTAATATAATTGCAGCATGGCTCTACCACGTAAAAAGCATACAGCACAAGCATACAATAGTAACCCAATGCTGCTGTTTATATGATGAGTGTAAAGAACTTTTATAATTACAGCCTGTTAGAGTCCACTGCCGATTATAGGCCTTCGTCATAGATTGTCTTTTAGGGAAGATGTTTGCCATAGCTAGGGTGCTTGGCAAGCCTTTAAGCCAAGTTATTAAGAAGACACTGCTGTTCATCTCCTGATTTGTTTCCATTAGTCGTCTCTTACGACACCCACGGGATGACATGGGAGAGAATATTCTTATACGGCCGCTACTTAGTCTGGAGTTCGTTATTACTACGTGTGCTACGCAATATTCTCGTCAATCATCAACCACTTATATTGTTTAGTAGGTTATTATTCACGGATGGTCCCACGTTATAATAAATTATTAGGAAAAAATTCGGAACTTAAGGGAAGACTACATCTTAATTGTTACCCTGGGCTTGAAAAATTCGTTAATCCACTAAAAAGGGGCAAAAAAAATTAAACTTTTTAAAATAAGTAAAAGCCAACTTCAAATAACAAAATAATTTACAGATAGATGCTTTAGAATTTCGTGCTACTAAGTATTATTATATAGTATTATTTTATAGTATAAATACAGTCTTTTTTATTAATATATTCATATTAGTACAGTCTTCGCCTTTTATTCAGTTCATTTAAACATGTGTATGGATGTGAAGGATACATGAGAGGTGTGTCAAGATCGTGTCAAATGAATGTCCGTAGTCTCTGCGTATCCCTCTGGGTGACGGTGTGAGTTTTGTATTATGTTTATGTTATGACTGTCTCGTTGGTCTAGTGGTTGTAATAGTGCCACTGCTAATCATGAGGTCCCGGGTTCGAATCCCGCGTCAGTCCTATCGGATTATGTGTGTGAGGGAATAGAGAGTGCACCTGTGCTTGTGCATACACTTGGGCACTCCTGTTCTGCGCCGATGGCTAGTCTCCGTTAAGACAGATATCATAATGTCTTCCAGACCAAAATTCGGTCTGGAGGACATTATGATAAGTTTTATTAGACACAAACGTTATACATTATATTTTAACCTGCATTAAAATGAAATAAATACATTTTTTATTTACGGTGGTCATTGAAATATTTGTTAATGTTTAATAATGTTTTCATACTAGAAGTAGAGTAAGTATGATTGTGTCCGCGGGCACTAGCGTGTGTTGCAAACTATTAAATTTCGGCGTCTCTTCTACTACAAAGTATATTTTACTTCAATGACGGTGATATGTACATGTGATGTGTGTATATGTGATGATACTACATCAAACATTGTATGACCTTACAATTATAGAAATAAATTGTTTAATAAAGTTTTTCCAAAGGCATGGCATCTCTCGTCTTATTATAAACTTTATTTTCAAAGTGTTAAAGTTGTTACAGTTTTAAAAATTTAACACAAACTACACATTAATTAGAGAATGCCATGATTTTGGAAATAAAAATTTCGTTTTCATTAATAAATTACAGAAAACCAGCAGCCCGAGTTCTAATTTAGATGCCAGCACTACTACAATAATTTAATTTATTTTATTATTCATCATGAATGTCTAAAAAAATTATGTGAATCGGCAAAAGCAAGCAGGGTAACAACTACGAGTAAGCTCGTTTTTTTATAGGCTTTTTGTATTCTTTTGGCCCACCTCACCCCAGGGGTCAAAAATGCTCTCTAAAGGTCTCGCTTGTCGAACAATCGACACCTAAAACTTCCGAGTGACATTCGATAACTGATCAGAGCGAATAACGCAACCCTTAGACAATAATCGTAGTGTTTTAAATGTGGTAGTAATCGCACTACCGCACAGCAGACAATAAATGTATACTGCTATCTCCAAAACGAGGTAAAATAACGTATTGCAGAATTTATACAGGATAAGTGGGATAATCCGCTGGAAGATATCGAGCAAGCCCCAACTGTCTCCTGACAGTTGACCCGGGCTCTGAAAGCAGAATTCCCACCCATGCCACCTCTCATTACACCAGGAAATTCCGATTTTACGTTTGACGATTCTAAAAAAGTGCCACTTGTCTGCCTCCTAGTAGGCATTTTCAACGCTCTTTTTTTCCAACTGCTCCTACCCGGAAACATGGAAAGAAGCGGACATCATAGGAATCCCGAAACCAGGGAAACCGCGCTACCTAGCCTCTAGTTAAAGACCCATCAGTCTTTGTAGCACACTGGGAAAAGTTTACAAACGTATAATATTGAACCGCGTCCGTAAAAACGTCCTTACCAACAAGCTTCTTTGTGACGAGCGGTTCGATTTCAGAGCCGAACACTTGTGCAATAATCAGCTCTGCTACCTTACGGAATGCATCCTAGAGGGCTTCTCCCACTCAAGGAGTAACGGTCGAATCTGTAACAGCGGTGCCCTCTTATTCGAAGTCGCCAAAGCTTTTGACAAAGTCTAGCACGAAGGCTTGCTCTACAAGCTGTTAAACTTCACGTGTCGGGTAGGCTCACTCACATCTTCGGAGCCTTCTTGACAACCACCATTTCCATTTTCGCTCCTCCAAGCGCCTTCTAAGGGCTAGAGTTCCTCAGGGCTTCTCTTCCTGCTCCTCTTCACATTCTATAAGAGTGATATCCTGATGGACCCAGTTATCAACACCGCTCTCTTTGAAGACGACATGGCACTTTACGTCACCCATTTCAGCAAGCCACTTCTTACAACGATGGTTTTACTTATATACTTTCAAAGGAAATATACTGTCATAGGAAACTCTTTAGTTGCGCGGAAAAAACGGGTACTCTCACATTTTTTTTTAGTTGATTAGTAATCGAGCCAGTGTCTTCCTCCATCCTACCCACATTCCTTCCACACGTACAGAAAGGGGGAGGGAGCTAGAATGTGGCATCATCTTTTCGGCTAATAAAGAAACGCGCCCCGCCAAGATAGAAGGTGGAGATGGTTGGCGAATAAAAATGACCACTTCTGCCACCACTCCTTCTTGCATCATAGTTGAAGAACAACACTAGTCGTGATTGCACCTCTGCTGCATCGCACCACAAAACAATCTAGAAGTAACCGCCTTGCATAGTGCAAGTTATCGTCGCGCACCACCGCCCCCTTCCAACGCATCAAAAAACCAGGAGCGACGTCCTCGAGGCTGCCGGCAGAAGGAAACCTACCCAGGTAAGTGCTGATTAGACTGCCTTGAGCTGTTTATTTTCTTTGCTATGTTTTGAGCCATGCATACAGTCCACCAAGGAAATCGATCCCGCATAAAAAGGGTTTGGCTCGACCCGAAAATCTACCCGAGAACCTATCACCGCATCATTTTCTGGTCATTAGCGCGACTACTCTTCCTCAATCGTCAGAACCTAAATTCAAAAACTCTCTAGACACGTTCACCCTATGCGGCTGCCAGATCTCATGGCAATCAACCGCCAAATAACTTGGGGTCACATTCGACCACTCCATGACCTTCGTGAAACACATTCTCACTGTCCGCAATCTTGCTAAATTCGTCACTACTCGCCTCCACCTGCAAGCAAACGGTCCATAAGATACAAACTTCACATTTACAAAGCCTGCGTAAAACCTATCATGTCCTATGCAAGAGTAGCCTTCGCACACGCGGCTCATAAAGAATTGTACGACCTCCAAGTCGTCCAAAATAAATTGATTTGCACAGCAACCAGAGATCGGTGGTACCAGCTTTTTACAGCCCGCGGACTATAAGGCCGCTGGCCCTAAGACCTAGGAGCTGTAAAAGGCAAAAGGCTACTATCATTAACATCATTAGAAAGCAGAAAGGCAAGGCTTACTTATAATGTGGAGTTGTAGTATTTTTCTATCACGAAAGATAAAGTTAAGATAGCCTCAGGTCAATATAATGTGATAAAGAAGAAACACGTAGAACTAATAAATGAATTGCATATTTTCGGTGTTGCAGGTGATAGTGGGCAACGGTGACTTCATTTTTTATAAAACTGAAGTGACACACAGTCAATTTGATGGTACGTGCCTACTGCAGTCCGTTGACACCTGCAGATAACTTCAAACAAAGAAGGTATGATGGCTTAATAATTGATAATGATTGAATGGAATGCCTCACAATTTGTAATTATACTGGCTCTTAGTTAACTCCTCAGAACGAAACACAGCAGATAAGCACTGCTATTTGGCGACAGAAATAAGTAAGAAGGTGGTCTATCCAGACGGATTTGCATGCAGCATAAGACGAGTCCTATCACCCAGTTAAATTACTTACCTCTTACCATTACGTGAACCATACCTTGCTTCCACTTTTAAGAAAAATAAACTTCTAAGTTATTATTTACGAGGGGCGTTCGATGTTTTCTCGGTATTATGGTGATTTATAATAATGTGGTTAATTGAAAAATCATTAGGGAACGAAACTACCTGCGAATATAAATATAAAATTTCGTTTTAATAACTTTATTTTTGCCTAAGTAACCTTAAATCCAAGACGATACCAATAACTGACTCGATTATTTTGAAAAAAGAGCTGAGTGGTGACGATCCAACAAGTGTTTTCGGTAGAATATTTACATAGTTAGTTCGGAGATGAAATTTGGGTTTATCACTATGACCCTGAGAATAAACAGGAGTCTATGTAATGACATAAAAAGGGTATCAGACCCCCAAAAAGTTCAGTTACTCCATCGGTCGGTAAATCATGGCCAATGTATTTAGGGATTCCAAAGAAATACTATTGAGTGAGTACACAAAAAAGTTGAAACCATCAACGCAGAAAAATACTCAGCCATTTTACACCATTGAGAGAAGCAATATAATGATTTCTTATATTTACGCGAACATTGCACATGATTAAAACTACTTTTACGGATTTTATCGCGTTTATTTTTACTTTTTATTTTTTTTAATTCCCGACGTTGGGAATGGGAGATACAGGCGATGGGCTCACCTGTATCTCCCATTGTCGCCGATATATTCATGGAAGACTTTGAGGAGAAAGCCCTCCTTACTGCACCTGTTACACCAAGGATCTACAAGCGGTACGTAGACGATACTTTCACAATTTTACCATCAGACAAAGTAACTGCATTTTTAGAACATTTTAATTCCATAAACGCTAAAATTCAATTTACTATGGAGTTAGAGGCAAATAATTCCTTACCTTTCCTAGATGTATTAGTCGTCCGAAATCCTAATAACACCATTGGTCACACTGTGTATAGGAAAAAGACCCATACAAACCGATATTTAAACGGTGAATCTCACCACCATCCTTCACAGTTAGCTACCGTGGGCAAATCTTTGTTACAGAGAGCACGAGGGATCTGTGACAGCAAACACCTGGCCGCCGAGCTTCAGCACGTCAAGCAAGTTCTGCACGACAACAAGCTTCGGGTCCCGCGCCTACGTCACAGTGACCGAGTGAAGCCGGCCACAGTCGAGCGTGTGCCTGCTGTACTACCATATGTCAGAGGTGTCACAGACAAGATTGGTTATATCTTGAAGCGAGCTTCTATTAGAACATTCTACAAGCCGCCGAAGAAGATTAGTCAGTTCCTACCATCCGTCAAGTGTCATATTCCTCTACAAGATGCAGGAGTGTACAAGCTTGATTGTGAATGTGATCTCTCTTATATAGGACAAACCAAAAGATCAATTAGGACCCGCGTAAAAGAACATATAGCTGATGTGAAGCATCAACGTTCCGGGAAGTCTGCAGTTTGTGATCAGTTTCCTCGTTGTGTCTGCAGTTTCCTCGCGAAAGAACACCGATTCCTACCAAGGATGATACGTGAGGCTATTGAAATTAAAAAACATCCTAATTTCAATAGAGAAGGAGGCTGGGTACTACCACCTGCTTGGGATCCTATAATCAATAAAATTAAAACTAAACCCAAGCATACCACTGCAAGACCTCAAGACATAGTCAGTTCATTTTGCATAGATCGGACCATAAACAATAATTAAAAAAGCTGAAGGTACTCCGGGTTTAACAATGACATCGGGACGTCAGTCATCTCAGTCCCCCCGTGACCATGGGTGCTGTAAAGCGCCCGAAACGTCGGGAATTAAAAAAAATAAAAAGTAAAAATAAACGCGATAAAATCCGTAAAAGTAGTTTTAATCAGAAGCAATATAATAAAAGAGAAGAGGAAAGCTGACCAATGGAGTGCTGCTTCTTCATGACTAAGCACTAGTTCACACGGCGGGGCTCTCCAAGGCTGCTACTGTACGAGACTGCGAGTCAGAGGAAATTAACTTACCATCATATAGAGTTATAGACCTTCCCTACTTTTTTCCCAAACTTTAAAAAGATTTTCGGGGAGAGAGATTTGCTGACGACAATGAACTCATTTCCCCTGTAAATGAGTTTTCAAGAGAATAGAAAACTTTTTAACGAACAAGTAAATGTATTAATGTCATGGTAGACTATGTTGAAAAATAAAAGATTTTTATAATTTTATCTTTTTTTAATATACCCATATCAAAAATACATCTCATAGTATGTCATTCAAACCAATAAACAAATTCAGTTATTTCTAATATAACTTTCACCAAATAAAATTAATTTTATCTGCTTTTTTATAAAAGTAAAAATTGACTATTGAATACCAAATTGAATAAAAATCTAGAGCGTTATTTCTTGGGTCCAAAACTGGCACTCTATTTAAAACTAAATTAATTTTATTCGAGGAAATTAAAACGGTTAACTGCAATGCAGTACAAAGTGGATCTTGTTAATACTTTATACCAAGAAATACCATTTTAAAATGATAAAAAGAAAACAATCGTAATTATTTATTCTGATTCTCTAAAATTCAGCTATTGATATCTGAATTTTACATTTACAATTAATCTATAAATTAAATAAATCTAATAATTTAAATATAAAATTTAAATGTCAATTATGTATTCTTCTAGGATTGAATCTGTGTGACAGGGTGAAAAATTGTGTTATAAGAGAAACGCGTAGTCAGCAAGATGAATTTGTGACCAGGATTAAGAAAAGAATGCTTCGGTGGTTTTGTTATGTAGAAAGAATGAATGAGGAAAAAGTTATGTTGTAATAGTGAATGGTAGAGTCGAGAAGTGACGTCCTTCATGAAATTCTTTCGACCAAATTGGCGATATTTTAAAATTGCACCAGAATAGGAGTACTTTTTTCCGACGAGTTTTATGAGCATTATTTATGAGCTGGTATACGGATGTAAAGGAGGCGAGATAGGTGTGTCATGATTGTACTTAATTGAAGTCCCTAATCACTTCCTACTCCTTTGGGTGACAGGCGTGAGTGTTTATATATTCTTAGTAAACTAAAACGTAAAATTATCAAACCATATCAGACCAACGGCTTGGCTAATAGTATCAGATCTCGTACTAAACTTATTTTTAATTACACCCTCACGAAATCCTAGCCAAATTTTATAAAAGTAATACGAACCGTGAAACCATTCATAAGGTACAACTTCTTTTCTTCAGCATCATGCCACTATTTCACACTATTAGTCTATGAGGGCGTGGTCTTTCTGCCTTGAGTTAACAATGCAGCCGTAGCCACACTTCGTGAAAAAGCGGTTTAGTTATTTCTATCTGTTTTTCTGAAACAAAAAACGTTTGTTTTGTGTTGTGTAACATGAATTATTAAGAAAAGATGTTTTTTGAAATTTCTATGGTACTAAAGTAATATTAATTTCTTCGTTATAGTCCATGGTCGCCCGCATCGCAAATTATACTGATGATTTTGAAGTAGGGTCTGATCCAAATATTTATCAATTTAATTAATAATTATACTAAACGAGACATCGTTAATTACGCTCTGTGATATAATATTGGATGAATTCATTTATTAAATTGTAACATGAATAATTACTTACGTTGGTTAGAAAGCGGAAACCTGTGCATTCGCACTAAAGCTTTCCTAATAGAAATGAATATCGTAAGAAGGGGTTGCTATGTGATTTTAATTTTTTTTATCCGAACCTTATAATTTATAATTGTTGTAGCAGGACAAACAAACAAAGAAAGCTACAAAGGCGTTGTCACCCCCGAGTATTAAGAAGGAATGCCTTCCAGCCTGTAATTATTCTGGCTCTTTGTACGCTTCAGATTAGAAAACAGCAGCGCAATCACTGCTATTTGCCGATAGAAATAGTAAATACGAAAAAAATAATTGGTACTTAATTTTGGACTGGAACACAGCAGCGAAAGCACTATTATTTGGAGGGAGGAATGTAAGATGTTTATCACCAGACGGAATCCTAGACAAAAAAATGAGTCCTATCCCCTAGTAAAAACCTAAAATAATTTTATTCATTTTAGTTGGTATGTATTTAAATCTGATAGAGAGGAAAGTTTCTCGATTGGTAGTGTAGTGCTGATAAACGGAATTTCGGGAGATACTCACTAGAAAGAGCAACGACTTGCTAAGATATAAGAGCAAGCAGACAGTCGATGAATGCAGGTAGCATAGGATTGTGTTTTGTGGTATTTCTTGGAAGAGGTCTAAGTGCAACAGGGGACTTGTAATAGGCATTAATTAAATGTAATGTAAAATGAGATTGACTTCATTATGACGACCAGACGCCAACTGTTCAGTGATGTCTCAGTGATCGCAAGGGTGAAAACTGGCAGCGATCACCGAATGGTTAGAGGCACACTGAACCTAAACGTTAAGTTGGAGAGGTCTCGTCTAATGAAGTCAACGCTCCATCCCCCTCGTGCTCTAATCCAGAATCCCGAAAACTTCCAGCTCGAGTTACACAACCGCTTTCAGTGCCTACAAGATTGCAATGCAGTGGACGATATGAATGTCAAGCTCGTGGAAACTGTCCATGCGGTCGGAGCTAAGTTCTGCAAGACCCACCGCAGAAGAACACAAAAACTCTCCGATCACACTCTTAATCTCATGGCTGTTAGACGGGAGATGAGGCTGCAATTGTCAACAGATTTGACAGCATACAGGCAACTGAACAGACAGATCTCCAAATGCATGCGGCGAGACTTACGCAACTTTAATACTGCTCGTATTAAAGAAGCGATCGAGCGGAACCAGGGCTCCAAAGTCTTTGCCAGAGATCTGTCTGCCAGAAAGAGCCAACTGTCAAAGCTGAAGACTGAGACTGGCAGCATCGTTTCCGGGACACTTGAGATGTTGAGTGAGATTGAGAGGTTCTATGGGCAGCTGTACACATCATCGTTGGAGCCAAACGCAAGTGTGAGTAACGATCCCAGAACAAGTCTTATTCGACACTATTCCGATGATATCCCGGACGTCAGCCTAAGCGAGATTAGAATGGCTCTCCAGCACCTTAAAAACGGCAGGGCCCCAGGCAAGGATGGAATTACAGCGGAGCTTCTGAAAGCGGGTGGAACACCGGTACTGGAAGTCCTTCGGGAGCTCTTCAATTCCGTCCTCCATGGTGGCACTACTCCAGAGGCGTGGAGCAGAAGTGCGGTGGTCTTGTTCTTTAAGAAAAGCGACAACGCTCTCTTGAAGAACTACAGACCGATTTCCCTTCTGAGCCGCGTCTACGTGCTGTTTTCGAGAGTCATTATAAATCGTCTCGCACGCAGACTCGACGACTTCCAGCCTCCCGAACAAGCCGGTTTCCGAAAAGGCTTCAGTACCATAGACTACATACATACCCTGCGGCAGATTGTACAGAAGACTGAAGAGTACAATTTGCCACTTTGCCTGGCGTATGTGGACTATGAGAAAGCCTTTGATTCCGTCGAAATTTGGGCGGTGCTGCAGTCCCCTCAGCGGTGCCTGGTTGACTGTCGGTATATCGAAGTGCTGAAGTGTTTGTACAGTAGGGCTACGATGGCTATCCGAGTACAGAACCAGAGCTCGAAACCTATCCAACTGCAGAGAGGTGTAAGACAGGGTGACGTTATATCCCCGAAACTCTTCACCGCTGCTTTGGAAGACGTTTTCAAGCTACTGGACTGGAAAGGATACGGTATTAACATCAATGGCGAGTACATCACTCACCTTCGATTTGCCGACGATATAGTCCTTATGGCAGAATCGCTGGAGGACTTAAGCACTATGCTCAATGACCTCAATAGTGCCTCCCAACGGATAGGTTTTAAGATGAACATGGACAAAACAAAGATCATGTTTAATGTCCATGTCACACCTATGCCGGTAGTTGTTGGGAGCACTATGCTCGAAGTTGTTGACGAGTATGTCTACCTGGGACAAATAGTCCGACTAGGTAAGTCCAACTTCGACCGAGAGGTCAATCGCCGGATTCAACTCGGCTGGGCAACGTTCGGGAAATTACTACATATCTTCTCGTCAGGTATACCTCAATCTCTAAAAACTAAATTGTACAACCAGTGCGTGTTGCCAGTGATGACTTACGGATCTGAGACGTGGTCCTTCACTGCTGGCCGTATGAGGACGCTCAAGGTCGCTCAGCGAGCTATGGAGCGGGCTATGCTCGGAGTTTCTCTGCGTGATAGACTCAGAAATGAGGATATCCGTAAGTCAGTAAAACCAGAGTGACCAACATAGCCCAACGGATTAGTAAGCTGAAGTGGCAATGGGCCGGCCATATAGCTCGAAGAACCGATAACCGATGGGGAAGAAAGGTTCTCGAGTGGCAGCCTCGTACCGGTAGGCGTAGTGTAGGGCGACCCCCCACTAGATGGAGTGACGACCTGGTAAGATATGCAGGAAGTCGATGGATGCAGGTGGCTCAGGACCGTGCTTTGTGGCATTACTTGGGGGAGGCCTATGTTCAGCAGTGGACTTGTGAAGGGCTGTAATGATGAATGATGAACGTTCTCCTATCTACCTGCTCTCTATCTTCTATGACGATGTTGATTTTAAGTATATATATATATATATATATATATATATATATATATATATATATATATATATATATATATATATGTGTGTGTCCGTTCATAATTGTGTATAATGTACATATTAATGACTTCACAAATATTATGTCGTCAGTTTAAAACAAAAAAAAAAACTAGCGGGACTTCCAGTAGTCGCATAAGATAATATGTAACATCTGATATTTCATCATCAATACTTTTATATCGTAAAAAGTCAAAGTAGTATCGACAGGGAGACCCTATGTACGCTCCAGGGCGCAAGTAGTTATAGGATCACTACTGGCGCTTTAATGTCAACGTATCGAGTCAGAAACTTATATAAGTTATTGTTTAGGATGTAATAAGATTTGCTAAACATTACGTTGATTTTACTATTTGTAATTAGACTATTTAAATTAAATTTGCTATTAGATTTATTTTGTGTTATAATTAGACTAACTAAAATAAGTTTGAAGAGCATTGCAATTTGAGTGTTGTTATAATTTTAGTATAATTACGGAAGTTAAGAATGAGAATTTAGTTAATATTTTAATGACTTTTATCTCAAAAGATAGATTTAGAAGTAGAACTAATCTTCCAATTGAAATAATGATAACCGGAAAACTGTTTAGAAGAAATGAGCAAAATCTTACAAGGGAAATGTAAACAATTGTATTATTTAAACTTTATAATCCAGAAACTTTTTACTTATTGTAGTTATATAAAATATTGTTACTTTATATAAGATAGGAATATTTTGTAGTAATATTTGAAGTTATTTGCTATTACTCACTTGCATTTTTTATAAATGAAGTACTCATTTAAAAGACACTTATTATCAACAGTAAATACATTTATAAGTGTTATAGTTTACACATATAAAATAGTTTATATAACAGCACATTTCATACACAACATCGTAGGTGAAGCGCACAGCTAATGCGTTCTCCTTCTCTATTTCCTATTCTCTTTCTCGTCACACTTTTTTTTTATAGGATAGGGTGACAATCAAGCCCACAGTCCACCTAATGGTAAGTGGTTGCTGTGGCCCATAGACATCTACATCTATCCTCGTTTGCGAATCAAAATGCAGATGCGTTGTCAGCCTTGAGGACTAAGATGGAATGTCTCTTTTTCAGTAAAAAGGGTCTCCGGTTCTCTACACTCACAATACGAAACACAGCAGCATTAAGCTGCTATTTGACGCTGGTATTCTGTGAGAGCGTGGTCTTCCCCAGTCGAGCCGACCGATTCGTGTTACAACTATGCAATTAATATAGCTGCAGCATGGCTCTCTACCACGTGAGACATTCACGCACACACTGTTGGTGGATGTTACCAACCTTACCTTTGAAAATGGGTTAACACCATTTGACGGCCAACGCTATCTCCGCGCGCGCTCATAGTACAAATCAAATAGCGCGCGCTTTCATGGCTTCCTGGGATACACTTTCATCTCTTTTCACGAAATGACTCCCACAGATGCAGAAACACGAGAGGAAAAATATTAGAAATAAAAAATGGTGACCATTAACTGTTAAAACATACGACGTAAAAAATAATTAAAAGAAAATGCTTTGCGTACGATGTCAGGTGAAGAATTTGTGTTGGAAACACATCTGAAATTATTATTATTTAGATAATTTTGTCATTCACTGAAAATGCTGTTTGTTATTTGGGGTTATTCCATTAAAATGGCAGTAGAATATTGTGTAAGGGTACGAGTGCAAGCTTAAAAACTCCTGGGTTTGAATCAGCCATTCAATTTCTGCCGTGAACCACTTTCATTAGGAATAATTTAGGCTTGCTTGGAGAGGTTAACAGAAATAGGAAGGAAACTTCTCTTAGCCATCTCTAGCATCTCTGCATAAGGGCGATGACTCATTGTCCTATGCCGTAAAGGACAAAGCCGATCTGCTAGGCTCTCTCTTTACGTCCAACTCGACTCTTGATGACGAGGCGAACACACCGCCGACCATCCCGCGGAGTGAGTGCTCCATGCATGATGGCCTGTTTACCCAACACTCGACTCCTAAAAAACTTGGCGTGGTTAGCAGAGCGGGACAGTATTTCATGCCGGCTCACCGCCTGCAATTTTACAAGACACAGGTTCTGCCGCACATGGAATACTAGTCCCATCTCTGGGCCGGGGCTCCCCAGTGCCAGCTCCTTTCATTTGATCCTTTCGCATCCAGCGCGGAGTTGTTAGAATCATCGGCGACTGAGCTCTTTCCGATCGGCTTGACTCACTGGCACTGCGAAGATATATTACATGTCTTTACGTATTTTATCGCATGTACTACCAGGAGTGCTCTGAGGAATTATTCGGACTAATTCCAGCCGCACAATTTCACCATCGTACATTGCGACAAAACTCGCGATATCATCTATACCCTCTGGAAGACTGGCGGTCCACCACTAAGCAATTTAAAAGAGGTTTTCTTCCTCGCACATCTTCCTTGTGGAATGGACTACCACCAGAGATTTTTCCGGACCGATACGACTTAGGGTCCTTTAAGAAAAAAGCCTACTCCTTTTCAAAAGACCGGCAAGGCATCAGCGATTCCCCTGGTGTTGCAGCTGTTCATGTGCGGCGGTAATTACTTACCATCAGGTAAGCCATATGTACGTTTGCCTCCTCTCCTATAAAAAAAAGTTTACGGCAATCGACATCGTTTTTTGAGTAGAAAAGCTGATTAGATTAGACAAACACACACACACACACACACACACACACACACACACACACACACACACACACACACACACACACACACACACTCAAATTTTTTGTCTTAATGAGATAAAATTTAGCTCATTCGAAGGACAACAATATTGTCTACCGTTTCTTTTACCAAAAAAAATTGTTCACATACTTTTACTTTAAAAAAAATTATATATACAGACATACGGATATCATCCCAAAAATAGCTAGAATAGCTTCCTAGGCCTCGAAACGTCGAGATCAAGAACTCGATTTTTACTAACCGGGGTGAAAATAATAACTTCCCTATTTTTTGATAATCATAACATTAAAAGAAATAAATGTTAATAAAAATATAAAAATGACGGGGACGATAATACCAATGTTTGATGAATTCTGTAGGAAGAAAAGAAGACATTGTTAATCAGCAAGTATAGGGTGATAACTGGAAAACAAAGAGAACCAATACAACAAAGAGAAAATTAAGGATAACATTGCACCAGTGTGATATTTCTATACATAATGAAGAAATAATTGTGGAAATATCGTTTTAAATTTAGGAGAGTTATATTGTTTAAATAAGTAATGATAATAAGAGTGCCCTAAGATGGTATAATTAAATTCATCAGATATTGCCCTCAGAATGTCATTGGAACTCCTACAAACCCCGCGCATAAGCGAAGCGACTCTCTATCAAATAATGGCATGATTAAGGGTTACATTTGAAAAGATAGAATTATCCTCGAAACGTCGGGTAAAATTAATATAAATAAAACGCGATAAAATCCGTAAAAGTAGTTTTAATCAATGTATAGTGTTCGAGTAAATATAAGAAATCATTAGGATAGAATTATATTATTGCCTTACTTAAAAAAGTAAATGAACATAAGAAGAACTGTATTTGATCAAGACTTATGTCTGAAGCAATAGATTTATTTAATGACTTTTTTCTTAGTTAATTTACTAGGGTATTAAATTATTCCTGAGCCATACAACTCATTCACTTACCGGTTTGAAGGAAGATTTATTCCGAAACTAGGGTAAGCGTTTGCCTTGTACAAAGTCAATGTACAGATTTAGCTCGGTTAAGTGCAAGTGCACTTTAAAAGCAAAGTATTTGAGGTTTAAATATTAGGGTCCTTTTATACTGCTAAAATTTTAGCAAATATATTTGATATGTCACATGTAAGATTTTACGACTTTTTTTGTGGAATAAAAGAAATTTTTCGGATTTTATGACGTTTATTTATTTTATTCCCTGCGTTTTGCACACTTTACAGCACCCAAAGTCTCGGAGAGACCGAGTTTTTTGGTGTCCCGATGTCATAGTTAACGAGGGCTACCTTCAACTTTACTAACACTTCATACTTGGTAGAGCTCAGCTGCAGCTATATTATGGTTGTAGAACCAATGGGTCGGCTTGACTGGGGTAGGACTAACGCTCTCACAGAATAATAGCGTAAAATAGCAGCTTAATGCTCCTGTTGCTCTGTTGTCATCCTCTTCTGTATTATGAGTGTGGAAGAGAACGAAGTTAAATTAATGCTCCTTTGTACTGGAAATGAGGCATTCCATCTAAGTCCTCAGGAATGACAATGCATCTTTATTTTGATTCTTATATGAGAATAAATGTGAATGTCTGTGGGTCACAGCATCCACTTACCATCAGGTGGACTGTGTGTTCGCTTGTTACCCTAACTCTTTAATGAAAAAATCCCCGAATAATCTAAAGTTCTAAGTAGCACTCAGCCATCTTTTCTATCGAAAATGAGATGTTTTGTTTTAATTCCACTAACCGGATCGCGAATCATCATTCGGAGGAATTAATATCATTTTCGAGAATATGGGGTTTATCAAACACACTGATGTTGACATATTGCAGACTTTCCGTAATGTCGGTGCTTCAGATCAGCGACAAAATAGAAATCATGTTAGTTTTTCTGCGTAGGCGAATCGGTAGCCACATGAGAAGTTTATAAAATTCTGAATGTGATCATATTTTAATAATTTGTGACAGACAGACAAGATCTCACACGTGTAGGTGCATGATGTTTCCATAGGATAAATATTTCGCTGAATTTGGCAAAGAACAAAAAAACCATTTGTGGCCCTACTTCATATGATAATTTTTCCGTAACAACGTACAAAATAAACACATGTGAATACAAAACACGCACAAACGACACCGCGTGCAACAAAAAATCTAACTGCGACACTCTCTCGAACACAGCCTCTTTAAATCATCCCATACAAGGCTCGTTATCAAAAGCGCGTGATTTCATTATAATATTCCCGGCGAAATGTCATTAAAGTACTGAATTATAGACAAAACCAATTTTATTTTTTTTTAACTTAATTGACAACCTTACGATATACCTGATGATTAGTGAATAGAGTAAAATAATTTTATTCAATACATATTGGAAAAATACTAACAGTCATTTAACTTTTACCACTAGTTTCGAATAAACCTCTGTCTCTGGGAGAATAAGAAAATGTCCCAGCCGGACATTTTTCAAAACTTAATTTACAATACAAAAAACAATACAACAAACAGCATAGTAGCAATCACCTCATTTTCGGGGGGTTATTGTCAATCATGTTTTTTTATAGTACAGCGTGACAAACGAGCACACAGTCCCACTGATGGTCACCTGATGGTAAGTGGTTGCTGTGGCCCATAGACACCTACATGTATCCTCGATTACAAATCAAAATGCAGATGCGTTATCACCCGTAAGGACTGTGAAAAGTCCAGTTTAACCCCCAGAAGACACAAGTTTGCGCGTTAACCGCTAAAAAGAACCCCTTTGTCGTATCTCCTCAGTTTCAAGGCACTCCCCCTTGTTGCCTCAGCCAGTATCGGAATCCCCAGCGTCGACATATCGAGTGACGTGCAGTTTCGTGGTCACTTGGAAGAGAAGGCCAAATTGGCCTCTAAAAAGCTTGGCGTGCTCAGCAGACAGTATTTCATGCCGGCACACCGCCTGCAACTTTAAAAGGCGCAGGTTCAACTGCAACTTCAGGTGCAACTTTAAATGTGCGGCCATGGAATACTGTTCACATCTCTGGGATGGGGCTCGCCAGTACCAGCTCCTTCCACTTGACCGCATCCAGCGTAGAGCGGCTCGAATCGTCGACGACCGAGTGCTTTCCGATCGGCTCGATTCACTGGCACTGCGAAGAGATGTTGTATCTCTTTGCATTTTCTTTCGCATATACCATGGAGAGTGCTCTGAGGAATTGTTCGGATTAATCCCAGCCGCCAAATTTCGTGAACGCACTACGCGGCAAACGTCCCGATACCATCCACATCATCTGGATACTTGGCTTTCCACCACTGTACGTTTCAAGAGGAGTTTTCATCCGCGTACAACCTCTCTGTGGAAAAGTTTACCACCAGCGATTTTTCCGGACCGATACGACCTGGGAATCTTCAAGAAAAGAGCGTACTCCTTTCTAAAGGGCCGGCAACGCACCTGAAATTCCCCTGGTGTTGGCGGTTAATCATGGGTGACGGTAGTCACTTAACATCAGGTGAGCCGCATGCTCGTTTGCCCCCTCTTCTATAAAACTTCTAAAAAAACTAAGATGGAATGCCTCATATCCAGTAAAAAGGGTCTTCGGTTATCTACACTCACCATACGATACACAGCCGCATTATGCTACTATTTTACGCTGGTATTTTGTGAGAGCGTGGTCCTTAGCAGGTCGAGTCGACCCATAAGTGCTACAACTATACTACTAATATAACTGCAGCATGGCTCTACCACACATATAAGTACGTATATACCACTCATATATGTACTCTATGGTAGTATGATAACACTTATTTAACAATTTTTAGTAGCACCAACTTATTATTGTAATAAATTTATATAGCGGTAAAACATGTTTACCCACATCCCAATATGAAAACCGCTTAATGTTTGCTACATGTTTGTGATACATGTTTATGCAAATAAATGTATCTCATTTTATCTTAATTTGGCTTACCTTATTTTAACTCGTACATACATATACTCGTACGTACGTACGTATACATAGTCGCATGACATCACTTAGGGGATAATAAAACATAGAAAACATACGTATTTTTATGTTTCGGAGTATTTTTCTTGATGAATGTTTGATATTATAAAACGTATCTGCCCATTTTTTAAAAGAAAAAGGACGAGAAACGAGTACACAGACCGCCTGATAGTAAATGGATGCCCTGGCCCATAGACTACACAACATTTATCCTCAATTAAGAATCAAACTGCAGATGCGTTGTCACCCCGGAGAACTAAAATATATTGCTTCGTCACCAGTAATAAGGGTCTCCGGTCCTCTACTATCACAATACGGAACACAGTAACATTAAGCTGCTATTTTACCCTGGTATTCTTTGAGTTTGTGGCCCTAGTCCCGTGGTCTAGCTGACCCATTTGCACTACAAATATTATAGCTGAAGAGTGACTCTGCTGCATTAAAACGCTTACAATCTGTATAATTTGCTACATCGTAAACTCCAAACAGATCATTGCATGTCATAACTATATTGTTACGCGCCAAAATCGGCACACTAGCGCCATCTAGTCTCGAACCGAAGAACTAAACTTTTTGAAGTGTAAAACTCGAACTCTCGGTACCTTGCGCGTGTTTACTTGAACATTCTGGATATTTTGCTAATTTATATAAGTAGGCGCTGCAAGATGCGATCGTGTAGTGTTGATTTGGTGAAACAAGCGAAGCTTCGGAGCGGAATAAAGTGAATAAGTGTGTTTAATTATTAGTGTTTTTAACTTTAATTTGTGTAAAGTAAATTAAAGTGTTAATTTGGGTAATTTTATCGGCAATTTTTATTGTCACGAACCTCAAGCTCGTAACAATTGGTGTCAGAATTGGGATAAAATCATGCCGATTTTATCTAAGGAAGAAACGGAGGGTGTCCGTACCCGCAGTCAACGCCAGCATGAGACGGACCAGCGGAGATTTGGTGGTGCAACGGCGCAGATGTCGGAGGGCCAACTGCCAGCCACTGAGGCTGCAGGCCCGTCATTAGCTCCTACATCTGCAGCACCTGACTTAGGTGCTATGATGACGATGCTACAGGAGCAGCTGCAACGCGGACGAGAGGAACAGGCCCGTCTGTTGAAAGAGCAGCAGGAGGAACAGGCTCGACGACAGGAGGAACAGGCCCGCCGACAGGAGGAACAGGTCCGTCAGTTGAAAGAGCAGCTGCAGAGCGGACAAGAGGAACAGGCCCGTCAGCAGGCGGAACAGGCTCGTCGGTCGGAAGAGCAGATGCTCCTCATGAAGGACCTTCACGCTACCTTTGGGAAAGAGATAAGGGACGTGAAGGATAGGGTTGCTCAACACGAAAACCGCCTGTCGGAAGCTGAAACCCGAATCGAAGAACATGAAACCCGAATCAACCATGTGAACAATCGGGTTGACAACGTGATGGCTGACGTGAAGAAAACGCTAAACGACCTCAAACTTGCGGATGGAACTACAGCTCCCGTAGTAGCTGCAGCACCTTCGCTACGTGGATTCAAAGTGCCGCCGTTCGACGGGACCTCTTCCTGGTCGGCCTACAAAATCCAGTTCGAGGCCGTCATGGAGGCGAACGGCTGGAATAAAAGCCAAGCCATGACTGCACTCACCCTAGGCCTGCGCGACCAAGCCTTAACTGTGTTGGAAGCTCTCGGTAAGAAAGTGACCTATGAGCAGCTTCTTGAGGCCTTGGAAGCGAGATATGGCGACGCTCATCTGGAACACGTCTTTCGCGCGCAGCTTAAAGATCGCGTGCAGCGCAGCAACGAGAACCTGCAGCAGTGGGCCCTTGAGGTGGAGAAGATGGTTCGAAAAGCATACCAGTCTGTACCTGCGCTCATTGAAGGGAACCTGGTTCAGACATTCATCGACGGCATCCGCGACCTTGAAGTCAGAGCTGTTGTGAGACTCGGGCACCACGACACGCTTAAGAACGCCTTGGCCCATGCACTGGAGGTGGAAGCCGTGCGGCAGGATCATCGTTCCCATCGCATCAGGGAGGTTGCAGCAGCTACAGTTCGCGACCGCAACAGAGGATACAGCCCTAGGTGCTATGGCTGTGGGGAAAAGGGCCATCTTCGATCCAGCTGCCCTAAGCGAACCCTAGAAAAGGAAGGTGAACGATTTCAGGAGGGTAGTGCGGCCAACAGCACCGCCCAGCAGCAGCAGGGAAACGAGTAAAAGCCAGAACTGCGGGGCGGGTGCTGGCTGATGTTAAAAGAGCCCCAAGGATCTCGATCTCACAAACCCATGATGGGAACAGTCTAATCATCAAGGGCGAGGTCAACGGAATGCCGTGTAAACTGACCATAGACACTGGAGCCTCTCGTACGGTTGTTAGTTCCCAACTTATAAGTCAGTTCCTTGGGGACTCCGCATACAACCGAGAACGCATTAATTTGGTAACAGCCACCGGTCAGCGTATACCCGTCCGTGGAGAGAAGGAGATGGAGTTGAAGCTAGGCAACGTGATCTACCTGCATAATGTCATCGTGGCTGATATAATGGACGACTGCATCCTAGGTTTAGACTTTATGAGGAATAATTGTTGCGAGATCGACGTTAAGCAAGGTGTTTTGAAATGTGGACAGGAGGAACTTTTTATGGAAGGTGCGTTACCAGGGAACGTGTACAGCATCAAGAAGATTGTTCTTCCGCCGAGATCGGAAACGATTGTTCCGGTTAGTCTTCCTCGAAACGCTGGGCAAGCTCACCGTTGTGTACTTGTGGAAAGGGTAAACAATAACCTTCCATGGAAAGTAGCTCGAACCTTGGTCAGGACCACTGACATCTCAGGAGTACGTGTGCTGAACCTTTGCGACCGGGAACAGATTATAGAAAAAGGTACACTGGTTGGTACTTGTGAGGAAGTGGATTGGTTACGTCAGTGTCAATATATATCGAGTCGGACCCCCAGCAAGGATTCAGAAACGAGAGTGACCACACTTTTGGAAGACTGTCGCAGTGTTCTGTCCCCGAACGAATTGGTCAAGGCGAAGAAGTTGTTACTCGAGTACGCTGATGTATTCTCATCAAACGATGCTGACATAGGAAAGACTGGTTTAGTTCAACACAAAATAAACACAGGTGAAGAGTTGCCTATCCATCAGCGGCCAAGACGATTGCCGGTAGCACGTGAAAAGGAAGTGGAAACCATGATTGAGGGAATGGTGAGGGATGGTGTTATTGAACCTTCATCTAGTCCATGGTGTTCACCCGTGGTACTGGTAAAAAAGAAGGATGGTAAGGATGAGATTGGGACAAGCACATACAACCGTTTTTGTTGTCATATCGAAGCGCTGTTCACGAAAGTACAGGAGTGACATCAGCTTTCGCAAACTTTGGAAGAGAATTACGGCTGCCTGCAGATCTGATCACCGGGATACCACCTGACGCTCCACGCAGTATAACCGATTATGCAAATGACTTGCGGAACAAAATGAATGACGTTTATGAGCACGTCAGACAATCGGGCCAGCAAATGTCTGAAAAGATGAAAACCCGGTATGACTGCAAAATGAACAACAAAGGGTTCGACGAAGGTTCACTTGTGTGGTTGCACAATCCAGTCCGCAGCAAAGGGAAATCTCCTAAGCTTCAAGCTAAATGGGACGGCCCGTACCGGATTGTGACCAGGATCAACGATGTAACCTACCGGATACAGAAAGGCGCAAGAAGGACTCCTAAGATCGTCCATGTGGATCGCCTAGCGCGTTATTATGGGACCGATAATGCTCGGGACGAGCATGTCTTAGGAGGGGGCAGTGTTACGCGCTAAAATCGGCACACTAGCGCCATCTAGTCTCGAACCGAAGAACTAAACTTCTTGAAGTGTAAAACTCGAACTCTCGGTACTTTGCGCGTGTTTACTTGAACATTCTGGATATTTTGCTAATTTATATAAGTAGGCGCTGCAAGATGCGATCGTGTAGTGTTGATTTGGCGAAACAAGCGAAGCTTCGGAGCGGAATAAAGTGAATAAGTGTGTTTAATTATTAGTGTTTTTAACTTTAATTTGTGTAAAGTAAATTAAAGTGTTAATTTAGGTAATTTTATCGGCAATTTTTATTGTCACGAACCTCAAGCTCGTAACAATATTATGTTATTATAATTTTACAATGGTTTTATACGCTTGGTTCTTTTATACATCTATTATATTTTATGGCTGCGGCAAGACCACGCTCACACTGAATAGCGTATTTTATTCAACAATGCTTTTAACGCATAAATCATTGCTGATACTCCCTTTAACCACTTAAACAAGCTATAATGCTTGTTTAGAATTGGGTTACGTCAGTGCCCAATTGTCTTTGACTGGTAACATGCCCAAATTTTTTAAATTATTTAATAGTTGTGTACATACACACACACTTTGATAGGAAAATGGTAAAAAACATATGTACAAAGGCATGCTTATTTTATGATAAAATTTCTTCCAGCAGGCCTATTGAAAGATAGTTGAAGAAAGTAGAGGTAGCCAAAATGTGAACTTACATACATTAAAAAACATATATACATGAATAAAATGGTACCCGTATCTTATTTAGCAAAGCTTGGCTAGTTGCCAACGAAGTTAAAACGTTAAATTGTAGCAGAATAAACTTAAAATGCCCTAGATAGTTCTAAAAATTAGCATAAACAATCTTACACGTCACAGATTTAAAAAAAGAACTAGTAGTCACCTAGTAGTCGGAATTCGACCGAAATCGTTAAATGTTTGGGATTTTATATCAAAAAGCTGCATATTGGTACATAAAACACAGATACCTAATGAACAAAATATTAAACAAATCTTTTTCTTGCCTCGACATATGAGTACACTACACAAACTATTATAAAAGGAACATTTGAAAACACACAAAATTTACAGCTCATTCAATCTGTCAGTAATTGATTATTGGCAACATTTTAAAATTATTTGGTGTTAGTTACAATTTATACTCTGTGCAACAGTTTGACCACAATCACAATCGCCAGTACGGTTTGCGTCGCGGTCGCTCGGCTGGTGATCTTCTGGGCTACATAACTCATGAATGGGCAGAGGCAGTAGAGTCCAAGGCCTTTGATCGGGTTTGGCAAAAAGCGCTTCTTACGAAGCTTCCTTCCTATGGGCTTCCCGAAAACTTGTGCAGTTGGATCACCAGTTTTTTTGTACCCTCACCTATTAATACCTATTAACGCTCGATTTCACAAGGCTACGTGCTATCACCTACGCTGTTTTTTCTGCATATCAGTGACATATTGCAAACCGGTAACATTCATTGTTATGCAAACGACAGCAGTGGTGATGCTTTATATAACGGCCGTGCCAATATTTCTCGTGAAAATGTCTCCGAGTACAGGTTCAAACTCGTGTCTGAAGTCAAGACTTTGTTGAATGAAATCTCAGACTAGGGGCGACTAAATATTGTCCAGTTTAATCCCTAGAAGACACAATGTAGTGTTATGCTTACATACATACTTACATATCATTTTACACTATTTTATTTTTATTTTTCCATTCTGTTTTTTGATTTTCTACATTCACCTCAAAACTGGATATTTTGCATCACCTTTATTTCCATAGGATCCTGTAATATTTTTAATTCATAAGAACACAATAACAAATCATTTTCACTTCGTATTTTCACGTTATCAGCACTTTTTAAATCGGTGTCAATGGAGTCTACCTTTTTCGATCTTTTATTTAGTTCTCCGTAACTCTACAATTTCGGGTTTCGTGCGCGCTCTTGCGCTACCTTTTTTCCTATATAAATAATATCTCATTTTTCACTTAAATCTTGCCGTTTCTGTATTACGAGCTTAAAACCAAAATTTGACATGTTTTGACATCGTTGTTTATCTGGTTGTCGTGGCAATTTTTATTCAAATATTGTTACCGGCCTGATGTTTTTACTTCAAAAATACTCTTTTCTTCTTGGCCATTTACAAAAATTTGCTTTTAATTTAAATAATTTCAAATAATTTCTCGTTCTTATCCCAGATCCGTCAAAAAGTATAAAAGCCGAAGAATCGGCCGATAGAGGTCCTCACTTCAGCTTTGATACGAGAAGCACCTCTTAAAGGCTTTATCCGCACTGCCTCGGGATCTTGCAAGCCTTCTCCTGAAGTCGTCGCCTAGCCACGCCTACGCCTCCACCTATTAGTGCCCGCGCTATCTTCGGCCACTGAGCGTGCTTGTCTCAAGCGCTGCGTGTTCCTACTCCAGACGCTGCGTGTCTACTCCGGACGCTGTGTGTGTCTACTCCGGACGTTGTGTTTGCCTACTTCAAGCGCCACGTGTACCTACTCCAGACGCTGCGTGTCTACTCCGGGTGCTGCGTGTATCTGCTCCGGGCGTTGCGTGTGCCTACTCCAAGCGCTGCGTGTACCTTCTCCAGACGCTGCATGTGCTTTCTCCAGATTCTGCGTGTACCTAGAGCAGGCGCTGTGCACCTATCATAGGCATAGCCTGTGCATACTTCGTTGCAGTATCTTTATTTTTGTTATTTTTTTTAATAATATTGTAAATCACTATCATCATTACAGCCCATCATCACCTTCATACCTTTTTTTTATAAAAGAAACTGTAAATCTTTTCAAATTTTTTAAATAATTTATTTTATTTTTGGTTGTTTTGTTGTAGTTAGGTTAGGTTATTTAGTTTTTAATTGTCGCTTTACGACAACAAGTTTGCGCGTTTACCACTAAAAATAACCCCTTCGTCGTATCCCCTCAGTTTCAAGGCACTCTCCTTCTTGCCTCAGCCAGTATCGGAATCCTCGGCGTCGACATATCTAGTGACGTGCAGTTTCGTGGTCACTTGGAAGAGAAGGCCAAACTGGCCTCTAAAAAGCTTGGCATGCTCAGCAGAGTCGGACGGTATTTCATGCCGGCTCACCGTCTGCAACTTTACAAGGCGTGGGTTTGGCCGCACATAGAATACTGTTACCATCTCTGAGCGGGGGTTTCCCAGTGCCAGATCCTTCCATTTGATAGTATCCAGCGCAGAGCAGCTCGAATCGTTGGCGACCGAGCTCGACTGGTCTCAAGTCTCGACTCATTTTTTTTATTAAATGACTTCGTAAGGAAGCAAAATTGTCGTATATGTAGCAAAAAAAATCCTCGTGCCATTAATGAATCACCATTACATCCATTAAAATTGACTGTTTGGTGCGGTTTACATGCTGGCGACATCATCACTCCTTATTTCTTTCGAAATGAAGAAAAAGCTACCGTTACGGTGAATGACGAGCTCTATCGAGCCATACTGACAGATTTTTGTTTTTAAAAATGTATCAGTTTAACATCGATGACATTTGGTTCCAAAAAGCCGACGCAACTTGACATATAGCGTGTTTGACCATCAATTTATTGCAAAATCAAACATTTCACTCCTGAGAATCGTTTTCTGTAGTCTTCACTTCCTGCAAGCCAGTCCAACTTGTCTTCATCTTGACTCATCACAGATTTATAAGGCAGAATTCTGGCATTTGCTCCTGCACATAATTTTCACCGGCATCACTTGCAAGCGCGCAGCTGCCAATTAATCTGAAAATTACTTTACGTACGTGCTTTTCCGTAGGTATTATTTTGTTATCTCTGCTAACGCTAAACTAGATAATGCGAGGTCCTCAAGAATATCATAACATTCCTTCACCCGTAGTATTTACGGTTCAATTTTATGAAATTTTATTACCGAGATAATCTTTCATTAAAAGTTGGTACAAATTTTAGAGTTGTCTTACCACACTAAGCCCTAATAACTTCTTACATCAAATGAATCCTCGCTATAATTAAAGACGCACCGCCAGCTCCAAGTAGATTAATCTGAAGCCAATCTCAAAACCCTATTAATAAAGGTTTCGTCTCGGAACTTGATTTTACGATTCTACAAAACGATGTTATTAGTGTCGTAATTAACCAAGTTTTACAATTTAAAGTAATGTTACAGCGTATACGCTAGTCCCAATGCTGGACAAAGGCCTTCTCTCATTCTAGTTTTAGAGCAATAATTCCGCTGTTCTCGCTTCTCGTAGCGTGTTCTTAGTCCTTACATATACAGATTTACTTAGGTTGTTTACGATGTAGTAAGCCGGTATTTCAAATTGTAGTTAACATTTTATTGGTGCCAACGAGGATTGCTTACACACTGTAAAGCTTACAGAGAGCACTTATCTTCTGAATTACAACGGCTCAGTGAGTGCAAAGAACCCAATAGTCAAACTATATTTCTTTTCGGCTCTGAGGCTGTATGTAGTTATATAACTCGTATATAGTAGCTCAATACTTCTTTGTTTCATATGGTGAGTGTAGAGAATTGGATACTCTTTTTTATTGGAAACCAGGCATTCCACAATCACGACTAAGACTTACTTCAGAGGTGACAATGCATCTGCATTTTGATTCTTAATCGAGGATAGATGTCTATAGGCCCCAGTATCCATTTACCATCAGGTGGACTTATTGCTCGTTTATAACTTTTATTCTATAAAAAATGAACATCTGAACCAACTTTTAAGAAGGAGGTTTCGAATAAAGAACTACGCAGTGAATACACTGCTGCTAGTTGGATCATTTTCTCTTCTGTTTAAGTCTATTATTGATATATTTTTGCATAACTGTAGTAAAAGATAAGAAAATAGTACATACTCACAGAAATTCTAATCCAGAGTAGGAGCCTGATCATTTAGTTGCCAATGTTACTACCAAATGGAACAGAAAGACTTAAGTCACCGTTACCGTTACCGTTACAGCCTATTAAAGTCCACTGTTGAGCATAGGCCTCCCCATAGATTGCCTTATAGGGGGGAAACTCGCTATAGTTGCCACACTTGGCAAGCGGGTTAGTTTTGGTCGTTATTAGAAAGTTGAAAAATATGTTTTCATGCCTCTAGCTACGTTGATATGATGGTTATGAACGAGACTGCTGATTAGTGGCCCTAGGTTAAAATCACAGGTCAGACCAAAATTAGTTGGTTGGTTTTTCTTTCAAGAATTTCTCAGCAGCAGCCCGGAGTCAAGAAGTTAGTTGTTTGCGATGTTTCACCCCTGTTCCTCAAAAAGAACGTAAACCCGCTCGTTTCTGGACCCTATCTCCGATCGTGTCGCAATGCAGTTCAACATTATTATTTCAACGCAACGGATATCATATATCTGAATAACCGGTCTCTCGTATCATCCTATCGGTACAGCTGCGAATTGTAACAAGTTTTTGGAAAGACGTCACGACAACAATACGAGAACTCGTATTACGATACAGTATAGTTTAATTAAATAGACAAGATAACATTAAATATTTGGTAACTTACTTTTTCTTGTAGCAATACGCCAAATTATTTATACTGGTGGAAGTTGAGTGATCAAAATTCGACCGCAATTTATTCAAATTTTAAATTGCAAGCTGTATTTCACATTCAACTTCACGCTAAAGTTGTATATCTCAAATAAAATATATAACATAAACGATTTTTGTCCTGATGTACACTCTGTGGACTTTAGGAATTAGCGTTAGGAATCACACAAAATTGAGGAGTTATTATTTCTTGGAAATTAAAAATTTTAAAATTCTTTGGCTACAATATCTACTCTGTAGACTGTATAAACATAGACTATTATCTGTTTGATGTTGGCAGTATGAACGTAAACAATGAATGTTTTATACTCCTACGTTTGCGTAATATATTTTAAAAGGAGTGAATAGTTTCCCATCATAAATATATAACAAATATTTTTCGTTTTCTCGCCCAGTATCCTCGGCACTATGCTTTGAGGTGATTTATGTCAGTTTATAGTAATTTTGTAGTTTTAACACAATAAATTTTGTTTACCCGGTAGTGGTAGTGTAAGAATATCCACTACCGTATATCGTCTCGTGAGTGTAGTGAGAGCGACAGAGGGATGCAAACCAGTAGATCGACAGAAGCGCCTTCCTAATAACAACTAGATATGAAAAATTAATTGCGATTACTAACCCACCTTTCAAACGAGGCAACTAATTATGGCAAGTATTCCCCTTAAAAGGGAGGCCTATATTTGGCAGTTAACTTTGATAGGTTGTAATGACGATGATGATGATTATGATGATAAAATGTAACAAGATAAATGCCGTGCGGTTGCGGAATATGAGAACGTGTCTTCCAATTTGTCCTGCGGGTGTTGTAAGAAGTGATTAGAGAAAATACCAGAAAAATCTTATAGCTTACGATAGATTCTATACGTGGTAGACCTTGGCTGCAGCTATATTACAGTTAAGCACGAGTAGTTCGACCCGACCGGGGTAGGTCACGCTCTTACAGAATACCAGCGTAAAATAACAGCTTAATTCAACTTATTTGTATCGTGTAGAGAACAGGAGAGCCTTTTTACTGAAAATGAATTATTCCATCATAGTTCTCAAGGTTGAAAACGCATCTACGAATTATTATTCTTAGTTGAGAATAAATATAGATGTCTATGAGCCACAGTATTCACATACCACCAGATGAACTTTGTCAGCTTTATTCTATAAAAGGAAAATCTTATGAATTACAATAACTTTCAGTATAACAAACTCGTGTGTGACAGACATAAAATACTCAGTCGGGCAGCAGTGTCAATGGTGCGAGATGTCTGATACTGCGATCGTCATTCCACCAGTCAAACGTGACGGTTAAGGCAAATACTCTCTACAACAGGAGAGTCCCACGTGTGACGAGATGCGTATAGACGAAATAAAAAGATACTATTGAATTTGTTGACCATAGCGGTGAGGTCCCTCAGCGATTCTGCAACAAATAATATATCGTTGACAAATGAGAGGTGAGTGATGTACTCGCCATTGATGTTGACACCGTATCCAGTCCAGTATTTTCTAAACGTGGAGTTTGGGGATGTAACGTCACACTGATTTACACCTTTCTTCAAACAAAAGCTGTAAAATATTAGACAATATATTTTGATTTGTTTTGAGAATTATATAATATAAAAACTTTTTAACAAAAAAATTAAACCGCCACATATTCTTCGGTTAAAGGTACTCTTAATTTGGCTCATTTATTGATACATCACCCATTTTGTGGACAAACTTTCGCCTAGGGCGTCCCTTTCCAATTCTTCCATTCTCTTCTGCAACATATTTTTTGTCAGTCTTTCCTCATTTGTTCTTTCTTCACGACTAAACCACCGAAATATTCCTTTCTTAATCCTAGTCACTAGTACATAATTTAGAAATCAATAATATTCAATTTTCAAAATATGGACCCTGTCGGGTATAGCAAATTAGAACAGAGGAGGACGCAAAAATGTTTTATTATTCATTATAATTATTATATTATTCATTATATTTATATTATTCCTTATTCCTAATTATTTATAGTTTTCATTATTATTATTACATTTTTCATTCAGGTATTCATATAAAGTATAATAACATTTATTGATTAGAAACACTTTTAATTGTCTTATAAAAATATGATCATTTGTTTAGTTTTTTAATGAGTTTGGTAGTTTATTATAGACAGTTATTGACATTATATAAGGGCCTCAGGAAAAGAGATTCATTTTAGAAGTTGGTAATATTAATCTATTTCCGTGTCTTAAACTAAAAGCCGTATTTTTAGTTTCTCTTTTTACGTATAAATTGGGGTGTTTTCGCACAAATTTGCATAATTCCAATATATAAATACAAACTAAGGTAAGAAGTTCAAGTTTTTTTAAATGAGGACGACAACTTTCAGTTCTCTCTATGTCACACATAATGCGAATTAGTTTTTTTCTGTAAGATGAAGATGGTGGTTGTATCTGTACTGTTACCCCACAGGATAATACCATACCTTAGCCACGCCTGTGCATAGGCATTGTAAGTAATTAACGCGGCCTGGAGGTCAGTTGTCTTTTTTAATTCACTTAGGGCATATACAAAACTAGACAATTTGTTATGAATTTTCTGAACGTGAGATTTCCAGCTGATGTGACTATCCAAAACTATGCCGAGTAGAGTGTGCTCATTTACTGTCTTGATTTTTGTATTTTTTGTAAGAAAAATTAATTTTATTCGGCGTTTTTTGATAGGGGTAAAAAGGCAAAATTTTTGTTTTTTTGTAGTTTATTTCCAGGTCTTTCATCCATTGGTCAGTATTTTCAAATATTTTATATAATATATCATTTACGTTATTTACGTCACAACAAGGTGCTAAGATATTGATATCATCCGCAAACATAACACATGAGTTAACTATAGTTTCATTGAGATTGTTAATATATATTAAAAATAATAAACATCCCAATACACTACCTTGGAGTATTGAAGCATTAACAATTATTTTATTTGATCTCACTTTTACTATTTTATTACTATCATAGTATTCTATTTCTACATATACTCCTAGCGACCGCTATTCTACTGCGTTTATTCTACTCTCATGCTTCTTCTTCCACACCCAGCTTTCACCACCATCCGTTAAAGTAGGGACTAATACAGCATTTTGAATTGCTATACGTGCATGTTTTGACACATTTTGAATTTTAACAATAGAGTGTAAAGCCCCTATTTACTTTATTTCCTGCGTTCACTCGTCCTACAATATCCTTATCATATCTCCCATCCCTGCTGAATACACATCCCAAATATACAAACTCATCTACTTGCTCTACCCTCTTCCCTATTATTCTTATTGCACATATGGTTTTAATTTCTTCTCTTTAAAAAACCATAACTTTCTTCTTACTTGCATTCACTTTCATTCCCCTTTCTTTTAATGACCTGTTCATTAGTGTAAACCATCATTTGCAAATATGACTTGATCATCGACGTACAATAGGCATTTGATGGTGAACTTACCCATTCTTAACCCGCATTCTTTAACTTTTAAATTTTCAAAACAACTGTCCATAAATAGGTTGAACAGTAAAAGGGAAGCCACACAGCCGTGTCTGACACCTTTATGGATGCCAAACCAGTCCGAGTAGGCCCGTTGATCCTAACCCAAGCATTCGAGTACCTATACAGAGACTTTAAGGCCTATATCACACAACACATATTCTCTACCTAAATGAGTTCAGCGTTTGCCCATAATACATCCCTGTCCACTCGGTAGTTTTTACTGTCCTGCTGTGAGCCTTTTCCCTTATATATGAGGACTAAAACGGCTTTGCACCAGTCTCCCGGTACGCGTTTTAGTTCCCAACATAAGTTAAACAAGATGTACTTCATCTCCAGCCCTTAGTATTTCGAGTGAAACCCTATCATATACGGCTGACTCACCTTATTTCATGCTTTTTATTGCGTTCATTTTTTCATCTATACTTATCTCCCTATCTTTTTCTCTTCTTTCGGAATTTTTATTTCATTTAGTTTACACGTCTCTTCAATCATAAATACGCTTTCAAAATATTCCTTCCATTTCTCTAGACTAAACATTTCATCGTTCAGAATACAGCCATTCTCGTCTTGTATAGCATTAAATCTACGCTGTTTTGAATGTCCCCTGTTAGTTCTTACGAGTTTCCAGAACATTTTAATATTTGCCTGGAAGTTATCCGATATTATTCTATCGTTCTCATCCGTTATTTCTTGCTTATTCCATCAACTAGTTCTTTTACTCTCTTAATTAGACGTTTAAACTCTCCCTTTTTTCTTTCCATCTCATCTTTCATACCGTCAAAATTACCAGCTTTGGTTGCTAGTAAATCTAGCCACGTTATTTTCTTTGTTTCAACTTCCATACGTACCTCATCATCCTACCATAACGTATTATCTTTCCTTTCATTCGTTTTTTTTACTAACATCACAAACTTCGGCAGCTGCATCCACTAAACATTTCTTAAAATTGTGCCACATATTCTAAAAGTCTAACTCATTCATACACAATTCATTCAGACCACTTATATTTACTCTCAGTCTACATTTGTACTTGTCTTTCACATCTTCATCTTGTAACCTATCTATCCTTATTCGCTGTAACGAAGTGGTAGACACGTAAGTCCGATGCCGCAAACGTCTGAATAAACCACAAATTCGACATAGGACCAGGTAATGATCCGTCCCTACGTTGGACCCCGGTAAACCCTTGTCCACCACTGCGTTCCTTATTTTATCTACAATTATGAAATCTATCGTGCTTCTCACATCATCATCACCTCTTTCCCATGTATACATGTGAATCTTCTTATGACAAAAGAAATTGTTCGTCACAAAAATATTATTTTCCACACATACGGTGAGGAGGCTTTTAGTATTCTCATTTATACTTTTATCACCACACGTTCCCAATATCCTTTCATAGCCAAGCCTCTTTATTCCAACCCTTCCATGAAAATCTCTTAATATAACAATATTTTCACTTTCCTTACATTTCATTAACACCTTAACACCATTCTTACTATCTACCAAAACTGCTCTAGGATATAACTAGGCTTAGATATTTCTGGGGCGTAGACCCCTAAAACAAATAACTTCTTTAGGCCCACTTTCATTCGTATCCACAGCAGCTTCAGGCTTCTGACTTCTTCATTGACTCATTCTTTCTAAAAGGATGATACCGACTCCCTGGCATGCCCACTCGATCTCGTCTACACCAGGCCAGTACGCGGTATATATGCCATGTGTAGTGACATCCTTTTCCTTCCGATTCGTCTCATTTCCACATAACACATCTATTCCTCTATCATACATCATATCGCATACTTCATCAATCTTATCATTTATTGCTCCACATACACTCAGCCTAGCTTGACGGGCCTCCGCAATCCTCTTTTTGCTGCTCCGGAAGATAGAACGTGACCGGTGCCAAACCTTGTCACCGGTTTCCCTCCTGGAGATTCTTCGCACCCCTGCCCCATTAAAGGCGCGCTGGGAACTCGGGGCCATTTCCTTTCTTTTACGCCTCATGGTGCAAAACTAAGGGGTGGTATATTTTACGCTGCTACCACACGGCTAGGAGCCGAGTCTGTCCTTTCGGCTTTGTCGTTCTTTTAGCACCACCCAGGAGAAACATGTAGGGTGGACCTAGGATTAGGTAGTCAAAGCCTACGGACGCGAGGAACATATCCCCCCACGATAATGTAATGTAATTATTATGTAATATTGTAATACACTACTCAGCATTCAAATCTGTGAGTAAACAATAAATCACCCCTATTTTCCCACACTTACGTTAATTTTTTTTCCAAATTTGTATTAAACCGATTTCGAGGTAAATCCTTTCCAATAAAAAAATTATCAAAATCGGACTACTCTGTAAAAGTTATGCGTGGTCATACATTAAAAAAAATATACGCGTCGAAGCTTTTCTTCGTCGGTTGAAAATACAGATACTTTGAATTTTACGAACCAGCCTAGAGTATCTTTTGTAGCTAAAAATATATTATAACTTATTTTTGAACTTAACCAAATTAAGCTTTGGCATCTCTAGACAGTATTTTAATTAACGGCGGACCACCTTTACTTGGTGGATTAATCTGAAGCCTCTCTCGAAAATCCTTTAGTCAGGAATTCATCTTTAAACGCCGCTAAAGTTTCTAGTGTCGTTCAGTATTAAATCATAAAATGTAAATTTAAAATATAAGATATTTTTCATTATCGTTCAGTAGCAAAAATTAGTAATTATTTTTATTTCTTTGAATTTGTTTTTTAGTAATAAAAAATTAGTAGTAATTCTATACTATAAACAAAAAATTTGAAAGGTATTAAGTTTTCTGTGAGTAGTAAAATATGACCTAAAATCAACCGTATGTCAAAAGTAAGCAGAATTGAAACCTATTAATTAAATGGGGGATGGAATAATTTAATAATTTTCAAAACCTTCATTCATTTTTTTGTAAACGTTTTATAGTTTTTTCGTCTCTTCTTCTTTAACATTAAATACGAATCGATGAATTAGAGCACACCGCATGAGATGTTGACTAAATCATGGGCCTACACGCTTCTTCATAACATCTGTAGCTCTTCGACGTATTGTAGTTACTTTAGCGTATGTTAATATATTTGTACTAATATTTTCGAAGATTAAGCCTGAAATTTTTTGTAGACTAAGGGTGACAAACAAGCATACAGTAAATGGACATCCATCTACGGTGTGCTTGTTTAGTATGAAGTGTCTGTGGACTATAGCATTATAGTTCACAGACACTACATCTACCATCGATTAAAATCCAAATGTTGATTCTTTGACACACAGTAAAAAGGGTCCTAGGTTCTTTACACTCACCATACGAAACACAGCAGCGATATATGATACGTGTTTTGCCTCTATACGAGGCATCATCAGGAGCAATAGACTCTGTGATGGCTGACCGCTAAGACATCTTAGTTAGAGACTAAACATGTGTCGTGTTATCGATGTTGATGTATTTTTTCTAGGTTATCGGTGTTGGGGATAGTGTGTTTGGATTATTGGTGACGGTAATAGTGTACGCAATTAAGAGTAGGCGAGAGTTTTCTTCAAAATATGCACATCATATTATTGTATTCTTCATGCGGATATTAGCTGCTTCATAAAAATATCATTAATCTACTAGATTTCCGCAAATTTATACCCGTTTCTAGAAATTGTTTATTCACTTAAGCCATCAAAATTTAATATTTAGATAATATATTTTATAATAACCAAATATTATAATAATATACGAGTATTTGAATACTATATTATTATATTTTCAAAATAAAAGTCATTCGTCAAATAAATGATAACCTACTGAATATAAAAGTAAATTGAACTTTTTTATTCAATCTGGTAAGATATGGAAGTCGATGGATGCAGGTGGTTCGGGACCGTCCTTTGTGTAGTTTCTTGGGAAAGGCCCATGTTCACCTGTGGACTTGTTGTTTATGTTGTGTCTTTTTCTTTGAGAAATAAAATAAATAGTACATATAATAAATAGGAGTTCAAAAATCAGCTCTAAGTAAATAAAATCAGTCTATTTTCAAATTTGTTTTATGAATTCATAAAGTATACGAAGCTAATAAACTTTGTGTAACTTCTGTTGATTTTTGTAACTTTCTAACCGATGAAATATCTTTTGCAATAGATCTTTGATAATTTTTGGAATAACTTTCAAATTAAATTTACATATAATTCCTAATATACACTATGTAACAAAAAACCTTTGGTCGTTTTTGGTATGTATAGGTGCACACATATAGGCATGACAATTATCATAATGAATTTGTTTTCGATTCCCTTAAATGGGTTTTAGGGGGTTTAATGTCTAATAATTTTTAATATGTTAATATAATTTATTCTATATTTTATAGTATCTTATAAATACTATTTTACGAAGTCACTTAAAGAGAACGATTCTTAGACCCGCTAAGTAGATAACGATGTTTTCACTAATCTAAGAATTTAAAAAATTACTTTCATTAAAGTCTATCGAAGTCAACTACTGAATATACTGGCTGGCTTCCCCACAGATAATCTCATAAGGAGAGTATTTGCCATACTTTTCACTTTTGGCAGGTGGGTTTGTAACCTTAGTTTTTTACTTTGGATCTAGTTGTTATAAAGAAGATGCCGTAACGAGACGATTTGGGTTAGCGGATATTCTATCAACCCCAATATACACTGTATTTGAATACTTGTGTTATAAATTTCACTTTATTACTAAATAGTTCTGGGAAAAATATTAAAAAAAAAGGTTAATTCAAGCATAAAATAACTTAATTAATTCCAAATTTGCGTTTGTACGAGAAATTTAGTATGTATTTTTCATAGGAAATTTTATTCGATAAAGAATATGTAACAGCAATTTATTACAAGAATTAAACAAAACAAAATTACGGCGTTAGCCGATAAATGACAGGTAAAAAATGCTAATTGGTAGATTTTGAAAAACACAGCAGCATGACAGTTTATATATATGTTATTGTGTGGGTTTATACCAATTTTTTAAATGTTTCTTGTTATGGTACTGTTTTAATGTATTCTAATAGTCCTAGCCATAATTTAATTTCTTAATAACACTAACGGGCTCTGCTTAAAGTAAGTAAATATATAAACAATAACTATTATTAAAAAATAACATAAAAATCACAACAAATTTCCTCGATTCAAAAAATATGAAAATTATGTTGTAGAGTACAGCCGCTTTGCCACGTTCACACACATAACGAACGAGCACCAGTAGTACGCTAGCGCTGATATTGACAGAATACGTTGATGTGATTACAGTCACATTTCCCGAGAGGAAATATGGCTGTAATTAAGGAGAAGCACGAAGACTTTACGAGGAACGTTTCGCTACTCCACTAAATATACAATATTGCCTCCGGCGATGCAAAAACTTCACATTCGTATCTACAACACTGGGAGTGGCATGGCCGTGATCAACAACGTAGTTTCAGAAAGATATTTTCGACATGTTTGGGGAAGATGCGACGCGGAGCACGCGCTCGGTGGCACTTGAACTAGGTGTAAACCATATGTGCGTTCGGAGAGCCCTCAAAGATGATGGCCAGCACCCGTATCATCATTGTCGAGTTCAATGTCATCTACCCAACGTCTACGAGTCGAGAATGGATTACTGTAGGTGGTTACTCGATAAGGTAGAAGGAGATCCTGAGTTTTTGAACCACGGATGAGTGATCTTTTGTTAGAACAAGTGTATTTGACGCTCATTATGAACACTTTCACAAATCCACTTTCTTATAAACCAAGCCACTTTCAACACCGATGGAAAATCAATGTGTTGGCGGGAATTATATGTCACAAAATTATTGGTCCGTATTTTCTTGACTACACAATGAGCGGTGAAAACCACGGACGATTTAGTTGACGAAATAAATCTATACCTCGTTCATCACATGTGGTTTCAACACGATGGCGCAGCACCCTCCCGTTGTATGAGATGGATTGACCGGGGTGTACCGGTTAGCTGACGCACGATGATCTGATCTGATCAGATCTAACACCTTTAGATTTTTAACTCTGGGGTATGATTAAGCAGTCTGTATTCCAAAAAAAACATGCGATACCGAGGCGAAAATGAATATGCATAAAGTCGCATCTTTTGAAAAGATAAAGTCCAAAATATCAGTTATGCAACGCGTGCGTTCAGACATTGTAAACCAGTGTCGCAAATACATAGAGGTACTAGGTGGACATATTGAACAACATCTTCGTGGTCGTCAAGTAGACATAGTGATAAATTAGTGTTTGACTACTGAAGTGATAACAGCTGAGTGATGTGGCGCGGTCACGACCTTAGTGCAGTCACTGTAGGGAAAATAGGGAAAACAGAATGACATATAATGTGTTTGCTATATTGCTGCGCTTGTCAGGCGGATGTGCAAATTCAGCTATTTATTCTAGTTATTATTAAGAAGATGCTGCGGTCATCTCCTAGTTTGTTTCCATGTCATGTCACTTTGTGACCGTCGTGTATTGTTAAATATATTGTTTTTTAAAAAAAAATTTCTGGTGCCGTAGATTGTAATAACCTACTTCAGTGCATTAATCTTAACATCCCATGCAACTATCCACGCCATCCTATTACTAAAATCTTTTACATCCCTGCCAGTAGAACGAACCTCTTAAAAAATTCGCCTATATCAAAAATTTGCGCCGAATACAACCGGGTATGTGTATTTGTTGACATTGACATTTTTCATGACTCATGCATTAGTTTGAGAAAGAAGTTATCTGTGTACCTGCTCTCTAAGTAGGTTCTTAAAATTTCTTAAAATTTTGTAAAATTATTTTGATATTCTGTGTACTATTTTTGTGCTTTTTTTTTGTTTTCTAATATTCGTATTTATAATAACATGTCTTAGATTTTAAGAGAATGTTGTACACGTCTTTATTGGCGTACATACCAGGCCTTTGTTTTATGTAAGATTTGCATATAAATGTATTGTGTGTTATGCTGTTGATGTGTCATAATAAATAAATAAATAAATAAATAAATAAATGTCACCTCTGATGACACCCAAGAGACGGAATGGGGTAGTGGATATTCTTACACTGCTACTACGCGGTTAATACCACAGGAAAGAATAGTGTACTTCATTAAGTAAGCCATAATTTTGTGCTTCATAATACATTTGTTACCCCACGTCCACCGATCAATATCGATCAATGCCTGTGCTTACGTTTTCGCTCGTTTATTCAGTAATTACAAGTGATTAAAATTTTAAAATTTTTTTTTTTGCAGTTTAATTTTAAAATTTAATCTATGGTAACCGCGGTTAACTATGACATATGGACGTTGAACATCTCAGTCCCGCCCGTGACCATGAGTGCTGTAAAGCGTTCGAAACGTCGGGTAATTAAAAAGTTAAATATACGCGATAAATTCCGTAAAAACTAGTATTATTTCAATGTGTAGTGTTCGCGTAAATATAAGAAATCACTAATCTTAATCAATTCCACGTCGACGAAGTAGCGGGTAACAGCTAGTTATGCATACGTGTAAACAAAGACACACACACACATACACACACACACACACACAGATATATATATATATATATATCCTTAATATAAAAATATACTAAAATACATTCATTAAAGCCTCCCTCATAAATTACCTCATAGGGTAGTCATAGTTGCCAAATTTGGCGACCAAACTTCATTATGCTATTGAGTTGTGCTACTGCCCATCTTCTGTTTTATTCCCCTTTATCGACATCCACGGGACGCTATGGAGGTCATGGATGTTCATACACTACGACTATACGGCTAATATAGAAATATATTGTACATATATCATAGAAATTTTCTAGGTCAGGATTCCTTAATTCCGTCTAGGATTCCGTCGGGGTAATTAACACCTTCCTTTGGCCAGATAATCATGCGTGCCCCGTAATTGAGGAGAGGTGACGGTATGACATTGGTCCCTCGAGAGCAAGGTAAATCCCTCTTGTGAGATGCGGCTGGCTGACTGGCAGACACTTCGACAGCTTCTCATCTCAAGGATACCTCCATATAAAATAAGAGTTTTAAACAAGCGCACAATACACCTTATGCTAAGTAAATACTGTGGTCTATTGCCATCTGCATCTACCCTCGATTCAAAATCAAAATGCAGATGCATTATCATTTCTGGGGACCAAGATGGAATGTTTCATATCAAAGAATATCATTCTCCGCTTCTTTATTCTCACTAGCCATTTTACGCTGGTATTCTGTAAGAACGTGGTCCTTCCTCAGTCAAGCCGACCCATTTGTGCTGTAACCATAATATAGCTACAGCGTGGCTCTACCACTCTACCACTTATAAGCATGAAGGTTAAGTCGAAGGTTTTATGAGCTAACGATGATAATAATGACGATGAAGTGTTCCAGTAATCCTTTTTTTTATCTTTACGTACAAAGCAAGTATTTATAAAACCCGTTGAATTTATGACTAACAATTTAGAAAGACCAAATAAAGGACGATATCTTTTATCTTCACACTAAGTTACTCAAGGCACGTGTCGTCAAACACATAAAGTCGTAAATTGTTTTAACTTTTTCTAAGTTGACGTGGAATCTTGTATTACTGAGTGGTTTATATTAGTTCTTTTTACAGGGAAAATACTTTTCGCAATCTAGTTGTAAGAATTTAATGTTTAGGCTCTTTTATGTATCGAAGGTAATCTCTACGAAAGTTTCTCGGGATCCGAATGTCGGCGTTTTATTCTTTATTATATATTTGCTTTAATATACATAAATAAATATTGTTACGAGCATTTCAGTTCTTATATTTGCTTCAAGATATTTCTAATACAAAATTATATAAAAACATATTTATAACGAAGGCTTATCATTTATCTATTGATGAGAAATATGAGTCCGTCATCAAGTTATGTTCAGTGTTTGTCTACCTGAGTTAAGCGGCAGTGGATCAGCCATATAAATCTAATAATTTGCAACCAATGATGAAGAAAGGCCTCGATTGGCAGCCGCGCATTCAGAAGTGTATTATTTGGTGACGTCTGAATAAATGGAAAGATGTTTAAAATAACATATCTAAGATCCGACCAGTAAAATAAAATGTTGTATCTTACCTGAAGAGCACCTTTGCGGTGGCTGACTGATAACTGATTCACTTGGCAGAGTCTACTAAAATATCAAAAATATCCTTGACATTTGTGTCGTTTTATTCCTTCATCAATTGCAAAACATAAATAGTCCACTGCGGGGATCGAACCCGGTTTTATTGGTTTCAACAATTGTTAATTTCAATTTTAAGTCCTGATTTACCTTGTGCTCGGCGGTGAAGAAAAACATCGTGATCAAACCTGCATGTCTGAGAAATAAGAAAAAAAATATTTCGAAGACATTTGAAGTACGCCAACACGCATTGGGGCAGCGCAGTGGACTATTCCTTGCTCTCAAACCCTCTCATAAATGAGAGGAGGCCTGTGCCCAGGAGTGGGAATTATATAGGCTGTAACTTTAACTTTAATAGTCCACTGCAAATACCCACAAGATGCTATGGTATAATAGATTCTTTTATGCCGCCTCTGAATGGAGCGTAAATTACTTTCATAGATTATTTTAATTTCAAAAACCGCAAAAATAATTTAAAAAGATTGGTACTCCGGCTTAATATTGACATCGGGACGTCAGTCACCTCAGTCCCCCGTGACCATGGGTGCTGGAAAGCACCCGAAACGTCGAGAATTAAAAATTAATTAAAATTAAACGCGATAAAATCCGTAAAAGTAGTTTTAATCAATGTGTAGTGTTCGCGTAAATATAAGAAATCATAATTTCAAAAGATTTTAAATTATGTCTATTAATTACTAAGTCTAGTCCTTGGATGTCACTTTAGCCTCCATCATTATTTAATCAACAATAAATATTAATCATGCGTAATTTGTCACTGTACCTCGATATCGAACCATTTGGCACATTCTATCAAAGTGATTGACACCCCTCGCTTGGAACAATATGGCTTTGAAGGTTATATTAAGATGAATATAATATGGAAACATTCCAGTATCAAAGGAGAGTTAATGAACTCCTTCGATACTGCAATAAATTGAATGCAATAAAGATTTACTTTGCATTTTTAATATTTATGTCGACAGTGTAGTGGTGGTAAAAGAATAACTGCGTATTGTGAGTGTCGTGAAAGACGACAGGGGGTTTAGAAATAGACACTGCGTTTGCGAATCCTTATATGAGATAATCCACGGGAAGGCCTATGTTCAACAGTGGACTTCGATACCCTAGATATTTTCCTGTTATGGAGATATGATGATGATTATCATTTATGTAACCATCTCAGTGTCTGTGACTGACGATTCCAACCAGGAGGAGGTTCTATTTGCGATGCGGGTATTTTTTAAACGTTCATCGCTTTCTCGGAAACAACTGAACAGATCAAAAAGGTCGTAAGGGTGACCCCCTTGTTGTTTGTGTTTTTATTATATTGTTTTGTCTAACTTTTATTTAAAAATAATAACAGAAAATTGAGACATTTATTAGCGGCAGTTATTTACGTTTAGGCTTGTATTGCGTTCTTGACCTGCAAAGGTATAATATGTTGTGACTCCACAAGCATTCGTCTTTAAATTGAAGTCAAATTAAAGATCACAATGTAGCGAGCAGGTTCGTTTTATTGAGTAAGGGTAAAAAACGAGCACACACCTCACCTAATGGCAAGAGTGTTCTGTGACCCATAGACATCTACATTTATACTCAATTAAAATTCAAAATGTAGATGCGTTGTCACCTCTTAGTTCTTAGATAGAATACCACATCTGCGGTGAAAAGTGTCTCCACTTTTCTACACTCACTAATGCAAAACACAGCTGGTATTTTATAACAACGAGGTCCTACCTTGGTCCAGCCAATCCATTTGAGCTACAACCATAATATAGCCGCACACGTGCACTGTTTTTTAGACTACGTGATTTTTTATTATTATATTATTAGTGTAGACTAAAATTAGAAAGTTATATAATATATTCACTCCTGCACACATTACTGATCTGACTTACGTCACACTAAGTAATGAGACGTGAGAGAGTGTGAAACATGGTTTGTCGTTAGGGAGTACGCCATTACATTTGTTTATCTAACATTTACAGAACTTTGTTATGGTTAATTTTTTATTATTATAATATTAGTGTAGACTAAAATTAGAAAGTTATATAGTATATTCACTCCTGCACACATTACTGATCTGACTTACGTCACACTAAGTAATGAGACTTGAGAGAGTGTGAAACATGGTTTGTCGTTAGGGAGTACGCCATTACATTTGTTTATCTAACATTTACAGAACTTTGTTATGGTTAATTTTTTATTAAATGTAGATGGAAATTTAAATTCGTAATACATTTTTTTATATATCGATACCATTTACCCGGATAGAGTAGAAAAATATCGCAATGAAATTAGCATATTGGAGAAATTGAAATATTCATCATCATCATCGTCATCATTATTCATGCCAAGTGTAGTAACTCCGAAAATACATTCTCAAAATGAGAATGTGTGAACTTCAATTGGCTATGGATATGACGATGATGATGAAACTCACTATCTAGAAATGGCGTATAATACAATCCATAAGTCTAAGCTATTATAAATATTATGTTTACATCATAAACATCCCATCACAAGTCATTTGCCTAACATACACCTCTCCCAAGGAACACCACAAGACACGTTCCTAATCCATCTGTATCTAACGACTTCTTATCAGATCGTCACTTCATATGGTGATACGAAGCTACTACTCAGGAAAACTTTCACTACATATCGTTGTCGGTTCTTGAAACTATATTTCCGACAGAATCTGCATAAATCTGCTCGCGTAAAAACCATCGTCGGTCGCTACGATACTCACACATAACATACAAATATTGTTCTATAAGTTACTTGACCATTAATATTTGCACACCACTAAGGTAGAATAATATGTAGAACGGATTATACTTTAACACCATTGTGCAACCACGTTATTCTTGCAAATAAATATTTTGGGGTATTTATTATTCTCATCTGGTTGAACTGAATAAATATATAAAAGGAAATGGTAAATATGCATTAATATATATTATATTATACTAACATAAATAAATAAATAATACATAAATAAATAAACAATACATAAATAAATTAAAGCCCAACTAGAAGGTAACACTCGGCATGGTAAAATAAACGGCGGAAGGTTAGGGGGAGGGGGGAAAGCAACCGGCGGACAATGTGGGCAGTATCGAGGGGCACCGCCTTCTGAATTTAAGCTCAGAGTAGTCCATAATGGAGTCCCATTCGCCTTAGATGACCAGAGAAACTGACCGGGATCCGCAGTCCGATCGCAGAGACGACTACAGGAATAATTTCGACTGGCAGATCCCCACATGTCGGTAGCGTTGTGAGCCAGGGTCACATATTTCTTTTTCTTATATGCTTCGGCTTTCACGATGTTCATACGGAATGGTAATGTCAACCAAAATATCCTTGACTGTGCTATCAGACTTATTCACAAGAATAATCCTATCTGTAATGATGGCCTGATCCCAGTAGAGCCTGTCGCGGTCATTTTCGAGTACGGCTCCCGGAAAGTACTTATAATAGGGCTATTTCCGATTTAAGACACCATATTTCAGAGTTAGCTCCGAGTGTATAACCCTGGCTACTAGTTTGTGTGTGTGTGTGTGCAAATACTCGGGGGTAGAAAGCAACAACCGCCCATGACATGCCTAAGTGACTCACCAGGATGTCGGCAAGCTCGACAGACGTCGACGGTTCAATCCCTTAGGATGTATCTCCGATAGTTTTTGGTCTTAATAACATTATCCTGTAGCGCCCAGACAAAACCCTTGGTTTCTCCAAAACCCTCACCGAAACGTGGGGTTCATGTAGATTCTGGTAGAACCTCCCGTGGAGCTCCTTCTCTTTCCACACGGTCTCACAGGTGGAAATGCTCTGTAATGCCAGGTTTTGCCATTGTCCTTTGGCTAAGGATAGAAGGGTAAGCCCTCTACCACAAGAAATGACGTCCTTATAGAATGTATTATCTAATCTCGTCTATTTAGTCTCTCCGCAGTCGTCTTTTGATCGAACTTGTATGTTGCGCTTGGCAGTGAAGGCTTATGTGAGAATTGGCCTTACTATACTGCTGTCCAGTCATAGGGTCATACTGGAACGCAAGCCGCAGTCGTTTTTTTTATAGAAAAAGGGTGACAAGCGAGCACACAGTCCACCTGATTGGTAAGTGGTTGCTGTGGCCCATAGACATCTCCATCCATCCTCGTTTGCGAATCAAAATGAAGATGCGTTGTCAGCCTTGAGGACTAAGATAGAATGCCTCTTTTCCAGTAAATAGGGTTTCCGACCAAACGAATGTATCTACCTAAAGCCTGCTGCCTAATGGCATACGTGGCTAAGGTGAGAATTTCACGTTAGTTTTTGGTCGATTGTTACACCCAAGTACTTAACTTCAGTGGAGAATGATACTTTTTAACTATTGAATTTTGGTGTGATTAATTTCTCCAACCGTCTCTTTTGGTGAAGGGTATTATAACAGTTTCATCCATCACCATAAACAATAATTAAAAAAGCTGAAGGTACTCCGGGTTTAACAATGTCACCTCAGTCCCCCATGACCATGGGTACTGAAAAACACCCGAAACGTCGGAAGTTAAAAATAAAAATAATTAATATTAAAATTAAACGCGATAAAATCCGTAAAAGTAGTTTTAATCGATGTGTAGTGTTCGCGTAAATATAAGAAATTATTAGTTTCATCAGCATTAATTGATAAACTGTTCTCTCTAAACCAGTTATTTACGGTGTACAGGGCTCTTTGTGTAATTAATCATAAAGTACATTGGCAATAGCCGCTCGCAATGATCACAAGGTCATCAGCATAACCACCTATTGTGTCATTGCGAAGGTCTGCCACCTTGTACAATAGTTGGTCAAACGCAAGAGTCAAAATAAGGGGTGAGAAAACCTCATCCTATAAAAAACCTGTCACCTTATCCTATAAAAAATATTACTTTACGCTAGCGATATGCCGTGGCCTTGCCTGGGTGTTATGTCACTTATGTCATAATTTAAGTATATCAACCCTTTATTTCGTCAATTTTAGGAGATCAATCCTGGTATTGCTCCATATGTGTTTGTGAAGATTCATATTTGGTTTAGCCTTTCCAGATTAGCCTGAACAGACAGCCTGAAAGATAGACAGCCTGCACCTTATGGACAGCCTCTTGTAGTTGCGACCTCAATCGAAGTTTGAAACAGCGCTATTTTTACCTTTCTGTTTGATAGCATCAACTTCACCCTCCTGATAGTTGTGGGGTCAACATGTGTAGATGTCAGGCCCTCAATTAGCAGTGATATGAGGCTCTGTCAAAGGCGGTCTCAAAATCTAGAAAGGCACAAATAGCTATTTCTTTATATTCCAGTGCTCTTACGACCCTGTCAGTAACACTGATCGGGGTTGTTTCCGTAGATATTTCTCTGCGTTAAGCATGCTGGTTGTAGTAAAAAATCTATAACCTTTTCAAGTGACTTAAGAAGAAAGGAAGATAGGCTTATAGGTCTGAAGGACTTTGGTAAAGCGTAGTCATTCATACCGGCCTTAGCTATAAATTGAACTTTGACAATTGTCCATCGTTCTGGAATATGTCTCCATGAAAAACTTGCTCTGAAGATTTTCACCAGATAGGGAAGAAGGATATCGATACCCCTCTGTAGTTGGATGGGAATTATTCTATCCTCCCGCTTGTCTTATATGGTTTAAAGGAGTCAACAGCCCACTGCACCAGGTTTGGACTTATTATCTTTGGATCCCTACATCAGCCCTCATTACAAGGCCTTCATAGGGCTCTGAAAGAGTTCGAGGCGCAAATTTTCTATGACCCTGGGAAATACAAAAACAACGCTAGTAACTCTAATGTTTCTATTTCACTAGTGGTGAAAATACCATCACGCTTTATGAGAAGCCCGATTTGATTGGGTTTAGCTTTCGATAGCATTTACTCAATTAGCTTAGCTAATTTATTTATTATATTCGGTTAGGGCTGCACTATAAAGATACCATTCTTTGTTTTTTTGCCCTACTAAATAGGTTCGTGGTCTTTTCCCTAAGCTCCTTTAGCTTAGAGTAACACCAGGGAACTTTTCTTGTTGTGGTTACGGTTACTGTCTCCGTCGCTAACTCCAGTCCTTCAGTCGTTTTGATGCTTTTACGAAACGATTCCAAATTCTTCCTTAGGCTATCTATGTAGACATCCCAAGAGGTCGCTTTTTTATTCGTAAAAGCAAAATTTTCATAAACTGGTGATGCTTCAATCACAAACTTAATGTTTTTGTGATCAGACATCGATGTTTCACTACATACATACCAGTCAGTTATTTGCCTGGATATGTTATTGGTAGCAAAGATTATATCTAACATTTCTTGTCTAGCACGCGTTACAAAGGTTAGTGTACAACTTTAATTTAGACTTACTAGGCGCTTGTATATGAGAAAGACATAAAGTAACATTTTTGTTGATATTAGTGCTTTCATAAACTGTGTGGTAAGCATTAGCATCACATCCCACCACAAGTTCGGCGTTGTATTTTCGAGCGAACTCCGCCACTCGCTCTAATTATCGAGTTATTGACAGGCTGAGCAAATTATTACTCTGAGGGCCCTGTTGAATCCCTTAAGATTTACCGGTCACCCATATTGACCTATAAAAAACCCAACATTGTATAATATATTAAAAAATAAAGTTTTAGTAAAACCTGTGATGGATTGTGCTTACTTATTATCAGTCACTGTGAGTACCATTTCAATAAAATTTGATTTGGAATATGTGTGCAATAATGATTTCTTAAATTTACGCGAACACTACACATTGAATAAAACTAAATTTACGGATTTTATTGCGTTTATTTCACTACTTTTACTTATTTTTAATTCCCGACGTTTCGGGTGCTTTACAGCAACCATGGTCACGGGGGGGACTGAGATGTTTGACGTCCCAATGTCATAGTTAGTTCGGCTACCTTCAGTTTTTGAATATTAATTTTTGATCCGATTTACGCAAAACGAGCTTATAGTATCATGAAGTCTTGCAGTGGTATGCTTAGGTTTGGGTTTAATTTTGTTAATTATACGATCCCAAGCAGGTGGCAGCACTCATCCATCTTCTCTATTGAAATTTGGATGTTTTTTAATTTCAATAGCCTCGCGTATCATCCTTGGTAGGAATCGGTGTTCTTTTGCGAGAATTTGTGGTTTATCAAAACGAATGTAATGGTGGGGATGAACTTGAACATGTTCGCAGAATGCATACTTCCGGGAAGTCCGTTCCGGGAAGTCCGGGAAGTCAGTTCCGGGAAGGAATCGGTGTTCTTTTGCGAGAATTTGTGGTTTATCAAAACGAATGTAATGGTGGGGATGATCTTGAACATGTTCGCAGACTGCAGACTTCCCGCCAAACATCTCAGTCCCCCCCCGTGACCATGGTTGCTGTAAAGCACCCGAAACGTCGGGAATTAAAAATAAGTAAAAGTAGTGAAATAAACGCGATAAAATCCGTAAATTTAGTTTTATTCAATATGTGTGCAATCTTTCACTGAACAAAATGAAATTTTAAAACAACCGTAAAGTGACTGAAATTTACTATTCATATACCGCAAAAATATTTTAGGGACATTTAGGCAATAGTAAGTGACATATTCTCAAGGACACGCTCAAATCTAACCAATCACTGAAGAGGCTTAAATTCTGTGAAAATATTGTAACGCTTCCTCACCTCTTATTATAAAAATAATATTATAATAAATATAATTAGGTCCCCTTTATAATAAAATTATATATATTTGTGACCAAGATTAATAAAATATGTTTTGATATTTCTAAATGATCTTTCTAAAGGTTTAATAATAGGCCGTTTGTAATATTTTTGGCGTGATCGTCTTATTTACGACCCTTATTTACGTTGTGTTTGTTTAGTAACTTAGTTCTTTTAGGTGTCTTTTGGAAGAATGAATATTCACTAGAGCAATTGAAAGCTGTTGGTAGTGCCTTATAAGCTAAGTGAACCCCGTTCACGAAGACAGGGCTCGAGAAAGGTTAAGAACATAAAACGTCCCTATTCCACTTGTATCAGGTTTACATTATTAATTTATTATTATTTATCCCTTCCCGCTCGGAAAAGGCTCAAAATATATTTATACAAAATACCCGATACAAGGGCTTCGCTCTCCTACATTTATTAAAAAATGTAGGGGAGGCACACGGCTCCACACACGCCGTGCACGGTGAGCGCCAACCATTTTGATGCACTCCCCCGAAGGGAACGTTAATTCGGGAACTGGACCGTAGTCCACAGCAAAATAACTGGCGAACCAGTAAAAGAGGCTTGGCCCCTTGTTAGTGCGTAAGCACAAACATCGACCGAAGTCGCGCATGTCAATGCGTGTAAACGCCATATAGAATACGAACGAATCCAGCCACAGTGAATGTACGACACACGGTTTAGGAAAATAGGCACACGGGCCGTAAACCCTCCGTGAGCGCCACCACCTGCCAGACCGCCGCTCCTGCAGACGTGATGTAAGTGTATGGCATCACCACCAATTGCATGATCAGCACGGCTACTAGCCGCAGAGCGTGTCATGAGTCTACCGCTCACCTCAAGGGAATGGGGTCCCACGTTGTGCGGCTTTCGGCCGCAGCCTTGAGAGTCTCCTCATATCCTACCAAAGCTACCACCCGCATGAAGTCGACACATATGCTCCACCAACCAATACAACGGCAGATATAGCCAAAAGGCAGTTATAAGATAACAGTTATAATTCGCCATCAGAAAGGGTTTGTGTCACTGACGTTGAGTAAATGCATTTTCGATCATGTTTGTCTCACCCACCAACAAGTTGCCTTTAATCATTCAAAGGTGGGAAAGTTACAAAGATATATTATTATGTTGTTATATAAAACATCATGGAGGGCAGACAGTCTGTAGCCCCGTAATGAAGGGACCCGACTTGGGCAAAGCTACTCAGGCGTGAGTCACACCAAGACGCAGAGAGCGCCATTGAGAGTAGCGTCCCACCAAACAACCATCGCAGAGCCGCATTGCTGCAGAACGTAACAAGCATCAATACGACTATCGTCGGGCTTACACCATCTCAAGGTCCCCCATACCTCCCAGCAGACATCACCACCCGCATACCTCCATCGACCAGAACCACAAGAGTGCTTCGAATCAGGCGCAGCACACCCGCAGATCCATCACAAGATGCAAAACCGCAAGTAGCAGTAAGCATCAATGCAAATATCATACGGATGGCGCCCCCTCACAACACACCCAAATGACCCCTATCGATTTTGGTAACAAAGTTTTTATTGTTGTTATATAAAAATATCACCAATGTATCATAGTAGCACGCTACTAAGACGCCAATGAACAAAACTCCACGTATCATAGCGCTAATGCACTAAGACATGAAGTTGAGTATGCCTGTTACACTTAAAAGTGCTACCAAACTCACTCATCATCCCAATTCGAAAGATAGACGACGCATCGCTATGCGCTACGACGTCGCCCACATACGGTATGGGTGTGCGATGTCCACGGGAAAGCCGTATTGCTACAACAAATCCACTTTCCACCGGCACTAATTGTCATTTGTTTACCTCCATCGACCAGAACCACAAGAATGCGTCAAATCAAGCGCAGCACACCCGCAGATCCATCACAAGACGCAATACCGCAAGTAGCAGTAAGCATCAATGCAACTATCATACGGATGGCGCGCCCTCACAACACACCCACATAACCCCTATCGATTTTGGTAACAAAGTTTTTATTGTTGTTATATAAAAATATCACCAACGTATCATAGTAGCACGCTACTAAGACGCCAATGAACAAAACTCTACGTATCATAGCGCTAATGCACTAAGACATGAAGTTGAGTATGCCTGTTACACTTAAAAGTGCTACCAAACACACTCATCACCCCAATCCGAAAGATAGACGAAGCATCACTATGCGCTACGACGTCGCCCACAAACGGTATGGGTGTGCGATGTCCACGGGAAAGCCGTATTGCTACAACAAACCCGCTTACCACCAGCACTAAGATGATATGTCTAGGACACATCGGTTAGCGAGTCCTAGTTTACCTCGGACCAATTGCTCGTGAAGCAGCATACACGCCACCATAATATTCCTTTTCAAGTCCCTAATAAGGATTAGTCATTTTGCTACAGTACTAGGAGCAGTCGGTTACCCGACCACTCCATACAATGCTTATGCATCAAGGAGACCTATAATATTGCTTTTGTATCATAGACCTTACTTTCATAAGTCAAGCATACATAGGATTCGAACCCACGACCCTACTATTGTAATGCATATTCATCATGGAGATATTCTATAGTATTGCTTTTGTATCATAGACCTTACTTTCATAAGTCATTCATATATAGGATTCGAACCCACGACCCTACTATTGTAAGGCATATTAATCATAGCGACCTTCTATAGTATTGCTTTTGTATCATAGACCTTACTTTCATAAGTCATTAATATATAGGGTCCGAACCCACGACCCTACTATTGTAATGCATAAATCATAGAGACCTTCCATAATATTGCTTTTGTATCATTGAGTTTAATATCAAAAGTCCCTAATATGGGACTTGTCATTGTGCTACAGTACTTCAGGCAGTCGGGCTCCCGACCACCCCATATATATGTACAACTGCAGTTATGTATCTCCGGCAGCCCCTCTATACAAAACATCTATATATGAACACCTTCCATAACTTAGGAAACTTTTCTTTTATACGTGAACTCCTTCCACAACTTTTTTTATACATGAACTCCTTCAACAACTTTGGAAAATTTTCATTTATACATGAACACCTTCCAAGACTTAGACAATTTTTAACAAATTTTCTAATTATCTTATAAATGTTATTTATCTTTATTTTTATAGTATTTTCGACTTTTATTTCTATTATTTATCTTATTTTAAATAGTTTTTCAAGTTTTTAATAAATTTATTTATTATGGAAGACAATATTTTGCCTTTAATTTACTGTTATTGGTCTAATGTCTGAAATGTATTTATATTAACTTTATGGTTATTAATGTAATTTTATTGTTTATTATATATCTTTTAAGACTATTTTTGACGCCCCTTTATATCGAATTTAATTATTAATAATAATATTGGGCCGTCACAATAGGAAGTACTTTTTACGTCCTAAGAAATAATGTTTACAAATAAAAAGCACATTGAATAAAATTCATTTCAAGGAATTGTTGCATTTTTTTCATTTGTAAGTCCGGACATTTCAGTCGCTTTACAGAATCCCTGGTCACGATAAGAGGCAATTGAGCTAGTTGGATGTCAATCTCCTCAGAAATGTCACAGTTAACGTGAGAATTTATTTGAATCTAGGCAGAACGCGGTAAGAGTATTTTTGAATCTTGTAGTGTGACGTTTGGGCTTGGATTTAATTTAATTTTATACATTGTAAAGCTAATGTTGTTGTTGTTTTTTATTTTCAAAAGCTAGCAAGACTTATGAAAGCTCAACAATATAGTTTCGAAACTACTCCTAGATATACTAATTATTGGGTTTTTTAGTACATATCCATTGTCACCTACTTCGTTAGTTTAGTGTGAAATCAATCAAGAAGTTCTCTGTATCAGCCCAGAGTCATGAAACTAGCTGGTTTCACAAATGTACATTGAAAAGCAATTGATGCCCTTGGTCCAGTGCCTCATCTTTTGCCGGTCGTGTCAAATTGTCGTGCTTTCAAACTGTGGGAGTGAATGAATATAGTGCATTCTTGTGCTAGCGCTTACACCTGTGCACAAAATCCTGTTTTGGAAAGGTGGCAGTCGCCGTTTCGACAAGGCGCCGTGATTGAAATTCGGTCTAGTCCTCTAGATTGTTATTATTAGTATCCATTTTCAATAGAAACAGATAAGCAACAATTAACTTTATGTATTTATTGAAACTGCCTGTGATATTAGTAGATTGTAAGCGTGCTCAAAGAACATGAAGTTCGTTGGAAGATGAAGCCACAAAAGCGCTTTGAGTGAGGTTTCTTGTTAATCTCCCGATGAAAACGTCTCGCCTTTAATTAAAATAGGACTACCTCACGGCTGTAAGTAAGAGGGCCTGAAACTGATATTAGTTAACTGAAAGGGGTTCTATCTAATCTGTAAATAAAGGTGTCTTCGTTTATTCAGGGATTAACTTATGATTTTTAAAGTAAATATGAACATGGGTATATTATGTACATTTTTAGTCATATTATGCTTTACAAATTAGTAAGGTTAAAGAAATTTATATAAAAATAAAAATAAAAATTTGTAGCAACAAACATCATGCAAAGCGTATGTGATGTTTTAATAAGATTCACAAGCTATTTCGACCAGTAACTCGACTCCAAAGTACCAGAATTCTTTCATGGAGCAATGGGGGGGGAGAATTCCTCTTTTCTCTGTTTGTCCTGGCCTGCGTTTTGTCTTTATATGCTTATACAAAAAAGTTGCAAAAAATATACAGAACCTAAATATTTTAAGTTAATTCTTTTATAAATCTAACATTGTCTAATAATGGTTACTATAATACTAAAGAGCACACGACTGTTAGTAACCCCTGGGAATCAGGTAATCGTTAGCACGCTGCTTCTAAATGTTTTTGTATTTAATTTATGAAATAATGTTTTATAAATTAATGTTTAAAAAAAGTCCCGCTGGTTTTTTTGCTAGTCCTTCCAAGGGCAAAGGACAGAAGAAAAATTTTTTAATGACTTTCAATTGTAGGGCGAATGTTAGGAGAGGAGTTAAACAAAAGAATGATGATATGAGAATCTCTTTATTTTATTAATAAATTTGAATATATATGATTATTATTACACTTGTGTGTGTACTTTTATATACTCTTGCTATTACTACTACACCTTCCATCCAAAAGAAAAAAATGTGGCAATACAAGGATACATTTTTTTAGGCATCGATATCGATATCATACATTAAAACATTGAACTTACTTACTAACTTACTTAATAAATTGGCAGAATCATCATAGTAACAGTTTATTTATAAATATATATATATACATACATACATATATATATATATATATACATATATATATATATATATATATATATATATATATATATATATATATATATGTATACATATATATTCTTATTGTTATTATGTATATTATATATTTTATATATATATATGTGTATGAATATTAATATATATTTGTAAATTTATTTGATAACATGTATATTTGTATATCTTTATGAGTTTATATATATCTGACATTATGATATGTACTTATGTATTACACATTTTTATTATCTTAGTTATTTTATTTTTCATTTTATTATAATTAATTTTATCTATTTTTTGCGATGTACCATTTATATCTCATGCATTTTATTTTCATGTATTTTCAATTTTTTTTGTTATTTTATTTTAGTATTCGCATATTAACTTTTTATTACACCTACTTCATTCTATCTCTGCATCATCCCAAGGTAGACTGGGAGAGTATGCCTTAGGCATTAAGTCCGCCTATATACCACTTGTGTATATGAAGTTTTAAATAAATAAATAAAAGATGTTATTTTTGTAAATATTAGGAACAGTTACATTATAAAATAATATATAGGGTATTTATTTTAAGAACATTTTTAAGGATTATTTAATTTAGAATATTTATAATTACGTAATATTAGATAATCTACAGAAAGAATTAATAAAAATAACAATAAATGTACTTAGACAAAGCATATAAAATATGTTTTATTTATTATTGGATATAAAATTTCGTGCGGTTATTGTGTACTAATTAATTTTTTCCATTCTTAATTATTTCTACGTTTGATGCTACATCTTTAACAACTTTATAAGGACCAGAGTATAGATCACTTAGTTTATTACCTGACTCATTTTTTAAGAGTACTAAATCATTTATATTTTATTTTATAGGCTTGGTATAGTTATCAAATATAATTTTTCTCTTTTCTTTAGACTTTATCAAATTATTTCTTGCCTCTCTTTGTGACAATTGTAACCTGTATTTAAGCTCACATGGATAATGATCGTAGTTATAAAGTGGCTCTAAATCTACTGTCGAATTACTAGGAAGTGAACATTTTTTTACCAAAGACAAGTTCATAAGGACTGAATTTCGTCTCTGTATGAACTGTCGTATTATAGGCAAACGACCAAAATGGTAACCAGTCGCTCCATGTTTCAGGGTGATTATCAATTTGAATGCGAAGAAAAGCATTTAAATTTTTATGTGACACTTCCAGCGCACCTAGAGATTGGTGGTGGTAAGCAGTCGAATTTAACTGTTTTATTTGAAGCAATTTACATACCTCTTGGAGTAATGATGCGGTGAACTCTTTCCCTCTGTCAGTAGTTATTACTTTCGGTACTCTATACTTAAGAATAAAGTTATTAACAAAACTTTTTGCTACTTCGTTGGTTTTTTTAGAAATTAACATACTTAGTGAGTTCGCATTGTAGCGTTAAAGCATAAGAGTAATTATTATCAACTTCAAATGGACCTACTAGGTCTAAATATATCTTTTCAAACGCTGTGTTAGCGTGTTGTTATTTCTAATGGCTCTCTACGGGTAACGAAAATTTCTGACGCTGACATTTGTCATAATGCCTAACAAAGTTCTTTACATCCTTATCTAACCCAGGCCAATAATAATACTTTTTTATATTGTTGACCATCCTTCTCATACCTGCATGACCACTGCTAGGTAGGAGATGGAAGTCATTTAATATCACCTTTCTGTCATCCTTATTATATATCGTTTTTACATTATTTATTATATGTACACGTGGACCGGTGCTATCATTCGTAGATTTGATTTCTTCAACTAGTTTTTTTTAATAAATTCCTTATTACCATCCTTCTTTATTATACATACTTCATTAACATTTATTAACTTACAAAAATCATCTAATTTCCTCACAAACTCGCGTCGCAACATTCGTGAGTTGGAACTTAGATATTTAATATAAACTATCTTTTCCTTTCCAACATAAAAAATGTATTATTTTATTTATTAATAACTCTTAATTTTCTCAATGTTTTCAAATCATCTTTATTAACCATACGCAACTCCCCTGATTCTGCTGGTTTGATATGATTACTTACGATTTTCGGTTGATCAGGACGCAAGTCTGTGGGTACCATGTCCAACGAGAAGGGTCCTGGTTTATTTATTTTTCGCGATTTTGCTCGTATCATGACATTAACGATGTTCCCATTTAATTCTTTTAACTCTTTCGAACTCAAACAGATTCTAGATAACGCATATGCAGCTGCATTATCTGAACCCTTTACATACTCTACGTCAAAATTATATTCCTCTAATACCAAATGACACCTCATAAGCCTGCTCGATGGATCTTTTATGCCAAATAGATATACTAGAGGTTTATGGTCAGTCCTGATTTTAAAATATTGCCCATACAGATACGGTCTGAAATGTTTGACGGCCCATACTATCGCTAACAACTCTTTTTCTATAACTGGATAGTTTGATGCAGCCTTATTCAGAGATATGCTAGTAAATGCTATTGGTCTTCCATTTTTATTCGACAGAACTGCTCCAATTGCTTTATTAGATGCATCGGTTTGTAAAATGAAATAATTTTCTTTTGAAACATCGGGGTAATCTAAAACTGAGGGGAACATAATACGTTTTTTGAGTGTTTCAAAAGAATTTTGACATTTTTCAGTCCAACGAAATTAGTATTTTTTCTACAAAGTTGGTTTAATGGTTGCGCAATTTCAGCAAAATTGGGTATAAACTTTCTATAATAATTTGTGAACGCCACAAATCTTTTAACTTTGTCGGCATTCTGCGGATAAGGATAGTTTGTTACTGTATTTATTTTTTCAGGATCAGGTAAAATCCCTTCGTTAGATGTACAATACCCCAAATATAAAATCTGTTTTTTAAGAAATGTACATTTTGAAGGATTTAATTTTAAATTTACTGAACGAAGTCTTTCAAAAACATCCTGTAAGTTTTTATTGTGGTGATCTAGTTGTCTACCAAAAACAATGACGTCATCTGAATAAATTAAGCATTTTCCATTATTTAGTCCTGATATTGCTAAATTCATCATTCGCGAGAAATAACTGGGACTTGTTTTTAATCCCATGTGCATTCTCGTCATGTGGTATTGACCAGAATTGAAAGCAGTAAATTTTCGATAACTTTTATCTAAATTAACATTGTAATACACTTGATATAAATCTAAATGTGTAAAATATACACTTCCAGACAAAAATTATAAGATTTCTGTAATATCAGGGAGGGGGTACTTATCGTCTTCTATACGGTTATTTAATTTAATATCACCATTTTTTATTACACGATTCATCAAATTTTTTAGGCACCAATAATATTGGGCTAGACCAATCACTTTTACTAGGTTCTATAATCCCTTCTTTATTCGCGTTGCTAATTTGACGAATTTTCCTTTTTCTAACTAATTGGTAACCTATAGGGTTTTGAAAGCCTATAGGTTACCAATTTTGAGCCCTGCATTCCTCCAAAACCCACTACAGGGTGTTGATGGGAGACTTTAACGCACAAGAGAAAGCAGTGAACTGAAGTTAGGTAAATTTGGAGTTGGGTAAAGGCACCATAGGGGCCAGTAGCTGTTCGACTTCATGGAGAAAGATGAACTCTTTATGATGAACTCTTTCTTCCAGAAGCGGCCTCACAGGAAGTGGACCTGATCGAGCCCCGACGGTTCGACAAAAATGAGATTGACTTCATTATGACGACCAGATGCTGTGAACTGTTCAGTGATGTCTCAGTGATCGCAAGGGTGAAAACTGGCAGCGATAACCGAATGGTTAGAGGCACTCTGAACCTAAACGTTAAGTTGGAGAGGTCTAGTCTAATGAAGTCAACGCTCCGTCCCCCTCGTGCTTTAATCCAGAATCCCGAAACCTTTCAGCTTGAGTTACGTAACCGCTTTCAGTGCCTAGAAGATTGCAATGCAGTGGACGATATGAATGACAAGCTCGTGGAAACTGACCATGCGGTCGGAGCTAAGTTCTGCAAGACCAAAAGCTCTCCGATCACACTCTTAATCTCATGGCTGTTAGACGAGAAATGAAGCTGCAATCCTCAACTGATTTGACAGCATACAGGCAACTGAAAAGACAGATTTCCAAATGCATGCGGCGAGACTTACGCAAATTTAATAGCGTCGTATTGAAGAAGCGATTGAGCGGAACCACGGCTCCAAAGTCTTTTCCAGAGATCTGTCTTCCAGTAAGAGCCAACTGTCAAAGCTGAAGACTGAGACTGGCAGCATCGTTTCCGGGAAACCTGAGATTCTGAGTGAGATTGAGAGCTTCTATGGTTAGGTGTACACATCATCGTTGGAGCCACACACAAGTGTGAGTAACGATCCAAGAGCGAGTCTTGTCCGACACTATTCCGATGATATCCCGGATGTCAGTCTGAGCGAGATTAGAATGGCTCTCCAGCACATTAAAAACGGCAAGTCCCCGGGCGAGGATGGAATTACAGCGGAGATTCCGAAAGCGGGTGGAAAGTATGAAGTCGTTTGGAGGCTTTCTGTTTGGTGGCATTGGAGGCGTGGAGCAGAAGTGCGGTGGTCTTGTTCTTCAAGAAAGGTGACAACGCCCTCTTGAAGAAATACAGACCGATATCGCTTCTGAGCCGCGTATACGTGCTGTTTTCGAGAGTCATTACGAATCGTCTCGCACGCAGACTCGATTCCAGCCTCCCGAACAAGCCGGTTTCCGAAAAGGCTTAAGTGCCATAGACCACATATATACTCTTCGGAAAATTGTACAGAAGTCCGAAGAGTACAATCTGCCACTTTGCCTGGCGTATGTGGACTATGCGAAAGCCTTTGATTCCGTCAAAATTTGGGCGGTGCTACAGTCCCTTCAGCGGTGCCAAGTTTACTGTCGGTATATCGAAGTGCTAAAGTGTTTGTACAGTAGGACTACGATGGCTATCCGAGTACAGAACCAGAGTACGAAACCTATCCAACTGCAGAGAGGTGTAAGACAGGGTGACGTTATTTCCCCGAAACTCTTCACCGCTGCATTGAAAGACGTTTTCAAGCTACTGGACTGGAAATGATACGGTATTAACATCAATGGCGAGTACATCACTCACCTTCGATTTTCTCCGACGATATAGTCCTTATGGCAGAATCGTTGGAGGACTTAGGCACTATGCTCAATGACCTCAATTGTGCCTCCCAACGGATAGGTCTTAAGATGAACATGGACAAAACAAAGATCATGTTTAATGTCCATGTCACACCTATGCCAGTAGTTGTTGGGAGCACTAAGCTCGAAGTTGTTGACGAGTACGTTTACCTGGGACAAATAGTCCGGCTAGGTAAATCCAACTTCGACCGAGAGGTCAATCGACGGATTAAACTCGGCTGGGCAGCGTTCGGGAAATTACGACACATCTTCTCGTCAGGTATACCTCAAAACCTGAAAACTAAGTTGTACAACCAGTGCGTGTTGCCAGTGATGACATATGGAACTGAGACGTGGTCCTTCACTGCTGGCCGTATGAGGACGCTCAAAGTCGCTCAACGTGCTATGGAGAGGGCTATGCTCGGAGTTTCTTTGCGTGGTAAACTTAAAAATGAGGATATCCGCAGTAGAACCAGAGTGACTGACATAGCCCAACGGATTAGTAAGCTGAAGTGGCAATGGGCTGGCCATATAGCCCGAAGAACCTACAACCGTTGGGGAAAAAAAGGTTCTTGAGTGGCAGCCTCGTTCCGGTAGACGAAGTGTAGGGCGACCCCCCACTAGATGGAGTGACGACCTGGTAAGACATGCAGGGAGTCGATAGATGCAGGTGGCTCAGAACCGTGCTTTGAGGCATACCTTGGGGGCCTATGTTCAGCAGTGGACTTGTAAAGGGTTGTAATGATGATGATGATGATGAGGGTATTGAAAACACTGGACTAACGTTTGGTTTCAAAAATATATTGTGAGTGTAAATATCTGTTGTTGTCAATTTATCGCCCTCTAAATACTAATACTTTGAATTTCTAAGTCATTTTAATCATTTAATTTTAATGAGGAAAATAATCGTTTTACTGGGCCTGAATTATTCTTATTTTTCTCAAAAATACAAATATTATAATCGTTAAGATCATGAATTGCAGGATATATTCCTGACAATTACTGATTTTTCGGTAACATTTAATATTTTATTGGTATTTTTCCCCTAATTGGTGTCGCTATCGAGTTAGCCAAATAAACGCCATCTTGTAGTTCTTGTGAAAAAATAATGCAATCGGTTTGAAAATCAGTTTGAATATAATGTATGGATTCACTTCTTGGGGAAATTTCCAATACCTTAATATTATAATTTTTAGTGAAAGGCAAGAAACAAGTGTGGCCTGACCCTAACTTCAAAGATAAAATATTTTTCTCGAAATCTAAACATGCTCCAAATCTATTCAAAAAGTCTCTACCTAGAATTCCAAGCGACGAAATTGGTAACGAATTAAAAACAAAGAATTTGTGATTAATAGCAGATCCATGAATCATTAATGGAACATAAACATATCCGATTGTTTGCACCTCGCCACCTAGACCGTTTATAATTACATTATCTTTATGTAATGAAACAATTCGATAGCATGTTTACATGTTACGGCGGATCGCCCGTGTCGACTAAGAAAGAATAAGTTTTATTGCATGATGAAACTGGTAAATGAATAAAACAATTGCTATTACTACTAGCCAAAATAAAATGAATTTGTTTATTCTCGAAAAAACTTATCTAGTCGGGTTCATTTGAAGTTGATTCCTGGTTTTCATTAATTATATTGACTATATTTCTTTTTATCCCTTGATTTCCGCGATAATTATGAAACGTACCTCGATTATATCGTCCTCGCTGTCCTTGGCCACGTGAGTTCGAGTGGTTCCATGAACTCGATCGCTGCGAGTTTCCATGGTAGTGTCCTCGCTGTGAAAACATTTGCCGATTACTCCCGTTGCCGCGTGGGTACCTAGAATTATGATTAAAATTCATAGGATAACAAAATTCCTTACTGGACATACCCATCACCTCTCCTGCGGCCGATGATGATGAAGTCTCTTCGTCTTGAGCTGCTTGAATGGCATCTTTCAGAGAGCTATAATTTGTAGCACAAATTATTGTGCTGATTCGACGATTTCGTAGGCTATCGGAAAATTGCTTGATCGCTTGTTTTTCATGAACAGTGGTGGAGCGACGAGCCTAAGGTTACCGAAGTCCAATTCCCCGGTCGAGACTTGAGACTATTACGCGAGATGTTAAACCCAAATGGACTGTATATGCGAAATAAGAAGCATTTCGCGTGTACACAGAATGACGACTATAGCACGCGGTTTTCCATACAATGCACTCGCTCTTCCCTAAACGAACTATTATTTGCCAAATCTATGAAAGGTATCCTGCTTGATTAGGAGAAAATGAAAATTGGAGCGGATTAACTATTAAACACAATTATATCAAGCAGGAACTAGTAGGAATGTTCACTCATCGGGGTGTTGCTTCTATGCGGTTTGGGCACTATGTTATGTTGCTGCGTTGCGACCTCTGAAAGACACTCTGGGGCCCCAGAGATGCTTTCTTGTCCAGTGATGCGTCGGGAGAGAGTGCGGTGCGCGACTATTTCTCACACGAGGTGAGGCGGGTTTCCTGGAGCTCGACTGCTTCCAGGCTAAAGCGGTTATACTAGCGGTGCACGTGAACAATAGCCCTTCTATGACACTATTGTCTTAAGCGGTGTGGTTCCAACGACGAGCGCGACGGGAAGAGAGAGTGCGCGTTGGCCGCGCGCGCCTTTTATTCCTTCGGTTGCGATGATCGCGTGATATTCTAGAATCATCTTCTTTCCCCTCCCATCCCACCACACCGATGTGTCGATAGGAGGGTATGAATGTTATCGTTTGGAAAGGGATAAACGATTTGGCAAGCCTACCATCAAATATAAATAAAATACGAATGGTTTTCCGCGCAACCATCTCCCCCGCCCTTGAAGGATTTCCTTCAAAATAACTAAAACAAATAGAGCTAAGATCAAACTGACAAATAACTAACTAACGCTAAGATTACCTAAATACAACTACAATCTCTAATCTAGAAAGCTAATTTAAATTATGGAAGAGGCAAGGGGCACAAACGGACAACAGGACGCATGTAAGACCCAACCGTGGTCTTAACGCGAGCTACCCTAATTACTCCGTCGGAACCGGGAAAGACCTCTTCGACAAATCCTAATGGCCAATGGGGAGGCGGCGTATTCTCTTTGAGCACAACCACAGTTCCTACAGTTAAAGGCTCAGTTGCTGTGTTCCATTTTTGCCGAGACTGCAAAGTATGCAAGTATTCCATCCTCCATCTTTTCCAAAACGATTGCACTAACCGGTCTAATAATTTGTGGCGTGCGGAAATGCTAAGTCTATAATCATCCATATCTACGGCACGGCGGGCAAATACTTTAAAGGCGTTAAATTCAAAAAATGTGCAGGAGTTAGAGCCAGTGGCTCCGAAGGGTCACTAGACAACGTACAACAAAGTGGGCGGCTATTCATTACGCATTCAATTTGAGCGAGTACCGTACTTAGCTCTTCGAAGGACAAAATTTGATCTCCTATTACTCGGTATAAGTGACTCTTTAGATGACTCTTTAGACTCTTAATATTAGTCTCCCAATTGCCCCCAAAACGGCTGGTACGTTCAGAGACCACTCGATGCGGTTCTCGGCTAGAATGTGAGCGAACTCCAAATTATAATACTTGCTAGCTAAGAGCTCATGTAGTTCTGATAAAATACGTTTTCCACCAACGTAGTTCGTACCGTTATCCGAATACAATTTACTTACAGGGCCACGGCGGTAAAGAAATCTTTTAAATGTGGGTGCATTATAAAGCCTGCTGTGCTTAGATCACCAACGAGTTCTATATGCACCGCCCTTGTAGTTAGACATACGAAAATGCAGACGTAAGCCCTTGTGGATCTTATACCACGCCCGCGAGTGAGCGTGACCTTAAACGGACCAGTGAAATCAGACCCGGTGTGCGTGAAGGGCTTTCCTGATTGCATTACTCGACAAGATCTAAGTTCCGCCATTTCCGGAAATGACGGCTTGGGGCGTGTCCGAAAGCAAGCTATACATCTGTGCACCCGATTGCGGATTAAATTACGTGCAGAAAGAATCCAATAATTCTGACGCAAGATCGACATCAGCAAGTCGGGGCCAGCGTGCAAATTCAATTTATGATGGTAATCGACTAATAAATTCATGATATGGTCTTTATGCGGTAAAACTATAGGGTGCCGTTGGTCGAAACTCAACTGCGAGTTGGATAAGCGTCAACCTACCCTTACAATCCCATCCTGTAAAAATGGCTTAAGGCGTTGAAAGGCGCGACTACAAGCTTTATTCGATTGTAATCTTGTAATTTCTTCCGAAAAATGCGCACGTTGAAGTTCACGTAATACTAGCAACTCGGCATAGTCGTAATCGGACGCTAAGACATACGAACGTCGCGTCGCAGTAAAAGCATCGCGAATCGACAAACGTAAATTACGCTACGCAATAATTTCGACCCAGAGGACAAGCTGTTCTCCAAAGCAATGATTGGAGAAACCTCGCTTGAAACGTTCGCCACTAGAGCGTGTCTCTTCTCTTCCATCGGTTGTGACACTGACGAAGGTTCGAAATCGGTTATTGGCCATTGCGAGGGATCCAAGTTAACTCAAGAAGGTCCGTGGAACCAAAGCGGTTGGTCCATTATTTGCATCGGGGTGAGTCCACGTGATAGACTACCGGCAGGGTTTTCCGTACCGGACACGTGATAAAAGTAATGCGTTTCTAACTCGTCTTGGATCTTGGCCACTCGGTTCGCAACAAACGTATCCCAACGGTGGGGTGAAGAATGAACCCAGCATAAGGCGACGGTGGAGTCGGTAAAGGCAAATATCCTTTCTAAATGAACTCTATCCCTACATGCGCTGATAACTGCGGTAATAAGCTTGGTGAGTACTAATATTGCGCAAAGCTTCAAGCGCGCCAGAGAGACAACCTTACGGGGGGAGACCCTCGACTTAGAACTAATGAGGCTAATCAAATTTCTACCATTATTCTGGACGTGGAAATATACAACGCCCCCATAAGCCTTCTCGCTGGCGTCTGCAAACCCAACGACCGTGATGACGCTCTTTCTATCAACGTTTATATGACGTGGTATTTTAATTTGTCTTAATAAAGGAAGTTCCTCTCTAAAACGCTGCCACAACCGAACAATGCTGTCAGGCGGCGAGTCATCTCAATCGCATTCAAATAACCAAAGTTGTTTAATCAAAAGCTTAGCGTATAATACCACCGGAGCTACGAAACCCATGACATCCTATAATCTAGCAACGCATGACAGTATTGTGCACTTTGTGCACTTCTCTACGGGCGGGTTTAGCTTAAGGCTAAACACGTCGGACTCTGGAGACCAAAACAGACCGAGCACCTTGTGTGTATCAGAATCGTCGAATTCCTTTATCGCCAAAAGACGGTGTGATAGTGGGATTGTGTCTAAAACCGGCCGCGAATTACTAGTCCACTTGACAAGATCGAATTGACCCGATTTCATGAGCTTTATAACTTCGGCGGTGGTTAGGGTGGCCTCCCCCACGCTACATAAAATCATCTATATATAATCCACTTTCAATTGCCCTCTTAGCTTTAGGATAAGAGGGACCTTCATCGTGGGCGAGCTATGTCACCGTGCGTAACGCATGATATGGGCTCGACTTTAAACCAAAACAAACGCGGTTAAATTCAAACACCATTAGAGGTTCCTTTGGGTTGAAACGATATAAAATGCGTTGGAATCTACGGTCGCATTCACGTACCCCTATGCAAAGAAACATTTGGCGAATATCGGCGGATAGTGCTATACTAAACAAACGAAAATTGGCTATTATATTAAATAAACTGCCCTGTAAATTTTGCCCACTATAGAGGATATCGTTGAGCGACAGATGAGTGCTAGTTTTAGCACTAACGTCGAGCACTACACGTAACTTAGATGTAAGTTTGTCCTCCCTAATGACCCCGTGGTGTGGTATGAAATACGACGGTGTGTCTTCGTAATTATCTAATTTTGAAGCCACGAGTGATATGTAACCTTCTCCTATATATTCGTTAATGACGCCGTCATATGCTTCTTTTAACTGGGGTGAAGCGAGCATCCTACGCTCCAAGCTGTAGAAACGTTTTTCCGCCATTTGACGCGAATCGCCGAGAAATAAAACATCTCCTTTAAAGGGTAGCGCTACACTATATCTACCGTCGCGATCACGAACGGTCGTGCGGACGTAAATTTCCCCGCATAATCTGTCATCTGAGCTAGCTATGGGTGGGACGTTCACCTCCTCCATCTCCCAAAATTCGCGGACTAACGACTCGAGCGGTTCTGCAGCCATACAACAATAAGAGGTTGCCGAAATATTATCTATGATGGGGGCGGAGCCAACGATGACATAGCCCAATACGGTTTCCAGTGCGTAAGGCGCGGTATGCGAGGAGTTGCCCCTGACCTTATTGTTTAACAAAAGATGAGGGAAAAGTGATGCTGCAATGAGCATGTCTATGTTTCCAGAAACGGCGTAAGTGTCGTCAGCTAGAGTCAAATTTTTTAAATTCAATTATTGCCGAGGTGTCAACCGAAACGGTTGGCAGCCGTTCAGTGACCCTATCTACTACTAGTGCATTTATATCAAAGTTAACATTACGATCTATCCGAGAATAAAATTTTAAATTTATATATCCCTGGGTAACTTTACTAGTACCTCCGATGCCTTTGACTACGGGACATGAGAGTGACCTATTTATTACTAAGCCTAAGCGCTGACAACATTGTCGCGTTATAAAGCTATTTTGGGCTCCGCTGTCCAGCAGTGCACGGACGCTTTGTTCGTTTCCACGCGAATCCCTAACCAATATACGTGCCGTACCCAGTAACACGGTTGAAGGAGTTTGTGCTCCCATATTTGACAATGAGCACAGAGCGACATCACCAGGTCGACCGCTAGAAACGTTGACTTTAGTAAGGGTGAATTCTATGTCCACTTTACTTGACGCCGATATGTTGCTATTTTCAAAATGTAATAACGTGTGATGTTTCCTGGTGTACTTGCTACATACGGAACTAGAATTGCATTTTGCAACTAAATGCTTATCGCTTAAGCAGTTTAGACATAGGTCGTTTGTCTTTACTAATTTATAACGTTCGCTTGGTGAATATTTACGAAAGGTCGCAAAATTGTATAAATTACCTTGTTTATCTTTACATATGATACAGGCATGCTGAAGTGGTACCGACGTAGCGGTTACGTACTTTAACGACCCTGCGGTTTTAGATGGTTGAGTCTGTCTACGGTCGACGCATTTTTTAATTTCTTGTTTAACTTTCGGGGGAGCGCTGCATCACCTTAATTTTATCTCGCACAAACGATGCTAATGAATGAAAGGAAGGCATCTTCGAGCTACGATGCTCCATTTCAAACGCACGCACGGTGTCGGGGTCTAATTTCTTTAGTGCAATATGGAGAAACACCACGTCCATAAGGTCATTAAATTTCAAGTTCTTAAGTGCAGCCACCGATGCCACAAATTTATCTAAAAACTGCTCTAAGCCGTTGATGTTTGCGGATGATATAGGTTTAAGATCGAATATCTGGTTCAAATATTCGGAAGCTAACATTCTCCTATCTTCATATTTAGTTTTAAGCGTTTCGAATATTAACAAGTAATTGTTTGCTGTAGGTGTAAAACCCGAGCAAATTGACTGTGCCCTACCACTAAGGTTACTAATTAAATAATATAATTTTTCAGCGTCCGATAAAGATGGGTTATTATGTATACTGTTTTGAAAACTACTGAAGAAGGGCCATGTCTTAATATCACCATTGAATACCGGAATATCTATTGGCGGCAACCTAACCTCACGTCACGTCACGTGGGCGTACCTGGATTTCCGGCTTTGCTTCGTTTTTAGATGGAGACTGTAAGAGCTTTGCCGTTCTTTTCACGCGACACAACATATCTTCAAATGCTAGAAGCGGTTGGTAGTTCACTATATATTTCGGGTCAATTTGTAATTCCAAATGATTAATTTGGTCTAATATCCTTTCGTAATCCGTCCGCAAAGAATCCACCGTTTCAATTTCATTCAAAAAAATTTCCCGCACTGCTTCTACATTAATGTTCTTTATGTGATCACTAATACTTTGTATACGTGAAAAAAAGTATATCCCTCTTGGCATAAAGCGTTTTAATTTTAATTTCATTTCCACTAACTGCCATTTTAAATTATTGTAATTAATATTGTATTCATCACAATTAATCGCACAACGCTGGAGGATGGACACGCGTGCCGTATTACGTCGTTAAATTGAACACCTGTACAACGAGGCGAGGTTACGCGCGTCGCTCTCTAAACTCAATATATTTTTATCAAAATTGTCAGGTAAGCGTACAAAACGCGTGTGATTACACTGTTTCAATTACTTAAGTTACTAATACGCTTTAAATTTAAACCAAATACAAACACTATTTAAATGAATAATTCTATTTGCGAGTAACTAACCAAAATTTAAATTTAAACTAAACGAATACTATTAAAATGAAGAATTAATTCTATTTGCAAGTAACTAACCAAAAGTTTAATTTTAAACTAAGCGAAATCTATTAAAATGAATAATAAAATCTATTTGCAAGAAACTAACCAAAGTTTAATTTTAAACTAAACGAACACTATTTAAGTCTATTCCATAAATTAGAGTGCATTGTCTAAGTAATTAATCTAATAATTCGACCAGAAAATGGTTGAACGACTACTAATTACGAGTCCAAATCCTGCCAAAATGACCATAAAATGGTGGAGCGACGAGCCTAAGGTTACCGAAGTCCAATTCCCCGGTCGAACCTTGAGCCTATTACGCGAGATGTTAAACCCAAATGGACTGTATATGCGAAATGCTTCTTCGTTTACACATTAACAATATTTTTATACTTATATAATTTAGTAATGGATAATCATTTCACAGTTTTCAAAAAATCAAAAAAGAAATATAATTTGAATTTGAGACATAATTAACTAAACATTGTTGTAGTCATCATAATACGATACGTGCATTGACTGTGGTAACAATAATAGTTCAGCTATAAGAAAATTGCAAATGCACCATTTATAATTACATAGAAGTTTGATTAAATATTTTTTCTTTAAAATCTATATGCATATTTGAATAACAGTGGTTTTTTACAAAGGGAAATTTCAATCTATCTTTAATAAGCCTCGTACCAAAATACTCTGACCCACTTCATTTACGTACTCCCAAGCGTGAGCCGCTTTCAACCAACAAAATTTTCTCCGCCAAGCAGAAAGAAAAGAAACTCCTGTCTCTCAGTGAACAACAAGATCCAGTTAACAGCCATGATGAAATAGTTCATATGCTTAGCGACGGTCGTTTCTTCCTCACACTTTTGTTGCTCAAACCGAGAATCGTGCCAATTACCTTGGAGACAGAGTAGGCAGCGAGCTTCCGGCGCGGTGCGGGTAGCAACAGCGCCAGTGCTCTTGCCTCCCGCAGCAGCGCGTGGAAGACTAGCGCTGCGCCCGTGCTCGACTCCGCAGCCGACACCTCGTAGAACTGGCATCCGAACCGTAGCGACAGCTCCTGACCCTCCTCAGCATTGACAACCCTTGCATGTTCTAAATCTCTCTTGTTCCCGAGTAATGTCACAGCAGTACAACTAGGAAGCCTGGTTCGCTCTAACAGAGAAAGCGGCTCGGATGCTGCCAAGAATGAGCGTCGATCGCAAACTGAATAAACCACAACAAAAACTTCGCCCCAACGAAGGTGTTCCGCGAGACATCCTCGTTTCGCACAATCACATGTATCCAAAACTTCTACTTCTAATGTGGCTCCGTCAAATGCAACCCGTTGTTGATATAAGAAATCACCAGTGGAGCTATATTCTCCAATATAGCGCTTTGTGAGGTATCGTACGACAATAGCGGGGTGTTGCTTCTATGCGGCTTGGGCACTATGTTATGTTGCTGCGCTGCGACCTCTGGAAGACACTCTGGGGCCCCAGAGATGCTTTCTTGTCCGGTGATGCGTCGGGAGAGAGTGCAGTGCGCGACTATTTCTCACACGAGGTGAGGCGGGTTTCCTGGAGCTCGACTGCTTCCAGGCTAAAGCGGTTATACTAGCGGTGCGCCTGGGCAATAGCCCTTCTATGACACTATTTTCTTAAGCGGTGTGGTTCCAACGACGAGCGCGACGGGAAGAGAGTGCGCGTTGGCCGCGCGCGCCTTTTATTCCTTCGGTTGCGATGATCGCGTGATATTCTAGAATCATCTTCTTTCCCCTCCACCCCATCACCCCGATGTGTCGATAGGAGGGTATGAATGTTATCGTTTGGAAAGGGATAAACGATTTGGCAAGCCTACCGTCAAATATAAATAAAATACGAATGGTTTTCCGCGCAACCAAACAGTTTTCAAAATATTGTAATTATTCGATATTACCGTTGGCTTGCGATATCGTAAGCTCCACAAATAACTCTGTTATTTGTTTTCCATAATCAGCAATAGACATATCATTTTGGCGTAATTTTTGCAATTTATTTTGAATTGCTGCTGCTCCTTTTTTTGGCAACAACTCTTTCTGCATGTCCCTAACCAAGTCCTCAACATTAGAGTAATCGTCTTGAAGACGTAATTTAGCAGATTTATATAATCTACTTTTTAATATTAATTTAATTAAATTCTTTTTGCATTCCTGTTTTGTTAACAAAGAATTATAATACTGAATATTGTCTACTAATTGTTTCACACTTGTTTCGTCATCTGACATAATAGGTAATAAAGTCAAAGCCGTTTTCAAATCAAAAGTATCCATATTGCTCGGATTTTCAGATTGTATACACTCGAGCTTACACAATTTTATAATATTATCCTGATATAATGATTCAAAATTCTTACAATAGATTTGATAAGATGGAATATCAGTAGATTTAATCTTGCCTTCCTTTACTTTACTATTAAAATTTATTAACAACTTAGAATAGTCACTAAATATTTCATTAGCGTCTTTAATAATACAGGATCCATCGCCCATTTTTGCACGTGATTACTATCAAGCTAATTTTCCGTCAGTAGCTTTATTTTGATGAGACGTCCAATATTTTCCTGTACGAAATTCTCGATTGTGGTAGCTAACATAAGTAGCAAGGATAAAATATGTTGATTTGATGATTCTCAAATATTTATTACTAACTGAATTTTTTTTGTTAAATCTCAAGATAATTATCTAAATTATTCGAAAAAATATTTATCCTACAAAAGTCTACGGTTTGATCAAGTCCCCTCTATCCAATACGTATCGATAACGAGGTCATCATAAATGATTACTAACCAGCTGATTTTTTTTGTTTTTAATTAGTTAATATTTATATAATTTAACAGACATATTGTCCTACAAATTGCGTGGTACGTTATCCCGGTCCTACGCTCAAAAGTAGTAGTACAGATCCTTGATGTAAAAATAATTACTATCAAGCTGAATCTTCGTGAAAAGCTTCGTTTCGATGAGTCGCCCAACAATTTCTTATGCGATAATTCTCAATTGTGGTAGCTAACACAGGTAGCAATGATAAAATATCTCGATTTGATTATTTTCAAAAATTTTAAAGAAGTTAGAAAAATTAATAATCGTCAATTTAAATTCAACAAAAAAATTAACAAAAAAAAATTGTGTCGCTTGGGTTTCTGTATTTTGCTACTACAGCTGAGTCACACCGGTACGGCTGTACGCATGCGCAGAGCATTGCTTACTCCGTATTAGGTATCCCACGTTATTGTCAACCATAAGCCTGCAAACATTTTCTCAGTCGACCACGTGTTTTATTTTGTCTTGAGAAATTATTTCAAGAAATGTTTTTTGTGCTGGAAAATAAATATGGAGTGTTTTTTGTGTAATTTCTTTTGTGAAAACCCTACTTTTCGAGAGAAAAGAGAAAAATGTTTTACTGTTTTACTTTTCGAGAGAAAAGAGAAAAAGAGAGAAAGGTGTCTTATGAAAGGTAAGTCGATCGGATAATATTTACTTTATTTTTAAAATTATTGAAAAATAATTTATTAAGTTCATATTTTCACGTAATTATGTAAAATCGAGCATTAGCATTGTAACATTCTATTGTAGCATTGTATTATTCTTAAATTCTTTAAACAATAATTTTTGATAGTATATTATATTTTACATATTTTCTTATTTAATTTTTTGTCGTTGACATTTATATTTTTGTATGACTATTTGACTAAATATTAATTTAATACGGAATAATTTTTTCAATATCGATGATGCTATGTGATATTTATTTTTTATTTATTTATTAACCAGTGCGTGTTGCCAGTGATGACTTACGGATCTGAGACGTGGTCCTTCACCGCTGGCCGTATGAGGACGCTCAAGGTCGCTCAGCGAGCTATGGAGAGGGCTATGCTCGGAGTTTCACTGCGTGATAGACTCAGAAATGAGGATATCCGCAGTAAAACCAGAGTGACTGACATAGCCCAACGGATTAGTAAGCTGAAGTGGCAATGGGCCGGCCATATAGCTCGAAGAACCAATAACCGATGGGGAAGAAAGGTTCTCGAGTGGCAGCCTCGTACCGGTAGGCGTAGTGTAGGGCGACCCCCCACTAGATGGAGTGACGACCTGGTAAGACATGCAGAAAGTCGATGGATGCAGGTGGCTCAGGACCGTGCTTTGTGGCATTACTTGGGGGAGGCCTATGTTCAGCAGTGGACTTGTGAAGGGCTGTAATGATGATGATGATGATGATGATGTGATATTTATGTAGGTACTGTATTTATTTGCATGTTTCTCAAATAAACAATTTTTAATTTATTTTAATAATTTCTCATGCACAGCACTGAGACAGCTGTGAGAGCCTGAACCTCGAGTAGTCTCTCATGTTATTTTAAAAATCGTAAACTCAAAGGTGGATGGTGCAAAACCTCTGAAACTAATGGAGCAGTTACTAAATTGACTTTGCGTGACTTGCGAGAGATAATATTATAAAGTTTTCAATAAATAGTTTACATAACTAACTGTTGTTCTTTATTTTAATTTTTATTCTTCATTCCATAAATAGCTAGTATGTATCCATATACCATATCAAAATCTTCTGAATCAGTTTCCCTCTGTCGCCTTTTACATAACCCTCGAGAGGACACGATGTAATGAATATTTTTACATCACCACTGCACAGAACAAGCTTACACAAAGTCATTAATTCGAGTGTATGACCTTACATGAAGACTTTTAATGTGGTACAGTTAATGAAGTAGCTAGTTTTCTTTCTTTCAATAATTTTAATCAATATAATTTCAAAAGTTTTATTGGTCATATTTTAGACCTATATAAATACTAAACACTTAATCACTTGAATTTTGACGGAATATCACCGCGTTCAAATGTGGACGCTTGGTAGCTAAGAGGTTAACACAAATAATTAGTAATAAGTACCTACACTTAAGTCGGTAAAAACCTAGACTACATTAAGAGGAAATATAATACGTGTTGCTCGCTTAAACGTCGCAAACAAGTCATTATATGAAATCTAAGCGAGTGTTACAAACATGATATTATATATAGCTGTAGCATGGCTCTAACAGGTATGAAAGTTTTGTTAGAATGTTACTTGTCTAAACATGTCAAGATAGACAACGATGGCTAAATCTACCCACGTTCTGCAGAGCGTAGCCATATTGTTACGCCTAACATTTTCAATAACAAAACAAAGTGAGAAAATAAAGCTTAGACGAAATGATAGTGAAAATTGAAAGTGCTGCGTGGAATGCCGATTTTATGAAACCATCAAGGGGAGACAGATGCCTTGTCACATCCTGCCGTTATGAGAAAAAACTTTTATTCATCCTTTATTTCATAAACGTAGGTGAATGAAATTATATGCTATATTTTTATAGTATACGAGTGACAAATGAGCACAAAGTCCACCTGATGGTAAGTGGATGCTGTGGCCGATAAGCATCTACATTTATCCTCAATTAATGATCAAAATGCAGATACGTTGCCACTCCTGAGGACTAACTAGTATTTCAGTAAAAAATCATTAATCTTTACACTTTTCTAACAAACCAATTTCCCCCGCTATGAAAGCTTTCAATTTTCTCATACTAACTTCATACCTAAGTGGCACCGTCCTGGTGGCAGAAAAATCATGGAAGCCCTCACTGACGTAGTCCAGCGGATTAGTAGACTGAAATGGTAATTGGTCAGTCATATCGCTAAATAACGGCTTCCACTGCGAAAAAAATGTTCCTGAGTGGCAGCCTCGTATTGGCAAAGGCAATGATAGGTGACTCACCACTAGATGGAGTAAAAACCTAATGAAACTTGCCGTTAGTCAATGCAGATCCAGGACTTTGTGTTGGTTGTCTATCGTATGTTCAGCAGTGGTAATGTGAAGGGCCTTAAAGATAATAATGTGATGATGATATTGAAATGAAAAGGCATAAAATTAAAAAGATTGAAAATTATATCGGCATTTACCTATTTCTAATAATCTTAACACGTCGCTTCTTCCCTCAATGCGATTTATAAAACGTTTTATGTCTCGGCGAATTTCATTGCCTATGAAATTACTGCTCTGAATTCATTACACATTAAGGGCAGCAAAGTCTTAGATACATTACGCTCTTCTAGAAATCATTAAACAGTTTCCTACTTCAATTACTTAACGTCGAATTTTGGACTGCAATTATTTGTACATCAGCTAATTGCTGAATTCCAATCTGGTAATCTTAAAATGGTAATCTGGTAAATTGGAATTCAGAAATTAATATAATGAACTTCTAAAATTCTATTAATCATTCCGAACCTTAATTAAAGACAAATTAAACCATAAAAATATAGAAACTAACTTCAAAAAAACTCAAACAAACAAAGTCATTTCCACATAATTTAACAGAATTTCATATTTTGATACACTATGTAGTTAGTATTGAGTTTAAAAACTATGGAAGTTCCATGCTATGAATAGATTAACAATATAAAAACTTCAAAGTAACAAATAGAGTGTCGCCTAAATAATTTCATTAAAAATGTATACTTTATTTTACCATACTTGCACCCTTAGGGATAGATTTTTTTGGTGGTGGAACCATCTTTGACGTATATAGCTTATTTAGAAAAAAAGAGTTATAAAATTTACAATTCGTGAAGCTTGGGGAAGGCCTATGTTCAGCAGTGGACTTGTGAAGGGCTGTAATGATGATGACAAGTCACCTGCTGAACATAGGCCTCCCCCAAGTAATGCCACAAAGCACGGTCCTGAGCCACCTGCATCCATCGACTTCCTGCATGTCTTACCAGGTCGTCACTCCATCTAGTGGGGGATCACCCTACACTACGCCTACAGGTACGAGGCTGCCACTCGAGAACCTTTCTTCCCCATCGGTTATCGGTTCTTCGAGCTATATGGCCGGCCCATTGCCACTTCAGCTTACTTATCCGTTGGGCTATGTCGGTCACTCTGGTTTTACTGCGGATATCCTCATTTTTGTGTCTATCCCGTAGAGAAACTCCGAGCATAGCCTTCTTCATAGCTCGCTGAGCGACCTTGAGCGTTCTCATACGGCCAGCAGTGAAGAACCACGTCTCTGATCCGTAAGTCATCACTGGCAACACGCACTGGTTGTACACTTTAGTTTTCAGAAATTGAGGTATACCTGACAAAAAGATGTGTCGTAATTTCCCCGAACGCTGCCCAGCCGAGTTGAATCCGTCGATTGACCTCTCGGTCGAAGTTGGACTTACCTAGTCGGACTATTTGTCCCAGGTAAACGTACTCGTCAACAACTTCGAGCGTAGTGCTCCCAACAACTACCGGCATAGGTGTGACATGGACATTGAAAATGGTAATAATACAGTGTACATATTCTAATTTTTTTGTAACAACTATTATACCTGTATTATGCAAATAAATGAATTTGATTTGATTTGATTTGATCTTTGTTTTGTCCATGTTCATCTTAAGACCTATCCGTTGGGAGACACCATTGAGGTCATTGAGCATAGTGCTAAGGTCCTCCAGTGATTCTGCCATAAGGACTATATCGTCGGCAAATCGAAGGTGAGTGATGTACTCGCCATTGATGTTAATACCGTATCCTTTCCAGTCCAGTAGCTTGAAAACGTCTTCCAAAGCAGCGGTGAAGAGTTTCGGGTATATAACGTCACCCTGTCTTACACCTATCTGCAGATGAATAGGTTTCATACTCTGATTCTGTACTCGAATAGCCATCGTAGCCCTACTTTAAAAATACTTCAGCACTTCGATATACCGATACTTAACTTGGCACCGCTGAAGGGTCTGTAGCACCGCCCAAATTTCGACGGAATCAAAGGCTTTCTCATAGTCCACATACGACAGGCAAAGTGGCAGATTGTACTCTTCGGAATTCTGTACAAACTGCCGCAGGGTATGTATGTGGTCTATGGTACTGAAGCCTCCGAAGTAGTGCCACCATGGATTACGGAATTGAAGAGCTTCTGAAGGACTTCAAGTACCGGTGTTCCACCCGCTTTCAGAAGCTCCGCTGTAATTTCAACCTCGCCTGGGGCGCTGTCGTTTTTAAGGTGCTGGAGAGCCATTCTAATCTCGCTCAGACTAACGTCCGGGATATCATCGGATTAGTGTCGGGTAAGACTTGCTCTTGGATCGTTACTCACACTTGCGTATGGCTCCAACGATGATGTGTACAGCTGCCCATAGAACCTCTCAATCTCACTCAAAATCTCAGGTGTCCCGGAAACGATGCTGCCACACTCAGTCTTCAGCTTTGACAGTTGGTTCTTTCTGGCAGACAGATCTCTGGCAAAGACTTTGGTGCCCTGGTTCCGCTTGATCGCTTCTTTAATACGAGCAGTATTAAAATTGCGTAAGCCTCGCCGCATGCATTTAGAGATCTGTCTGTTCAGTTGCCTGTATGCTGTCAAATCTGTTGACGATTGCAGCCTCATCTCTCGTCTAACAGCCATTAGATTAAGAGTGTGATCGGAGAGTTTTTGCGTTCTTCTGCGGCGGGTCTTGCAGAATTTAGCTCCGACCGCATGGACAGTTTCCACGAGCTTGTCATTCATATCGTCCACTGCATTGCAATCTTCTAAACACTGAAAGCGTTTACGTAACTCGAGCTGTAGAGTCTCGGGATTCTGGATCAGAGCACGAGGGGGACGGAGCGTTGACTTCATTAGACGAGACCTCTCCAACTTAACGTTTAGATTCAGTGTGCCTCTAACCATTCGATGGTCGCTGCCGGTTTTCACCCTTACGATCACTGAGACATCACTGAACAGTTGGCGTCTGGTTGTCATAATTAAGTCAATCTCATTTTTTGTCGAACCGTCGGGGCTCGACCAGGTCCAATTTCTGTGGGGCTGCTTCTGGAAGAAAGAATTCATCATAAAGAGTCCCTCTTTCTCCATAAAGTCGGCCAGCTGCTGGCCTCTTCGGTTCCGTTGCCCTACTCCAAATTTCCCTAACTTCAGCTCAACGCTTTCTCTTGTGCCTAGTTTTGCGTTGAAGTCGCTGCTCATGGGGGGATATTTGCCATAGTTGCCATGCTTGGCGAGCGGGTTGGCAACCGCAGTTTTTTATTATGTTATTATTGTTATTAGGAAGATGCTGCTGCCCATCTCCTTTCTGTGTCCCTCTGTCGCCTCTTACGATACCCGCGGGAAGATATGTGGTAGTGGATATTCTCAACCGCCACTACACGGCAGGTGACTTGTAAAAGGCTGTAATGATGATGAAGATAACGCGTAACATACATACAAAAACATACATATGAATTGAAAGTCTCCTTCCTTTTTAACGTCATCATTACGGTTTTTAAATATAGGTCTCCCACAAGGAATATCACAAAGCACGGTCCTGAGCCACCTGCATCCATCAACCTCCTGCATGTCTTACCAGGTTGTCAGTCCATCTAGTTGGGGGCCGCTATACTTCGCCTACCGCCTACTTTTCACGTCTTCTAATAATTATTGTTCCTTTTTACAGACTCAACATATAACATAATGTTTTTTTTATATTATCAGAATTAATAAGGACTAGCTATGCTCACACGTGTAGTAAGAGGCGAGTATGGGAAATGCAAGAAAAAATTTACGGCATTTGATATTGTCATAAGGAGATATTTGCTATTGTTTTCACGCTTGAAAAACGAGTTCTCAGCCGCAGTTTTTATTTTTTTTATATTCAATTTTATTTTTTTTTTACTTATTTACTTACAATTATATTATATTTTATTTATATTCAATTTTAGTCAATATTAGGAAGACGCTGCTGCCCATCTCCTGGTTTGTTTCCCTCTTTTGCCTCTTATAACACTATATTATATAGTATAGTGGATATTCTTACACCACCACTATCAATACATAAAGAGTAAGAAACACTTTTCGGCCATTTTTAATAATTTTTCTGTCCGCAAGAATGAGTGAATCTCACGAAGAAATTTGATACATTCTGAAGTTTTATTACTAAAAAAGGCAAAAATTCCACTCAAGCCGCGAAAAAAATGTGTGACGTTTGGACCTAATGCGCTGTCAGTTAAGAGTAGCCACACAAGGGTAAAGCGTTTCCAGTCCGAGAATTTTGATCTCAAAAATGCAACTCGCTGTGGTCGCCCTCATACGGATAATTTCGATGCCACTTTTAAAAAAGAGAAGCAAGATCAGCGTAGTAGTTACGACATACCTGAAGAATTGGGAACTAAGCACAAAACAGTTTTGACCCATTTGAAAAAGTCTGGCTACAAAAAAGCCCGATATTTGTGTAAAACACAAGCTTATTGAAAGAAACCTAATGAATCCTGTACTCATTTGCGATTATCGGTAAAGATTTAGTATCAAGTCGCCTTAATTGGGGGTGGGGGTAAGGGGGTAGGGGGGGGGGGTAGATTCACTCCCACCTCTTCCCCGCTCATTTATATTGAATGATTTATGAGAAAAATAATTATGAGAAAAAAAAAAAAACAACATAAAAAACGTAAGAGTTTAATGTTATTTAAGTTTAATTTAAGGTATTAGTTAGCGATTAATGAATATATTTAGAAATTTATTTTTAACATTTTGATGCAACTTCGGTAGTTAAAATTGCATGGGGGCGCTTGAGATAACCCGCTTAACCTCCCTCCACAGTTACAGACTCCTTAAATTCGGGCGATTTGATACTATAAACCCAACCTCGATTGCCCGACTGAAACAAAATGAAACTAAACCATTTTTGAAAAAGTTGATCACTGGTGATAAAAAGACGGTCAACAAGAACATGCAAAAAAGATTATCACATGAAACCACATACACTTATTACCAATGATTTAATTTTAATAAAAAAAAAACAAGAGCATTGCACACGTTAAATCACAATATTTTAAAGGAAACTAATCCAATTAATTTGTAGCGCTCACGGAATGGCGAGAATTCCAATTTATGTTTATTCAGATTCATGTTCATACAGTGTTCATTTTACGGAACGTATGACAGAAAAATGCGGAAATTGTAATTCAAATATTTTCATATTAATAAAAAAGTCTTTGATTACCATTCGGTTTCATTCTACTGTAATAGTAATATACAATTGCAATAAATGAATAAACATTCATGATTTCAGACATTTGAAAATAATAGAAGTATATTCAAATTTAAAGTGTATTTCCTCTCTTATCTGTGAGGTATTAAAGTAAGAAAATGTCCACAGCGCTGCCCAAACGTATTTTGGCGGACGTCACATGTCTTCATAATATGTTTTTATATTTTTCACACATAGTAACCCGAATCAAATCTGGTTTTAACTTAATGTATATATATATATATATATATATATATATATATATATATATATATATATATATATATAATTAAAAAAAAAACAAATTAAAAATATAAAACTTTACTAAGAATTTTTCGAATATTTATCTCTCATATTTTTTAAAATATTATACCAAGATACCACATTATGTTTATTTCAAGAGCTTAAAAATTTTATTACCAACATAACCCTCTAGTACACTACAGTCATCGTTACGGCCAGCACTATTTTATCGTAGTAAACGGTTTTCAAGCGAAGGTAATGTTATTATTCCTGTGTTAGCACCGGACAGCGGACGTAATAACTAAACAACGTTATCTTAAGCCAATAATCCTATTTCTTGATTAAGATTTTCGAGTGCGGTTAAGGTTTTAAAACTTTCATTTTAAGTATTATTTTACGTTTTAGTTACACACATAAATGAAATTGAAGTGAATGTCTGCTCAATTGCAAGAACTGGCTTCTATTAAGTTTATTTGCAAAGGTATTAAGACATAAACAACAATTTTTAAATTGTTTGTCTATCTGTATGTTCCAGTTGATCTCCGGAGCGGCTGAACCTGTTGTGATTAAACTTAACGAACACATAGAGTGAAACCCCAGGAGGGATCTTGGTTGGTCCTTTCTCATTTATAGTAAATTGAATTGTCTATGATTATCTTAAGTCTATATAACGCTAAATCAATAGATCAAATCCAGACAAAATCGGGGCAGGTCAATAGTCCTCAATAAAAATTTTATAAATTCAAAAAAGTCAAAACTAACGTTTTTATTCGAAATTGGCCTTTTGAAATTAAAATCTACACCATCGCTTATTATGTATTTAATATAGAAGATCTTTAGAGAAGAGGTAACAAGAAATTCACAAATGTACTATTTCTCCCCAACAGTTAAAAATGACCTTACTTGGTACATACATATTTAAAAAAGTCCAAAGAAGCCAATAATGTCCACGGATGACTTTTAAGATTTATTAAATTTATAATATCCTTTATTCATAAGAATGCTTTACATGGGCTTTGAATTACAAAGAGAAATAGTAGAATAATAAAGAAAATATTTTTACATCTAACCAAAAATGAGCCGCTAATTTTAAAACCTAACCTCATTTCGTCTAGTGAGTGTCGTAAGAGGTGACATTGGGATATGCCTATAAGATCTTAAAGTTTATAGTAAATGGCGGTATAACTACTCGTTTTTGTGCAGACGTTAAATACCCAGAACGGTGACAGAGGGTATCACCAAAGTGCGAGAAGTCTATTACTATTATCACCAACGCCACGACCACAATATACTCGTAGCTCGCTAAGCGACCTTGATTGAGCTTACCCATACTCATGTCATCATTGGCACCAGTTGGTGTGTTATGTTTGTGTGTTTCAAAATTGCAAGATTGTCAAACGTCTCTCTGCAGGTCGATGGTTCAGCCTATGAACAAACGTGTTTTAAAACACCTGAGTACAAACCCTGTGTCTGTGGTTAAATAATGGAAATACAGGCATCTCTTATTTCTGAGAAGCGGTTAGTAGAAATTTTATATACCTATGTTAGGTATGAGTATGATTGATGTGAGCGTAGTAAATTTTTTTAAGATGATTTAAGTTGCCCAAAACGAAGGGCTTGGATAATGTCAGAGCCATAACCAGTACCGAATAAATCTTTATAATATATTTATATGTTTTAACTAAGTTAGTTTAGACCTAAGGGTATTTACCATCAATATTAAATTTACTCGATCCATGAAATGTTGCAACCTTCAATCGGGTACACTGCGGCTATATATTTAAGGCAATATGTTTTGCAAATACACATTAAAGAATTTTTTTCAATGTTCCATTTTTTTTAATAAATTAAGTGACAAACTCTCTTACCATCTGATGATAAGTAGCCACTGCAGTCCAAAACAAAACAGTACAAGCAATGTTATTTGGCGGCAGAAATAATAAGTAAGAGGGTGATATATGTACCTACTGACGCTTTTAACTCTATTGATAGGATAATCCTGCTGAAAGAAGGGGCTAACAATGCCCCCGAAATATATCATTACGTTTGGCAATGTTACAGTCAAAATTCAAACTTGTTTTATCAAAACCATATTATTGAGTCTGCTGTCGGTGTTCAGCAGGGTGATCCATTAGGTCCAGCTCTTTTCAGTTTGGGAATTAAACCTATTATTTCAAATTTAATATCCGAGCTGAATGTTTGGTATCTGGACGACGGTACACTGGGAGGTAAAGCAGATGACGTCCTCAATGATATTAATCATATTTTTCAAAATTTTAAAAAAATTGGTCTTGAATCAAATACCAATAAATTTGAAATATTTATTTCTAATAATTTATCTAATTCTAACAGAGATACCTTAATTTAAAATTTCAATCAGATTTCTCCAGGAATAAAAACTGTCAATTCGGAATCGCTTTAACTGCTCGGTGCTCCGTTGTTTTTCGATAGTATTAAGCCTGTTTTAAAAACAAAATTTGATCATTTTTAAAGCACGTTGATAAATTATATATTTTAAACCCCCATATTACCCTTATTATTATATTATACGGATTAGTAAGCTAAAGTGGCAATGGGCCGGCATATAGTTCGAAGAACCGATAACAGATGGGGAAGAAAGGTTCTCGAGTGGCAGCCTCGTACCAGTAGGCGTAATGTAGGGCGACCCCCACTAGATGGAGTGACGACCTGGTAAGACATGCAGGAAGTCGATGGATGAAGTTGGCTCAGGACCGTGCTTTGTGGCATTACTTGGGGGAGGCCTATGTTCAGCAGTGGACTTGTGAAGGGCTGTAATGATGATGATGATGATATTGCCCTTACCATTTTAAAATATTGTCTTCTTGTACCTAAATTTACATACTTGTTACGCTCAAGTCCAGTCTGGAAATGTTCGGATATTTTAAAAGATATTGATAGTAGTCTTAAAATTCTTTAGAAAAAATTCTAAATTTGAGATTAAATACAATAGCCTGGAATGAAACCACTTTACCTATCAAATTTGGTGGTATTGGTGTAAGAAATATTTCTAGCGTCGCATTGCTTGCTTTCCTTGCTTCCGTGCATAGTGTCAATGATCTATGTAACACAATTTTAAATAATAAAGTAGACCTGTGCTTTGCTCCGGAGGCAAGGCAAACATGGCAAACGCTCTTTCCCGGCGAAAATGTCCCACTTTCCAACGAAATCATCCGAAGGGCTCTTGTCTCCATAAATATCCCCTCAGTTTTTTAGAGCCTTGCGGGATATTTAGAGACGGTGGCAGGAGACCCGACGGTATGACTTTAGTCTCTTGGGAGAGAGGTAAAGCCCTAGTATGGGATGCTACTTGCGTTGACAACTTGGCGGCTTCTCATCTCAACGGTACCTCTTTTAGAGCCGGGGTGGCATCAGAGGCAGCCGAATTTAGTAAATGGCGCAAATATGAGTCTTTGAGAAATGACTACATATTTGTGCCATTTGCTGTAGAGACTATCGGTCCGTGGGGTCCACGTGCAGTGAAGTTTCTAAAGGAACTGTATACACGACTGGTTATCGCTGCTGGTGATAAGAGGGCTGGTTCTTTCCTCGCTCAAAGGCTAAGTATAGCTATTCATTCGAGGAAACGCAGCCAGCGTTCTTGGCACTATACCACGGGGTCTTTTTGACTATTTAAATTTTTCGTTTTAGATTTTGTATATTATAGTTTCTTCTTTTATATTGTATATAATTAGTTTTAATCGTAAATATTACATATAATTTTAATTATTAGGGGGGATAAGTCGCTCGCGTCCGTAGGCTTCGACCACCTAATCCTAGGCCCACCCTACAGGTTTCCCCCCGGGTGGTGCTAAAAGAGCGACAAAGCCGAAAGAACAGACTCGGCTACTCGCCGTGTGGTAGCGGCGTAAAATAAGCCACACCCTAGTTTTCGCACCATGAGGCAAAAAGTAAAAGAAATGGCCCCGAGTTCCCGGCGCCCCTTTAATGGGGCAGGGGTGCGAAGAATCTCCGGGAGGAAAACCGGCGACGAGGTTCGCCACCCGTTACGTTCTGTCTCCCAAAGAGGCGAAAAGTGGATTGCAGAGGCCCGTCTGGCTACGTTGAATGTATGTGAGGCAATGAATGATAAAATGGATGAAGTATGCGATATGATGTATGATAGAGGAATAGATGTATTATGTGTAAATGAGACGAAAAGGAAGGGGAAGGATGTCACTGCACATGGCATGTATACCGCATACTGGTCTGGTGTAGACGAGATCGAGCGGGCATGCCAGGGAGTAGGTATCATCCTTTCAGAACGAATGGGCCAATTTGTGAAAGAGTATGAATGTGTAAGCCCAAGACTGCTATGGATACGAATGAAAGTGGGCTTAAAGAAGTTGTTTGTGTTAGGGGTCTACGCCCCAGACATGTCTAAGCCCACTTATATCCGGGAGCAGTTTTGGGAAATGGTAAGGATGGTGCTAATGAAGTGTAAGGGAAATGAAAATATTATTATGCTAGGAGATTTTAATGGAAGGGTTGGGGTGAGGAGGCTTGGTTATGAAAGGATATTGGGAACGTTTGGTGATGAAAGTATAAATGAGAATGGTGAAAGCCTCCTCACCGTATGTATGGAAAGGAATCTTTTTGTGACGAACACTTTCTTTCGTCATAAGAAGATTCACATGTATACTTGGGAAAGAGGTGATGATAGAAGCATGATAGATTTCATAACTGTGGATGAAAGAATGAGGAGCGCAGTGGTGGATACAAGGGTTTACCGGGGGTCCAACGTAGGGACGGACCACTACCTGGTCTTATGCCGAATTAGGGGTTTATTCAGACGTTGGCGGCATAGGACATCTGTGTCTACCACTGCGTTACAGCGTATAAGAATTGAGAGGTTACAAGATGAAGATGTGAAAGACAAGTACAAATGCAGACTGAGAGAAAATATAAGTAATTTGGATGAGTTGTGTGTGAATGAGTTAGACTGGAGAATGTGTGGTATAATGTTAAGAAAGGTTTAGTGGATGCAGCTACCGAAGTATGTGGTGTTAATAAGAGAACGAATGAAAGGAAAGACAATACGTTATGGTGGGATGATGAGGTACGTATGGAAGTTGAAGCAAAGAAGAGAGCATGGCTAGATTTACTAGCGACCAAAGCTGGTAACTCTGGCGGTAAGAATGATGAGAATGAAAGAAAAAAGGCAGAGTTTAAACGTTTAAATAAGAGAGTAAAAGAATTAGTTGAAAGGAAAAAGCAAGAAAGAACGGATAGGAATGATAGAAGAATATCGGATAACTTCCAGGCAAATATTAAAATGTTCTGGAAACTCGTAAGAAATACCAGGGGCCTTTCAAAACAGCCTAGATTAAATGCGATACGAGACGAGAATGGCTGTATCTTGAATAATGAAGTGTTGAGTCTAAAGAGATGGAAGGAATATTTTGAAAGCGAATTTATGAGTGAGGAGAAGTGTGAACTAAATGAAATAGAAATTCCGAAAGAAGATGAAAGAGATAGGGAGATAAGTATGGATGAAATAATGAAAGCAATGAAAAGCATGAAAGTACGAGTAGGTAAGGCAGCCGGATATGATAGAGTTTCAATCGAAATGCTAAGGGCTGGAGAGGACGTGGTGGCAGGCCTGCTGTACACCTTGTTTAATTTATGTTGGGAACTAAAGCGGGTACCGGGAGACTGGTGCAAAGCCGTGATAGTCCCAATATATAAGGAAAAAGGGTCACAGCAGGACTGTAAAAACTACCGTGGTATCAGCCTTCTTAGCATTGTGGGAAAACTGTATGCTAAGGTACTAATTGAAAGAGTTATGAAAGAAACTGATGAAAAAATTTGGGATGTGCAAGCGGGATTTAGAAAGGGAATGGGGTGTACAGATCAAGTCTTTTCCATGCGCATGATCGCGGAGAAGTTTTTGGCAAAAAAACCAAAAAGTTTTTTGTGCGTTCATGGACTTGGAAAAGGCTTATGACAGAGTGGACAGGGATGGCAAACGCTGAACGCATTTAGGTTGAGCGCTGGTTTGATACAGGCATTAAAGTCTCTGTATAGGGACTCGAGTGCTTGTGTTAGAATCAACGGGGTCTACTCGGACTGGTTTGGCATCCATAAAGGTGTCAGACAGGTTGTGTACCTTCCCCGTGGCTGTTCAACCTATTTATGGACAGCTGTTTGAAAAATTTGAAAGTTGAAGAATGCGGGGTAAGAATGGGTGAGTTTACCATCAAATGCCTTTTGTACGCCGATGATCAAGTCATACTTGCGTCGTCGGCGGCCGAGTTGCAAATGATGGTTACATTAATGAACAGGTCATTGAAAGAAAGGGGAATGAAAGTGAACGCAAGTAAGACGAAAGTGATGGTTTTTGAAAGAGATGAAAGCAAAACGGTATGTGAAATAAGAATAGAAGGAGAGTTAATTGAGCAAGTGGATGAGTTCGTATATTTGGGATATGTATTCAGCAGGGATGGGAGATATGATAAGGACATTGAACGACGAGTGAATGCAGAAAATAAAGTAAATGGGGCTCTACACTCTATTGTGGAAAGTTTGAATGTGTCAAAAAAGGCACGTATGGCAATTCACAGTGCTGTATTAGTCCCTACTTTAACGTATGGTAGTGAAAGTTGGGTGTGGCAGAAGAAGCACGAGAGTAGAATAAATGCAGTAGAAATGCGGTCGCTAAGGAGTATGTTAGGGCTGAATCTGAGTGACAGGGTGAGAAACTGTGTGATAAAAGAAGAGTGTGGTTTGCAAGATGATGCTGTGACCAGGATTAAGAAAGGAATGCTTCGGTGGTTTGGTCATGTAGAAAGAATGAATGCGGAAAGACTGACAAAGCAAATATATGTTGCAGAAGTGAATGGAAGAGTCGGAAAGGGACGTCCTAGGCGGAAGTTTTCGACCAATTTGGCGATATACTAAAAATGGGCAAAATTAAGAGTACCCTTAACCGACGAGCATGTATGCGTAGGTATATGGATGTGGAAGAGGCGAGAAAGGTATGTCAGGATCGTGCTAAATGGAAGTCTGTAGTCTCTGCCTACCCCTCTGGGTGACAGGCGTGAGTGTTTATGTATGTATGTTATGTTTTAATTATTATTTTAGTTAATTTCATTATTATAATTTTTGTAATATAAATGGGTACATGAAATAATTCAAAATTGAGATTAAGAGACTAACAACTGCTGCAAGTAGGAAATTAACGCTATCCTTACGCAAACTTTAAATATACGAGTAGATTTTGATGTCATACAATTTTCCGCCATGCAGGGTTTGAAAATTAAATGGTTGGGGATTTTCCTGACCAGAAAGCTGAATTGGAAAAAGGAATGGCCATTACTTTAGTTTTACGCTCGGATTGTAATCAAACTTATATCCGTTTTTGTCGATGGAGGTTAGAGGCTTACAATATAGTGAGGTCACAGTTGGAGACAAATAATTTGAATCGTGCCCGGAATAAAAGGACAACGCTGAATTCGGCTTATAACGTGAGATATTGATGTGATGGAATTATTCAAAATTGTGCAGAGAGAGATAGAGAGAGAGAGAGAGAGAGACAGAGAGAGAGAGAGAGAGAGAGAGAGAAAGAAAGAGAGAGGGGGAGAGAAAGAGAGAGAAAGTTAATCCTATTAATTGTATAAAATAATGTTATATTGTAAATTAATTTTAATTAAAAAATCCTTCTGGGTTTATTGCTGGTTATTCCAATCACAGATGGTTTTTCCAAACTGGTAGTAAAGCTCAAATGACTTTCAATGAGTATTTTTGTAGTATGTATTGAATAAAAATGTTTCTATTTTATTCCATTCTGTGCCGTTATATGTTAGGTAGGATCAATCTACGAGTATTATCCAATTACGTGGCGAGGGTACCTTGATTTACTAGTTTATGAGCAAAATGTGTTTAATACGCAACGAGCGGTTTTGCTTTTTTGCTGTTTATATACATATATTAATTTTCTAGAAATATTTAAATTTATTATCGGCTTCCTGCCTTAATTTGTTATTATTCACCAAAAACTTCACAAAACTTGAACTTTAAAATTAATTTACAATTTTATTCACTTTGAACGTAAAGCTTTTAATGTATTGAACAAAATATTAATTCATTGAATTCTTCAAAAGAAATAAAATTACGAAAAATAACTGGCAACGAGATTGAGAGATAAAGAAAATGTGCGCGTGCACTGCTCTCACTTGCTTATATCAACCACTCAAATCTCGTTCGCTTCGCCCGACATTTTTCGTCAGCTTACTCCCCAAGTCAAGCGTGCGTAAAGAAGTTTTACTTTAGAAATTTAAAAACAACCAAATTAAAGCTACCAGGAAAATTGCATTTTATGTAATTGACCAATTTTTTTTAAATATACTTAAAAATATTTGAACATTTTATGTGATGACAAGTTTTTTTAGTATAATTTCCTTCGAACACATCTGCGGCCCCTCCTCGAAAGCTCTACCCGTTCTACTAATTAGGTAAGACGCAACAGAAAAGGCACAAAGCGCGCTTTCTTCCACTTGTGCAACCATTTTTCTTCATTTACCAGTAAGTTGCGAGATAACTTTTGCTCCGACATAGCTTTGGACTTTTTTACAGTCAAAATAAAAAAGTTTAGTACTTTGAATTTGAAATCTTGTTGTGAAAATGCAGTGTATAAAAAAAAGGAAAATATAATGTAAGTTTAAGGAAAATTCAAACTTTTCCCTTGAATTATACTGCTGGTATTGCGGCGATCAAAAAATAAAGAGCAGCCTTTTTTCTCTTAAATTTCGAAAGTTAAGTGAAAAAGGAAATATTGAAAAAATAGTTGAAAGGATTCTGTTTGTACGAGAAGAAAGCGGTAGACAGGAATCGGCTCTTTCAGTACAAGTTGTATTTTAAAACAGGGTTTTAAACTTCTGGTATCAATACTCTAAACTGATGGAAAGTTTATAGTGTGGCCCATAGATATTTAAATATATCCTCGATGAAGAATCACAAGCAGATGCGTTGTCACCTCTATGGAATGCTTTGTTTCCAGTAAAAAGGATGTCCGGCTAGCTCTCCACATTCACCATACTAAACACAGCAGTATTAAGCTGCTACATTTCTATTATGTGACAGCATAGTCCTTCCTTGCTCGAGCCGATCCATTCATGCTGCAACCATAATATAGCTGCAACATGGCTCTACCACGTAAAAATAATTAACCCTAGAACCTTTCACTGTATTTGCGTATCCGATTTTACTATATGGGGTACTGAGATACCCTAAAGTAAAAAATATTGTATTAATGAATGATACAGAACTTGTATTAAGTGTTTTATTATTAATGTAAGGTAAGAACATACAATTACAAATCAGTCTTTAAACTTAACCTACATAATTAATTCGAGCACTTCTTACAGACTTTAATTTGATGGTTCAAAAATTGGAATTTGGCACTTGTAGCATCTTGTTTTGCATTTTATCTCCCACATTCTAGGACAGAATCCACAGCATCCCTGTATATGATGCAACTGAACTGCGTTTTGCTTTGGTAGAGTTTTTTAGAACACCTGATATGGATTCTTTTATATCCCGCCTCAAAGTTGGCTTTGAGGTGGGATATAAAAGAATCCAAACATCTGCACCACCAAATTTATCAGAACAGAACTCGCAGAACCAATATTTGGATCTCACCACAACTTCGCAAGACTTTTATGCAAAAAAGTCTTGACTATGGTCAGCACAAAACGTAAAAATAAGCGAGAAATACCAGAAAAATTTTTGGAATTTAAAACGCGAAAAAAACTCAGCTATATTCTGCTATGTTGGGCTACTGACTGTTCTTCTTATTGCCCACCGAAATCGAAGCAAAAGAAAGTAGTTATCAAGTTATCTATTCTTCACGTTTTAGACAAGGAAAATGATGTACAGCTCCATGAAATAATACAATATTATAATAAAACTCAAGGAAACGTGTTTGACGCGATAGCAAAAAAATATTCCGTTCAGAAAAAAACAAGACGATAGCTACTTTGCCTCTTTTATGGATTGCTTAATGCAACTGGCATCCATTTTTGGGTCAAATACAAGTGTTCAAGAGCAAGCAACAAGCTAGAAATAAAATATCGTCGCACTTTTTTAAAGCAACTGGATCTGAGTCTCGAAAATTTGGAGGACCGTTTACAAAAGCCAACTTTGAGGCGGGATATAAAAGAATCCATATCAGGTGTTCTAAAAAACTCTACCAAACCAAAACGCAGTTCAGTTGCATCATATACAGGGATGCTGTGGATTCTGTCCTAGAATGTGGGAGATAAAATGCAAAACAAGATGCTACAAGTGCCAAATTCCAATTTTTGGACTATCAAATAAAAGTCTGTAAGAAGTGCTCGAATTAATTATGTAGGTTAAATTTAAAGACTGATTTGTAATTGTATGTTCTTACCTTACATTAATAATAAAACACTTAATACAAGTTCTGTATCATTGATTAATACAATATTTTTTTACTTTAGGGTATCTCAGTACCCCATATAGTAAAATCGGATACGCAAATACAGTGAAAGGTTCTAGGGTTAATTATTTTTACGTGGTAGAGCCATGTTGCAGCTATATTATGGTTGCAGCATGAATGGATTGGCTCGAGCAAGGAAGGACTATGCTGTCACATAATAGAAATATAGCAGCTTAATACTGCTGTGTTTAGTATGGTGAGTGTGGAGAGCTAGCCGGACATCCTTTTTACTGGAAACAAAGCATTCCATAGAGGTGACAACGCATCTGCTTTTGATTCTTCATCGAGGATATATTTAAATATCTATGGGCCACACTATAAACTTTCCATCAGTTTAGAGTATTGATACCAGAAGTTTAAAACCCTGTTTTAAAATACAACTTGTACTGAAAGAGCCGATTCCTGTCTACCGCTTTCTTCTCGTACAAACAGAATCCTTTCAACTATTTTTTCAATATTTCCTTTTCACTTAACTTTCGAAATTTAAGAGAAAAAAAGGCTGCTCTTTATTTTTTGATCGCCGCAATACCAGCAGTATAATTCAAGGGAAAAGTTTGAATTTTCCTTAAACTTACATTATATTTTCCTTTTTTTTATACACTGCATTTTCACAACAAGATTTCAAATTCAAAGTACACTAAACTTTTTATTTTGACTGTAAAAAGTCCAAAGCTATGTCGGAGCAAAAGTTATCTCGCAACTTACTGGTAAATGAAGAAAAATGGTTGCACACGTGGAAGAAAGCGCGCTTTGTGCCTTTTCTGTTGCGTCTTACTTAATTAGTAGAACGGGCAGAACTTTCGAGGAGGGGCCGCAGATGTGTTCGAAGGAAATTATACTAAAAAAACTTGTCATCACATAAAATGTTCAAATATTTTTAAGTATATTTAAAAAAAATTGGTCAATTACATAAAATGCAATTTTCCTGGTAGCTTTAATTTGGTTGTTTTTAAATTTCTAAAGTAAAACTTCTTTACGCACGCTTGACTTGGGGAGTAAGCTGACGAAAAATGTCGGGCGAGGCGAACGAGAGTTGAGTGGTTGATATAAGCAAGTGAGAGCAGTGCACGCGCACATTTTCTTTATCTCTCAATCTCGTTGCCAGTTATTTTTCGTAATTTTATTTCTTTTGAAGAATTCAATGAATTAATATTTTGTTCAATACATTAAAAGCTTTACGTTCAAAGTGAATAAAATTGTAAATTAATTTTAAAGTTCAAGTTTTGTGAAGTTTTTGGTGAATAATAATAAATTAAGGCAGGAAGCCGATAATAAATTTAAATATTTCTAGAAAATTAATATATGTATATAAACAGCAAAAAAGCAAAACCGCTCGTTGCGTATTAAACACATTTTGCTCATAAACTAGTAAATCAAGGTACCCTCGCCACGTAATTGGATAATACTCGTAGATTGATCCTACCTAACATATAACGGCACAGAATGAAATAAAATAGAAACATTTTTATTCAATACATACTACAAAAATACTCATTGAAAGTCATTTGAGCTTTACTACCAGTTTGGAAAAACCATCTGTGATTGGAATAACCAGCAATAAACCCAGAAGGATTTTTTAATTAAAATTAATTTACAATATAACATTATTTTATACAATTAATAGGATTAACTTTCTCTCTCTTTCTCTCTCCCTCTCTCTTTCTCTCTCCCTCTCTCTCTCTCTCTCTCTCTCTCTCTCTCTCTCTCTATCTCTCTCTGCACAATTTTGAATAATTCCATCACATCAATATCTCACGTTATAAGCCGAATTCAGCGTTGTCCTTTTATTCCGGGCACGATTCAAATTATTTGTCTCCAACTGTGACCTCACTATATTGTAAGCCTCTAACCTCCATCGACAAAAACGGATATAAGTTTGATTACAATCCGGGCGTAAAACTAAAGTAATGGCGATTCCTTTTTCCAATTCAGCTTTCTGGTCAGGAAAATCCCCAACCATTTAATTTTCAAACCCAGCATGGCGGAAAATTGTATGACATCAAAATCTACTCGTATATTTAAAGTTTGCGTAAGGATAGCGTTAATTTCCTACTTGCAGCAGTTGTTAGTCTCTTAATCTCAATTTTGAATTATTTCATGTAGCCATTTATATTACAAAAATTATAATAATGAAATTAACTAAAATAATAAAACATAACATACATACATAAACACTCACGCCTGTCACCCAGAGGGGTAGGCAGAGACTACAGACTGCCATTTAGCACGATCCTGACATACCTTTCTCGCCTCTTCCACATCCATATACCTACGCATACATGCTTTCCTTGTCTAAAACGTGAAGAATAGATAACTTGATAACTACTTTCTTTTGCTTCGATTTTGGTGGGCAATAAGAAGAACAGTCAGTAGCCCAACATAGCAGAATATAGCTGAGTTTTTTTCGCGTTTTCAATTCCAAAAATTTTTCTGGTATTTCTCGCTTATTTTTACGTTTTGTGCTGACCATAGTCAAGACTTTTTGCATAAAAGTCTTGCGAAGTTGTGGTGAGATCCAAATATTGGTTCTGCGAGTTCTGTTACACAGTACTCAGATACAGATAAATTTGGTGGTGCAGATGTTTGGCCTACATATTTCATCATAACTTTTAACATATAGGCAGTTTTTTCATCACATGTCATCAAAATTGTAATCCCATACTTGTCAGGTTTAGACGTTATAAACATTTTGAAAACGCATCGTCCACGAAATGACATTAGTTGTTCATCAATACAACAACATATGGATGGGGATATATATATATATATATATATTATATATATATATATATATATATATATATATATATATCATATCCAGTCGAAACCTGGAAACCTTTGCTATAGTATGTTATGTCTGTTCGTCTCCGATATGATCTCTCTCCGGTCGTGTCGGTTTACCGTCAGAAAACTGTTACCAACTAGGATAAACTAGTATAGAACTAAACTAAGATAAACTCCTGTATTGTGGAGGCAGTTTGCATGCATAAATTGCACAAGGAAAAACATCAAGATGAATGATGATGAAGACTCTGCTCCATTTATGTCTATTATTTTTTCTTTTCCCATACAGTACTCTTGGCACTTCTAGAACTTTTAGGTAAGGTAGGTTGCCCTCTCATCGAATTGGTTAACTCTTGCAATGTGATGTCCTCTTCACTACTAAAGTCATCTAAATCTGTACCTGTCGCAATATCATTGGATGACTCATCATCTTCATTAGCGCATGAGTGTGTTTCTGTGCGTACATTTCGATCGTCTATACGAAAATCTGGTATATGTCCATCCGGTTCATCTTTAGAGACTTTCGTTATTCGTAAAGCGTTGGACAACACACCACCCTCTTTTTCGTCGCCGGGTCTGCGTTTACTATACTGTCAACTTCCGTCTTTCAACGGTCTTTATACTTCCATCTAAAAAAAGATATTACATTCGTATTCACTAGAATTATCTCAGAAGTAGTCAGAAACAATAAAACACAATAATTAATAAATGAATGAAAATAAATAATCAAAGCACAAAACTTACGATTTTCTATCACTGGGGTGTAAGAGCACCCCAACACCCACCTACACACGACCAACATGCACGGCGGTCGAGATGAGACTGACAATTCAAAGGCTAATAAGCTTAGAGAAAAATACACCCAAGATCAAATCTGTGAATGAGAAATAACGAAAATTGTAGACTAAACAAAATGCTTTGGGTGCTTGAGCCCCCGGGTTCCAGTGTTAAAAATAAGTAAAATAAACTCAATAAAATCCGTGTATTTAATTCCACTGTTATATTTATAAATTATAGATTAATGAACACAGCGAGGTACAGCAGTTAACGCTCTAATTAGAGCTTATTAATGCATCAATCGCGACCAGCTAATTTGCATTTAGATAACATGTTATAATTATGACAATATTAAGTTTTCCGCAGTTGTAAAAAAAAAAACAATATAAAATGAACACTGAATTTTATTGTAGTCTACTTTAATTCTACTTTAATTTTTCGTTAAGAATAGTATTTTGTTGAACTATGATCATAATATTAAGTCTTATACTTCACATTTAACAGAACACTAACAAGAAATAGCAGCGTGATCCTGCTGCGTTTCGTATGATACGGGACCGGAATCCCTTTTACTACAAAGCAGGCATTTCATCATAATCCCTAATGGTGCTACCACACCAGTCAATTAAACGTCGATAGATGGCATCGATCGATGGTGCAATGAAATAGTCAAGTCGATCGATAGTATCCAATACACCGATCAATCGACGGCATCGATCGATTTTAGAATAGAATAGTCCACGTAGATCAAGCTGCTTGACTAAGCGATCGCTATTTAAAATCTCGTCTAGATGAGTTTAAGCTATATCTGGCTTTAAAAACGGTCGCATCCAAAGTCTTCTGCGTTTGCGTCTCCGTAATAACAATACAAGTAACAGCGTACTATCAAAAAAAATCGCGTCCTCTTTTGGATACATTTTGAAAGATACTGTTGATGAGCACACGACTACATCGATTAATTTTGCGATCAATGGTAATCGATCGACGATCACTCTATTGGCGTGGTAGCTTAACACCCCTAGGCGTGACAACTCCTCTGTATGTTTATAGATTATTTTTTATGTTGATAGAAAAATACTTTTTAATAGGAAATGAGACATCTATAGATATATGTAAGCAACTTCAAACCAATATTTATTGCCTCACAGCCTGTGGTCCTCTATACCATATAAACCGTAAAAAGAGAATACAATGCTGTGTGGCGGCAAAATAAGAAAGAGGGAGTTACGTATGAGACAGGCTCATTGGTTGTCTACTATTAAAGCTATTGAATAGATAAAAAAATTAACGAATGTTTTTTATATATTTATACGTACCACTTCCGTAGTAACATAAGTATTACACGTTACCGCGGGGGTGGTTTACTACTCTCCTAACTTACTAAGCCCTAAAAAATCTCCAACCACCTGCAAACAAATAAGGCAACAAATACGTCGCTACATCAAGGAATAAGATGGAATACTGAGAAGATATCTTCTAATACTTTGTAATATCACACAATTTTTTTTGTATTAGTAGGTGTATGTTTTTTTCCCGCTGTGTTTTGTTTTTTTTTATTGTAATGTGTTATGTGTAAGTGTTGAAACAGATTTTATATCTAAATAGTCTTTTTTTATAGGAGAGTGGACATACAAGAATACAGCTTACCTGATGGTAAGTGATTACCGCCGCTCATGAACAACTGCAATACCAGGAAAATTGCAGATGCGTTGTGTTGCGTTGGTGCGAGTTTTGTCGCAACGTGCGATGGTAAAATTGTGCGGCTGGATTTAGTCCGAACTGTTCTTTAGAGCACTCCCTTGGTAAATGCGATAAAATACGCAAAGAAATGCAACATATTTTCGCAGTGCCAGTGAGTCAAGCCGGTCAGAAAGAGCTCGGTTGCAGACGACTCGAAAGGCTCTGCGATGGATGCGATCAAATGTATGGAGCTGGTACTGGGGAGCCTCAGCCCAGATATGGGAACAATATTTCATTTGAAGCCGAACTTGCGCCTCATAAGTTGCAGGCAGTGTGCCGGCATGAAATACTCGAGCACGCGAACCTTTTAAAGGCCAATTTAGCCTTCTCTTTTATGTAACTACGAAACTGCACGTCACTCAATTTGCCAACGCCGAGGATTTTGATACTGGCCAAGGTAACAAGGGGAGCGCTTTAACACTAAGGAAATACGACAAAAGAGGTTCTTTTTCGTAGAAAACGCGCAAAATAGTGTCTTTTTTGGATTAAAATTGACTAGATTTAGTCACCCCGAAACCTTTTTTGTTTTTCTTTGTTCAACAAGGTCTCTACCTCGGACACAAGTTTGGTTCGGTACTCAGCGACGATTTCGCGAGAAATATTGGCATGGCGACTGTATAACATCACCAGTGATGTCCTTTGCATAGCAATGAATGTTACCGGCTTGCAACATATCACTGACATCCAGAAAATGCAGCGTTAGTAATAACTAGCAGCCTGGTGGACCGCCAGCGTTAATGGGCTTGTAATTGGAGCATGCAGGGCCTTACGTTAGACAAAAAGTTCGAACATTTCATGACAAAAACACATAGTTTACAGGGTGAGAATATTTTAAAAGCGAGCACAGGTACACAATTTAGAGTTGTAAAGACTACTTAATACGGTAAGAATGCAGTTATAATTGCTATGAGTAGCTCAACAACTGACAGCAAACAACAACAAAGCAGGAATAAATTCGTAAAAAATATCAGAGCTATTTAAACTTTAAACTTGAAAAACACGGAGAAAGCCAAGAGTAGGTAAACACATTTCAATTGAAGATTTATCAATTAATGAGATCTTAGAAAACTCCACATTCTTAGATGATAGTTCACAAAGTTTACTTAATTTGACAACGACGGAAAGCTCCCTGATTAATGATCTTAGGAATGAAATACATGTGCTTTCTACACAACTATTTAGTGCACACAACGAAATAGATTTATTAAATTTGGAAATCACAAAACATCAAAAGAAAATTACTGAACGGCAAAAGAAGCTCGATATATACAAAAAACTTTTGACAAATTGAGAAGTATCTTCACGAAGGTCAACACCGTTGAAGTTAGATAAAATTACACCGAAAAATTTAATTGAACTTGCATAGAAAAAAGAAAAATATATGCAATACATCCAATAAAACACTCATGTCACCTTTACCTTTAGCAACATATACGGAGGCAAAACCTAATAATAAAAAGAATACAATCACAATTCTTGGGGATGAAAATACATGAAAAAACGTTTGGTTTTATAATAGCTAATGGCATATAATAAGCATATGCCATTAGCTATTATAAAACCAAAAGCTTCTTCATGTGATATTTTAATGCATTGCAACCAACTTGAAGATACAGTAACATTAATTGACTATGTTATATTGTGTGTTGGGAGCCATGACAAAAATCTGTGTAAATTATATTCTAATCTTAGTGTGGCTTTGTAAATAATATTAACTCCGCAAACCTAATGTTTATTTATTACCTATACTAAGTAATTTGTATTTAAATGAAAAAATGATAAATAATATGTATAAAATATTGACTCAAAATCACAAAAATTGTAGGCTTTACTGATTTCATTGATTACAAATACTGCAATATAAATTCAAAAACCGATTACATAAATTACCTTTGTTATTCTATTAACATGTGTATAGATAGTCACGAGTATGATAAACAATTTATAGTGCAGAAAAGTAGGCTAAATAACTTGTTTGAAAAACTGAAGATAGAACTTCGTTATTAAATAAACCTAAGAAGGGAACGATACCTTATTATTTCAAAAAACAACTTATAAAAAATCAAAAAGTTCATAAAGTTATTAATTATAAAAAGGGTACCATAGAATATTTCTTCGAAAAAATGAAAATGAAGAATTTGAAGTCAACGGACGGGCCTTTGCAAACTTGTAACGTTAATATAAATAATCCTATAGCGAACCGCTGCATAGGTTCCTCATCAAGTAATAAAAAAAATGCTTTTTCGATAAAAACCAGCCTAATCAGAAACTACTTCTTTCACATCAAAATATTGTTGGAGTTTTAAGTAAACAAGATTTGATTGCAGTAAGTTTAAATGAACAAGCTTATAGTAACAAATATATTCAAATCATTTGCTTCACTGAGACCTGTTTTAAAGGTGGCGATGAACCTAATCTTAAGCTGTTACTACTAGGTTTTCAGCTGGCATCATTCTACTCCAGACAAAAAGAAAGACGTGGCGGAGTATGCATAGTTGTAAGGAAAGATATAAATTATAATGATTTAATGGTAACGATATGAAATGACAAAACATTTTGAATGTTGCGGAATTGAAATTGGTAATTTTAATCTTATAATATTATGCATATATCGAACACCTAATTCAAACATATACATATTTTTCGAAAAATTAAATAAAATATTATTAAAATTATCAAGAGAAAATAAAAAACGAAAAATCATAGCAGAAGATTTAAATATAGACACTATAAAGGTACAAGCATACAACTGCAAGACTTCATGATACCATAAGTTCACACTGTGTAGATCGGAACAAAAGTTAAATTTTAATCTATGTTAACCGCGGTTAACTATGACATCTGTACGTTGAACATCTCAGTCCTTCCCGTGACCATGGGTGCTGTAAAGCTCTCGAAACGTCGGGTATTTAAAAAGTTAAATATACGCGATAAATTCCGTAAAAAAAAACTAGTATTATTTCAATGTGTAGTGTTCTCGTAAATATAAGAAATCATTATGTAAACCAGTACGGACTGGTAATTGCAAATAAAATACGCCGATTAGAAGATCTAAAGACTAAGCGCGCAAGATATCTAACAGCCTTAAATTTCTTGAAGAGATGCCGAGACCATAATCTCATTCCTACGTGTGTCAAAATATCCACCAAAAAGGACATTCGAGGAAGCGCTAAGATCTTAAATCAGGCGAGTAAAAAGTTGTTACGGGCGGTAATCCAACAAAAACGCTCCGATCTATATGACATAAATAAAACCATAGACACATCATCCAGTGAATTAAAGAAAGTTTTAACGACTTTTGATTATAATTTTTGCATGGAAACATTAAATAAACGCGAAATTAGTAAATATAACGAATGAAAAAACAAATATATAGAAAAATATCAAAAATTAACGACCAAATCAAATTTCAAACATCCGAATCAATGCCAGAACCAAAAGCAACCATTGTCAAACACAGATCATAGATTAATCGCGTTCTATAATCTGTCAAAACAAACATATTAAATATTTCATTAAATGATGCAACAATTAAGGTTTTTATCCAAAGGCCTCAATTATGCTATAACGAAACACAGATTACCGTATGAAGAAATTATATGTAGTGTCGAGGACTGTTTATTTAAAAACAATAAGCGGAAAGAAGATTTGGAGGCGATACGTCTAGATATTTCGTCTTTGTTACGTCGATGTACAGTGCCTAAACCGAATCTTCCCAAAGACGAATTTATAGCATTAAAGAACCTACGCAATAAACCAGAACTTACGATTCTCCGCGCAGATAAGGGAAACACCACAGTAGTCATGGATACGTCAGATTAGAATTCTAAAACACAAGAACTTTTGTCGGATGTAAATACTTATAAAAAGGTTAAAAACGACCCAACAAATAGCACACTAAAAACAACTGGTGACCTCATAAAGAAACACTCCGAAAAATTAAATCTGGACGTAATATGGATAATACCTACGTGCGCCAAATCACCAAAGTTGTATGGGTTACCAAAAATACACAAGCCCAATACTCCATTACGTCCCATAGTGAGTCAAATCGATTCACCAACTTACAGATTGGCTCAACACTTAGCGAAAATACTCTCACCGCTCAGGGGACATACAAGAACACACATAAAGGATTCCTACCATTTTGTCAGCGAGATTAAAGACCTACGTCTGGCAGACAATGAAAATATGGTCAGTTTGATGTGCAGTCATTGTTTACATGCTTACCTGTTGAAGACTGCATCTCAATTGTAACTTTAAGGCTGGAAGAAAACAACATGCCCGTAGAATTTGCAGTATTACTAAGACACTGCCTTACATCTGGCTACCGATTGTGGATGGAGGAGTTCTACAAGCAAGTAGATGGTGTAGCGATGGGCTCACCTGTATCTCCCATTGTTGCCGACATATTCATGGAAGACTTTGAGGAGAAAGCCCTGCTTACTTCTCCCATAAATCCAAGACTCTATATGTTGTACGTAGACGAAATTTTCACAATTCTATCTTTAGGTAAAGTAACTGCATTTTTAGACCATCTTAACTCTATAAATTCTAAAATTCAGTTCACAATGGAGTTAGAGGTAAATAATTCCTTAGCCTTTCTAAATGTGTTAGTAATCCGGAATCCTGATAACACCTTGAGCCATATTATGTATAGAAAAAGGAGCCATACAGATAGATATTTAAACGGTGATTCTCACCACCATCCTTCACAGTTAGCTACCGTGAGTAAATCTTTGTTCAGAGAGCACGAGGGATCTGTGACAGTAAACACCTGGCTGCCGAGCTCCAACACGTCAAGCAAGTTTTGCTTGACAACAAGCTTCGGGTCCCGCGCCTACGTCACAGAGAACGAGTGAAGCCGGCCACAGTCGAGCGTGTACCTGCTGTACTGCCATATGTTAGAGGAGTCACTGACAAGATTGGCTACATCTTGAAGCGCGCTTCCATCAAAACATACTTCAAGCCGCCGAAGAAGATTGGTCAGTTTTTATCATCAGTCAAGTGTAACGTCCCTCTGCAAGATGCAGGAGTGTACAAGCTTGATTGTGAATGTGGTCTCTCCTACATAGGACAAACTAAAAGATCAATTAAAACCCGCGTTAAAGAACATATAGTTGATGTGAAGAATCGATGCTCCGGGAAGTCTGCAGTCTGTGAACACGTACACGATCGCCCCCGTCACTACATCAGATTTGATAGACCACAAATCCTCGCTAAAGAACACCGATTCCTTCCAAGGATGATTCGCGAGGCTATTGAAATCAAAAACATCCTAATTTCATTAGAGAAGAATGCTGGGTACTACTATCTGCTTGGGATCCTATAATAAATAAAATTAAATCCCAACCCAAGCATATAACTGCAAGACTTCATGATACCAAAGTTCATACTGTGTAGATCGGAACAAAAGTAAAATTTTAATCTATGGTAACCGCGATTAACTATGACATCTGGACGTTGAACATCTCAGTCCTTCCCGTGACCATGGGCACCCATGGTGTAAAGCTCTCGAAACGTCGGGTATTTAAAAAGTTAAATATACGCGATAAATTCCGTAAAAACTAGTATTATTTCAATGTGTAGTGTTCGCGTCAATATAAGAAATCATTACTATAAAGGTTAGTAAATATTCGAAGAAGCTTAAAGATTTATTACTAAATTTTAACTTAACTCAGCACATAACCCCCCCAACCAGAATTAATTCATGTATTGATCACTTAATAAGCAATGTTACAAAAGAAAAAGGTTCTATACATTATTTGGCCTCTCTGACCTATCCTATGAAAGTCAGTGAAACAGTAAAATACTGGTTTGAAATAAAAAGGGACTTTGTGAAAGATAAGTTCTTGGAATAATACTAGTTTTTACGGAATTTATCGCGTATATTTAACTTTTTAATTACCCGACGTTTCGAGAACTTTACAGCACCCATGGTCACGGGAAGGACTGAGATGTTCAACGTCCAGCTGTCATAGTTAACCGCGGTTACCATAGATTAAAATTTAACTTTTGTTCCGATCTACACAGTATGAACTTATGGTATTGTTACGAGCTTGAGGTTCGTGACAATAAAAATTGCCGATAAAATTACCTAAATTAACACTTTAATTTACTTTACACAATTAAAGTTAAAACACTAATAATTTAAACACACTAATTCACTTAATTCCACTCCGAAGCTTCGCTTGTGTCGCCGAGTTCACTCTGCCTCGATCGCATCTTGCAGCGCCTATATATTTAAATTAGCAAAGAAATATCCAGAATGTTCAAGTAAACACGGGCAAAGTATCGAGCGTTCGAGTTTCGACTAGGCGCTGTCAGTTGAGTGATTTGTGATGTCATTTTCTCAATGCTCCCCTCGCTCTCGTTCCTGACACTAGATGGCGCTAGTTGACTTATTCATGCAACACTGCCCCCTCCTAAGACATGCTCGTCCCGAGCATTATCGGTCCCATAATAACGCGCCAAGCGATCCACATGGACGATCTTAGGAGTCCCTCTTGCGCCTTTCTGTATCCGGTAGGTCACATCGTTGATCCTGGTTACAATACGGTACGGGCCGTCCCATTTAGCTTGAAGCTTAGGAGATTTCCCTTTGCTGCGGACTGGATTGTGCAACCACACAAGTGAACCTTCGTCGAACCCTTTGTTGTTCATTTTGCGGTCATACCGGGTTTTCATCTTTTCAGACATTTGCTGGCCCGATTGTCTGACGTGCTCATAAACGTCATTCATTTTGTTCCGCAAGTCATTTGCATAATCGGTTATACTGCGTGGGGCATCAGGTGGTATCCCGGTGATCAGGTCCGCAGGCAGCCGTAATTCTCTTCCAAAGTTTGCGAAAGCTGGTGTCACTGCTGTACTTTCGTGAACAGAACTTCGATATGACAACAAAAACGGTTGTATGTGCTTGTCCCAATCTCGTTGCCGATTGTCTACAACTTTTGCTAGGTACCTCTCCAATGTCTGATTAAATCGTTCCACCATTCCATCAGATTGCGGGTGATAAGAAGTCGTTCTTGTTTTATGAGTACCCATAACTCGGCAAGTTTCCTGGAATATTTGAGACTCAAAATTCCTTCCTTGATCGCTGTGAATCTCTAAAGGTACTCCAAAACGACAGAAGACTTCATGAACTAGTTTATCTGCAACTGTTGAAGCTTCTTGATTTGGAATGGCGAAGACTTCTGGCCACTTAGTGAAGTAATCCATCACAACCATGAAATACTTGTTACCGCTTTCACTCTCCGGAAACGGCCCCGCCACGTCAATGGCTATTCTCTCCCATGGTGCACCAACATTGTACAACTTCAATGCACCTCTACTACGAGTCTGAGGTCCCTTTACAGCCGCACAACTTGTACATTTGCGACAGTCTTCCAAAAGTGTGGTCACTCTCGTTTCTGAATCCTTGCTGGGGGTCCCACTCGATATATATTGGCACTGACGTAACCAATCCACTTCCTCACAAGTACCAACCAGTGTGCCTTTTTCTATAATCTGTTCCCGGTCGCAAAGGTTCAGCACACGTACTCCTGAGATGTCAGTGGTCCTGACCAAGGTTCGAGCTACTTTCCATGGAAGGTCATTGTTTACCCTTTCCACAAGTACACAACGGTGAGCTTGCCCAGCGGTTCGAGGTAGACTAACCGGAATAATCGTTTCCGATCTCGGCGGAAGAACAATCTTCTTGATGCTGTACACGTTCCCTGGTAACGCACCTTCCATAAAAAGTTCCTCCTGTCCACATTTCAAAACACCTTGCTTAACGTCGATCTCACAACAATTATTCCTCATAAAGTCTAGGCCTAAGATGCAGTCGTCCATTATATCAGCCACGATGACATTATGCAAGTAGATCACGTTGCCTAGCTTCAACTCCATCTCCTTCTCTCCACGGACGGGTATACGCTGACCGGTGGCTGTTACCAAATTAAGGCGTTCTCGGTTGTATGCGGAGTCCCCAAGGAACTGACTTATAAGTTGGGAACTAACAACCGTACGAGAGGCTCCAGTGTCTATGGTCAGCTTACACGGCATTCCGTTGATCTCGCCCTTTATGATTAGGCTGTTCCCATCATGGGTTTGTGAGATCGAGATCCTTGGGGCTCTTTTAACATCAGCCAGCACCCGCCCCGCAGTTCTGGCTTTTACTCGTTTCCCTGCTGCTGCTGGGTGGTGCTGTTGGCCGCAATACCCTCCTGGGATCGTTCACCTTCCCCTTTCTAGGGTTCGCTTAGGGCAGCTGGATCGAAGATGGCCCTTTTCCCCACAGCCATAGCACCTAGGGCTGTATCCTTTGTTGCGGTCGCGAACTGTAGCTGCTGCAACCTCCCTGACGCGATGGGAACGATGATCCTGCCGCACGGCTTCTACCTCCAGTGCATGGGCCAAGGCGTCCTTAAGCGTCTCATGGTGCCCGAGCCTCACAGCAGCTCTGACTTCCAGGTCACGGATGCCGTCGATGAATGTCTGCACCAGGTTCCCTCCAATGAGCGCAGGTACAGACCGGTATGCCTTTCGCACCAGCTTCTCCACCTCTAGAGCCCACTGCTGCAGGTTTTCGTTGATGCGCTGCACGCGATCCTTAAGCTGCGCACGAAAGACGTGTTCCAGGTGAGCGTCGCCATACCTCGCCTCCAATGCCTCAAGGAGTTGCTCATAAGTCACTTCCTCGCCGAGAGCTTCCAGAACTGTTAAGGCCTGGTCGCGCAGGCCTAGTGTGAGAGCAGTCATGGCCTGACTTTTATTCCAGCCGTTCGCCTTCATAACAGCCTCGAACTGGATTTTGTAGGCTGACCAGGAAGAGGTACCATCGAACGGTGGCACCTTGAACCCACGTAGCGAAGATGTTGTAGCTACTACGGGAGCTGTAGCTCCATCTCCAAGTTTGAGGTCGTCCAGCGTTTTCTTCACGTCAGCCATTACGTTGTCAACCCGATTGTTTACTTGGTCGATTCGGGTTTCGGCCTCCGACAGGCGGTTGTCATGTTGAGCAACCTTATCCTTCACCTCCCGTATCTCTTTTCCGAAGATAGCGTGAAGGTCCTTCATGAGGAGCATCTGCTCTTCCTTATCGCGTTGGAGTTGCTCTTCTAAACGACGGGCCTGTTCCTCCTGTCGGCGGGCCTGTTCCTCCTGTCCGCCCCGCAGCTGCTCTTCCAATCGGCGGGCCTGCTCCTGCAGCATCACCATCAGAGCACCTAAGTCAGGTGCTGCAGATGTAGGAGCTACCGACGGGCCTTCAGCCGGTGGCTGGCCCTCCGACGTCTGCGGCGTTGCACCACCAAATCTTCTTTGATCCGTCTCCTGCTGGCGTTGACTTCGGGTACGGACACCCTCCGTTTCCTCCTTAGGTAAAATCGGCATGATTTTATCCCACTTCTGACACCAATTGTTACGAGCTTGAGGTTCGTGACAATAAAAATTGCCGATAAAATTACCTAAATTAACACTTTAATTTACTTTACACAATTAAAGTTAAAACACTAATAATTTAAACACACTAATTCACTTAATTCCACTCCGAAGCTTCGCTTGTGTCGCCGAGTTCACTCTGCCTCGATCGCATCTTGCAGCGCCTATATATTTAAATTAGCAAAGAAATATCCAGAATGTTCAAGTAAACACGGGCAAAGTATCGAGCGTTCGAGTTTCGACTAGGCGCTGTCAGTTGAGTGATTTGTGATGTCATTTTCTCAATGCTCCCCCCCGCTCTCGTTCCTGACACTAGATGGCGCTAGTTGACTTATTCATGCAACAGTATCATGGAGTCTTGCAGTTGTATGAGGAGAAAGCCCTGCTTACTTCTCCCATAAATCCAAGTTTCTACAAGCGGTACGTAGACGACACTTTCACAATTCTACCTTTAGATAAAGTAACTGCATTTTTTAGACCATCTTAACTCTATAAATTCTAAAATTCAGTTCACAATGGAGTTAGAGGCAAACAATTCCTTAGCTTTTCTAGATGTGTTAGTAATTCGGAATCCTGATAACACCTTGAGCCATACTGTGTATAGAAAAACGACCCATACAGATAGATATTTAAACGGTGATTCTCACCACCATCCTTCACAGTTAGCTACCGTGGGTAAATCTTTATTTCAGAGAGCACGAGGGATCTGTGACAGTAAACACCTGGCTGCCGAGCTCCAACATGTCAAGCAAGTTTTGCATGACAACAAGCTTCGGGTCCCGCGCCTACGTCACAGAGAACGAGTGAAGCCGGCCACAGTCGAGCGTGTACCTGCTGTACTGCCATATGTTAGAGGAGTCACTGACAAGATTGGCTACATCTTGAAGCGCGCTTCCATCAAAACATACTTCAAGCCGCCGCAAGAAGATTGGTCAGTTTTTACCATCAGTCAAGTGTAACGTCCTTCTGCAAGATGCAGGAGTGTACAAGCTTGATTGTGAATGTGGTCTCTCCTACATAGGACAAACTAAAAGATAAAAACATATAGCTGATGTGAAGAATCGACGCTCCGGGAAGTCTGCAGTCTGTGAACATGTACAGGATCGCCCCCGTCACTACATCAGATTTGATAGACCACAAATCCTCGCTAAAGAACACCGATTCCTTCCAAGGATGATTCGCGAGGCTATTGAAATCAAAAAACATCCTAATTTCAATAGAGAAGATGGCTGGGTGCTACCATCTGCTTGGGATCCTATAATAAATAAAATTAAATCCCAACCGAAGCATACAACTGCAAGTCTCCATGATACCATAAGTTCATACTGTGTAGATCGGAACAAAAGTTAAATTTTAATCTATGGTAACCGCGGTTAACTATGACAGCTGGACGTTGAACATCTCAGTCCTTCCCGTGACCATGGGTGCTGTAAAGCTCTCGAAACGTCGGGTAATTAAAAAGTTAAATATACGCGATAAATTCCGTAAAAACTAGTATTATTTCAACGTGTAGTGTTCGCGTAAATATAAGAAATCATTAAGTTCTTGGAATGTATACAATCAATATCTTTTTCTGAAATCTATACTGAACAAGACACCAACAGAGAATTTTCAAGCTTTTATAATATTTACAATCTGTTCTTCGACCTGTGTTTCCCAACCAAATTAATTAAGATTTAGTTAAGAAATAATAAAAGTTATTGGCTTACAAGAGGTATAAAAAATCTTGCGTAGTAAAAAGAAAACTATATTGTTAATATCTGCTTACAGCGGCAAATAAAAGTTTAAATAAATCTAGATATATAAGTTATGCTAAAATTCTTAGAAAATGTATTTTAAAGGCACGAAAATTTCAAAATGAATAATGTATATTAGCCTCAAATAATAAAGGCAAAGCTATATGGAATGTCATAAGAACAAATTTAACTAATAGACTAACTAATAAAGAAATAGATACCATAAATTACAATGGAAGAACCCTGGTAAAAGGATATGACATTGCAAATGGGTTTAATAATTTTTTTAAAAGATTCGACAAATAAAGACAAACCAAATATGTCGAATAATTGTATGTGTAAACAATCCCGTCACTCTACTATATTCTTACGACCTACGACTCCTGATGAAGTTAATCAAATTATATTATCTCTTCGAAACACTAAGTCGGTTGGGTATGATGAGTTACCGACAAAAATATTAAAACTAAGTTCTTTAAATATAGCGCCAATACTTAGTCATATCATAAACTTATCTTTTACCCAAGGAATTTTTCCTGCAGATCTCAAGTACGAGTACTCGTATTCTGTTTTAAAACCCATCTTCAAAAAGGGCGATACTAAAGATATTAATAATTACAGACCTGTTGCAATGGTGCCCATTTTGTCAAAAGTTTTTGAAAAAGCAATACTTAAGAGACTTAATAATTTTATGGAAAAATTTAACATTATTAATAACGCACAAAATGGTTTTGTAAAAAATAATTCCACAACACTATCACACTCGTTAAGCTTATTACAGAATGCGTCAATGACGATGTACCGGTGGTAGTTCTTTTTTTGGAAATGAGTAAAGCATTTGACTTTGCTCATCATAGCATACTTCTCAATAAATTCGAAAGATATGGAATACGTGAGAAAGCAAATGAATGGTTTAAAAGTTATCTGAGTCAAAGACAGCAATGCGCTGAAATAAAAATGCTCAAAAACCTTAAAAAGTGCACATTCGGTCGGAATATCGGTTGAACAAATATGGTGCACCACAAGGAAGTATTCGGGGTCCTATACTCTCCCTAATATATTTAATGAGCTACCAACAATAACTCTCATAAAACGATTATTTTCGCTGATGATGCAACAATCATTCTTAAATGTACGAATAAAAAGATTTTTGAATTTGATATCAATAGTACACTAAAACATATAATTGATTGATTAATAACTAACTAACTAACTCGCATCTATGTATATAAAACAAGCGGCGATTTTTGTCAAATAATTCCCTGAATACTTCCCAAGTAGTAACTTTTTAAGAGATAGAAGTTTAAGAGAAAAATCTGATAACAGAATATACTTTCCAAAATATAAATTGATGCTCTTCCAAAAAAAAAATCATATATAATGGCGATTAAAATCTTTAACTCTTTGCCCGACGAATTTAAAAATTTCCCAATGACAAAGTTAAAAAACCAACTTCATGAATGGCTTTTACTTAATTGTTTCTATACTCTTAATGAGTATCTTGATCACAAAAATCAGAACAAATTACATATTTAAAAATCTGTATCCAAAAATGCTTGAATTTTTTTGCTGTAAATTTATAAAGGACTGTGATAGTTATAGAATAATTATTAGTTAGTTAATTTTACTGTTTTACATATGAACATTTTGATATTTGTAAATAAGTTAAATTCATCAAATAAATTATATCTAATTAGTCAAAATTTGCACGCCTCGACAAGGCAGAATGTATAGGAACTTTCATGTTTTAATAATACTATTGTAATATCTACCTACAGTCTATGCAAATAAATAATTATGAATTATGAATTTGTGATCGAGAATAGAAAAGATACAATAGTTATTCAAATATACCATTAATATTTAACGAAGATATTTTTTTAAAGCGTGTTCCGTCCTGATGTTGTGTATTGGAAACGCTTGGCAACCCTTTACTGAGACAAAAGAAGAAATCGCGTTGCTTGGCTAAAACCTTCGTTTTATTACGTAAGATTTTACTGTCCAGTGAAAAATGACCGTTAACGTAAATTAAATTTTAACCTTTTATGCTCAAATCAGCAGGTTTTGAATTTTTATATTTCTTCGCCGCGGCAAGAAAGTTCTCTTTTACATATCTGATGTGTACTGAACATATTATTGCTTTACTATGTGCTTGGTCCCACATTGGAGCTCTTGCAATATAATTTATAGTCTTTTTAGAAATTTCACGGTTAAATACGTCGCCGATGTTCGACATTATTTAAAATACCTTTTCAGAGTTATTTTCCGATACTCCTCGGAATTCAATATTGTTCATACGGCTTCGTTTCTCATATTCTCAATTTTAAACTTCAATATTTTCACATCTTTTCTCTATATTTAACATCTCTTCTATAGTGGATTTGAGCAAATCAATTTCACGTTCAAAGGGAATGTAATTCATTTGAGTGAAAAGGTGCTTCAACTCTATCAAGATAAAATCATAGTTTGTTGCAGTAAGAAACTTTTACTTACAAGACTTAAGCTTGTGACTTACAAGAGTCGCATTTCCATGTAGATCTCCTGTCTCCTAGCTTGTGCTATCCAGTTTCTGGTAATCAAGAACATGGCAAATCATTTTGATTCAAGCACATGGAATATCGCAAGCTATCTCGGCCCTCAGCTATGCAACGTTTAACCTGTTAGCTCGCGAGGTCACGCGTAATATGACACTCCCGTTCGCTCGCGACCTTTTTGGCGGGAAAATTTGCAAATTAGCAAATTTTTTGCTATATTGCAAATTTTGCTATATTTTCACTTTGAGACAATATTTATGGATAAAACTTACAGGAATTCTTGTTGAATGTATAAACTATTGAATAAAATTATTTTGGTTGTTAGAAATTATAATAAAATTCATAAATTACCCTTTATAGCATAAGTAGTAGTATATACTTCACTTTTAGTGCCAAAATTACTACTAATTTGAATTCTACACTTTTGTTTTTGGAGAAATTTATATGAAAATGTTTGGAAACATGTATATTTTTATGTTTTATGTGTTTCCATTCGTTACTCATACCAAAATATTAAAATATTATAAAAATTAAAAAAAAAAAAATATATTTTATCTGTATGACATTTCGAACAATATTTCTAAAATATGTTTGTGTGAATTTGAAATAAATACAACGTCATGTTATTTGAAATATATACGAAAACCATTTTTACTTACATTTTACACTAAAAATAAATGAGAATTTGAAAAATAACACATTTATAACTCACCTGCCAAAACGGGCTTTCCGGAATTTGAAGTACTTTTGGCAATTTACTTTTCACTTTTTATACCACAAATTACATATCTACGTGTTTACTATATTACAAGGAATATAAAAAAGGTATAATACTTTCGTTTTTAGTCCAGACACAAATATAAAATTCTATAAAAAAGATGGAGCCCCTTCAACAAAGTGACACGTGGAACGCCGGAAGTTCAGAGTGATTTCTTTTTTTTTTTTTATAAGAAACATTGCCAGGTTATGGTTTAAAATAAAAGAGCATATATTTGTATTTTATAATATTATATATTGCATATTGTATTTGGTTTTGTTTTTAATTAAAAAAATTATTTTTCAAAGGGTAGTACTTGTGGTACACATGTGTATCTTGATCGAGCGAGCGTACGATGTTTATGTTTGGTACACATGTGTATGCTAATCGAGTCTACGGGTTAAAACTAAACATTATGATAACACTAAAGGTACTTTGTAAAAAGTTTGAGAATTACTTGTAAATAATTAACAAAAACAGGTTGTGGAGATGCGTCTCTTCTTATAGTTTATCCACTTGAGTGACTTACTGACGAAGAACCACTCTGCAGCTATATTATAGTTACAGCACGAATAATTCGGCTCGACCGGGGTGAGGACCACGCTCTCACAGAATATCGGCGTGAAATCGCTGCTAAATGCTGCTGTATTACGTGTAGTGAGCTAAGAGAACTTTGAACCCTTTTTACTGGAAACGATGAAACCTTATCGAGGATAAAAGTAGATGTTTATGGGCCACAGCACCCACTTACCATCACTTAGAATGTGTGCTCGTTTGTAATCCTATTTTATAAAAAGGTGGTTTACATCTGGTTTTGCAATCTGGTTCAAAAATAATAAAAACTAAGTTTTTTTCCGTGATTTCGTTTATCATCAAGTGGACTGTGTGCTCTTTTAACACCCTTATTCTAAAAAAAGTGCGAGTTCGTAAACTTTGAATATCCTCGAAATATTTTAATGACACCCACACCCCCAAGTGTATTCATATGTACAGGTGAGAGTTCATAATTATAATTATGATTATTAAGACACTTAATTCCTATATTGTTTTGTTTCATCTTACAAACACATATTAAATAATATGTATATGAAAATCTCGATTTACACTTTAATAAAAATAGCTAGAGTGATTAAATTAATCTGTTCACTGCTCACACTATATAGATCATCAGTACGAAGTTTTTTTTACAATTGAATAATTGGTTTCGGAGAAGAATGAAGAAAGAATTGCATCGGAATCATGGTTTGAATAAATACGATATAATTTAAAAAGCCGTAGACTGGCGAGCCCTGACACCTATTGATACTGCCGATCTTGAGGAACCTTCAACAAGTAAAATATTATTCATAAAATAATTCTTATATAATATGTTTTTACATAAATAATATCATCGCCAATTATAGTCATCAGAAAAGAAAAAAAAACAAAATCTTCGATCAAAAATAATACTAAATTTAAATAGTTTTTCATGGCTAACCTAGGAAGTTATTTATGCTTCAATGGGATGATATATTCATATATAAACACACATGTAAACATACACATACATCAGCATAACATATAACCATATTTTAATTACATTTCGCGGTACAGCGAAAGGTAAGGCGGGGTCAAGAGCGTGTAATGTAATGTAATTTAGTCTAGCGTAGAGGGCTACGCTACGCTTCGTCACAAAAAAACATTTGTAAATCTGCATTTATTAACTAAAATAAATGTTATTATTAAATGCAGTCCAATCAGAAAAATGAAGCGCCTGCGTTCGAGGCTGCGTACACACCGTCTCCGTATATATTATAAGAATAAAATAGTAAAAGTGCATAAAAAGAAAAACTTTTTGTGAAAAAAGTGTATATAGTGACCTGTGGATTATGTGACATTGTTTGTGACTCCATACAATTAGATATTATGGTGTATTTTGTAGTAAATAGTGTAAGACTGGATCTTCGTTGTATAAATAGGTATTAAAAATTTTTAAACGCAAAAACTTTCTTAATAAGGTCCTACGTGATAAAAAATTAACAGTGATTAACAGTGTTTAGTGGAAGAGAGATTATTTTTAAATTCAAGAATCGTAACGGAAACTTTCTTGTTTACTAAGCGGCTCATTTATGAAACGACACAATGAACTTTGGACCAGATCGCTCGTGAATCAAACATCAATCGTGAATAAGACTACAAAATTTAATTGCATGTGCATTACTATTGTGGTGTGATTGGTTTCGAGAACCTACTTGGAACGCTCTGTATCAGAGTTCTAATCCAACACATTTTTTTTTCATATAATTTATAATTAATATAAGAATACATATATATAAAAGAGTAAAATATATGACATAAATATGGCATCCTCGTCGAAAAAAAATGCTCTATGTGCCAAATGTAATGTTATTATAGAAAATAATGAATATCTAATATGCACTTTATGTAAGAAAAAAATATGATATTCAATGTGCGAACGTGTCAGCAAAAAAGGTTTTATCTAATGAGCAAAAGTAGCAAAAGCTCATGGAAATGTAAATCATGCCTAAATATTAAGAATAAGCTAGTAGACGATTTACAGGTCTCTTCGAATTTGGTAAAATATGACAAAACAAAAATAATTGAACAAAATATAACAGTAAGAAAACAAAACTTTAGTAATAATCGATCAACGAACAACTGTATAGTAGTAGAAGATATTGATGACATTAACAGTTCTACCCCTAACGAAACTCTTCAGAGCCTACCCAACATGTCATTAACGGATAATTCAACCATAACTGAAATGAAATGCGAAATAGAATATTTAAAGATGCAACTAGAAAGTGCACACGCAGAAATTGCCGAACTTAACATTGAAATAACAAATTTAAAAAAAAATTATCGAGGACAATAAAAAACAAATGAGTGTTTATGTCAAACTTTTGAATGTAAATACACCCAAGAAGGGCACTCCCAAAAAACGTTCCAATATTATTTTAAATAAAAAAGAAGCCGGATTATGATGTTGTTACTGAATCGCCCACCACGCCCGTTTCCGAATTTAAGAATCAGAGTGCTACGAAATGCTTACAAGAGAAGTTGAAAAATGAGACTTTAAATGTTAAGGACATTAAGCAAGATACATCAAAAATCGGAAACAATGAACAAAAGATTTGTAACGAAGATATAAAAAAAATATCACCAATCACAGTACAACGCAACATAAGCAAAAAATTAACAAATAGTAAAAGAAATAAAATATATATCCTTGGCGATGAACAGGCACGAGGACTATCGCTAGGAATTAGAGATTCACGGATAAACACGTGGAACGATAACTATGATGTGTTATCTATAATTAAGCCTAACGCGACGTCTTCAGATATTTTATCATATTGTAACATCTTAAAAAATGAGTTGAGTAGCAACGACAGAGTTATACTTATAATGGGACAGAATGAAACAAACCCATTTAAACTGTCTAGTGAGGTAAGCGTAGCTTTAGAGAAATTAAAATTTGTGCGAGTATTCGTTTTAGAGACATTAAAAAAATAATTATCTAAAAGAAAAATTTCTGAATAATCATATGTACTGTGTTACTCGGTTATATCAAAATTGTAAATTTTTAAGACTTCATGGTAATATTAATAGAGCAAAAATAATAAACTTTCACATTGACTCTGAAGATTACGATAAAAAAGTTATAGTTAGTAAACATAAACTTAATTCAAATAGTATAAATTACTTTAAAACAAATAAAGGCTTTAAAAAATCTTACACAAATCTGCCATACGAATTCAAAAAAGGTACAATTCCATATTTATTTAAACAACAATTAAAAAAACAAGAAACACATATTCACATTGACCTTGCCACAGCTAGTTAAAAACAACCTTATAAAGGTACGATACCCTATTATTTTAAGCCACAGAATAAAAGTGTACAGTCAACAAATAATTTTTTTTTGTGAACAAATCTAAATTGAATATATTACATCAAAATATTGCAGGACTTTTCAGCAAAATTGATTCTTTGGAAATAGTATTGGATCAATTAAAAACAACAAAAATAGATGTAGACATAATATGTTTAAGTGAAACTTTTATTAAAAAAGGAATGGAGAACATTATTTCCATTAATAACTTTAAACTAGCCGCAAGCTTTTCACGTCTTAATGAAAAAAGAGGTGGTAGTTGTATTTTTGTTAAGAAAGGGATTAAATATAAATCAATTGTGATAACAAACGAATTAGGCTGTGAGTATTGTTTTGAATGTTGTGGAATTAAATTAAGTCAATTAAACATGATTATTATCTGCATATATAGAATACCTAAACCTGAAACATTGGTAGCATTTTTTTAAAAAACTTAATATATTATTACAAAAACTGACTAATAAAAAAGGGAGCACTAAATTAGTATTAACGGGTGATTGGAATATAGATATATTAAAACAGACTAAACCAACAGTTGAATTAACATGTATATTAAATAATTATAATATTGACTTTCACATAAGAATACCTACTAGAAATAAAGCGTGTATTAATCATATTGCTAGAAACATAACACAAGCTGATTTGGGCATTCATTTTCTGGGTTTGTCAGATCATGAAACAGCGCAGACCCTCAGCGTAAATATGTCTGAAAAACATAATAATATAATTAAGTTTAATCATTGCATGCGGGCATTATTCTGGTGGTCATAGAAGATATTGACGTAGCTTTTGACTATTATCATGATCTATTTTTAGTTTTTAATAATTTGTGCTTTACAAACATTAGAATAAAAATAGTAAATACAAATATGAGAGCGCGGTGGATTACTAAAGGGATAAAAAAGGCAACAATCACAAAAAGAAATCTGTATTTAAAATATACTCATGGCAAAGCTAATAAAAATCTAAATAAACAAAAATACAATGCTTATAGTCGCATATTGAAAACATGTATTCACACTGCCAGAAAAAATGTAAATAATAAATATATAGGCAACAGTTCTAATAAATGCAAAGCAACTTGGGATGTTATCAAAAACAATATAATGTGTAAACCACACTCTCAGGGCGTAGATTACATAATGTATAATAACATTAAGTACACTGATGCACAAAAAATTGCGGAAGTTTTTAATAACCACTTTATAGGTAATGTTACAAAACGCGACAATTATCATAATCTTCTTAAACAGATTGTAACGAATGACAAAACAATTTTTCTATATCCTACGGATTGTTATGAGGTTCGTAAAATAATAATGAATCTTAATAATAGTAAATCTGTCGGATACGACGAAATTTTAACGAAAATATTAAAAGCGTGTGCAAATAGCATATCTGAAATTTTAAGCTTTTTGATAAATTTATCGTTTTGTAAAGGCATCTTTCCATCGAAGTTAAAACAAGTAATTGTAAAACCACTTTTTAAGAAAGGTGACAAGGCAACAGTAAATAATTATAGACCAGTTACTCTCGTGCCTGTGTTATCGAAAATATTTGAAAAAGCTATGTGTAATGGATTAAACTTATTCTTTACAAAGCATAATATATTAAATCGGCAGCAGTTTGGATTTGTAAAGAAAAGTTCAACTACACTTGCATGCTTTCATCTTATTAAATTTGTCACCGAAAGCATATCTCAAAGGATACCTGTAGTAGCAGTACTATTAGACATGACTCAGACCTTTGACCACATAGAACATGACATTTTGCTTCAAAAATTAAAAAAAATATGGTATTCGTGGTGAAGTAAATAATTGGATAGCTGGTTATTTGAAATACAGAAGGGAAATCTGTAAGATGGTGCCTAAAAACAAACAAATACAAAAATCATCATATAGATCAGATTATAAAATTATTAAATATGGTGTTCCACAAGGTAGTATTTTAGGCCCGCTTTTATTTTTATTTTTATTTTTATCAAGCTACGACAGAGAAATGCATTCTTTTCGCCGATGATATAACCCTAATAATAAAAGCTAATGACATAAATAATTTTAATAATCAAATCAATAACTCTATTCGTGACGTAGTTAAATGGCTTGAATTAATTAACCTTAACATTAATTTTGACAAAACAAAAATAATACAATTTACGACACACAAATCAAAAAAAATGACATTAACATTAAATTTCAAGATAAATCGATAGAAAAGGTACAATCTGCAGTATTTTTGGGTATCACACTTGATGAACAATGCAATTGGAAGGAGCACATTTTTAAAATTTGTAAGAAATTAGACCGATTTGTTTATGCTCTAAGACGATTACGGAGAACAGTGTCGCAAGAGGCAGCTCTATGTGCATATCATGGTTATGTTTCCTCAGTTTTAAGCTACGGGTTATTGTTATGGGATAACTCTACCGATAGTCAGAAAGCATTTGTAGTACAAAAAAAATGTATTCGCGCTGTATGCAATTTGGGGTACTGTGAGAGTTGTAGACCCCATTTTAAGAAATTAAACATTCTTCCCTTACCGTGTATGTATGTGAGAGATATCTGTTTGTTTGTAAGACAAAATTTAAACTTATTTATAAAACAGTCTGATGTAACACAGAGGCATACTAGGAACAAAAATAAATTATTCTTGCCTAAATCAGGCACCTCATTCTTTAACAGGAATGCTTTCTACATGGCAATCCGTGTATACAATCGTCTGCCAGACACAATAAAGAATGAAACAACTCAAACGTTTAAACGAAAGTTGATAGAATGGCTTCTCAGCAAGTGTTTTTATAGTCTTTCTGAATATTTCAATAACTAATTTTGTTTGTAAAATTATTATTTAATTAATATAATTATAATAGTAAATATAGGTGACATATATAGCAATTTGACGATGACATATATTATTACTGATTTTCTCTTTGACACATTTAAGACAATTTGTATAACATTTATCCATAATTAATTTTTTATAGTTTTGTATTAAAATTTTATGTCGAAATTAAATTAAGACGATTTAATATTTGTACGCCTATAAAAGAGGCAGAATAAGTGAACTTCTGTATTAGATTTAAGACCATTATGTATTTCCTTATTCTGACAAATAAATAAATAAATAAAAAAAAAATGAACGTCGGAGCTAAAGGCATCACATAACCATGATTCGCAACCTCTGTCGCTATAACAATAAAGTTCCAGATCTAAGCAACATTCCGTTGTTCATGAAATCGATCTGGTACCACTCATTGTTTTAAATTTATTTATAAACTCGATACTCGATTCCATGCGCACATCACCCTGCACGTTATTCAACATCATACGATAAACAAATATACTTTTTGACTTTGAAATTTGTTGGGTACAATAGTGGCGACCACAATTGAAAATATTATTCCGACTGTTCTGCATTATCACCTTGTTTTCAAATTTGTTGTCAAAATGACTGTTATTATTATGTACTAGCGGTTACCCGCGGCTTCGCCCGCATGGTCACTGAAAAATGAACTATCCATTGCTTTTTGAATTGAAATAAAACTGAGTTTTATAGATTTGTCAGAGATGCAGCCATTAAAAGGAAACTGAGCAAAATTGATTCGTCAGCCTATTTAAATGTTTTGAAACGCAGCGTATAGGAAAGCATGAAAATAGCCTGTTTATTCCAAATGAAAATGGAATATTTTTTACTTATTAATAAGGCTTACTAAGAACTGTTTCTACCATAGTTAAGCAATAGTTAAGAGTGAAAGCGTGACAGGTGGTGATAGTATTTCTGATCCATACTTATAATCACGCGTGTAACCCTTGAGGGTAGGTAGAGCATCAATGGATTACTTAATATCGTCTGCGAGGTTATCGCCTATTCTCTGAATTACAATACACCAAAACGTTTGAAGAAAATTAGCTGATGAATTTTATGTTTTTATCGCTCTATTCCCGGTCCTGCGTGGAAAAATACAGATGCATTCATTTTTTATCTTAATTTTGGTAAAAAGACATAATAATCCAGATATTCTGACTTTCTGTGTTCATCCATCGTACCGTCGTCCATCTTGTAGAATCACGGTGGCGCAACCTAGCAGAATTTAATTTTGCAACATATTCTATTTTCCCACGGGAATGAGTTGTTTTTCCGTGTAAAAAAGTAACCTATGTCACTCTACAGCTACCGAAGTATCCCCATACAAAAAATCATGCCATGCCGACGCTCTGTTGCGACGTGAAAGAAGGACAAACAAACAAACAAACACACTTTCGCATTTATATTATTAAAGTATGTATTGAATATATATATATATTGTTACGAGCTTGAGGTTCGTGACAATAAAAATTGTCGATAAAATTACCTAAATTAACACTTTAATTTACTTTACACAAATTAAAACTTAAAACACTAATAATTAAACACACTAATTCACTTTATTCCGCTCCGAAGCTTCGCTTGTGTTGCCAATTCCAATACTGCTCCGATCGCATCTTGCAGCGCCCATTTATTTAAATTAGCAAAGAAATATCCAGAATTTTCAAGTAAACACGCGCAAGGTACCGAGCGCTCGAGTTTCGACTAGGCGCTGTCGGTTGAGTGATTTGTGATGTCATTTTCTCAATGCTCCCCTCGCTCTCGTTCCTGACACTAGATGGCGCTAGTGTATCGTCGACTTGAGCGCGTAACACTGCCCCCTCCTAAGACATGCTCGTCCCGAGCATTATCGGCCCCATAATAACGCACCAAGCGATTCACATGGACGATCTTAGGAGTCCCTCTTGCGCCTTTCTGTAACGGCTCCGCAATGTCAAGGGCTGTCCTATCCCGTGGTGCACCAACATTGTACAATTTCGGTGCTCCTCTACTACGTGTCTGAGGTCCCCGCACGGCCCCACACCTTGTACATGTACGACACCAATCCTCGACATCGTCACGATAATGGACCCAGTAAAACTGTTCTCGGACCTTCAGTAGAGTTCGTTTAACTCCCAGATGGACTCTTGAACGACCATTATGGCACAGCTGTAGAACATTCGGCACTTTAGCTTTAGGGACAACCATTTGCAAACGACAGCTGTCTCTTCGACCATTGTCACATTTACGGCACAGGACTTCATCCTGAATCAGCAAGCTGTCCCATTGGGCCCAATAGCTTTTCGTGGTTGAACTCATCGCTGAGACATCCCTCCACTTAGGCTTGGTAGCACGGGCTTTCATCCATCCCAGAATCGGGTTGATGTCCGGATCTTCCTGCTGTGAATGTCGTAGGCTATCCTTCCACCCGTTGCTGAGGTGGTCTGTCCTGAGCATCCTCACGTATACCACCTCCTTACTCTCTTGTCTACTACAATGGTTGCAATCTTCAGGATCCATAGCACCTAGGGCTGTATCTTTTATTGTGGTCGCGAACCGTAACTGCTGTAACCTCCCTAGCGTGAGGTGAACGATGATCCTGTCGCCGCCAGGCAGTGTCGTTAGCTGCACTACCCTCTCGAGATCGATCAACTCTCCTTTCCACGGTTCGCTTAGGGCAGCTGATTCGAAGATGGCCTTTTTCCCCACAGCCATAGCACCTAGGGCTGTATCCTTTGTTGCGGTCGCGAACTGTAGCTGCTGCAACCTCCCTGACGCGATGGGAGCGATGATCCTGCCGCACGGCTTCCACTTCCAGTGCATGGGCCAAGGCGTTCTTAATCGTCTCGTGGTGCCCGAGCCTCACAGCAGCTCTGACTTCCAAGTCGCGGATGCCGTCGATGAATGTCTGCACCAGGTTCCCTTCAATGAGTGCAGGTACAGACCGGTATGCTTTTCGCACCAGCTTCTCCACTTCTAGAGCCCACTGCTGCAGGTTTTCGTTGATGCGCTGCACACGATCTTTAAGCTGCGCACGAAAGACGTGTTCCTGGTGAGCGTCGCCATATCTCGCCTCCAATGCCTCAAGGAGTTGCTCATAAGTCACTTCCTCACCGAGAGCTTCCAGAACTGTTAAGGCCTGGTCGCGCAGGCCTAGTGTGAGAGCAGTCATGGCCTGACTTTTATTCCAGCCGTTCGCCTTCATAACAGCCTCGAACTGGATTTTGTAGGCTGACCAGGAAGAAGTCCCGTCGAACGATGGTACCTTGAACCCACGTAGCGAAGGTGTAGTAGCTACTGCGGGGGCTGCAATTCCATCTCCAAGTTTGAGTTCATCCAGCGTTTTCTTAACTTGGTTGATTTGGGTCTCAGCTTCCGACAGGCGGTTATCATGTTGAGCAACCTTATCCTTCACCTCCCTTATCTCTTTCCCGAAGGTAGCGTGTAGGTCCTTCATGAGAAGCATCTGCTCTTCCCTATCGCATTTGAGCTGCTCTTCTAAGCGACGGGCTTGTTCCTCCTGCCGGCGGGCCTATTCCTCCTGTCCGCCTCGCAGCTGCTCTTCCAAACGACGGACCTGTTCCTCCTGTCGGCGGGCCTGTTCCTCCTGTAGCATCGCCATCAGAGCACCTAAGTCAGGTGCTGCAGATGTAGGAGCTAATGACGGGCCCGCAGCCTCCGTGGCTGGCAGTTGGCCCTCGGACGTCTGTGCCGTTGCACCACCAAATCTCCGCTGGTCCGTCTCATGCTGGCGTTGACTGCGGGTACGGACACCCTCCGTTTCCTCCTTAGTTAAAATCGGCATGATTTTATCCCACTTCTGACACCAATTGTTACGAGCTTGAGGTTCGTGACAATAAAAATTGTCGATAAAATTACCTAAATTAACACTTTAATTTACTTTACACAAATTAAAACTTAAAACACTAATAATTAAACACACTAATTCACTTTATTCCGCTCCGAAGCTTCGCTTGTGTCGCCAATTCTAATACTGCTCCGATCGCAACTTGCAGCGCCCATTTATTTAAATTAGCAAAGAAATATCCAGACTGTTCAAGTAAACACGCGCAAGGTACCGAGCGCTCGAGTTTCGACTAGGCGCTGTCGGTTGAGTGATTTGTGATGTCATTTTCTCAATGCTCCCCTCGCTCTCGTTCCTGACACTAGATGGCGCTAGTGTATCGTCGACTTGAGCGCGTAACAATATATTAAAATGAAAAGTTATTATTGAAAAGCTTTAATCTCACTTCTGATGTAATAAGGTAGTTACTTAATAATGTGTAATGTAGGGTAATTACGTAAAAGGCTTTTGGAATGGCATATAATCATTTTTATTGAATATAGTAATATGACCACTGCTTCCAAGGAAACCTTTCTCCTGGGAAGAATCAGTAAGAAACCCAGCCAGACATTTCTTTTAAATATATATAATTAATTTACAATTTATTACTTTACACAACTATGAAATACAAAGATCACAGCTAATCAACTATAAATTGCACCAACATTAAATAAGTAGCCGAGAATAATAACAATTCATTCGTTTTCATGTATTAATTTTTCGATGATTCCAGGATAAGCTGGTAGCGGTAAAAAAACAAGTACACCATGCCATGTCAGAGCCAATACTGCTTACACGGCGGCAGTTCCGTCAATTTTATACAAGCAAAACAAGTAGCCACACAGGCACCACTGCAGGTGCAACGCACAGGAGTGCGGTGGACGTGTTTACAAGAATTCTGGCTAGCGCAGGGGCCGTCACGGCCACATTGACATGCGTGCGTCCTCGCACCGCTCTTTTACAATCTTAGTTATCTGTAGACAGAAAAAACATCGTTCGATTATCCTGACAAAACTGCATCTGGTCCCTTATTGACCCCTCAGATTGGTGATAATGAGGTGTGGTCCGGCTTTAAGCCCCACAAACCATAATCATCTTTAGGATTTAGGTCTTTAATCTCGCTGACAAAATAAGATTTAGGTCTTTAACCTCGCTGACAAAATGGTAGGAATCCTTTATGTGTGTTCTTGTATGTCCCCTGAGCGGCGAAAGTATTTTCGCTAAGTGTTGAGCCAATTTGTAAGTTGGTGAATCGATTTGACTCACTATGGGACGTAATGGAGCATTGGTCTTGTGTATTTTTGGTAACCCATACCACTTTGGTGATTTGGCGCACGTAGGTATTATCTGTTTTACGTCCAGATTTAATTTTTCGGAGTGTTTCTTTATGAGGCCACTAGTTGTTTTTGGTGTGCTATTTGTTGGGTCGTTTTTAACCTTTTTATAAGTACTTACATCCGACAAAAGTTCCCGAAACGTCGGGTATTTAAAAAGTTAAATATACGTGATAAAATCCGTAAAAACTATTATTATTTCAATTTTCAAGTGCTTTCACGTAACAAAGTGAACACGCGGCTGGCTTGTTAGCCCATAAATTATAATGGATCAGTGAACTAATTAAATTAGATTTTGAATTCTGAAACTAATATAATCACGCTTACCCGAATGACTTGCCCAATGTCATCTTTATTATGCGACCCGTTTGTAATTAAACTTGCTGAGCAAACTAAACATGAGGATTAAGTTAGATTGTGCTATTGACTATCTCTTTAAAGTGAATATAAATATAAACTTGTAGTACTTTCTTAGTAAGAGCTCTAGTGGGTCAATGCTAAGGCGCACGCCGATAGTATAATAGTCTTAATTTATAATTTTAGGTCCGTAGTTAACATGTGAAGCATATTTTTGATAGAAATGTAATTATAGTCGAGCACTGAGTCAGATGAAGCTGTCAAAGCCAAAATAATAACCGCACTAATAGCATAGTATGAAAGATATACTCCAACGGGAGAATATCTTCATGCTGTGCTGTGTACGTCACAGTGACGATTGTGACTCTCACAGATAACATTGCCATATTTACCATATTTGCCACACTTGGCAGTCATGTTAAGTTACCGTAGATTTTTACTATTTTTAGTTTTTATCAGGAAGATAGCAGCATCTTAGCCTCTCTAACACGAAGCAATAAAAATTTTACTGTAACTTTATTTGGCACAAAATAAGTTCATAGTTTACAATACTTTAGTAACAATTGAAGGTCCTAGAAGTTATCAGTAATTGCCTTCTTTAGTTAATATTATACCGTTTTTTTTTTCATGAATCATAGATTTCTAATTTCTACATATTTAATATAATTAATATCCGAAAATCTTTTCTTTAAATAAAATAAAGGTTACACACGAACACATAGTCCATCAGAAGATTAGTGTATGCTGAGGCCACTTTAGGCATATTCATTTAATCTTATTAAAATCAAAACATTGATGCGTTTTCATCCATGATGATTAAGATGTAATGCCTCGTTTTCAATAGAAGGAGTCTCAGGTTCTATACATTCATCATACGAAACACAACATCATTAAGTTGATTTATTACGCTGGTATTCTGTGAAAGCGTAGTCCTTCCCCGGTAGAACCAACTCATTCGTGCTACAACCTTAATTTGGACGCATCATGGCTCTAATACAATTAAGGTAACATCTAATTGCAAATATATAAAAATGCATCTTTTAAGCCACCTTATAGGTAGGTACTTTGCTAGAATAATAAAAATTGATCCAACTACGCTGCAGTAAAATGAAAATTCAAGACATACTCGTTGCGACATTTGATCAGGGAGCAAGGGCTCTCATAAATATAAATGCTTCGAAGTATCCAGACATAAATCCTGCAAGAGTGATTGAGAGGTTTTGTTTTACAGCTTTGCGGTGTCTTATATAGGGTTCTTTTTATAGGCACTATAAAAACTTAAAAATATATTTTCTGAACCGTTAGTCGATTTGATTTACGACTTTGTTCATGTGAGGGTGTCTCAAATTAGTAATGACAACAAGTAGTTAGACATTTTACAAAAATAAACATTTTTCAAAATTCCTAGACTGTTGCTGTCTGATGCTACGATAGATAATTATTTAATTATTTGCGTAAGTATGGGTTACGCCTAACTTTAATTAACATGACTGGTTCAAATGTGTGTGACACTAAGCGGTGCGTGTCGGTTGTTAATCAACTCGCACCCAACTACCGACATATCACAACATGCGTTTGGAATCCGCATGCTGTTAACTGTTAAATGGAAATGTGTAACTACCACATATTATATTATCTATGATTTTTTTGTTATTGCTCAAATGTTAATGCAGCATAATGTTATATTTCAACATACATATTTTGCAATTTAAAAAATTGCCCATCGTACCATAGTAATAAAAATAGGTAGAGGAGTTTAAACTACCCAGATGGACTCTTAGGCAGAGTCTTACACCTAGTATGGTATTGGTGGACGTGTTTCACTTAATATTTTTTTTTAAAACAACAAAGCAGTTGTATTTATTCTATTCCTGTATGGAGACGTCAGATTTGATAGACCTCAAATTCTCGTGGAATAACAGCGACTCCTACCAAGGATAGGTGAGCCTATTGAAATTAAAAAAAAAACTGTCAGTTGTAGAACCACACGTCAGAACTGAAAATATCTTAGCTTCACAAACTGTCAACATTTTTTAAGCTTTTTAAGAAATATCTTTAAGAAGTTTATTTTATTGGACGTTATTTTTATCAATATAGTGATATAGGAATAAAATTTTCATTTATTGCGCAGTTTTACGTGAATAAATTTATTAATATCTATATAATATAAACAACTTTAAAAATACATATAAATTTTATAAAATTTTATCAATTGGATTTTCAAGACTGGCTATTAATTAAGAGTTAATAGTCAATAAAATTACCTATATAGTCGCAACGTATCTGTATCGGTTATTATATTATCGGTGGGCATACTCAGAATGAGGTAGTCAAAATTCAGTTTAGGAATATTGTAGGTCCTGGACTTACAGATACGCGTAAAAGTTTGTCATTCTGTAATCAAATTTTCAGAAAAATCCCTCAGAGCTCTTCTTTGTAGCATATCCGCATGTTCAATGGGATTTTAATTTGGTTATTGCAATGATAATTCTAGGGACGTTACATCATGTTCGTGCAACCAGGTTGCAAATTTTTGGTTGCACTGACATGAAAAATCGTCGTATCTGGGTGTTCAAAAAATTACACAATCAATCCGAGTTGAATCGAAAAGATGTTTAAATAGCAGTTTTCAATTAAAAAAAACAATTAGTCTAAGTAAAAATTTGCTTCGTTTAGATCAACTCAATGTTTTCTTTTATATAAATTTGGAATCAATCTGGAATAAATAAAGAATAATTTGATATTAAAGGGGTCAGTACTTTTTAGTTCGTAATTGTTCAATTTGAAATATCCGTATACCGTGTTGATGTGTTTATTTCATTTACACACATGTAATTTTTGTTTAATTATATGAATAATTCTCATCTGACGATTGAAAAATCGGCCTTTACAAGAGTTAACCATGATAAAATAATTAGACAAGTAAACATTATCATAACTATTCTTCCTTAAAGACCTTCAATTCATCCGGTGTTATAGTTGATGGGCGGCGGTCGACACGTTTTTCATAGAATAAGGGTAAGAAACGAGCACCCAGTCCACCTGATGGTAAGTGAATGCTCTGATCCACGGACATCTACGTTTATCTTCGATTGAAAAAAATTATTACCCCTGATGAATTATTTGAATTGAAATGGAATGCCTCGTTTCCAGTAAAAAGGGCCTCTGGTGCTCTTCACTCACATGAGTATTTTTCGGAGCGCGATCCCATCCCAGTCGAGCCTACACATTCGTGCTGCAACCAAAATATAGCTGTCGCATGGCTCCACCACTTTCTATCAGGTGAGTCGCATGCTCGTATGCCGACTATTCTATAAAAAACTACACAGTATTCCATAAAGCCGCGCATTGTGATATGGCTCCATCACGAGGGATTTGGCTCGTCATTCAAGCACGCTCTTTAATTGAAGTGACAGAATACCAGAATAAATAAGCAGAATCACGTTATAATATTTTATGACAGGTTATCAAACCCGAGTTCCACTTTTTTTTTCTTAGCGGTGAAACCCCATCTGCATTTTGACTCCTATTTGAAGTTATATCAAGGAGTCTCTGCACTATAGAATTTAATGATCCACTATTTATTCTATAATATGCGTTATATGCCTGTTTTTACGCTTATATAAAAACTGTAAATTAACGATCCAACCCGACTTCGCAAGGGCAATTTATGAAACTCGACAACAGCATTACAGGATAAAGTTTTGTGTGTGTGATCAAAATATTTCCAGTTAAGTCACATACACACAGACGAGTTCAGCCACATACACATGGGCAGAAGAATTTTATATATAAAGATAATGATGTAGCCGTGAAAAGATCTTGTTCAGGTATGTATAGTTATAAGTATTTTCCTAATTATGTATTAAATCTGTTATGCCGCCCAAATGATAGACAACACATGTGTTTCAAGTAGTTCTTATTGATTTATTTTTATAGAATAAGGGTGACAAACAAGCACACAGCCCACTGAGAGTAAGTGGATGCTGTGATCCAGAGACATCTACATCTATCCTCGATTAAGAATCAAAATGCAGATGCGATGTCACCCCTAACTAACCATACGAAACACAGCAGCGTTGATCTTATTTATATGTTGGTATTCCGTGAGCGTGATCTTTCCCCGTTCAAGTCGACTCATTCGTGCTACAATTATAATATAGCTGCAGTATAGCTTTACCACGTTTATACATTATATTATTCCTAAAGTCCACTACCAAACATACTGATGGTAGTGAAATTTAAGAAAAAAAAAAGACAAATAATTATTAATAATATTGTAAACCTATACAATTTACAAAGGAAAGGAAACAAATTGCATCTTCAAAACGATAAATAGACACATACTGAATGATTTTTTACCATCTGGAATAAATAGGGTGTAACAGGTGAACGGAATAGAAACATTCGTCACTAATATCATACAATTTTTGTCTTTTACACTAACGTATTAGGAAATTGTACTATCGATAAATACCACTACTGTGAAATTAACTTTCGGTAATAAGAAAATAAAACCTAAAATTTTGAAGTAAATTAATTAATGAATTAAAAACTATTGCAATTAAAATAATACGCACTTAATTAGTAGTATTTATTGATAGATCAATTTCATAATAATATTAATGAAAAAAATTGTAAAATATCGGTGCAATAGGTTCATTCCGTTCACATGTTACACCCTATTATTATGCAAACGGTAAAAAAAATCACCCAGTATGTATATACATACATACATACACATACACATATATAATATATAATATATTCAAAAATAGAGTCTTCGAGTCTTCATCAGATCTCGACGATTTGAGATCCCAGGAAGCTAGATTTCACATAGACGTCCGTACGGGTGTGTGTGTGTGTGTGTGTGTGTGTGTGTGTGTGTGTGTGTGTGTGTGTGTGTGTGTGTGTGTGTGTGTGTGTGTGTGTGTGTGTGTGTGTGTGTGTGTGTGTGTGTGTGGTGCGTGTGCGTATGCGTGCGTGTGTGCATGTGTGTGCGTGTGCGCGCTTGTGTGTGTGTGTGTATGTAGTAAGTAAGTAAGTAAGCTTTTCATAACTTTTGAATGTCTTGCTCGATTGAGATGCGGTTTTAAGGATCTCAATGTGTAATATATTGTGGTAATAATATGAACTGATTCTGACGAGTAGATTTTGAGAAACCTCAATAATAAAAATTTTGAAAAACTGTTTCTTGGAATAACTTTTAAACGGTTTTACCGATCAATTTCAAAAACTAATCAGCTCCTAACATCAAAAAATGAAACGAATGCCGTTTGGAAAACAAAAATTGGTACATTTTTTCGTGAGATATCGAAGGAGAAAGAATTTGAAAACGTTTTTTTTTTTAACATAACTTCGAGATTTCGTAACATAATTTGGTGAAGTTTGGAAAGCGCTCCATTTGAAATTAGTGGGAACTTCCATGGGTGGCCTGCAGGGTCAACCAATTTTTTTGGAATGATTCGTCCGTCCGATTAACGTTAAGAAAAATAATTCGTATTCACGCTGGTTTGGTCAATTTCAGACCGTACATCCACAGAAAGTAGTACCTGCACGTGGTAGAGAAGACTGACATTGAAGATGAATTTTTGGAGCAGGTTCGAAATGATCTGCAAACTTCTGTTCGTAACTATGCATTCTTGACAGGAATACCTAAGAAAACTGTACATAGGATGCTCTAACGCAATAGGTACCACCCCTAAAACTATCAATAAGTGTAGGCTCTTTTGCCAAGGGATTATACCCGATTTTAAGCCCAATTTTCTAAATATTATTTTATGGACCGGATGAAAGCACTTTCAAGAAAGATGGATTACGACACCCTTTCGTTTGATCGTTACGTTTTGGGACATCCTGTATATATTATATTAATACATTAATTACATATACATAATGGATTAATATATACAGATTAAAATAAATAATTGGATTTTGTAACGAAAAGCATGCTGTCGGCGCGACGTTTTTTTTTGACGTTTAGACTCGTGTTTATTGCTTCGGCCTAAGAAAACATAATGTTCGTTTATAACTTTTTTCGAAGCTGTCTCTCTTCAATTTTTCTTTCCCTTCATTCTTTCTTATCTTTTGTAAGACCAATAACGAGGCCGAAGAATTATAACCGTGATATTGGAATAACTTTTAGATTGTAAAAACCAATATTACTCTATCTTTTTGGGAATATTTTTGTCCAATATTCCTCAAAACCTCAAAGTCACTCAACGTGCAATAGAAATTCCTTGGAAATTCTCTGGGAAAAATACGTTATGAGGATATGCGCGAAAAAACAAAGTAATATATATATATATATATATATATATATATATATATATATATATAGCCTAGAAAATCTGTAGCCTGGTCAGTCGTATAGCTAGAAGAACCGACAATCGATGAAGAAGAAGAGTTCTTCAATAGCAGCCTTGTTCTGCCAAAAGAAGTGTTGGGCTTAGCTAACTAAAGCTAACCTGTTGAAACATGCAATAATTCGATTCGGGATACTCAGTACTTTATTATACTTCTGAACCTCTAATTATGCTGGTTCTCTATACCCTTCATCACAGTACACAACAGTGCAAGCACTACTCTACTTTTAGGTAGAAGGGAATCCTATTGCCTAGTTGATAGAAACAGAAACCGAATCTTTTCTATTAATTGTAGATTATAGCAATACTCATTGAAAGTTACTTTTTTCATTTACCACTGGTTCGCAAAAAATACTCTGTACTAGGACGAACCAGCAACTAACCCAGCGGGACTGTTTTTTTTTTCAATAACAGTTAGACAGACAGACAGACAAATTAGAAATAGCTTGGTAGCGATCACCCTTCTCATCAGCATCATTATCACAGCCCTTCACAAGTCCACTGCTGAACATAGGCCTCCCCCAAGTAATGCCACAAAGCACGGTCCTGAGCCACCTGCATCCATCGACTTCCTGCATATCTTACCAGGTCGTCACTCCATCTAGTGGGGGGTCACCCTACACTACGCCTACCGGTACGAGGCTGCCACTCGAGAACCTTTCTTCCCCATCAGTTATCGGTTCTTCGCGCTATATGGCCGGCCCATTGCCACTTCAGCTTACTAATCCGTTGGGCTATGTCGGTCACTCTGGTTTTACTGCGGATATCGTCATTTCTGAGTCTATCACGCAGAGAAACTCCGAGCATAGCCCTCTCCATAGCTCGCTGAGCGACCTTGAGCGTCCTCACACGGCCAGCAGTGAAGGACCACGTCTCTGATCCGTAAGTCATCACTGGCAACACGCACTGGTTGTACACTTTAGTTTTCAGAGATTGACGTATACCTGACGAGAAGATGTGTCGTAATTTCCCGAACGCTGCCCAGCCGAGTTGAATCCGTCGATTGACCTCTCGGTCGAAGTTGGACTTACCTAGTCGGACTATTTGTCCCAGGTAAACGTACTCGTCAACAACTTCGAGCATAGTGCTCCCAACAACTACCGGCATAGGTGTGACATTAAACATGATCTTTGTTTTGTCCATGTTCATCTTAAGACCTATCCGTTGGGAGGCACTATTGAGGTCATTGAGCATAGTGCTTAAGTCCTCCAGCGATTCTGCCATAAGGACTATATCGTCGGCAAATCGAAGGTGAGTGATGTACTCGCCATTGATGTTAACACCGTATCCTTTCCAGTCCAGAAGCTTGAAAACGTCTTCCAAAGCAGCGGTGAAGAGTTTCGGGGGATATAACGTCACCCTGTCTTACACCTCTCTGCAGTTGGATAGGTTTCGAGCTCTGGTTCTGTACTCGGATAGCCATCGTAGCCCTACTGTACAAACACTTCAGCGTTTCCATATACCGACAGTCAACTTGCCACCGCTGAAGGGACTAGCACCGCCCAAATTTCGACGGAATCAAAGGCTTTCTCATAGTCCACATACACCAGGCAAAGTGGCAAATTGTACTCTTCAGTCTTCTGTACAATCTGCCGCAGGGTATGTATGTGATCTATGGTACTGAAGCCTTTTCGGAAACCGGATTGTTCAGGAGGCTGGAAGTCGTCGAGTCTGCGTGCGAGACGATTCGTAATGACTCTCGAAAACAGCACGTAGACGCGGCTCAGAAGGGAAATCGGTCTGTAGTTCTTCAAGGGAGCGTTGTCGCCTTTCTTAAAGAATAAGACCACCGCACTTCTGCTCCACGCCTCTGGAGTAGTGTCATTATTTCATCCATAAATTCCTTAATATTATAAAAACCCTTTTTATACAAACTTAGTTAAATAACATTTTTGAACTTTGTGTATGACAAATTTTGTATGTTTTATGGGATTTTGTTGTAAAAGCGTATACATCGCCCCAATAATGAATTACTGACTCGGTGGAGTCGAGTAACTGATACTACTAGCTTGTGTCTGTTCCTAGTATTTACAGAATGAATGTTACTTATTTTTGCAAAACTACTTTTATATTTATGTACGTACATTACATTTTCCTAAATGTATTGAGAGTCTGTCTGAGTAATTTGTCTCTGTGACTCTTTTGCTTTTAAATTATATATTGCGCTAATGGCCCTCTTCTGTAAAATAAATATAATTTCAGTGTCAGTCGCGTGTCCCAATAGCAAAATACCATACGACATAATGCTATGGAAATAACCAAAGTAAGCTATTCTAGCTTCTAATCTTTTGTATTTTATTTTTATTTTTTATTGATAATTATTTTACTTAATTAAAACAATAAAAACAAAGAAACAAGAACGTATATATTAAATTTTAACGAAAGTAATATAACAGCCTTTATCGGACCAACAACCTAGGAGCTGGTATTATGTTTCACGGTTTCATTCTTTGCGATTTATTGTCAACGTATTGTAGTAGCACCTCTATGTACTAGGCTTGCACGGATTTTTAAAAGTAATTTTTTGTATGGTATCCCTACTAATGCTGGCAACACTACCCTTGCCTAGCTCGGGTCGCGCATTCCCATTCGAGTCTTTCTGTATCTCCTTGCTCAAGGCTTCGGACTTCTGTCTAGCCTTACTGTTCTAAAGTTGACTAATTTAAAAAGTGAAGTAGATCTCGAGAGGGTTCTTGGAACAAATTCAGTTGGGGCTATCGGAAGCAATGGAAAAAAAATATAAAAGCTATAATTATCTGAATTTTTTTTAAATATTACCTTGTTCTGCTATTGGTCATTTTATGTAAGTCGTTAATAATTGTGTTTGTATTTTTATTTAAGAACTATTTTTGGATTCTATTTCTGTCAAATGAAATATACTATGCCTATACTCGTATGTGGAATAATAATATATCCTGGTTAGTTCTGGCACAAATTTCTAACATCAATATATTAAAAGACTCACTAGCGTTTTGTCTTTAAGTTCTGCAATACATACATACAATAATTACTATACGAGTACATTAAAGGTACAAGAAAATTTACTCAATGGATAACTATTTAAAAATTTGTGATATCCCCATAAATATTATTTATTCTATCAAATCACATAAAATTAATTTTGTCTGTACAAGAAGCAAACTGAAGTTAAATTTTGCGTCGGAACCTATTATGTCAATTAAATATGTATATCTAAAATTCGTTTATGGCTTCTAAAAGTAACGTAAAAGTTGGTCTTTTAAATGCAGGGTCCCTTGGAACGCGGCACGATGAATTTATTGTCGCAATGCAACCGCATAGTGTCGATATCATGGCCATCAATGAGACGTGGCTGCGGGAGGGCGAAGATGGGCGCGCGACCGCGGTGCCCGGCTACCGGCTGCGGCACGCGCCGCGTCCGCCAGACGTGCGCTCGCGCGGCGGCGGCGGCGGCGTCGGCTTCTATGTGAAGCGAGGCGTCGGCGTTCGCGAGCTGCCCCCCCCCCCCCCGGCCCCGCTAGTAGAACAAATGTGGATCTCGACCTCTAGGGGCGGAAAGCAACTCGTTATCGGTACCGCGTATAGACCGCCGTGGCTGAATGTCGAGACATTCATAGACGCGCTTACCGTTACTATGGGGACTTTCTCATGGAGCCAAAACTTACTTCTTCTCGGTGATTTTAATATTAATATGTTAAATATGACGCATAATACCACTATAAAGCTAAATAATTTTCTTACTTGCTTCAATTAAAACAGAATGTAACTAAGCCAACCCACTTTACGGAATATAGCGAGACTTTAATTGACGTAATATGTACCGACATAAATGTAAACGCAGTTACTGTACAACTTATACCTGAATTAAGTAGTCATGCTTTTATTACATGTCAAATTGATATGAGTAAAAAAAGCCGGCACCAGTACCAATAATGAGTAGGAAAATTTCTGACATAGACGAGGGAGACTTTCATAAGGACCTTACATCAATAAATTGGAAAGAAATTGAGAGTATCGCGGATGTAAATAATCAGGTAGTGCTATTTAACACAGCCATACTTACACTATTTGAAATTCACGCGCCTCTTAGAAAAAAAATGATTAAACATCAGCAATTCCCGTGGCTAACCTTTAATATAAAATTGATGATGAAAAAACGAGATGACGCATACATTAATATTTTTACTATAAAGATCTAAAAATCTGCGTCATTAAGTAATATATAGAGAAAAACAAGCCTACTATAATTTTTATGTTAATCGTAATATAAATAATCCCATTTCAATGTGGAAACATATAAAGTCCAATGTTAAGATAAAACCAAAACACAATATCTCGATAGACTTGTTTAATGATCCAAATAAAATAAACGACTATTTTTTAAACGTGCCTGGAAGTAGAAATGTATCGTTGTCATATTTAACGTACTTTGAGTTCCACTGCTGCGTTAATAACATATTTGAGATAAAGGAGGTAAATGAACTAGAGGTCCTAAAATTCATTAAAAGTTTAAAATCTAAAGCCATAGGCATTGATGGGATTTCTCTCGATATGATCCGTATGACCCTTGCGAAAACACTACCAACTATTACTGCTATGGTCAACAAATCCATTAACTCTAAAACCTATCCGACATTTTGGTAACATGCGTTAGTCAAACCCATACCTAAGAACTCAAATCCATTGTCTGAAAAAAGAGCTTCGGCCCATCAGTATTCTCCCCTGTGTCTCTAAAATTATTGAAAAAATTGTCGCAGAACAGCTAAACATGTATTTAGATAGAAAAAAAAATTCTACCGGAAATGCAGTCGGGATTTCGTAAGAACCATAGCACCACGACGGCCCTAGCCCAACTTACTGACGATGTACTAACCGCTCAAGATGAAGGAAAAGGCACAGTACTAGTATTACTAGATTTTTCTCGTGCTTTTGACTGTATGAATGTTTCCCTTCTCTTATCAAAGCTTCATTCTATATTCAGTAGCAGCGCAGTACAATGGTTCGATAGTTATTTTAAAAACCGACTACAAACTGTAGAACTGAGCGATGACCGAGGAACATTAATACGTTCGCAATCAAAAAAAAAATCAAAGCCGGTGCGCCCCAGGGATCGAACCTGACTCCAATATTGTTTTCAGTTTACAGTGCCTACTTAGTAAAAAATATTAAGCACTGTAAATTTCATTTATACGCACATGATTTGCAAGTCTACATATCATGTAATCCGCGTGATACTCAAGAAGTCGTTAATAAAATCAACAAAGACCTCGAAAGTATAGCCGCGTGGTGCGACTCAAACTGCCTTGTACTAAACGGAACTAAATCTAAACTACTAATTAAGGGTTCTAAAACTCAAATAAAAAATTTATAGGGGGCATGTATCCAAATTCGAGGGGAAATCGTAGAACGTGTAAATGAGATTCGCAATCTAGGCTTACTAATGGATGAAAAACTACAGTTTGAGAACCACATACTAAGTACTAGCAGAAACTGCTTTTATAGACTTAAGGTTCTTTATCAAATAAAGGAGTTTTTAAATTCGGATATTCGGGTAAAATTGTGTGACACACTTGTCCTTTCGAAATTTAATTATATGGACATTGTATATGGCCCGAGACTTTTAGCGCGGTCGCGACGTCTAGTGCAACGTGTTCAAAATGCATGTGCAAGATTTAGTTTTACAATACCGCCCCGCGCGCACGTCACCCCTTACATTAACAATGCTAAAATGTTAAAAATGGAATATCGCCGAAAACTGCACATGGCAACTCTCCTATTTGGGGTATAAAAAATAAAACACCTCCTTATCTTACTGACAAACTCATATGGTCACGTGATGTAAAAACTTACAATACGCGCACTAGAGGGAATACTCTCGTCGTGCCTCGTCACCGCACTCACGCTTTCCGGGGAAGTTTCAAATACGCCGCATCCAAGTGCTGGAACGATATACCGCCTCCTTTGCGAAATCTGAAAGCAGTACACACATTTAAAAATAAATAAAGAACACAATTACTGCAAAGTCAGATTAACTTTGATCAAAGTTTATAACGCTTTGCACGATTACGTACCTCATGGTCATAGATTATTAACAACGGAACATTAAAATCGTCCTCTTGAGTGCGGCTTTTGTCTTCTTATATACTTTTATATTCTTCAATAATTAGAAAGTGTAGTATATATCCCTATAAAGTATTTTAATAATCTTCCCTTTTGTAGTGTTCGTATAGACCTTCTAAGAGCATCTGAAATCAACATAAACGGGACGTGCTGTGTAGAAGTGGCATTAGACCTTGAACGCAACTCTCTCCCTCTCACTTAAAATAGTTACTGTCTCTTTCCCCTTGTTGTGCATAATTCTGTCATCATAATTTTGTTTAAAACATAATAAAACGAGTATACATATAGCACTGATTTCGGTAGGTCACTGGTTGGACACACTGAAAATCAGCGCCATGGAAAAAAAAATCATGGCATTATGCTGAGTGTGCTCCTGTTCCCAGATGACGCCTTGACACATACGAGAGAGATATTGTAATTTGTATTCTATAGCCAATATTATTTGTAAACTATGTGTTTTTTTTATTTTTTTTATTTTTTTATGTTATCTGTGATGGCGTCATTTTGGAGAATAAACCTTTCTTTCTTTCTTTCTTCTTTCTAATTTTCGGCAAAACACGAGAATAAAAAGAAAACAGGAAAAAAGTGAAGAGGAAATAAAGAAAATTTTTTAAAACTGCATAAACAATTAAACAAAGTTACCAATACGGGAGAATCTTTGTTTGTGGAGGAATTAAGCGGTAAGTTTAATAATTTAGATTCAATTAATTGATGCGTACTGCTAAGTTTAGGCTACTACCGTCATTATTGATCTAAATAAAAAAAATATGAAGTTGTGATTCGAGATACCGTATTTGGGTTACCTCTGTCACGAAAAAAGTGATGCGTACTGCTAATTTTGGGCTGATACTGTCACATTTTTATTACAAACGTTATAATAAGACCTGGTATTTCTTGGGAGTCAGGACAAGAAAAGTTCCATTATGAGGTCCCTATGCTAGTTGGTAGTTTAAATAAAAATTTAAGTTGTGCCATCGCCAATTAAACTCTAATTGCTCGCGTTTTATGAAATTTAAAGAAGTCTACTTGCACTTCTATGCCTGTTTAGTAGCTAGATTATGCTGGAATATTTTTCCAGCATCTGTTTTTCCATTCAATTTCAATGTGGGTGTCTTCAAAGTAAGAGTAAATATACTTTTTTGTTGAACTAAATCAGTGCGCTTAAGCATCTTCGGCTGCGTCACTACTTACCATCAGGTGGGGTAGTAGTCATGGCTTATTATGGCTGGCTTATTATAATGGTTAAAATAGAACGCTTAGGTTACTATTAACATATTGTGCTCAAACTTTTCTCTTTTTGGAATACATCAATCATTTTCATCAATAATAAAAATAATGAAATTGAAAACTGCCTATGAATATATACGTGAGGTGTAAGAATATCCAATAACCCACATTGTCCCGTGGATGTCGTATGAGGCGATGGAAGGAAATTGAACAAGAGGATGATAAGCAGCACCTTTCTGATAACAGCTGAGTAAAAAAAATGTTGTTGTCATGCATGGCTATGGAGGAAGCCTATGTGCGGCAGTGAACTATTGTTAGGTATAAATGCATTCACTTAATAATTTCTTTTACTTTCATTATAACGCCGCTGCAATCCCCTTCGTGATTTAAAACAACAAACAAAAAAACTGAGAACAAATTTTTCGTAAAATTTGTTCTCAGTTTAACTCAACATCACAAAAGTAATAATTTCGCCGAATTTCAACCTGATAAGATCCACAATTGTTGGCTTAAGAAGCTCACTGTTCTACAAAAACCAATGGCGGCGTGCTTTACTTCCTTCCTATGTGACCCCCAACTAGTGCCTTCCTATATAATCGTTGGAATTACATATCTACTTCCCAAAGATGCAAATACACAGGACCCTGCGAAATACCGTCCGATCACATGCGTCAGCACTTTTTATAAAACATTGAACTTGCCTTCAAGACTACATAAGACCATGCTCTTTCGGCAGAGCAGAAAGGGTGACCCCTAAGATACCGTGGACATGTTTACAGGTCCAAGTTTTGTGACCGCTAAGTACAGAGAACATGTATACATGTCCGCATTACGTGGTGCTATTTTCATCATAAATTGATATAAAAATACAGTATATTTTCGATTGAACACTATTTCATTCGATTATGAACGAACTAAAGAATATTCTGTAGCATTATATTCACTCGGGTACATAGACATCATCAAATATACAGCCATTCGCTTTTGCGTGCCGGTGCGGTTGGTTGCGTAATCGTTGAAGTTTTGTGATTCTGATTTTAGTTGGATTTTCTTTCAAAAAAACTGTAAGTAATGTTATTTATCTTTACTACGTAATGTTTTTGAATGATTTAAGTTACAACAACAGTAACTTTTTATGTTTCAATTGATAAAAAAGTAGAAATAAAAAACCTCTACGCGAACAATTCGTAACGGTCAAGATTTCTAATAAGATTCTAATAAGATAATAATAGTATATTTCTTATCGGAATACCATAGTAAATACTTTTACTAGTAATTGCTAAATGTTATATCTATATGATTGTATAAGAAAAATAAAGGAAGACGATATAAAATATATACACAAAAAGGTTTTGAAAATGAGTTTAGTAAGCGCGCGCAAACTGTCTATTGTCGAATTTTTAGCAAGTGAAAAAGTAGAATTTGTAGAATTAGAATAATTATTACATGCATAATTTCGGTTCATTTAGAAAGAATATGTTATATTGATTGTAAGGACATAAAAATAAAATAAAAACTTACGATATTTCATTCATAAAATAAAATTTATCATCAGTAAGTACACTTTATCAAGATCCGTTAGAAACAAAGAGCTGTACAAAATAAAATAAATATTTATATGTTATGGTTATTGTTTTTACTTATCGAAAAATCTTATCGGCTTTGAATTACTGTAACTAAAACCTCTTTAAACATAAATGAAAGGTCGTGAGAAACATAAATATTTAAAACAAGTGCTGCCAGCTGAGGTGACGATGGACGCCTCGGTACAAAGCTGTTTTTGTTATGGCGGGCGCAGTGACTGATAGGTTAAGAGATCATTGGGATGTAAAGAACAAAAAGTAATCTTGGTATATTCGTGACTTCAATATCTCTCTTATGGCATTCAAATTTTCATCTTGATCTTGGGCATATTTGAGGTTATCATGTAATGTTGAAAATATTGAATTAACTTATATCGGGTTTCTGCTAAAAGCATCTGTGTGTCTTATCTTACTCTCTTCTCTATGCTCTGTTGTAAAATCATACATAAATATATACATACATAAACACTCACGCTTGTCACCCAGAGGGGTAGGCAGAGACTATAGACTTCCATTTGGCATGATCCTGACACACCTCTCTCGCCTCCTTCACATCCATACACCTACGCATACATGCTCTTCGGTTAAGGGTACTCCTATTTGGCCCGTTTTAAATAAATCGCCAATTTGGTCGATAAATTTTCGCCTAGGACGTCCCTTTCCGACTCTGCCATTCACTTCTGCAACATAAATTTTCTTTGTCATTCTTTCCTCATTCATTCTTTCCACATGACCAAACCACCGAAGCATTCCTTTCTTAATCCTGGTCATCATCATCATCATCAACTTCATCTTGCAAACCACACTCTTCTCTTATTACACAGTTTCTTACCCTATCATTCAGATTCAGCCCTAACATACTCCTTAACGACCGCATTTTTACTGCGTTCATTTTACTCTCGTGCTTCTTCTGCCACACCCAACTTTCACTACCATACGTTAAAGTGTAAAATCATAATCCTGTAGAAACATGATCCATCTAGCCACCCTTGTTGACATGGTTAAATCTTTTTTGTTGATTGTCATTTGAAATGCTTTACAGTCAGTCACAATTTTAAATTTCTTTCCAAACACATCATGTCTGAACTTTTTGATGCCCTCAATTACAGCCAACGCCTCCAGCTCGTAACTTGAGTATCGACTTTGTTGTTCAGAAGTCTTCTGGCTCATATAATCCACAGGATGCAATTCACCGTCGTCGGCATCTCTCTGCATTAGAATAGCGGCAAGAGCTGCGCTTGATGCATCTGTATGCAGCTCTGTTTCCAATCTTGGATCATATATTTTAACACAGGCCTGTGGCTAACCTTTTTTTCAACTCTTGGAAACTTTTCAATTGTTCATCAGAAGAGGGCCATTAGAGCAATATATAATTTAAAACCAAAAGAGTCACTGAGACAAAAAATTAAGGAAATTAATATATTAACTCTGGCCTCTCAATACATTTATTAAACTGTAATGTACGTACACAAAAATAAAAGTAGTTTTGCGAAAATAAGTGATATTCATTCTGTAAATACTAGGAACAGACACAAGCTAGTAGTACCTGTTGGCGACGCGCCTATAAGAATATTTCAGTTTATTAAGTCAACCGATGACGAATAGCTTCTAAAAAGGCAAATTGTCCAATAGCAATTTTCTAATGAGAAAATGCTTAGTTAAATCTTAAAGAATATCGAATTAATGATATGAAGGTCTTGGGTTCGACTCCCAGGCCAGACTAGTTTATTGTTTTCTTAAGTAATATCTCTTAATAAATTCATATAGGGAATTTTAAGATATAAATTATGTTACCGGATTTGTTCCCCGGTTGAAATCATCTTTCCAATGATGTAAATTCAAAGGAATATTAAAGTGAAATTAGAGATCGGATTTGTTCCCCGGTCGAGATGATCACTCTGTGCATAAATAGAATTAACGGAAATTAATTGCATAAATATTGCCTTATATGAGTTTGATATGTTTTGTATGAAAATAAATGCCTATTTGCTATGATTGATTTATGAGAACATTCACTTATATTGTTATCTGATAAGAAACATGATAACTGATAAGAATTTGATTAGAAATAGTTTCCTACAGTTTGAAAATTGTGTAGAAGCATTTATTCACCTAATACTGTCGATATTGGTGTATATTAGACTTTTCATTTTTTCTGACAGTCGAGAGCCGTGCAAAGTTAGTTGTTCAAATAGTGTGAGTTCACGGACGCACGCTAAGCCACGCCCTTAGGAGGCCAAATATGTAAAAATTTAAATATTTGTAATTTCAGCAATTTATGTAAAAATGACTTGTAAAACATTTCAGGTTGATTGTACGTGCTAGAAAGGTGAATTCTGTGTTATTTTTATGTAAAAAATTCCTGTGTATAAGTGAAATAATGATAGTTTTGTATAAGAAATTTAAAAGTGTTTTAATAGTAAAACGAATAAAGAAAATGTAAATTAAAATGTTGTATGGGTAACTTATGTATAATTTCAAGTGAAAACATTGTTTTAACTTTCTATGTTAAATATTTAAGAAATTTTGACTTTGAATTTGTGAGTAAAATAGGCATATATTGTTAAATAAATAAAAGGTTTTTCGTAATATGAAAATGTAATGTATATCGTAGTGTAGATATTGTTTTGTGCTATCTATACAGGTAAATTATGTTGATGTATGACTTATGCAAATAAAGTAATTAAGTAAAACGTAAGAGAGTAATAGAACAAATTCATGTAATTGAGTTGCGCAAGCGCGCGAATGGCGCGGCTCACTTTTGCGTATAGCTCTGGGGTAGCTCAGTAAATGAGTTTTATTGCAATTCGTTCGGGAATCGTTCGGGGAAGTTTCGGGAAAGTTCGGAGAAACTTCGGAAATCAGACCAGCAGTCAATAAGAAGAAGAAAGAAAAAGTGTAGGGAAGTGATGGGGAAAAGTAATTACTCTCTCACGGAACGGTTTGAAGATAATTGCTGTTTTATTCCCAAGAAATTCATCCCTCAAGTTATACAGTCCACATCGAAGAATTAAGGCGTTGGGACCGGGACGACTTCGGAAGACCCGTAATCCCCGTCTGAACCTATTTGCTGAAAAGGAAGAGGTTATCGCCCTTGTGTGTTACTCCGTTGCGGAGATCACATACGTTGTTCCCGAACCCAACGTAGGCGTTATAGTGTAACGTTGCACGTACATGTATGCATAATTATAATTAAACGGTTTATTAAAATTAAATAAACATTTAATAAACTAAATAAAAATAAAATAAAAGTTATTAACAAAAATAATTCTATAATTAACTTAGGTATCCTATTAATAAAACAAATCAGTAAACTAAAAGAACGAATTAAATAATAAATCAAATATTAAAATATTGTATTTCGAACAAACACTCTGACGCTTCGTTACTCTATGCGCTTTGCAACTCTCGCGTCAGAGTTTTACCCGACCGGTATCATTCCACGGCGTCGCGCTCCCGGTCATTCTCCGCCCGAGCGCCCTGGGAGGCGCACACTACCACTGCAGCCGCGTTCACAAGCTCTGCTTTGTGTCCTCGTACGCGCTTGCAAATTTTAATCCCATTTTGGAAAAAGTTTAAAATAATATAATAATTCCGGCACTGTGGCCGTATAGTTTTTTCGTTAATTCTCGTCAACGGGACCTCCGTATCGTCTTGCACCCCGTAAGGGTAAGTGTTGAAACGTTACCTAGTTTTAAGTAGTGAAAGTGTTTTATAGGTAGTGTAATTTGATCATGCCAGGCTGTTTGCTTTTAGCTATTTAATTGCCACGTTATTAGTGTTATTTGCATGTAAGTAATGTATGTAGCCGCTGTGTGCGTTGGCAAAAGTACCGTTACAAAATGGCGTCTCATACATTTCGCACCGCGATCAAATATCGCAAGTCACCATCATGTTTCAACCAATGCACAGCCTAAATTAGTTATCCTGGTACATTTAAACAGTATTTTACACTTGCCGTAATTTTAATTCATGTGTATTTTAATTTGCGCCTCACCGCTTTGACGCTTGCCTTCCATTCCGCCTTGTAACTCCGTTCTGATTGTGAACACCCGCCAGCTACTCTCTGTGCTCCCATCTACTGCTAGCCTGCGATATACCGGGGGTTCATAATCGGCGGCATTTTATTACCTGGACCTAAATGTGGACGACGTTGTTTCCAGGGTGCAATTTTACGACTACAACCGTGGCGGTCGTCCTTCTTAAGAGGGCCTAGGCCTCCCCTCGACGCCGCCACCGCCACAGCCAGGTGCCCACGGCGCTCCCTGTGAACAGTCCAACCCCCCCGGCCCTGCTCGACCACCTCGCGGCCACATAGGGGAGTACCTGACCCTGCCAGTGAAGCCAGACGGGCACTTTTTTTTAAATTATCGGAACCACGCCCACGACCTTTTCTTTTACCAATATATAATTTTTTTTTTATGACTGGTTGTTGCCTTATTTTAAACTTCAACCACCTCAATAGGAGGCCGGATCGAGAGAAGCCTCGATTCCTCCCTTCTGTTTCTTAATCGAACGTTTAATCCCTCGTTTGTTCCTTTTCAATTGGTCCTTCGAGGCCGGGTTAAGAGGACCACCGAAGCTGTGGTTCCTTTTTAATTGATCCTTCGCAGCCAGCTGGATCAAGGAACCAGCTGTGAACTGCTGGTTGTGGAGAAAGAAGACCTTCGGAGCCGAGTGAAGATCAGCAACCGAAGGAAGCCGGAGGTTTGAGCTGAAGCAATAGGACCAAAGGCCAGAAGACCAGGTTGTCAGCGCAGAAGGACTGGACCTGGAACTACCGGAAGAAAGAAAACCGGGATTGCGGCTTGGGGCGTGTGCTCGCATGGGGCACGTATCGCTGCCAGGCGCAGGTGCCTTGTGAAGGCGCTCATCGTGGCCAAGCAGGGCTTGGCATTTTTCCTGTCGGGCAAGCGTGCTCGGCATTTCCTGTCGGACGACCGTGTCGTGGCGACCGTGTCCGGCATTTCCTGTCGGGTCATCAGGGTGCAAGAAGAAGCATCCACCGCTGCCGCTGCCAGGCGAGGGTGCGCGTGAAGGCGACTGCATCGTGGCCGGAGGAGGGCGCTTGGCATTTTTCCTGTCGGGCAAGCGTGCTCGGCATTTCCTGTCGGACGACCGTGTCTGGCATTTCCTGTCGGACGACCGTGTCCGGCATTTCCTGTCGGGTCATCAGAGGGTGCAAGAGGAAGCATCCACCGCTGCCGCTGCCAGGCGCAGGTGCCTTGTGAAGGCGCTCATCGTGGCCAAGCAGGGCTTGGCATTTTTCCTGTCGGGTAAGCGTGCTCGGCATTTCCTGTCGGACGACCGTGTCTGGCATTTCCTGTCGGACGACCGTGTCCGGCATTTCCTGTCGGGTCATCAGGGTGCAAGAAGAAGCATCCACCGCTGCTGCTGCCAGGCGAGGGTGCGCGTGGGCACCTGACTGCATCGCGGCCGGAGGAGGGCGCTTGGACGAGGCGTCACCGGCGACTGGGCGGCGAGCACAGCATACATCCCGACCACCTAACGGTGCCAAACGGTTGGGCTCTGGCACAACACCTTTGGGTGGAGCAGTTCTCTCGAGCGAGACTGCGCTTGCACTACCGCTCGACTGTTTCGTCATATTCCTTGGCGGGACAGTTCCTAAACCTTTCCTCCATTCCATTCCTGCACGACTCCGTCCCTGGACGGCTCACCTCGGTAGGCCCCGTTCAGGATTGATAGGGCTGATAGGGCTGTTAGGGTGGTAGTAGGGTTGTGGGGTTGGGAGATAAGGGGGGGAGGGGTAGTGGGGTTAGTTTGGGGTGTAGAAGGGTTGTAGGTAAGGGGTTGTAGGGACCGTAGGGACAGTTAGGGACCCAACTATCACCTTCCTGCAAGATGAAGAAGGCACAAGACCAGACAGGGAGGAGCGAAGGGAGCAGGACAAGAACAGGGCTCTCAAGAAAAGCTAAAGAAACGGAACCATCTGGAGCGACCACAGCTACTGCGCAAATGGGGCAACTCCTTCAAGTGGAGCCACCACCGACACGTCCACATGCACGTGGGACTCAGGGACGTTCATGGCAACGACAAGCGACAGGACGGACACCAGTGGTACGCAGGCCAGCACCGCACAACAATCCGTTATATCCAGGAGTGAAACGGTGGTCGAAAAAGTAGGTCAAAGGACCGAAGAAGCGGCATCGTCAAGGACAGTAATCGGGCACACTAGTGACAAAGGGTCACAGAGAGGTAGTAGGTCATCGCGATTGGCGAGGCTGAAAGCCGAATTAGAGGCGCGGATTAAATTCGAACGCTCAGAGCTCGAACGAGCACAGGCAGCTGCTGCCTTAGCCAAGTCTCAATTGGAGTTGGCACGACTCAACCGAGAAGAAGAGATCGACTCGAGTGAGGATGATGAGGAGCGGAATACTCAGGTGGAACCTTTCGTAAGGAGTTGGGTTCAACAGACCATAATGAGCGCGCCGGTTAGTGTAACGCAACCCGATGTTACTGATAAGGAAGCGTGTAAAGGATCACGCCGCAAAGGGGCGGAGATCGAGCGCAACCAAGGAAATGCACAGAAAACACACGCGAGTGAGGTGTCAGAATTGACCGAAGCGATTGTGAGTGCAATAAAGATAGCGGGAAAAGATAAGTCTTCCCAGCTTCATTTCCTCCAGGAATTACCGGTGTTCGATGGAGAGCCGGGTGAATGGATAATTTTCAAAACGGTGTTTGAAGACACGAGATGCGTATTTTGAGGGGTGCAGAATGTCGCACGCCTTAGGAGGGCATTAAAGGGCAGCGCTAAGGAAGCGGTCAAGTCGTTGTTGTTTACTTTGTGTGAACCTGAAGAAATAATGAACTCTCTCGAGAGAAGATTCGGTAGGGTTGAGATGCTCATTCTAGCCGAAATCGAGAATGTAAAGCGTATGCCAAGATTGGCAGAAGATTGCCGGAATATAGGATCTTTTGCAAGTCGTATTACGAACGTGGTTGCCACAATACAAGCGTTGAATCAACCACAGTATTTATACTCACCGGAGTTAGTGAGCCGCATAGTGGAGAAACTCGGAACTATGATTAAATTTAAATGGTTTGAATATCGAGCTCAGCATCCTTTGGAGCCAGAGTTACAGAAGATGGCCAAGTTTTTAAATTTATTGAGTGAACAATTTGGAACGTCCTTAAGCAATGAAAATGCGCCTGAAAAACGGAAGCGTCCTGAATTCAGGAAGCAAACTGTACACACTGCAAAGGGGTGTGTACGCAATCGTGCCAAGAGCGAGCGCTATGTGCGCCGAAGTAATACGAGCGAGCGTCTAGAACGCCGAAATAATAAAGGGCACAACCGACAAGTGGTTATGACAACCCAGGACAAGCCTGTAAGTCGGGTAACATATAAGTGTGTTATATGCAACAAGGAGCACTCTATAGTGAGTTGTTACAAGTTTAAGGACATGAATATTCGCGAGAAATGGGACGCAGTCAAAAAAGCGAAAGTATGTTTCCAATGTTTGTCACCTAACCATAGGAGGTTAGAGTGCAAAGCGAAAAAATGTGGTGTAGAGGGATGTAGAATGTCACATCATCGGATGCTACACCGATACCCCAATGAAAATACCTCGCCGCAAGGGGACGAGGGGGGTAAAGAGGCTCAGATTACAACTGTTAGTACAGTGAATGCACTGGCATGTGCATACTTAAAGATTATACCGGTCGAGTTGTATGGACCTAGAGGAAAGGTCAAGACAACAGCTCTTCTGGATGAGGGATCAACCATGACACTCATAGAGGAGTGGATGGCTCAGAAGTTAGCGCCTCGCGGACGTAAAGAGGAATTACGTATCGAAGCCGTGGGAGGTAAGCGAATTAACGACGACAGTTCGTATCGCTTAAACGTTAAGATAAAAGACATTTACTCGAATGACTTAGAGGAGATAAGTGTACAAACAATTAAGTCACTTAACCTTTCTCCTCAGTCAGTAAGCCGAGAATTATTACAACGGTGTTCTCATTTGACACCGATTAAGGACGAGTTGATGTATGAGAGGTCCAGACCTACCATATTAATTGGCCAGGACAATTGGCATCTCATAGTTACTCGTGAATTAATTTCAGGAGGTAAGAACCTACCTGTAGCATCGCTCACCAAACTTGGATGGGTTTTACATGGTCACATATTGGGTGGTATCAAACCAATCAAGATTGTTAACCACATTTCCACCAAGAAGGAGGAAGATATGGATAAGTTGATCAAGGATTATTTCAGTTTGGAATCTCTGGGAGTGTCTGCGCGAAAGCCCGCGAGCGACCCAGAAGAACGAGCTTTAAATATTTTGAGCAAAACGGTACGTCGTATACCTAATAATAGGTACGAGACTGCTTTGTTATGGCGCACAGACAATGAGTGCATGCTATCGAATAGAGCGCAGGTTGAAAGTCGCCTGTTTAATATCGAAAAGAAGCTCGATAAAAATAGCGAGTTGAAAAAAGGAATATGAGAAGCAAATAGAAAATCTCATCGTTAACGGTTACGCAGAGAAAGCGAACCATATTTCCATTTCCCCACGCACGTGGTATCTCCCCCACTTCGCAGTGACTCATCCACAAAAAAAGAAAATAAGAATAGATTTCGATGCCGCCGCAAGGACGGGCGGACGTTGTCTGAATGATGCATTGTTAACCGGACCGGACTTATTTCGATTTCGAGACTTATGTCGTTATTTGGTGTTCTGCTACGATTCAGAGAAGGAAGCGTGGCAGTGGTGGCAGACGACGCCACTAGAAATTTTCCTTCCACCTTCGATGTAAGACATCGCTGGTTTCAAGGACCTGAATTCCTCATGAAAAGTCGCCTGATTAATATCGACCAAAGAAGCTGGACAAAAATAGCGAGTTGAAAAAGGAATATGAAGAAGAAATCGCTCATCGTTAAAGGCGTAAATGCGCTGAGAAAACAAGAACCGTTAAGTCTACCCGACTACGGACGATTTAGCAGCTTTAAGAAATTCCTTGGGGCAACTACACGCACCTTACAAGCGGTAGAAAAATTCAAGAGTTTAAGAAAGTCGGTTAAAGGACCCGACAGCGCAGCCGAAAAGTCGGTTATGTGTTCCAACAAAGTTTTAGCAAAGTCGGTTAAAGGACCCGATGGCGCGTTGGACATAGCGCTCTTGACAAAAGCGGAATTGTTAATTTGGAAGTTCGTTCAAGACGAGTGTTTTCATTCGGAAATAAAATGTTTGAAAGCAGGCAAAAGCGTTGAAAGAGGTTCACGCTTAAGTAAATTATCTATGGAAATAGGAGAAGATAACTTACTCCGTTTAAATGGACGTTTACCTTTTAAGTCTAATTTGACCGAGGAGAGTAGAAAACCTGTCGTATTGGACGGTAAACATGAAATCGTTAAAATGATGATTAGAGAAGTTCATCATCATTTTGGACATGCCAATCACCAGACGGTGATGAATGAGGTGAACCAGAAATTTTATGTCTTGAATTTGCGTAATGTAGTACGAAGTGTGTCACATCACTGTCAGTGGTGCAGGACATACAGGTCAAAACCGCAGAACGTGCCACAAGGAAATATTCCTCTGGAGAGAATAGCTCATCATGAACCACCTTTTACGTGCTCAGCTGTGGATTATTTCGGACCTATGAGTGTGACTATAGGAAGGCGACACGAAAAACGTTGGGGTGTTTTATTCACGTGTCTGACCACCAGAGCAGTACCTATCTGGAATTAGCAGCCTCACTGACACCAGCGTCAATGATAATGGCATTGAGGCGATTTATCGCCAGAAGAGGAAAACCTGCCGTTATATACAGCGATAACGGGACGAATTTCAAAGCTGCGAATAAAGAATTATTGAAAGCATACGAAGAATGCTATGAGGGCATGAAAAATGAGTCATTTAAGAAATATATTAAATGGAAATTTATACCTCCGGGAGCACCGCACATGGGTGGCGCCTGGGAAAGGTTAGTAAGATCGATTAAAATTGCGTTGACCGCTACGCTCAAAGAAAGGAGCCCGCGGGAGGAGGTTTTGCATACGCTGCTTTTAGAAGCGGAGCATACGGTAAATTCCAGGCCTCTGGTAACGTTCAGTATGGATAGTCCTGAAGAGGGTTTGACACCCAATCATTTTCTTCTGGGACGCTCATGTGGTGATCGACCACCTGGATTATTTTTAGAGCAACATCTGACGGGTCAACTCAATTGGAAAGCTGCACAGAGGTTAGACGACCATTTTTGGACAAGATGGTTGAAAGAATACATGCCTACTTTAATACCTCGAACAGGTAATAACGGAAAGTTCATGGAACCTAAAGGAGGTGATATTGTTTTGATAATAGATCATTCGTTGCCACGAAATACGTGGCCGAAAGGCAAAATTAGTAGAACGCTACCGGGACCAGACGGTCATACCAGAGTGGTTGACGTCATTACTAGCACAGGTATCTTGAGGAGACCTACATCCAGAATAATAGTGCTGGTACCCGCGACGCCTCCCAAATGATGGTGCTAACGCACGGGGGGGAGATTGTTGGCGACGCGCCTATAAGAATATTTCAGTTTATTAAGTCAACCGATGACTAATAACGTCTCAAAGGCATATTGTCGAGCAATAGCAATGTTCTAATAAGAAAATGCTTAGTTAAATCTTGAAGAAATGTCGAATTAATGATATGAAGGTCTTGGGTTCGACTCCCAGGCCGGACTAGTTTATTGTTTTCCTAAGTAATATCTCTCAATAAATTCATATAGGGAATTTTAAGATATAAATTATGTTACCGGATTGGTTCCCCGGTTGAAATCATCTTTCCAATGATGTAAATTTAAAAGAATATTAAAATAAAGCTAGAGATCGGATTTGTTCCCCGGTCGAGATGATCACTCTGTGCATAAATAGAATTAACGGAAATTAATTGCATAAGTATTGCCTTATATGAGTTTGATATGTTTTGTACGAAAACAAATGCCTATTTGCCATGATTGATTTATGAGAACATTCACTTATATTGTTATCTGATAAGAAACATGATAACTGATAAGAATTTGATTAGAAATAGTTTCCTACAGTTTGAAAATTGTGTAAAAAGCATTTAATTCACCTAATATTGTTGATATTGGTGTATATCAGACTTCCATTTTTTCTGATAGTCGAGAGCCGTGCAAAAGTTAGTTGTTCAAATAGTGTGAGTGCACGGAAGCACGCTGGCCACGCCCTTAGGAGGCCGAATATGTAAAAATTTAAAATGTTTGTAATTTCAGAAATTTATGTAAAAATGACTTGTAAAACATTTCAGGTTGATTGTACGTGCTAAAAAGGTGAATTCTGTGTTATTTTTATGTGAAAATTCCTGTGTATAAGTGAAATAATGATAGTTTTGTATAAGAAATTTAAAAGTGTTTTAATAGTGAAATAAATAGAGAAAATGTAAATTAAACTATTGTATGGGTTAACTTATGTATAATTTCAAGTGGAAAACATTGTTTTAACTTTCTGTGTTAAATATTTAAGAAATTTCGACTTCGAACTTGTGATTAAAATAGGCATATTTTGTTTAATAAATAAAAGGTTTTTCGTGATATGAAAATGTAATGTATATCGTAGTGTAGATATTGTTTTGTGCTATCTATACAGATAAATTGTATTGATGTATGACTTATGCAAATAAAGAAATTAAGTAAAACGTGAGAGAGTAATAGAACAAATTCATGTAATTGAGTTGCGCAAGCGCGCGAATGGCGCGGCTCACTTTCGCGTATAGCTCTGGGGTAGCTTAGTAAATGGGTTTTATTGCAATTCGTTCGGGAATCGTTCGGGAGAAGTTTCGGGAAAAAGTTCGGTTAGAAACTTCGGAAATCAGACCAGCAGTCAATAAGAAGAAGAAAGAAAAAGTGTAGGGAAGTGATAGGGAAAAGTAATTACTCTCTCACGGAACGGTTTGAAGATAATTGCTGTTTTATTCCCAAGAAATTCATCCCTCAAAATTATACAGTCCACATCGAAGAATTAAGGCGTTGGGACCGGGACGACTTCGGAAAACCCGTAATCCCCGTCTGAACCTATTTGCTGAAAAGGAAGAGGTTATCGCCCTTGTGTGTTGCTCCGTTGCGGAGATCACATACGTTGTTCCCGAACCCAACGTAGGCGTTATAGGAGGCCGGATCGAGAGAAGACTCGATTCCTCCCTTCTGTTTCTTAATCGAAGTTATCCCCGTTTGTTCCTTTTCAATTGGTCCTTCGAGGCCGGGTTAAGAGGACCCCCGAAGCTTGGTTCCTTTTCAATTGGACCTTCGACCGGATTAGGACCACACGAACCCCGCCAGCTGGATCAAGGAACCAGCTGTGGACTGCTGGTTGTGGAGAAAGAAGACCTTCGGAGCCGAGTGAAGATCAGCAACCGAAGGAAGCCGGAGGTTTGAGCTGAAGCAATAGGACCAAAGGCCAGAAGACCAGGTTGTCAGCGCAGAAGGACTGGACCTGGAACTACCGGAAGAAAGAAAACCGGGATTGCGGCTTGGGGCGTGTGCTCGCATGGGGCACGTATCGCAGCCAGGCGCAGGTGCCTTGTGAGCTTCGGGCTTGTGAAGGCGCTCATCGTGGCCAAGCAGGGCTTGGCATTTTTCCTGTCGGGCAAGCGTGCTCGGCATTTCCTGTCGGACGACCGTGTCTGGCTGTGGAGACGTGTCCGGCATTTCCTGTCGGGTCATCAGGGTGCAAGAAGAAGCATCCACCGCTGCTGCTGCCAGGCGAGGGTGCGCGTGGGCACCTGACTGCATCGCGGCCGGAGGAGGGCGCTTGGACGAGGCGTCACCGGCGACTGGGCGGCGAGCACAGCATACATCCCGACCACCTAACGGTGCCAAACGGTCGGGCTCTGGCACAACACCTTTGGGTGGAGCAGTTCTCTCGAGCGAGACTGCGCTTGCACTACCGCTCGACTGTTTCGTCATATTCCTTGGCGGGACAGTTCCTAAACCTTTCCTCCATTCCATTTCTGCACGACTCCGTCCCTGGACGGCTCACCTCGGTAGGCCCCGTTCAGGTTTGATAGGGCGGATAGGGCTGTTAGGGTGGTAGTAGGGTTGTAGGGTTGGGAGATAAGGGAGGGGAGGGGTAGTGGTGTTAGGTTGGGGTGTAGAAGGGTTGTAGGTAAGGGGTTGTAGGGACCGTAGGGGGACTGTAGGCCAACAATCACCTTCCTGCAAGATGAAGAAGGCACAAGACCAGACAGAGAGGAGCGAAGGGAGCAGGACAAGAACAGGGCTCTCAAGAAAAGCCAAAGAGGCGGAACCATCTGGAGCGACCACAGCTACTGCGTCAAATGGGGCAACTCCTTCAAGTGGAGCCACCACCGACACGTCCACATGCACGTGGGACTCAGGGACGTTCATGGCAACGACAAGCGACAGGACGGACACCAGTGGTACGCAGGCCAGCACCGCACAACAATCCGTTATATCCAGGAGTGAAACGGTGGTCGAAAAAGTAGGTCAAAGGACCGAAGAAGCGGCATCGTCAAGGACAGTAATCGGGCACACTAGTGACAAAGGGTCACAGAGAGGTAGTAGGTCATCGCGATCGGCGAGGCTGAAAGCCGAATTAGAGGCGCGGATTAAATTCGAACGCTCAGAGCTCGAACGAGCACAGGCAGCTGCTGCCTTAGCCAAGTCTCAATTGGAGTTGGCACGACTCAACCGAGAAGAGGAGATCGGCTCGAGTGAGAATGATGAGGAGCGGAATACTCAGGTGGAACCTTACGTAAGGAGTTGGGTTCAGCAGACCATAATGAGCGCGCCGGTTAGTGTGACGCAACCCGATATTACTGATAAGGAAGCGTGTAATGGATCACGCCGCAAAGGGGCGGAGATCGAGCGCAACCAAGGAAATGCACAGAAAACACACGCGAGTGAGGTGTCAGAATTGACCGAAGCGATTGTGAGTGCAATAAAGATAGCGGAAAAAGATAAGTCTTCCCAGCTTCATTTCCTCCAGGAATTACCGGTGTTCGATGGAGAGCCGGGTGAATGGATAATTTTCAAAACGGTGTTTGAAGACACGAGAAGCCAATTTTCAGGGGTGCAGAATGTCGCACGCCTTAGGAGGGCATTAAAGGGCACCGCTAAGGAGGCGGTTAAGTCATTGTTGTTTACTTTGTGTGAACCTGAAGAAATAATGAACTCTCTCGAGAGAAGATTCGGTAGGGTTGAGATGCTCATTCTAGCCGAAATCGAGAATGTAAAGCGTATGCCAAGATTGGCAGAAGATTGCCGGAATATAGGATCTTTTGCAAGTCGTATTACGAATGTGGTTGCCACAATACAAGCGTTGAATCAACCACAGTATTTATACTCACCGGAGTTAGTGAGCCGCATAGTGGAGAAACTCGGAACTATGATTAAATTTAAATGGTTTGAATATCGAGCTCAGCATCCTTTGGAGCCAGAGTTACAGAAGATGGCCAAGTTTTTAAATTTATTGAGTGAACAATTTGGAACGTCCTTAAGCAATGAAAATGCGCCTGAAAAACGGAAGCGTCCTGAATTCAGGAAGCAAACTGTACACACCGCAAAGGGGTCTGTACGCAATCGTGCCAAGAGCGAGCGCTATGAGCGCCGAAGTAATACGAGCGAGCGTCTAGAACGCCGAAATAATAAAGGGCACAACCGACAAGTGGTTATGACAACCCAGGACAAGCCTGTAAGTCGGGTAACACATAAGTGTGTTATATGCAACAAGGAGCACTCTATAGTGAGTTGTTACAAGTTTAAGGACATGAATATTCGCGAGAAATGGGACGCAGTCAAAAAAGCGAAAGTACGTTTCCAGTGTTTGTCACCTAACCATAGGAGGTTAGAGTGCAAAGCGAAAAAATGTGGTGTAGAGGGATGTAGAATGTCACATCATCGGATGCTACACCGATACCCCAATGAAAATACCTCGCCGCAAGGGGACGAGGGGGGTAAAGAGGCTCAGATTACAACTGTTAGTACAGTGAATGCACTGGCATGTGCATACTTAAAGATTATACCGGTCGAGTTGTATGGACCTAGAGGAAAGGTCAAGACAACAGCTCTTCTGGATGAGGGATCAACCATGACACTCATAGAGGAGTGGATGGCTCAGAAGTTAGCGCCTCGCGGACGTAAAGAGGAATTACGTATTGAAGCCGTGGGAGGTAAGCGAATTAACGACGACAGTTCGTATCGCTTAAACGTTAAGATAAAAGGCATTTACTCGAATGACTTAGAGGAGATAAGTGTACAAACAATTAAGTCACTTAACCTTTCTCCGCAGTCAGTAAGCCGAGAATTATTGCAACGGTGTTCTCATTTGACACCGATTAAGGACGAGTTGATGTATGAGAGGTCCAGACCTACCATATTAATTGGCCAGGACAATTGGCATCTCATAGTTACTCGTGAATTAATTTCAGGAGGTAAGAACCTACCTGTAGCATCGCTCACCAAACTTGGATGGGTTTTAAATGGTCACATATTGGGTGGTATTAAACCAATCAAGATTGTTAACCATATTTCCACCAAGAAGGAGGAAGACATGGATAAGTTGATCAAGGATTATTTCAGTTTGGAATCTCTGGGAGTGTCTGCGCGAAAGCCCGCGAACGACCCAGAAGAACGAGCTTTAAATATTTTGAGCAAAACGGTACGTCGTATACCTAATAATAGGTACGAGACTGCTTTGTTATGGCGCACAGACAATGAGTGCATGCCATCGAATAGAGCGCAGGTTGAAAGTCGCCTGTTTAATATCGAAAAGAAGCTCGACAAAAATAGCGAGTTGAAAAAGGAATATGAGAAGCAAATAGAAAATCTCATCGTTAACGGCTGTACGCAGAGAAAGCGAACCATATTTCCATTTCCCCACGCACGTGGTACCTCCCCCACTTCGCAGTGACTCATCCACAAAAAAAGAAAATAAGAATAGTTTTCGATGCCGCCGCAAGGACGGGCGGACGTTGTCGTGTTGAATGATGCATTGTTAACCGGACCGGACTTATTCGATTTGAGACTTATGTCGTTGTTTGGAGTTCTGCTACGATTCAGAGAAGGAAGCGTGGCAGTGGTGGCAGACGACGCCACTAGAAATTTTCCTTCCACCTTCGATGTAAGACATCGCTGGTTTCAAGGACCTGAATTCTTCAGGAAAAGTTCTGATTTATGGCCCAAACAAGTGGACACCATAAAAAGCTTAGAAACAGGTGAAGAAAAATCGCCAAAAGGCGTAAATGCGCTGAGAAAGCAAGAACCGTTAAGTCTACCCGACTACGGACGATTTAGCAGCTTTAAGAAATTCCTTGGGGCAACTACACGCACCTTACAAGCGGTAGAAAAATTCAAGAGTTTAAGAAAGTCGGTTAAAGGACCCGACAGCGCAGTCGAAAAGTCGGTTATGTGTTCCAACAAAGTTTTAGCAAAGTCGGTTAAAGGACCCGATGGCGCGTTGGACATAGCGCTCTTGACAAAAGCGGAATTGTTAATTTGGAAGTTTTCGTTCAAGACGAGTGTTTTCATTCGGAAATAAAATGCTTGAAAGCAGGCAAAAGCGTTGAAAGAGGTTCACGCTTAAGTAAATTATCTATGGAAATAGGAGAAGATAACTTACTCCGTTTAAATGGACGTTTACCTTTTAAGTCTAATTTGACCGAGGAAAGTAGAAAACCTGTCATATTAGACGGTAAACATGAAATCGTTAAAATGATGATTAGAGAAGTTCATCATCATTTTGGACATGCCAATCACCAGACGGTGATGAATGAGGTGAACCAGAAATTTTATGTCTTGAACTTGCGTAATGTAGTACGAAGTGTGTCACATCACTGTCAGTGGTGCAGGACATACAGGTCAAAACCGCAGAACGTGCCACAAGGAAATATTCCTCTGGAGAGAATAGCTCATCATGAACCACCTTTTACGTGCTCAGCTGTGGATTATTTCGGACCTATGAGTGTGACTATAGGAAGGCGACACGAAAAACGTTGGGGTGTTTTATTCACGTGTCTGACCACCAGAGCAGTACAATCTGGAATTCGCAACCTCATTGACACCAGCGTCAATGATAATGGCATTGAGGCGATTTATCGCCAGAAGAGGAAAACCTGCCGTTATATACAGCGATAACGGGACGAATTTCAAAGCTGCGAATAAAGAATTATTGAAAGCATGCGAAGAATGCCATGAGGGCATGAAAAATGAGTCATTTAAGAAATATATTAAATGGAAGTTTATACCTCCGGGAGCACCGCACATGGGTGGCGCCTGGGAGAGGTTAGTAAGATCGATTAAAATTGCGTTGACCGCTACGCTCAAAGAAAGGAGCCCACGGGAGGAGGTTCTGCATACGCTGCTTTTAGAAGCGGAGCATACGGTAAATTCCAGGCCTCTGGTAACGTTCAGTATGGATAGTCCTGAAGAGGGTTTGACACCCAATCACTTTTTTCTGGGACGCTCATGTGGTGATCGACCACCTGGATTATTTTTAGAGCAACATCTGACGGGTCAACTCAATTGGAAAGCTGCACAGAGGTTAGCCGACCATTTTTGGACAAGATGGTTGAAAGAATACATGCCTACTTTAATACCTCGAACAGGTAATAACGGAAAGTTCATGGAACCTAAAGAAGGTGATATTGTTTTGATAATAGATCATTCGTTGCCACGAAATACGTGGCCGAAAGGCAAAATTAGTAGAACGCTACCGGGACCAGACGGTCACACCAGAGTGGTTGACGTCATTACTAGCACAGGTATCTTGAGGAGACCTACATCCAGAATAATAGTGTTGGTACCCGCGACGCCTCCCAAATGATGGTGCTAACGCACGGGGGGGGGAGATTGTTGGCGACGCGCCTATAAGAATATTTCAGTTTATTAAGTCAACCGATGACTAATAGCTTCTAAAAGGCATATTGTCCAATAGCAATGTTCTAATGAGAAAATGCTTAGTTAAATCTTGAAGAAATGTCGAATTAATGATATGAAGGTCTTGGGTTCGACTCCCAGGCCGGACTAGTTTATTGTTTTCCTAAGTAATATCGCTCAATAAATTCATATAGGGAATTTTAAGATATAAATTATGTTACCGGATTGGTTCCCCGGTTGAAATCATCTTTCCAATGATGTAAATTTAAAAGAATATTAAAGTGAAGTTAGAGATCGGATTTGTTCCCCGGTCGATATGATCACTCTGTGCATAAATAGAATTAACGGAAATTAATTGCATAAGTATTGCCTTATATGAGTTTGATATGTTTTGTATGAAAATAAATGCCTATTTGCCATGATTGATTTATGAGAACATTCACTTATATTGTTATCTGATAAGAAACATGATAACTGATAAGAATCTGATTAGAAATAGTTTCCTACAGTTTGAAAATTGTGTAGAAGCATTTAATTCACCTAATATTGTTGATATTGGTGTATATCAGACTTTTCATTTTTTCTGATAGCCGAGAGCCGTGCAAAAGTTAGTTGTTCAAATAGTGTGAGTGCACGGAAGCACGCTAAGCCACGCTCTTAGGAGGCCGAATATGTAAAAATTTAAATGTTTGTAATTTCAGAAATTTATGTAAAAATGACTTGTAAAACATTTCAGGTTGATTGTACGTGCTAAAAAGGTGAATTCTGTGTTATTTTTATGTGAAAATTCCTGTGTATAAGTGAACTAATGATAGTTTTGTATAAGAAATTTAAAAGTGTTTTAATAGTGAAATGAATAGAGAAAATGTAAATTAAACTGTTGTATTGGTTAACTTATGTATAATTTCAAGTGGAAAACATTGTTTTAACTTTCTGTGTTAAATATTTAAGAAATTTCGACTTTGAACTTGTGAGTAAAATAGGCATATTTTGTTAAATAAATAAAAGGTTTTTTGTGATATGAAAATGTAATGTATATCGTAGTGTAGATATTGTTTTGTGCTATCTATAAAGGTAAATTGTATTGATGTATGACTTATGCAAATAAAGTAATTAAGTAAAACGTGAGAGAGTAATAGAACAAATTCATGTAATTGAGTTGCGCAAGCGCGCGAATGGCGCGGCTCACTTTCGCGTATAGCTCTGGGGTAGCTCAGTAAATGAGTTTTATTGCAATTCGTTCGGGAATCGTTCGGGGAAGTTTCGGGAAAGTTCGGAGAAACTTCGGAAATCAGACCAGCAGTCAATAAGAAGAAGAAAGAAAAAGTGTAGGGAAGTGATAGGGAAAAGTAATTACTCTCTCACGGAACGGTTTGAAGATAATTGCTGTTTTATTCCCAAGAAATTCATCCCTCAAGATTATACAGTCCACATCGAAGAATTAAGGCGTTGGGACCGGGACGACTTCGGAAAACCCGTAATCCCCGTCTGAACCTATTTGCTGAAAAGGAAGAGGTTATCGCCCTTGTGTGTTACTCCGTTGCGGAGATCACATACGTTGTTCCCGAACCCAACGTAGGCGTTATAGGAGGCCGGATCGAGAGAAGCCTCGATTCCTCCCTTCTGTTCCTTAGTTGATCGTTTACACACCATTTGGTTCCTTTTCAGTACCAGTTACTCGACTCCACCGAAACAGTAATTCATTCTTTGGGCGATGTATACGCTTTTACAACAAAATCCCAGAAAATATACAAAATTTGTCATACACGAAGTTCAAAAATGTTATTAAACTAAGTTTGTATAAAAAGGGTTATTATAATTTTAAGGAATTTATGGATGATAATAACCCCTTGGAAGGGTGATCGCTACCAAGCTATTTATAATTTGTCTTGTGTTGTTTATTGTAAACATAATTGTAAGCTATTATTGGAAAAAAATAGTCCCGCTGGGCTTTTTGCTGGTTCTTCCCAGGACAGAGGTTTTTTTTTTGCGAACCAGTGATAAATGAAAAAAGTGACTTTCAATAAGTATTGTTATAATCCACATTGAATAAAAAAGTTTCAATTTCTGTTTCTGTTTCTGTTTCTGTTTCATCGTTCAGCGCTTTAAACTCTGTGTCCTTCTTAAATAAATCCGTTAACGGCTTAGCTACTATTGAAAAATTCTGTATAAATTTGCGAAAATATGAGCACATCCCATGAAAACTCTGTAACTGTTTCATTGTTCTTGGTTCTGGGAATCTTTTGACAGCTTCTATCTTATCTGGGGATGGTTTTACTTCGCTATTTTTGATTATGTGAACAAGATACTCTACTCTCTTTACCAACAGCTGACTTTTCTTCCAGTTGATTTCAAGTCCGTATTCTGAAGCAGTCTGTAGCACCATTGACAACCGCTTTATCGCTTCAATTTAATTTTCAGCTGGAATGAGTAAGTCGTCGATGAATATCAAAAAAATACCTTCCCGACGAGATCTCGGTATATAATATTGATGAAACGAGTGAAAACTTTAGGACAGATCGATAAACAACTACAGCTCGACAAAACTCATACTGCCCCGTTGATGGTACAAAGGCTGTGTACTTTATATAGTCCTCATCAACCCGTTTTTTAAGTCTATTGCACTAAATACTCATACTTTACAAGCCTTGTATTTGTCTATTAACTTATCAATAAGAGGTAAAGGATATTCGTCTTTAATCATCTTCTTATTTAAAAGTCTATAATCCACACAGACTCTTATACTACCGTCTCTTTTCCTCACCAACACTAAAGGACTAGCGTATTCAGAGTGACTTACCCGTACAATTCCATCTTCAATCCATTTAGCTATTTGTTGATTCACCTCTTCTTGTTTCTTCAACTCTAACCTCCTTGGTCGTTGAGCGACAGGAACGTGGTCTTTTAACACGATTCTCAACTGAATCAGCGCCTCTTATGTCCATGTTGCTGCGCACTCACACTTACTTCGGTACCTACAACATCAATATCAAACATAACACATGTAAGGTTATGCATCCATTGCTCATTAGATGGCAAAAACACAACATGTTTACACTCAAGAATCATAACAACATTTTCGAGAAACTGCTGACCCAGAATAATGGTATAGGGTATACTATTTTTTAGGCACAATATAAAATAAAACGTCCTTATAATTGTTGTTATCAACACACACCGTCGTACGCAACATGCCGATAGCTTTAATTTGTGACGCTCCAAGTGCATGGAAAATTTCATCGCTTTTTTCATACTGTTCGTCTATAGTATTTACACAGTCGGTTGTCATCAAATTCACATCACTACCGGAATCAATAAGAGCCTCGACCTGCTTTTGAAATAATAACACATCTTTCGTAGGTCTTTGTCGATTTTTGTTTACGTTCACTGACATTGAAGATGGCCGGCTGCCATTTTCTTCGCTCTCAGTGCTGCCAACCTGCGAAAACAAATCGCTCTGTTTCACGATTGGTCCAGTATCGGAATGAAGTTTGAACCGTTCACTGCTGCCAACCTCTTGTGGTGAACTCGTACTTAGCATCACGTTCGTTCTCGATCTCGTTCTCTCGGTCATTCTTCAGTAGTCGTTGCCGACGCCTACGCCTTTACCTGTGGCGCCATCTTTCGCCACTTCTTGTGACTCACAATCTTTGGCAATGTGTCCGAATGAATTGCACTTAAAACACTTTATGCCCATTTTCCTATGTGGACATTCCGCAGACAAATGATGATTTCTTTCTCCACAGTTATAGCACCTCAAATGCCGCGTAGTACCTCGACTGCCACTATGACTCTGCCTTGGCGCGTGTTTGCTTCCCTGCTTCGAGGATCGCACGTTTTCACTGAACTGCTCATATATTTTTAGTTTTTCTTTTAGGTCACTGTAGTTGGTGATATCGTACAGCATAATCTTGTTCACTTCGTCGTCTTTGATGCCTTCTATTATGTATTTTATTGCGACATAATCAGGCATTTTCCCACGCCGACCCATTTCTTTCATCACGAATAGATAATCTAAGCATATTTTTGTCTTTCTTTTTTTCTGGCACTCATCATTTCATGCGCCGCCTTGGCATCAATGGTATCCAGAAATTCCTTCAGGAGATGCGTTTTAAGCTCCTTCCACGACTTGTATGTTTTTCTGACCGTAACCATAGTGCTACACTGCCACTTAAAGATCTCCTTGCCATTAGCAGCTGTTGAAACGGGGTCCCCCCGAATATTTCACCATTGTCTTCTATGTCTTGTAACCATTTGTTAGCCGGATATGTTTTATCCTGTCCGGTGAACTTTGGAATGAGCCCTTCTGCCAGATGCAATATGCCGCTGCTTTGCACTGCCGAACTCGCATCTTCAAAATCCGCCTGACGTCTAGCTCGTCTTGAATCCTTTGCCATTGCTCGTCTTCGTCTTGAACCCGTGAAGCGAAAGTATGAACTGCGTGCACCACGTGGATAACCTCCAAATCAAACCGTCGTTGTCGTCGTAAACGTCGTAATTCCATTTTGCTCTGTTTTAATCTCGGACGAGCCCTCAAAATTCTTGTGGAACTTGTTTTGTTTAGAATGAAATACAGCTTGATGTTTGACTTGAAGGTCTCTCTAGGCTACTCTAGGCTCTCTTCACAGCTATATCGTCTTGTCACAGTGGCTTCCCGTTTGCTAGTCCTTAAAATCTGACTTTCCTTCATTCTTACTTCTTATTTGACTGAATATACTCGCTCATTGTTCACTCATTTTAAATACTTGCTCTTTCACTCACTTTTATACTGTCATCTTGCTATCTTTATCACACATTCATTCCGTCACTTCATTCCATTACGTTCCTTCCCGCATATAATTAGTCAACAACATAAAAGATGTAAGAAATTAAGAAATGAGAGTGTACTTATGGCTACGTGGAGCAGTCGCTCAGCATTGAGAGACTGTGCTGAAGGCCGCGAATTAGAATCCAACAAAGAACAAGTTATATGGCCTACAATTAATTGTTCCGTGTTTACGTGTTTGTTCATGTGCAGTTTATGTATGTAAACTGCCTCCACGATTCAGGAGGAAGTCTTAGTATTAATGTTATGACTTTTAAATGCTTAATTTTTTTTAATGAACAGTCAATTAATTTTTATTTTTTTATTTATTTGGCAGTGGATGATTCGCGAAGGTCTGTGTTGGTATCTCCGTTTTTAGCGGACAGTAGATCTTCGAGAAACAGTAGCACGCAGCAACAGCATTCAAACATCGCCACAGATTGAAGGAGGAACTATAGAGTACTACTATATTACATACATAGTAGAACGAGGGAGTAGGCGGAGCCCGTGTAGCTACTAAAATGTCACTTACATGTCAAATCACACGCATGAGTGTCAACACGAGATGTTTTAACGCTACAATCGTTTCCAAATTTTGCATGCAAATTGTTTATATAATGCCAAATCGCACACTATTTACAAATAAGTATGTATTGAAATTTAAACGATTTTTTTTAATAATGATCATGTACTTTAATCAAAAGTCTAAAATGTGTAAATGTAGTCAGTCTGTCAATACAGCGAATCGGGTTTGTAGCAGTAATAATACGACGTTAATGTTTGTATGTGTGCTCCCGGCAACGCCGATCCTCGTACAAAAGAAGGTTGACAGCCATTCTATTGTGTATTATAGTATTCTATGAGAGGAGACGAATAACCTTAGCAAATCACTTCTAAAGTTCAATCTTTTGTAGTGCTTACACTAAGCAAAGGGAACTTAACATTCACATATCCGATGTTATTTTAAATCAATTTAGTTACCTGAATGCCCGAAGGAGTAATAAAATTTAGTTAACCAAGTGCATTTTAGGTAAAGTCTGAATTATAAATTAATAATATAAATATCTATACTATAAAGTTTTAGAGTAACTGAGCTGCACCCTGGCTTATATTCGCTGCTATAACTTAATATGTGCTTTCGTATTTTTGACAAATTAAACAGCAGTAATAGTTATTTCAATTAATCTCCGGAATTTGCCCGACCCAAAGTTAGCCTATTCCTTATTTTATGAGCCTCACTTTTTGATCGAGCATTTTGTGTACAAAAACAACCACGAAGTTCTTCATCTAAAAACTAACTGCTTCAACATCTTACGTGAAATAAAAAAGTAATGAGAATATGTAAACCTTTAAGAAACAAAACTTTGTGAAATAGTTTTTTATATTTTTTAGTTTGTGTTAAACATTAAGGAATGTATCGCAAAAAATTTTCTTGAATATAGCACCCAGAAATTAATAACCCACAAATTTTTATAAAGCAGGTAACGACGAAAAGCAATGGCGTTAAAACTGAAAGTATCCATTCTGGGCTTCCGTTGTGCAGAAATACTGATATTATATTAAAGAAATATAAATTTAAGAAATATGCTGCGCAAAATGGATTTAAAGATGAAATCTGTTGTAGTTCTCTATGCATGGTATCTCACTCAATTTATCAGGCTGAACGATAAAATGAAAGACTGGTCTAAATTGAATCCGCACCTTAAGATTCGTCTTGGGTAATCTGATTTGCTTATACAGATAAACAAACTAAAGGTTTTAGAATACTCGTGCATATTTCAGTGTTTACTAAAGTTTATTAAAGTAAAGAAAAGAAATAATTGTTAAAATTAATGATTTTTTTGAGGTTGCGGTGGTTCGGTCATATAGAATTATTGATTGAGGAAGACTAACAAAGCAAATTTATGTTGCAGGAGTGAATGACGATTAGCCAAAGGACACCTTAGACAGAAGTTTAACGATAAAATTGACGATATATTGTAGATACACCATATTAAGAGGAGGTACTGTTAACAGACAAGCATATTTTATGCTTCGGGATATGGACACGAAGGAGGCGAGAGACGTGTAAGTATGAGGATCGTGTCAGATGGAAGTCTGTCTCGTCTCGTTATAGAAGAAGGGTCACAACAAGTGAGCACACAGTTCACTTTTTGGTATTGGAATGTTACTGTTCATAGAGATCCTCTTCTATCCTTGATTAAAAGTTAAAATGCAGATATGTTGTCACCCCTTTACATTATACTATTTGAACATATTACCTTGGAATAAAATGAAATGAACGCTCGTTATTTTTTGGACGTATGACATTAAAATTTTATTTGTCAGTCTCTAACACGTTTTTTAATCAACCACCGTTACAAAAGAGGTTATTTTACCCGGAGAAGAATAAACGCAAGAAACTAAACGAGTAACCCGATTTTGTGATTTTTTAAAGGTCAAGTGCAAGTTCTTTGCCAAGGTCAACGATACAATCTTAGTTGTAGGTTAATGTTCATCAGTGAAGTTCAATTGCCTGTGATGATGATGACAAAAATGATAGAATTTACCTAGCCATTTTAAACCGTTTCGGACATTATAAAATGCTTAAGCCAAATTTTACGAAGACTTTACTCAAGACGACTATTTATTAATCTGTGCTCAAAATCAGAGAATGTAAACTACGTTAAAATTATCGTCTATTCACTTCAGCAATCGTAGTCGAATATGCTATCAAGCATCGTAGAATAATTATTTTACTAGTTCTAGAGACAATGGCATTGTTCTGGTCAAGACGTTGGGACAATTTATCTTCATGGTATGTCCACACCATTCTTAGCGAAACCACACAATTCAATATAATTTAATAGGCAACGAACATTTTGTGTTTTATTATACGTAATTTCTGAATTTAAATTAATATGATTTTTCGTCTTTAAAAATTTACAATAATACATAAACATAACATACATAAACACTCACGCCTGTTACCCAGAGGGGTAGGCAGAGACTACAGACTTCCATTTAGCATGATCCTGATATACCTTTCTCGCCTCTTCCACATCCATAAATCATAAATCATAAATTTTTATTTGCAAGAATCACGGTATAAAAAGATCTTACAATTTGTCTAGTGCAATCGTGTTTCGCTAACAATGGTAAATAGCATGCAAATACAGAATCAACAATATTAATTAATTACAGTCTAAAAAATCTTTTACGTAATAATAACATTCGGTTTTTAACCAATTAAACAAATGTTTTTTAAATAATCTTTCACTTAATAATTTAAATTAATAGGTAGTTTATTAAATATTTTTATACACATATTTAGGCAACTTTTTGTTGTATTTAACGATTCTAGGAATAACATCTAGAACTAGTTTTACTGGGTCACGTCGGTTTCGGGGATATATATCACGCGCTTTAATAAACAATGACTTATTTTTAAAGACAAACATACTAACTTCATAAATGTATAGTGACGGGAGGGGTAATATACCAAGTCTCTTAAATACTGGTTTACAGGGAACATCTGGTGACATCCCGCACATTGCACGAATACATTTTTTTTGGGCAACGAATCCCCTATTTCGGTCAGTACTATTACCCCATATTATGATTCCATAGCGAAGAATAGACTCTACGTATGCGTGGTACGTTGCAATTGCCGTCGTAATATTTGTGATGTTTTTAACGATTTTAAGAGCATATACAAATTTATTAATTCTACGGCATACGTTATCTATTTGTTCTTTCCAGTTTATATCTTCATCTAACGTTACTCCCAGAAATTTTGTACATGTAAGTTTTTTTAGTTTTGGTATATTAAGTTTAATATTATGATTTGAATTGATAGATTTATTAAATTGTATGTAATAGAATTATCTAAATTAATTTTCAAATACTTTTATGCCTAGGTATATGATAAATAATTATCATATACCTACATGCGTAGGTATATAATAAAACATGCTCGTCTGTTAAGGGTACTCTTAATTTGGCCCATTTTAGGTATATCGCCAATTTGGTCGACAAACTTCCACCTAGGACGTCCCTTTCCGACTCCTCCATTCACTTTTGCAACATATATTTGTTTCAGTCTTTCCGCATTCATTCTTTCTACATGACCAAACCACCGAAGCATTCCTTTCTTAATCCTGGTCACCGCATCTTGCAAACCACACTCTTCTTTTATCACACAATTTCTCACCCTGTCACTCAGATTCAGCCCTAACATACTCCTTAGCGATCGCATTTCTACTGCATTTATTCTACTCTCGTGCTTCTTCTGCCACACCCAACTTCCACTACCATACGTTAAATTAGGGACTAATACACCATTGTAAATTGCCATACGTGCCTTTTTGACACATTCTCACTTTTCACAATAGACTGTAGAGCCCCATTTACTTTATTTCCTGCATTAACTCGTCGTTCAATATCCTTATCATATCTCCCATCCCTGCTGAATACACATCCCAAATATACGAACTCATCCACTTACTCAATTAACTCTGCTTCTATTCTTATTTCACATTCCGTTTTGCTTTCATCTCTAAAAATCCATCACTTTCGTCTCACTTGGGTTCACTTTCATTCCCCTTTCTTTTAATGACCTGTTCATTAATGTAACCATCATTTGCAACTCGGCCGCCGACGACGCAAGTATGACTTGATCATTGGCGTACAAAAGGCATTTGATGGTTAACTCACCCATTCTTAACCCGCATTTTTCAACTTTCAAATTTTCCAAACAGCTGTCCATAAATAGGTTGAACAGCCACGGGGAAGCTACACAGCCCTGTCTGACAACTTTATGGATGCCAACCAGTCCGAGTAGACTTTAATGCCTGTATCAAACCAGCGCTCAACCTAAATGCGTTCAGCGTTTGCCATAACACATCCTTGTCCACTCTGTCATAAGCTTTTTCCAAGTCCATGAACGCATAAAAAAATTTTTGGTTTTTCGCCAAAAACTTCTCCGCGATCACGCGCATGGAAAAGACTTGATCTGTACACCCCATTCCATTTCTAAATCCCGCTTGCACATCCCAAATTTTTTCATCAGTTTCTTTCATAACTCTTTCAATTAGTACCTTAGCATACATATATAGGTATTATTAATAATCTCATAGATATTTTTTATTGTTTTTGTTTTTATCTCTCATTTTGAGGAGTTAAGAAAGATTTATACGTGGTAGAGCCTTGTTGCAGATTATTAGAAGTATAGTTGTAGCACGAATGGGTCGGCTTGACCGAGGAAGGACCACGCTCTCACAGAATACCAGCGTGAAATAGTAGCTTAATGCTGGTATGATTCGTATGGTGAGTGTAGAGAACCAGAGACACTTTTAACTGTAAATGAGGCATTCTATCTTATTCCTCACGAGTGACAACGCATCAGCATTTTGATTCGTAATCGAGCACAGATTACCACCTAATAGATTCCACATACAGGGCCACAAACGCGCGCAACACATACTTGCTGCAGCTAGCATATGAAGTGACGCTATGAATCACGATATCATTGTCAACCAAGTTTGTGACCCGTAGGCACGTCCGAGTTTTTGAAAATTTAAAAATAATTTTGGTATCCAAAATACATTACAAATAGCTTCCTATGTAGTGAACTGGTGTAGCAAGTCAGCTAAGACATCCAGTTATCAAAAAGATGGCATAATATTTCATCGGTAAGTAAATTTTATTCTTATCACGTTAACCTATTTCAAATGCACCGGAGTTTAACTTACACTGGATATATAATGTTGCAAAGTGATATCATTTGAGCACCCATTGATGTCTTTTTGAAATGTCCCTTTCACTCATTACGTAAATTAAAATAGTTTTCTTTGTCTAACGACAGCACATGTATCGATAGTGTTGTGATTTATAAGTCGATATTTGTTTGGTCATCGTTTACTTTTTTGTAGTCATCATTTTATACAAATATTGGCGTATATTTGTGCTACCTATATGTTATAGCTTTCCTAAATGCCCCGAAAGGAAAAGATGTGGATCGACGCTACATGTCGTGGGGACCAATGGTTTCCCACCAAAAATAGTGTGCTATGCTCAAGACACTCCCCAGAAGACAATCTTCATATTATGAAAAACCGTAGAAGGCTGTTGGATTCCGCTATACCATCTCTATACTTGCCAGTCTTAGTATGGACTTTTACATTTTTTAAAAAGTATAATACTCGTACCAATGGTGATTACACAATAAGTAATAGCATTAAATGGTTGATTGAAACGTGATATTCTAGTATTTAGGCGAATGTTACACGTCGAAATTAAACTATTTTTAACGGATTTATAAATCATAGAACAAGTGAAAGTTATAATGTGATTAATGTTATTCTAGTGTTACATGAACTTCAGTAATATCCTATTATTATTTGGGGTATCTATATAGTTTTTTCATCTGGTTGGGTTCTATAAATATATAATTATAAATGAAAATGGCTATTATTATTATTATTATTATTAAGTACATCTAAACTTGAAACACGTACCATATGGTTTTTAATTAATAATACTACTTTTAGGTGCAACACTAGACAAGTGTTGCACCTAAAAGTAGTATTATAAAAAAATACTGTCAACACCGAAAAGACATACCAGAACACACACAAAGGATTCACACTATTTTGTTAGTAAGATAAAAGACCTACATCTCGCTGACAATGAAACTATGATCAGTTTTGGTGTTCAGTCACTATTCACATGCGTACCTATAGAAGACTGCTTCTCAATTGTAACTAGGAAGGTACAAGTTAACAACACGCCTGCAGAATATGCAGTATTACTCAAACACTGCTTCACATCTGGCTATCTATTGTAGAAGGAAGAATTCTACAAGCAAGTTGATGATGTGGCGATGGACTCACCTGTATTTCCTATAGTCGCTGACATATATCATGGGGGACTTTGAGGAGCAACCCTTCCTACTGCTCCTATAAATCCAAGATTCTACAAGCAGTACGTTTTTTTTTGTAGAAGAGGAGGCAAACGAGCATGCGGCTCACCTGATGTTAAGTGACTACCGCCGCCCATGATCAACCGCAACACCAGGGGAATTGCAGGTGCGTTGCCGGCCCTTTAGAAAGGAGTACGCTCTTTTCTTGAAGGACGACGTAGACGACACTTTCAAAATTTTACCGTCTGACAAAGCAACTGCATTTTTAGACCACCTTAACTCAATAAGCTTCAAAATACAAATCACGATGGAGTTAGAAGCAAATAATACTTTAGCTTTCCTAGATGTTTTAGTCATCCGAAATCCTGATAACACTATTGGTCCCACTGTGTATAGGAAAAAGACCCATACCAACCGATATTTAAATGGTGAATCTCACCATCATCCTTCACAGTTAGCTACCGTGGGTAAATCTTTGTTTCAGAGAGCACGAGGGATCTGTGACAGAAAACATCTGGCCGCGGAGCTTCAGCACGTCAAGCAAGTATTGCAAGACAACGAGTTTTGGGTCCCAAGCCTACGTCACAGCGACCGAGTGAAGCCGGCCACAATCGGTGGATGGGTGCTGCCATCTGCTTGGGATCCTATAATTAACAAAATCTATCCAAAACCAAGCATACCACTGCAAGACTTCAAGATACTGTAAGCTCGTTTAATGTAGATTGGAACCAAAAATCATTATTCAAAAACTGAAGATAGCTGGGCTAACTATGATATTGAGATGTCAAATATCTCAGTCCCCCCCCGTGACCACAAATTAATTAAACACCATAAAATCCATATAATTATATAGTTTTATATAAAAATTGATCAATTCATTTATTTATCAATAATCAATTAATCCCAAATTTATCGATCAACGACCCAACCCTGTCCCATCACTATGATTTGGAGCATTCTAAGTTCAACCTTGAATTATCCAATCACAGCGCATTTGACACGTCCCCCCGCAACTTGAAATTTGGTGAAATCGAAATAGAAAAAATATTCCATGATGCGGTATCTATTAGGAGGTAATCTGTGTAATCGAGGATAGATGTATAGGACTATGGGCCACAGCAACCACTTACCATTAGGTGAACTTTGTGCTAGTTTGTCACACTATCCTATAAAAAAAATATATTCAGCGGGCTCAACACCAAGCTAGAATGATATTATGATAATGATATAATGATATACAAATAAAAAATTACTGCTATCACTGAGCTTCTGTCTTAAAATTGTCTCTTGCTATTGAATTATAATGAGTACAACACACATTAGAGCACACGTGCTTAAACTTATGTGGTCTGTGCCATGCTGTGCCTCCTGCTATGTGCCCCGCACTGATGCACAGATTTTTTTCAAGGTATTCCTTTTAGTACGTTTTTAATACTATTTCAATGATTTTTATATATATATATATATATATATATATATATATATATATATATATATATATATATATATATATATATATATATATATATATAGTTCGCAAACACATGTGTACTCACTATTATTTTACTCCTATAATCCTATAGATCGGAAATCCGACACGACCGGCAAAAGATCACAATCAGGACCAACGGCTTTACTTGCTTTTCGAAGTACAGGCTTGAAAAATCGTGAATATGCTGTCTTCGAAGGAGATTTTCTCTGAGAACTGAGAATTTTTGAGATGTGAGAATTTCTCGATAGTTTCTGATTTCAGTTCAACCTGAGATTTGAACTCGGAACCACATGATCAAAATTCGGCCTTACTTCACACACTAGATCAACGAGGTAATCAAATTTCAATCTTATATTACTTAAATATATTCAATATTATGTCTTTGTTATAACTAACATAAAATATTACCGTATTTTTATCTGAAGAGGAAGCCTATTCTTGATTTTGCGTGTACGCATTGCCTTTTTAAAAGTGCAGAACCAAAAGCAAGATGCCTGCTCGTAAATGAGATTATCATTTGATTTACGGAGGGAACAAGTTGCGATAAGGGTATGAATAGTGCAACAAGTTACATCGCTTCCTTTGAAAAATTACACTCTTTTCTTAAAAGGCAAATTCAAACAAGATTCTGCATTTTGTTTGAATTTTCCATTTAAGGAAAATATAAGGTATGCTTCGATTTGTTTGGCAAAATACAGAAACAGTAAGTGTGATTCTGTGCATCGTAAATAAAACTAGCCTACTAGCCGAACATGTCTTAAATAAGTAGATATGCATTATCTTCGTGAAAGAACCCCTTTCAGAAATAAAAGGAAACCGTCTCTTCCTAAAGAAGAGTATTATTTCGACTACGAGAATCTCTGATTAATCTCATAATCTGAAATACACAAAAAATACTAAGGGTTGATTTAGATAAAACCTATCTATCATATCAACTTAAAATAAAAAGTGAAACAATAAAATTATTTTATTCATTAAAGTATTTAAGAAAATATGTATTATCATTGTGAAAAAAAACCTTCTCAGAAACAGTAAAACCATATCTCTATAAAAGAGAACTTTATTTCTACTACGAAACTAATAATCTGAGATACAAATAATACCATAGAATACTATAATACATGTATGATATAGTGTTCTATTATAGCTGATTTTTCAATCGTCAAATGAAATTGACGAATTATCTATCAAATAACCCATATAAAAGTCGAATAATATAAATATTCTTTTTGTACAACTGTAATTTTTTTATGTTATACTTTATACCATGAATAACATTTATCTTACGATTAAAAGTATGACCTAAGGTGAAGTAATATTAATTCATAAAAATAATACAATTATTTTCTTTTTCATCTTGGTATACTAGAGTTTCTATGTCGTAATATATCACACCATCGTTACTTTTAGAGTTTCTTTTATATTGATTTCTAAAATTTACGCGAACACTACACATTGAATAAAACTATTATTTACGGATTTTATCGCGTTTAATTACTTTAACTTATTTTTATTATTATCCCGACGTTTCGGGTGTTTTACAGCGCCCATGGTCACGGGGGGACTGAGATGTTTGACGTCCTAATGTCATAGTTAGTCCGGCTACCTTCAGTTTTTTAATATTAATTTTTGGTCCGATTTACGCAAAACGAGCTTATAGTATCATGAAGTCTTGCAGTGGTATGCTTGGGTTTGGGTTTAATTTTGTTAATTATAGGATCCCAAGCAGATGGTAGCACCCAACCATCTTCTCTATTGAAATTTGGATGTTTTTTTAATTTCAATCGCCTCGCGTATCACCCTTGGTAGGAATCGGTGTTCTTTTGCGAGAATTTGTGGTTTATCAAATCTAATGTAATGGTGGGGACGATCTTGAACATGTTCGCAGACTGCAGACTTCCCGGAGCGTCGGTGCTTCACATCAGCTATATGTTCCTTGACGCTGGTTTTTATAGATCTCTTTGTTTGACCTATGTAAGAGAGACCACATTCACAATCTAGCTCGTACACACCTGCATCTTGTAGAGGAATATTACATTTGATGGATGGTAAAAGTTGACTAATCTTCTTCAGCGGCTTGTAGTATGTCTTAATGGACGCTCGCTTCAAGATGTAGCCAACCTTGTCCGTGACTCCTCTAACATATGGTAGTAGAGCAGGCGCGCGCTCGACTGTGGCCGGCTTCACTCGTTCACTGTGACGTAGGCGCGGGACCCGAAGCTTGTTGTCTTGCAATACTTGCTTGACGTGCTGAAGCTCCGCGGCCAGATGTTTTCCGTCACAGATCCCTCGTGCTCTCTGAAACAAAGATTTACCCACGGTAGCTAACTGTGAAGGATGATGGTGAGATTCACCATTTAAATATCGGTTGGTATGGGTCTTTTTCCTATACACAGTGTGACCAATAGTGTTATCAGGATTTCGGATGACTAAAACATCTAGGAAAGCTAAAGAATTATTTGCCTCTAACTCCATTGTGAATTGTATTTTAGAGTTTATGGAGTTAAGGTGGTCTAAAAATGCGGTTACTTTGTCAGATGGTAAAATTGTGAAAGTGTCGTCTACGTACCGCTTGTAGAACCTTGGATTTACAGGAGCAGTAAGAAGGGCTTTCTCCTCAAAGTCCTCCATGAATATTTCGGCGACTATGGGAGACACAGGTGAGCCCATCGCCACACCATCTACTTGCTTGTAGAACTCCTCCTTCCACAATAGATAGCCAGATGTGAGGCAATGTTCAAGTAGTATTGCATATTCTTGAGGCATGTTATATTCTTCTAGCTTCCTAGTTACAATTGAGATGCAGTCCACAATAGGTAGGCATGCAAATAGTGACTGAACATCAAAACTGACCATAGTTTCATTCTTAGCGAGATGTAGGTCTTTTATCTCACTCACAAAATGGTATGAATCCTTTGTGTGTGCTCTGGTATGTCCTCTTAGTGGTGATAGTATTTTTGCTAAGTATTGTGCCAGCTTATAAGTTGGTGAATCGATCTGGCTCACTATGGGACGTAGTGGAGCGTTTGGTTTGTGTATCTTCGGTAACCCATACAACCTCGGTGGTTTGGCACATGATGGTATTATCGAATTCACGTCGAGATTTAATTTTTCGGATTATTTCTTTATTAAATCGCTAGTTGTTTTAAGCGTGTTAGTTGTAGGGTCTGTTTTGACCTTTTTTATATGCACTTTCGTCCGATAAAAGTTGTTGTATTTTAAAATTATATTCCGACGCGTCTATTACTACCGTAGCATTTTCTTTATCCGCGCGGAGAATCGTGAGTTCTGGTCTGTTCCGTAAGTTATTTAGCGCTGTAAATTCGTCTTTGGGAAGGTTTGGTTTCGGCACTGAACTACGACGTAACAAGGACGAAATATCTTGACGTATGGCCTCCAAATCTTCATTACTGATATTATTTTTAAACAGAAAATCCTCAACACTGCAGATAATTTCTTCGTACGGGATTTTTCGCGGAGTTAATGCGAAGTTCATTCCCTTCGCTAATACTTTCATTGTCGGTTCGTCCAGTGTATGTTTTGACAAATTATAGACAGTGCGTTGTTTAAAGTTTGTGTCTATAATCAACGGTTGTTTATTGTTCTGGCGTTGACTTAGATGTTTTTCTTAACGGATATTTTTCTTAATAAAACCAAAATCAATATCTAATAATAAAAACCAATATCGAATTTAACCAAAAGTGTAGCCAGTAATAGGGTCCTATTACTGGAACAGTACTGTGTTTAGATATTTGGAGAGCGAAGCTAGTAATCATTTTTCCAAAACATTGTTACGAACTTAAGGTTCGTGACAATAAAAACTGCCTACTGAATTACCAAAATTGACATTTTAGTTACCGAAAACTAATTAAAACTTAAAACACAATAATAAATAATCACACTTAATACTTTAGATCAATTTATTTCGCTGCGTAACCTTCACTCGTATCACCAATTCAATACTGCCCCTGTCGCGGCCGAAACGGCTTTATATAGGCCTTTTCCACTTGTAACGGTCCCCCCTCTCTCTCTATGTATAAAAATATGTATGATATTGAATATAATTAATTCCCCTTTATAATAAAAATTATATAGTGACTAGGATAAATAAAATATGTTTTGATCTTTCTAAATGACCTTTCTAAAGGTTTAATAATAGGTCGTTTGTAATATTTTGGCGTGATCGACTTGGTTAGGACCCTTATTTACGTTGTGTTTGTTTAGTAACTTAGTTCCTTTAGGTGTCTTTTGGAAGAATGAATATTCGCTAGAGCACTTGAAAGCTGTTGGTAGTGCCTTATAAGCTAAGTGAACCCCGTTCACGAAGACAGGGCTCGAGAAAGGTTAAGAACATAAAACGTCCCAATTACTTGTTGACATTATTAACTTATTTATCCCTTCCCGCTCGGAAAAGGCTCAAAATATATTTATACAAAATACCCGATACAAGGGCTTCGCTCTCCTATATTTATTAAAAGATTTAGGGGAGGCACACGGCTCCACACACGCCGTGCACGGTGAGCGCCAACCATTTTGATGCACTCCCCCGAAGGGAACGTTAATTCGGGAACTAGACCGTAGTCCACAGCAAAATAACTGGCGAACCAGTAAAAGAGGCTTGGCCCCTTGCTAGTGCGTAAGTACAAACATCGACCGAAGTCGCGCATGTTAATGCGTGTAAACGCCAAACAGAATACGAACGAATCCAGCCACAGTGAATGTACGTCACACGGTTTGGGCAAATAGGCACACAGGCCGTAAACCCTCCGTGAGCGCCACCACCTGCCAGACCGCCGCTCCTGCAGATGTGATGTAAGTGTATGGCATCACCACCAATTGCATGATCAGCACGGCTACTAGCCGCAGAGCGTGTCATGAGTCTACCGCTCACCTCAAGGGAATGGGGTCCCACGTTGTGCGGCTTTCGGCCGCAGCCTTGAGAATCTCCTCAGATCCTCCCGCCAGCTACCACCCGCATGAGGTCGACACATATTCTCCACCAACCAATACAACGGCAGATATAGCCAAAAGGCAGTTATAAGATAAGAGTAATAATTCGCCATCAGAAAGGGTTTGTGTCACTGACGTTGAGAAAATGCATTTTCGATCATGTTTGTCTCACCCACCGACAAGTTGCCTTCAATCATTCAAAGGCGGGAAAGTTACAGAGATATAATATTATGTTGTTATATAAAACATCGTGGAGGGCAGACAGTCTACAGTCCCGTAATGAAGGGACCCGACTTGGGCAAAGCTACTCAGGCGTGAGTCAATCCAAGACGCAGAGACCGCCATTGAGAATAGCGTCCCACCAAACAACCATCGCAGAGACGCAATGCAGCAGAACGCAACAAGCATCAATACGACTATCGTCGGGCTTACACCATCCCAAGGTCCCCCATACATCCCAGCAGACATCACTACCTGCATACCTCCATCGACCAGAACGACAAGAGTGTGTCGAATCAGGCGCAGCACACCTGCAGATCCATCACAAGACGCAATACCGTAAGTAGCAGTAAGCATCAATGCAACTATCATACGGATGGCGCCCCCCTCACAACACACCCACATGACCCCTATCGACTTTGGTAACAAAGTTTGTATTGTTGTTATATAAAAAATATCACCAACGTATCATAGTAGCACGCTACCAAGACGCCAATGAACAAAACTCCACGTATCATAGCGCTAATGCACTAAGACATGAAGTTGAGTATGCCTGTTACACCTAAAAGTGCTACCAAACACACTCATCATCCCAATCCGAAATATAGACGACGCACGACGCATCGCTATGCGCTACTACACCACCCAAAAACGGTATGGGTGTGCGATGTCCACGGGAAAGCCGTATTGCTACAACAAACCCGCTTACCACCGGCACTAAGAGGTTATTTGTTTACCTCCATTGACCAGAACCACAAGAATGCGTCGAATCAGGCGCAGCACACCCGCAGATCCATCACAAGACGCAATACCGCAAGTAGCATTAAGCATCAATGCAACTATCATACGAATGGCGCCCCCTCACAACACACCCATATGACCCCTATCGATTTTGGTAACAAAGTTTTTATTGTTGTTATATAAAAAATATCACCAACGTATCATAGTCACTAAGACGCCAATGAACAAAACTCCACGTATTATAGCGCTAATGCACTAAGACATGAAGTTGAGTGTGCCTGTTACACCTAAAAGTGCTACCAAACACACTCATCATCCCAATCCGAAATGTAGACGACGCATCGCTATGCGCTACTACGCCGCCCACAAACGGTATGGGTGTGCGATGTCCACGGGAAAGCCGTATTGTTACAACAAACCCGCTTACCACCAGCACTAAGATGATATGTCTAGGACACATCGGTTAGCGAGTCCAAGTTTACCTCGGACCAATTGCTCGTGAAGCAGCATACACGCCACCATAATATTCTTTTTCAAGTCCCTAATAAGGACTAGTCATTTTGCTACAGTACTAGGAGCATTCGGTCACCCGACCACTCCATACAATGCTTATGCATCAAGGAGACCTCCTATAATATTGCTTTTGTATCGTAGACCTTACTTTCATAAGTCATGCATATATAGGATTCGAACCCACGACCCTACTATTGTAATGCGAATTCATCATGGAGACCTTCTATATATAGTATTGCTTTTGTATCATAGACCTTACTTTCATAAGTCATTCATATATAGGATTCGAGCCCACGACCCTACTATCGTAATGCATATTAATCATAGAGACCTTCTATAGTATTGCTTTTGTATCATAGACCTTACTTTCATAAGTCATTAATATATAGGGTTCGAACCCACGACCCTACAATTGTAATACATATTAATCATAGAGACCTTCTATAGTATTGTTTTTGTATCATAGACCTTACTTTCATAAGTCATTATTATATAGGGTTCGAACCCACGACCCTACTATTTTAATGCATATTCATCATAGAGACCTTCTATTGTATTGCGTTTGTATCATTGAGTTTATTATCATAAGTCCCTAATATAGGACTAGTCATTGTGCTACAGTACTTCAGGCAGTCGGGCTCCCGACCACCCCATATATATGTACAACTGCAGGAATGTATCTCCGGCAGCTCCTCCATACAAGACATCTATACATGAACACCTTCAATAACTTAGGAAAATTTTCCTTTATACGTGAACTCCTTCCACACTTAGGAAAATTTTCTTTTATACATGAACACCTCCCATGACTTAAACAATATTTAACAAATTTTCTAATTATCTTATAAACGTTATTTAACTTAATTTTATAATATTTTTTGACTTGTATTTCTATTATTTATCTTATTTTAAATATTTTTTTCAAGTTTTTAAATAAATTTATTTATTACGAAAAACAATAATTTTGCCTTTAATTTACTATGTTATTGGGATAATGTCTGAAATATATTAACTTTATGTTTATTAATTTAACTTAATTGCTTAATATATATCTTTTAAGACTATTTTTGACGCCCCTTTATATTGAATTTAATTATTAATAATAATATTGGTCCGTCACACACTGAAACATCTAGAATGTTCCAGAAAATATCAGTCCCGGCCGACTAGATGTAGAAAATTCAAATGCGGAGTTTTCTGGAAAGCTTAGTTCCTATATTAGATACTAGATGGCGCTAGTGGGAGAGTTCCAGAAAAATCTTAATGCTCCTATTTCTGCTGCTTGATACCAGATGGCGATAATAATCACACGCCATATACCTGGCGCTATTTATAGCGCGCAACAATATTTTCAATGCATTATTCCATATAATATAACTATGATGTTGAAGATTAATTTATCAGTGTTTTCTTAGATAAAAATATGTTTAATTCTTGTTGAATTTATTAAAAAAGAATAAGCCAATGAAGCTATATTAAACAATTTTTTTTTGTAAAAAAAATTCTAATATTTATGAGGTTGACTAAGTTACCAACGGGATGAAATAGTATATTTAATAAAATAACATAAACACTGTCACCCAGATGGGTAGACAGAGACTACAGACTTCCATTTGGCACGATCCTGACATACCTCTCTCGCCTCCTTCACATCCATATACCTACGCATACATGCTCGTCGGTTAAGAGTGCTCCTAATTTGGCCCGTTTTCAATAAATCGCCAATTTGATCGACACATTTTTACCTAGGGCGTCCATTTCCGACTCTGCCATTCACTTCTGCAACATAAATTTTCTTTGTCATTCTTTCCTCAATTATTCTTTCCACATGACCAAACCACCGACGCATTCCCTTCTTAATTCTGGTCACAACATCATCTTGCAAACCTTACACTTCTTGCGTGTGATAAGAGAAGTGTGAAGTGTGTTAATAAAATAAATAATAGAATATTACGAAATAGAATATTTTACACTTCAACCATACGAGAAATTATCATCATCGTCTTTGCAGTACTTTAAAAGTCTACAGCTGAACATAGTGTTACGAGCTTGAGGTTCGTGACGATAAAAACTGCCGATTGAATTACCAAAATTTACACTTTAATTTTCTTTACACCAATTAAAATTTAAAACACTAATAATTAATCACACTGATTCACTTTATTTCGCTCCGAAGCTTCGCTTGTCTCGCCAAATTCAATACTGCCTCGACCGCGTCTTGCAGCGCCTTTCAATACAAATTTTTACTGAAACGTCCAGAATATTCAAGTAAATACGCGCGCCAACCGACCAGGCGCAGAAAGTTCGAGTGTGGGGCTTCCAGAAAGCTTAATTCTTCTGTTCGATTCTAGATGGCGCTATTGGTCGAAAAATTTGTCATGTCATTTTATGGAAGCTCTCCTCGCTTTGTTACACGACACTAGATGGCGCTAGTGCCAGACGTCAACTTAAGCGCGCAACACTCCGCCCTCCTAAGATATGCTCGTCCCGAGCATTATCGGCCCCTTAATAACGCGCCAGGCGATCAACATGGACGATCTTAGGAGTCCCTCTTGCGCCTTTCTGTATCCGGTAGGTTACATCGTTGATCCTGGTCACAATGCGGTACAGGCCGTCCCATTCAGCTTGAAGCTTAGGAAATTTCCCTTTGCTGCCGACTGGATTGTGCAACCACACTAATGAACCTTCGTCGAACCCTTTATTGTTCATTTTGCGGTCATACCGGGTTTTCATCTCTTCAGACATTTGCTGTCCCGATTGTCTGACATGCTCATAAATGTCATTCATTTTATTCCGCAAGTCATTTGCATTTGTCTGCAGGCAGCCGTAATTCTCTTCCAAAGTTTGCGAAAGCTGGTGTCACTGCTGTACTTTCGTGAACAGCGCTTCGATATGACAACAAAAACGGTTGTATGTGCTCGTCCCAATCTCGTTGCCGATTGTCTACAACTTTTACTAGGTACCTCTCCAATGTCTGATTAAATCGTTCTACCATTTCATCAGATTGCGGGTGATAAGAAGTCGTTCTTGTTTTATGAGTACCCATAACTACGCAAGTTTCCTGGAATATTTGACACTCAGAATTCCTTCCTTGATCGCTGTGAATCTCCAAAGCTACTCCATAACGACAGAAGACTTCATGAACTAGTTTATCTGCAATTGTTGAAGCTTCTTGATTTGGAATGGCGAAGATTTCTGGCCACTTAGTAAAGTAATCTATCACAACCATGAAATACTTGTTACCGCTTTCACTCTCCGGAAACGGCCCCGCCACGTCAATGGCTATTCTCTCCCTAACTTGAAGAGAACGATGATCTTGCCGCCACCAAGTAGTGTCGTTAGCTGCAATACCCTCACGAGATCGATTAACTTCCTTTTCTACAGTTCGCTTAGGGAAGCTGGATCGAAGATGGCCCCTTTCCCCACAGCCGTAGCACCTAGGGTTGTATCCATTTTTGCGGTCGCGAACTGTAGCTGCTGCAAGCTCCCTGACGCGCTGGGAACGAAGATACTGCCGCACGGCTTCAACCTCAAGTGCATGGGCCAAGGCTTCCTTAAGCGTCACGTGGTGCCTGAGCTTCACAGCAGCTCTGACTTCCAGGTCGCGGATGCCGTCGATTAATGTCTGCACCAGGTTCCCTCAATGAGCGCAGGTACAGACCGGTATGCTTTTCGCACCAGCTTCTCCACCTCTAGAGCCCACTGCTGCAGGTTTTCGTCGATGCGCTACACGCGATCCTTCAGCTGCGCACGAAAGACGTGTTCCAGGTGAGCATCGCCATATCTCTCCTCCAATGCCTCAAGGAGTTGCTCATAAGTCACTTCCTCACCGAGAGCTTCGAGAACTGTTAAAGCCTGGCCGCGCAGGCCTAGTATGAGAGCAGTCATGGCATGACTTTTATTCCAGCCGTTCGCCTTCATAACAGCCTCGAACTAGATTTTGTAGGCTGACCAGGAAGAAGTCCCGTCGAACGGCGGCACTTTTAACCCACGTAGCGAAGGTGTAGTAGCTAATACGGGAGCTGTATTTCCATCCCCAAGTTTGAGTTCGTCCAGCGCTTTCTTCACTAGGTTGATTTGGGTTTCAGCTTCCGACAGGTGGTTGTCATGTTGAGCTACCTTATCTTTCACCTCCCTTATCTCTTTTCCGAAGGTTGTGTGAAGGTCTTTCATGAGTAACATCTGCTCTTCCTTATCGCGTTGGAGTTGCTCTTCTAAACGACGGGCCTGTTCCTCCTGTCCGCCCCGCAGCTGCTCTTCTAATCGGCGGGCCTGTTCCTCCTGTACACCCCGCAGCTGCTATTCCAATCGGCGGGCCTGTTCCTCCTGTCCGCGCTGCAGCTGCTGCAGCATCACGATCAGAGCACCTAAGTCAGGTGCCACAGACGTAGGAGCTGCTGATGGGCCGGCTTCCGTGACCGGCGGCTGGCCCCCAGACATCTGCAGTGTTACACCACCAAATCGCCTCTGGTCCGTCTCCTGCTGACGTTGACTTCGGGTACGGACACCCTCCATTTCTTCCTTAGGTAAAATCGGCATGATTTTATCCCACTTCTGACACCAATTGTTACGAGCTTGAGGTTCTTGACGATAAAAACTGCCGATTGAATTACCAAAATTTACACTTTAATTTTCTTTACACCAATTAAAATTTAAAACACTAATAATTAATCACACTGATTCACTTTATTTCGCTCCGAAGCTTCGCTTGTCTCGCCGAATTCAATACTGCCTTGACCGCATCTTACAGCGCCTTTAAATACACATTTTTACCGAAACGTCCAGAATATTCAAGTAAATACGCGCGTCAACCGACCAGGTGCAGAAAGTTCGAATGTGGGGCTTCCAGAAAGCTTAATTCTTCTGTTCGATACTAGATGGCCCTGTTGGTCGAAAAATTAGTCATGTCATTTTCTGGAAAGCTCTCCTCGCTATGTTACCCGACACTAGATAGCGCTAGTGCCATACGTCAACTTAGGCGCGCAACAATAGTAATTTTGCAAGACACGTTTCTTACCACGTTGTCACTCCATCGACTAAGAGTCGCCCTACAATTCATTTACCGAGTCTGTCACTCGAGAACCTTTCATCCCTATCGGTTTTTGGTTCCTTGAGCTAAATGATCGGCATACTGCCACTTCAGCTTCTTGATCCTTGGCTCGGTTCATGGCTATACTTAAATCTACAAAAGTATTTGACAAAAAGGGTTCGGTTTTGTTAAAAGGAAATTTGCTTTACAACGTGCAAAACTTGTTGAAAATTTTATATAACAACGTTTCTCTCAGTAGGGATGGCATGATTTGTTTAGAACCTAATCAATGTCATACCGAATACTATATGAAATTATTAATTGGCTACGATATAAGTGTTATTTTATTATTAATGACAGTATAACGACGAAACGGGTGACTAAGAGTTATAGCAGGACGATCTGAGAATCAAACCCCAGATACAGTTCAATATTGTAGCAGATGCAGTTCTCAGTAGCAGCCCGAAGTTGAACAGAGAGTACAACGTTATGTAATGTCCGCAAACACGCATTGTGGCAACGCGGAGGACTTTGTTGTTGTTTGGAGAACATACTCTATTTCAAAATTTCTTAAAGACAAAAGCAGCCAGTATGTAGTTGTGGAACGTATGTATTTTGAAGTTACTTTCTTTTAAAATTCTTTTAATAGTTTGACCAGTATGTTTCTACGTATATATTTATTTAGTTTTGTTATTAATGGTAATTTTTTTTTTAAATTTCAACTACTCCGATACTTTTGAACAATTTTTTTATTATGCAAACCAATGAAAGTACAACAGTTCCATGACTACGACTTTGCATTTGCATTTGGATCGTAACAGCTCATGATCAGTTCGTGTTATTTTAACATTAAAATTTTTTGACTAATGAGAATGACATATGTTTAACAAATTTTTGTACGGTTGGTCTCGAGACTGTTCTTCAGTTTGCTCCTCGTGAATGCTTGCGGCACACAAGATAGCTTTATCTACAAAATGTTTCGTTTCTAAATTGCTTTTAGTTCTTGGTATACGTTACAACTTTTGCCTTTTTATTCGATTTAATTTAGATTTACAACTTTTATACTCTTTTTTACAAGGTAACAAAATGCCTATTTATCGCACCAGACGTACACGTTAAATATACTTTATTGTCTGTTTTTAAATAAAACATATCTTTTTCATATATGACAGCTATAATACTGGCAAACTAGTATATGATATATTAGCTTGCCAGGCACACGTTGTTCTGCCCTTTTCAACGACCCTTTGTCTTGTCCTATTAAAAATCCTTAAATTCGCAAAAAAAATTGTGGGTCACTCATGGGCAAAAAATCTATCCTATCTCTCAATTTGGACCAAACTGCACATGGTGTGCAAATTTGATTAAAATCGGTTAAGTAGTTGAGGTGTCCATCGCTGACAAACAACGTGACACGTAATTATATATATATATATTTTTCTAATTTACAGCCGTGGTAGCTCGAATAGTTAACGCGGCGGGTTCGATCCCCACCGGCACTAATGAAATTGTTAATTGCAATTTTAAGTGCTGATTTACCGCTTGCTCGGCGGTGAAAGAAAACATCGTGAGGAATCCTTCATGTCTGAGGAATAAGAAAAAAATATTTCGAAGACATGTGAAGTTCGCAAATATGCATCGGGGCAGCGTGGAGAACACATCTTTGCCATAAAACCCTCTCAGAAATGAGGGGAAGCCTGTTCCCAGCAGTGGAACGTATATAGGCTGTAACTTTACTTTTCTTTACTAATCTACAGTACACTTTCATTTAAATGACGAAAAATATAAACCAGTAACTAATTCTTTCCTTAATCATCTATCCATTCATGTATTTGTTACTTTATTTATTCGTTCATATTAACGTTTCGATAAATACAGACGATATATAAATAATATTATGTAAAAAAGGCAAAATCTTATTCTAATTTTTCCTTACAAATTCCGTACCAGTCTACGACCCCTATTCCATTTTAGAGACGATTTACATCAAACATCTTCGTATCACAACATAACAACATGTTGAAAATTATTTGACCTCTATCTTGTGATGAGCCGTCTTACATTTCTTTACCTTAGTTTGATTCAAGCATTGAAATTGATAAAATAAATTTCGTGTTAATATACAAAAATATGAAATTTGATATTTTTCAAATTACGGTAGGTCAAGGATGTATCTTATTCCTGTTTTATAATATTTCACATCCCATTTTGTTGCGTATGTATCGTAAGGGGTGACTACAGAAAATTCCAGCAGAATCTCAATTCTATAGGTACATGGCGTTATACTGTCTCGTTTTGAATAATACCAGGAGTCATCTGGGTTATAAATTTTCCAAAAAATTGTAGATCCTTTCTAGATTTATTTTTTAAAATGAATCATTGTTTTAAATGAATGGGCTTTAGTGAATTTAAATCTAAATAACGCTACATTAACAACTGCTACCCGAAAGAAGATAGGGCGGCAAAATATATGTAGACCGGCGACGGGAAGAAGCGTCAAAACCTGCGAGATATCTAGTACAGTAGTTTTCATTTCGTCTGCCAAGCGTTACGATTAATACAAATCCCCAAAACGTGCGTTAAGGCCTGTGTTTTATGATGGAATTTAACTGGTTGCCATTGCCAATCTAAAGACCAAAAAATATCTGTTCACTTGAATATAATATAAATATGACGTTAAATCAAATGGACGATTCTGATGAAACTTAAATTAAGGGGCGATTTTGATTCCGCGTGTAAAATATTACGTAAACAATTAAAAATACAGTTTTAATTATATTTTTATAAGTAAAAACGTTCAATTGTTTCATTTTTAAATTCAGTCAAGTAATTATTACCTAATTGGTTGAGTAACTTTTAACTGATTATAGAAATATCGTCATCCATACCTATCGTCGATTAGGAATGAAAATGCAAATGCGTTGTCAACCCTGAGGACTAAGATGGGAAATCTCGTCACCATTAAAAGGATTTTTTATGGAATAAAGTTGACAAACGAGCACACAGTCCCCATGATGTTTAGTGGACGTTGCTGCATTCTACAACTTGCTTGTACTCTCCCTTAATGATTAAGATCCCTTTCTAGTTAAAAAATATTGTTTAGAAGCGGCGTTGGAAAATGCATTATCCTATTCATTCTATGGCGTATTAAAATCGAGTAATGCATAGTTTCCATATTTAAAAATGCTTCTTTTAAGAGTCGTTTTGCAGTAAATGAAGTGCATTACAAACCCCTTATTAAAAAAAAGAATACCAATACAAGTGTCTCAGTTTTAGTCAGTTTAAATATTTATCATTTGAAGTCATCCTAAGTTGCTCAATTAATATTTGGTAATATGAACTGATTTTACATGTACCTCATATGTAGTAAAACGAATCGTTACGGAGGACGAAACATTCTTTGTATGTCGAAATCGGGCATAAGGGAAATGTCAATAAAATATTTTGGATACCTTCAAATATCAACCAACCATCTAATCAATTGCAAAACCGGAATATTTAGACACATAATACATTATAATACCGAGGTGGTAGATTTTTCTATTTCAAATCAACGAAGTGAACGAAAGAAAAAGAATGATATATGATGCAGTGAACTGATATACACAGACATGATGACGGTGACGAAGATAATCTTAAGGACATTAAAATGAATATTTCACTAAAATAAATAATAAAAAAATTCCCTTATAATGAGATAATATAATACATCGAAGACTTCAACGAGGATTAGAAAATTTACAACTGCTTTTAGTTCCAATTCCTTCAGGGTATGCTAATAAGGTGAATATAATAAGAGAAGAAAATAGGAATAAGGAAAGTTTCCAGACGGCAAATAAGGAAAGTTCGATTTAACCGCAGCGTGAAACTTTGCTAGAGGCGACGATTCACTCCGTAGGGATTTGCTAAGACATACGTCATATGTTGTTTGTATGTGAAAATATCGTTCTTCGTTTCTATATAAACTTAAAATTTGAACATTACTTAAATCTAATAATTAAGTTAATGTTCTTAGTTTTAAATTTAAATTTTAAGTATTACTTAAATATTAGAAGCAATTTCAAAGAACAAAAGGAGTGAAATAATTTCTTATAGGTATTTTTATTATTATTAAATAGCTGCTCAAGTCAAGGTTCTAAATCTTCTATACACTACGTCTTAGACGTTTTTTACTTTTTGTTATTAAGTTAAATTATTCTACACTTTTGATACAAATAAGAAATATCAACTAGTAAAAAGTTTACATTTAAAATATCGTCTAATTAGTTTTTTTTTAAAGTGAAGTGTCAAAAGAGCTTACAGCACACTCGGTGGTAAGTAACTACTTCAACCCATGGACACCTTTTGCGAACTTTATAAAAGAAGGCTACAGATGCATTGTCACCCCTGACGACTAAGATAGAATGCTTTACAGCCTAAATTGTACTTACTCTACCTTTTAGACAGGAAAATAGGAATGCAAGCACTGCTATTTTGAGACAGAAATAAGGAAAAGAAGTCCCTACCATATAGTAAAGTAAAATGAAACAAATAAAATTAAAGCTACATATCTAAAAAAATGTACATCCCCTTCATTATTACAGCCCTTTGCAAGAATACTGAACATAGACCTTCATCAAGAAATGTCACTAAGCACGATCCTGAGCTAGCTAGCTGCTTCCATCTACTTTCTGCATATCTTACCAGGCTGTCAATCCATCTAGAGGAAGGCTGCCACATCCAACACTTACCGGTACGAGGCTCTCACCTGAGAACCTTTTTCCCCATCGGTTTTCAGGTCTTTGAGCTATGTGGCGGCCTCATTGGAAATTCAGACTACTAACCCTTATCGGTGGATAATTTTTGACCTTGACTACCTTATTCTTTTATTGAAGTGAGAAAATTATTAAAAAGCGATTTTTAATTTTTTTAAAAATCATAATAAAATTTCTGTAATAAAATATCCATGTACTCGTAATATCATTTAATTATTGACAAAACACCATACCATGTACTTATATTATATTCCACAGGATTTGGCTACTTACCGCTACAATCACCCTGCAACCACGAATCGAGGGGCTGTATTAAGTAGCTAGGAGCATTCGGCACAATGATAGTTATATCAAAGTTTAGCAGAGTGTATCGTACAGGAGTTCATATGTCACAAGCACAACATCCAGGGTGACAGAGATCTTGAGAGAGTAATACGAAAGATATTTGTGTGCGTGCGCGGCGAATTCAATTAGACTCTTGACGATTACCGCCAATCGATATGGCTCTAGTGTCGCGCAGAGCAGCCATATCTTACTAGATTATGACAGCATTGAGACTGAATACAGTTGATTGACAAAACATTGAATTTAATAAAAATATTGAAAAAAAATTGTGAAATTTGAAAATTGTGAAAATTGTGTTGCCTTGTACTAATTATATACTAAAGTGGAAAAAAACATAATATTTATATATTCTGTTTCAGTATGGAACATGCCGCTCACCTTAAAAAAGTAATATCTTTTGAAATCTCTTACGTATGGTATAATTTTAAAGAAAGAGAACTAACCTAAGTACTAAGATTAAGTTTGTAAGAAAAACAAGGATACTATTTAACAGAAGTGGGCAATCCATCGTTTAAAAAAAGTGTTCTCAGCTTTTAAGGAAAGGCATGCACAAGCACAAGCTTGTGCATGCCGTTCAACCTTAATTTGTAATGGCAAAAGGTGCTCGTCGCATACCACAACAACAGTACCTTCACGAGAGGCAAACATGAAGTCACTTAGTACTCTAGTGTAAGTGATGGAGATATTCTCTACTCCATCTTTTCCAAAAGTGCTGGATCTTTTGTTGTATCTAAAGCCAACGTGTGAGACGGATATGATTTTCCTCCGACAAAGATACATCAGGTAGAATCGTTAAAAGGTAAGGTGTAAAAGGGGAAGGGATCGGTAGAAGTCGAATTCATAGCGCAAAGGGAACGTGAGTTAAACACGGTTTCGATTTGACAAAAAAGAGTATGCATCTCGTAGTAAGTTTGAGTACGAATTCAAACTCAACGATGTAGGTGGTGTTTTAAACTTTTGAAACTAGCTCCGAAGAGATCTTCAAAATGGCTAGCATATGGCTGTTGAAAGTACCAAGTAAGTCCCTGTTGAATTGTTTGTTGATTAAGTGTATGACGGTGCCTGGGTTAAGTGTGCCATTTTAATATCTGCTTCACAAGCACTCCTAAAATTAGGCCAAGCGTCACCGCACGTATCGCTTAGTAAGTGTATTTTAATATAAATACTAGGCTGGTTAACTGTAAGATTGATATTAGTTTTGAAAGTTATTATATGTTGTAATGCTGCTACTTTTTATCAATAAATAATTTAAGTAAAGTCGATGTTGTCAACTTAATTGGCGCAGCCGGTAGGATATTCGTAGTTGTCTAGGAAAAGTCTGTGTCGTTGGTTATCATCGCGATCCAGTACCAGTATCCTGACAACGTGCGTTTCAACGCTTCGACGAATATCACCGAACAAACAAATACATGTAGGAATTCGCAACTTCAGCAAAAGCAGCCGAGACTTCAGAGCTAGCTATATCCCAGAGGGACATGGGTAGATCTGCGCTGTGTGTTTTGTGTGTTGGTAGAGCCGCATCAACGTGCTGTTTTCGAGAGTCATTACGAATCATCTCGCATGCAGACTCGACGATTTCCAGCCTCTCAAACAAGCCGTTTTCCAAAAAGGCTTTAGTACCATAGACCACATACATACCCTTCGGCAAACTTTACAGAAGTCGGAAGAGTACAATTTGCCACTTTGCCTGGCGTATGTGGGCTATGAGAAAGCCTTCGATTTCGTCGAAATTAGGGCAATGCTAGTCTCTTCAGCGGTGCCAAGTTGACTGTCGGTATATCGAAGTGCTGAAGTGTTTGTAGAGTAGGGATACGATGGCTAACCGAGTACAGAATCATAGTTTAAAACCTATCCAACTGCAGAGAGGTGTAGGGTAGGGTGACGTCATATCCCCGAAAATATTCACCGCTGCATTGGAAGATGTTTTCAAGCTACTGGACTGGAAAGGATACGGTATTAACATCAATGACGAGTATATCATTCACCTTTGGTTTGCCGAAGATATATTCCTTATGGCAGAATCGCTGGAGGATCTAAGCACTATGCTCAATGGCCTCAATAGTGTTTCCCAACGCATAGGTCTTTAGATGAACATGGACAAAAAGATCATGTTTAATATCCATGTCGCACCTATGACAGTAGTTGTTGGGAGCACTAAGCTCGAAGTTGTTGACGAGTAACTTTACCTGGAACAAATATTCCCACTAGGTAAATCCAACTTCGACCGATTGGTCAATCGACGGATTCAACTCGGCTGGGCAGCGTTTGGGAAATTACGACACATTTTCTCGTCAGGTATACCTCAAAATCTCAAAACTAAGTTGTACAACCAGTGCGTGTTGCCAGTGATGACCTACGGAACCGAGACGTGGCCCTTCACTGCTGGCCGTATGAGGAACCTCAAAGTCACTCAGCGAGCTATGGTGAGGGCTATGCTCTGAGTTTCTCGAAATGAGGATGAGAAATGAGGATATCCGCAGTAGAATCAGAGTGACCGAAAAATCCCAACGGATTAGTAAGCTGATGTGGCAATGGGCTGGCCATATAGCTCGAAGAACTGTCAACCGTTGGGGATAAAAGTTTCTCGAGTGGCAGCCTCGTACCGGTAGGCGAAGTGTAGAGCGACCCCCCACTAGATGGAGTAACGAACTGGTAAGACATGCAGGAAGTCGATGGATGCAGGTGGCTCAGGACCGTGCTTTGTGACATACCTTGGGGGAGGTCTTTGTTCAGCAGTGGACTTGTGAAGGGCTGTAATAATGATGATCATGATGAAGTTCAACAATCATTTATCTTTCTAACAATGCGCTTTTTATATCATTTATATATTCAATACGATTTTCAGATAAGATTTCATGTGACAAAACGTTGGGTTCTTGATTTTTTGCATGCAATATGAAAAATATATTTACATTTAAATAATACTAGTTTTTACGGATTTTATCACGTATAACTTTTTAAATACCCGACGTTTCGAGCGCTTTACAGCACCCATGGTCACGGGGGGAACTAACTGTCCCCCTATCCCCCGTCCCCTGTCCCTACTGTCCACCCCCCCCGTGACCATGAGTGCTGTAAAGCACTTGAAACGTCGGGTATTTAAAATGTTAAATATAGGCGATAAAATCCGTAAAAACTAGTATTATTTAAATGTGTAATGTTCGCGTAAATATAAGAAATCATTATTTATTTACATTGTAAATCTAATAACGTAAAAATGTAATTTATCATATTCTTTCATTTTTCAGGACACTTATTGAAAAATCAGTTCAATCGGGAAGTATCTGGTAAATAATTTCAACTTAAACATTGATTAAATACACAATATTTAAACCATTTCTTTTTGAAAGATAATAGCCAAAACAAAATGAAAAAATTTCAAATTAATAAAGTTGTAAATGGAACTACTTTTACGGATTTTATCGCGTTTATTTTACAATTATTTTTAATTCCCGGCGTTTCGGGCGCTTTCCAGCACCCATGGTCACGGGGGACTGAGATGACTGACGTCCCGATGTCATTGTTAAACCCAGATTACCTTCAGCTTTTTTAATTATTGTTTATGGTCCGATCTATGCAAAATGAACTGAGTGTGTCCTGAGGTCTTGCAGTGGTATGCTTGGGTTTAGTTTTAATTTTATTGATTGTAGGATCTCAAGCAGGTGGTAGTACCCAGCCTCCTTCTCTATTGAAATTAGGATGTTTTTTAATTTCAATAGCCTCACGTATCATCCTTGGTAGAAATCGGTGTTCTTTCGCGAGGATTTGTGGTCTATCAAATCTGATGTAATGGTTGGGGCCGTCTAGGATCACATCATCTAGGATCGTCTAGGATACATCAGATTTGATAGACCATAAATACTCGCGAAAGAACATCGTGTGGATTGGTGCCATGAAATGCGTCTACGTTTTAAAAACGAGGCATCTAGACGTGTTTCAGGTAAATCGTTACTGGTAACGAGACATGGATCTATCAATATGATTTGGAAAATAAAAGGAAATCATCGGTGTGGATCTACTCAGAAGGACAGTTATCGACAAAACTGCAAAGACCTCGTAACGTCGCAAAAAATGGTGGCTAGTTTTTTTCGCAGAGTGGACATTTGTCGACGTCAATGCTGGAAAATTGTAGGTCAATCAACTGTAAATGGTATACGACAGTTGCATTACCCAAAGTTTTCGAACTGTGCGGGAGAGAAGACCAAAGAGCGGGCTTCGGGGCATCATGCTGCATCACGATAACGCCACTTCACATACTTTCCTTAGAACAAAAGCATTTATTGAAGAATCTTGTATTTAAACACTAAGTCACCCACCCTACAGCCATGACTTAGCTCGTTGTGATTTCTTTTTGTTCCATGAGTCAAAGAAAAAATAAGAGTTAAGCACCGAAAAACCCATGGCTGCCTACGTAGAAACGAATTCCAACCTGTAAAAGATAAAGAGGGGTGTTTTCAGAGTTGGTTTGGGTGAATGGAACTTTGTGTATATAATATAGGGCACGATGGAGAATATTTTGAAAAGATGTAAAATAAATATGAATAGTACGAGTATCTAGAATACTTTTTGTATATCATAAAACTTATTAATTGTCCCACGTATTGGTTTCTCTTATTAATTTATTTGATGTTCATGTTATCATTGTGATTATCTAAGTATTTATTTCTATAGTTCATCTTCAATTTTATGACATTTTTCTTTTTTTCTAATAGAATTTATTAGCATTATCTCTTTAAAGAAATAATAATCTTGTAGCCATTTCTAAGTTTTTGGTTTTCTTATCATATTCAGTAGTATGTTAATTCAATTATTAAGAAATTTTCCTTTATTTTTATTTCTCCATAATTTTTTTGTTTGTATTATTTTCCTATAATATTTAACCATTTTTGCAGGCCAGCAGTCGCAGCGCACCGCCTGGCATAGTCGCCATGTAATGTTGGAAGGTGTAAAATGAGAAGATACATTGATTTTTTTATTATTATAAAGGCTTATTGTTTTAAAAAGTATTTTATACAATAATATTTTTTTCTAATAATAATGCACTCAGCTTAAATTTAAGTATGCGTAGAGGGCTCCTTATAAGTGTGCGAAATTTTATTGTATATTATAGGCCCCATTGATGGCAATACTAAAATATTGACAGTATAAAGTTTGGTATCTTTATAATCTTTTCTTTACTAGAAATTACACAATGCTCTGTTTCTCATTTTGTTCATTATTGCAAAGCCAAATCAATATTATTTCAATATTGATTTGACTTTGCAATAATTATTGAATATGTACTGTTAGTTGGTCAAATTTATTCGGAAAGTCAGAAATGTTTGTGTGCATAGTGTGCATATAGTTATAAAAGGAAAAAAAAACTCTAAGTCCCCACTAAGCATGTTTGCTTGATCCTTTTCTATACGGTTATTGATGTCAGGTGTAGAATTTGTTTCACTCGCTCCAGAATAATGTATTGAAGTTGTACCTTAACACTTAATCAAGTTAATATGTATGTGTTGAAATATATATTGGAGTCCGAAGCTATTTACCTATCCCGTACGTTTTTAAAACATTGATTCGCCATACATTAAATTTCCTTTGCTGTCCAAGAAGTATGCGGGTTAGCGAGTGAGTATATCTAGGTATAGTAGATTGTTGAGCGTTTCCATTCTTGAATTGAAGAGATAATTACTCGTATTATTAAAGAATTTGTACGTTGGGGTGTAGACAATAACGTTTATGTTGGTTATGTTTTATAAAACTTGTCTGATTTGAAGGTATCTGTAATCTTATGCAGTATCTGTAATATTATACAGTAATCTTTTAAGGTGAAGTTTAAAAGTTTCTGTTTTATTTTAGTTAGAATTGTAAGTTTCCTTATGGTGTAATATAATGGTAAATATCGGACTTAACAAATGTGTTTTATGCAACTTGAAGAATGTTTTTCTTAGTATCATTAATTAAAATGAGAATTTATAGCGTTCCGTATCATAGTTATATTGTGGCGTGGTTATATTTTGAGTTATTAGTGACTTTTAATTTGTTTTTGCAGTAATTTTGTTTTATCCCTGTTTTGTTTCAGTCCGTTTGTTGTATTTTTATTATTATTACTTATTTATATAAATATCAATTATCGTTTCACTGGATTACTGGCAACTCTTTTGTAAATATATTTTTTATCTGGATCTTAGCTAATTCTAAGCAAAGTAACACCTGATTATAATAATTGTTTATGTTATCATGTGTAAATACAGAAAGGGATTATTTATTTCGCATTGCAAAAGCGACCGTAAATTGTACTGTTTCCGTTCAAAGAATGTATTTTTGTAATAACTCGTTTGTGTTTCAAATAAATAAACGGGCGTGCTCCTTTCTATACCCATAACACCTTAACAGACGTAGTATTTGTTTATTAGAATAAATATTATGTACGCTATTCCATATGAAGAACAGCATCTTACGTTTTGTATTTGGAAATAGATATTCAGAAGCTGCTATATAATAAATAAAAATTTCATATATTAAGTACTCGTACAGTGTGATGGTGACTGTTATTTTATAGAATAATGATGACACACGAGCATATAGTCCACCTGGTCATAAGTGGATACTTCGGCTCATAGTCGTTTTCATGTATCCTGAATTAAAAATAAAATGCAGATGTCACACAAGAGGAATAAGATAAAATGCCTCGCTGTAAACCTACTTATCTCACACATCACAGACACATTAAACGAAATCAGTGTTAGATTTTTGAATAGAACTTCGCGGTTTACAAAATAAAGAACTAGTGTTCTTGCCCGCTCGCAGTCGACCAAAGAATTTGCGGAGAATTGACCATAATTTAGTGCACAGTGTATTAATACCGTTTTTCCCATCTAGTAGTATATATAGAAGTCTTTGGTCTCAACTGTCACGCTTGGCAGATGGATTAACAATCGCAGTACCACTCGATTTACACTTTGACGCTGAAAATTGCTGTGTGTAAAAAGACATAAATATATAAAAAGTATTGGAATTAAGTTAGTAACATCATTTGTACAAATTTGACAGAAATAATCATTCAATTTCAAGGCAGATCTAAAGAAGCGTATAGAAACATTTCTGAAAGAACTTGGAACTGGAACTAAATATGTCTATATCTAACTCTCAAATTAGCAACCGTAAGAGAGGAAGGTGCTACTTATGTGATCGCAAAAAGACCCAAAGTGTACCGAAAAGTGGAGAAAGTGCTTAATTTTCATTTGTAAAGAACAGACTGCAAAAGCAGTCACATGTTCCAAATATTAGAAATTTGGAGGTCGTTTTTGGAACTTTTGTTTTATGTTCTCATTTTTTATTTTTAGTAGATCTGCAAAAAAGTTTCTATTTTTTATCTAGACTTTACATAATGGGTACCACATATATTCAATAAATGAAATCACATACTTGTTATTATGTTTGCTGACGATATACAAAAAATGAACGAAATTGGTCTAGTAATTAGTAAATTTTATTAACAGCAACACCAGGGGAGTTTTAAGTGCGTTACCGACCCTTTAGAAAGAAGTAAGCTCTTTTCTTGATAGTCCCCAGATCGTATCGGTCCGGAATAATCGCCGGTGGCAAACTATTCAACAGAGAGATTGTACGCGGAAGAATACTACTTTTGAAACGTACAGTGGTGGACCGCCAAGCATCCAGATGGTATGGATGACATCGGGACGTTTGCCGCGTAGTACGTTCACGAAATTTGGCGGCTGGAATTAATCCGAACAATTCCTCAGAGCACTCTCCATGGTATATGCGAAAGAAAATGCAAAGAGATGCAACATCTCTTCGCAGTGCCAGTGAATCGAGCTGATCGGAAAGCACTCGGTCGTCGACGATTCGAGCCGCTCTGCGCTGGATGTGGTCAAGTGGAAGGAGCTGGTACTGGGGAGCCCCAGCCCAGAGATGGGAACAGTATTCCATGTGCGGCCGAACCTGCGCCTTGTAAAGTTGCAGGCGGTGTGCTGGCATGAAATACTGTCCGCTGACGCCGAGGATTCCGATACTAGCTGATGCAATAAGGACAGTGCCTTGAAACTAAGAAGATACGACAAAGGGGTTCTTTTTAGCGATTAACGCGCGAACTTGTGTCTTCTGGGGATTAAACTGGAATAAGTTTAGTCGCCCCTAATCTGAAATTCTGTTCAGCAAAGACTCGACTTCAGACACAAGTTTGTCCCGGCACTCGGAGACGTTTTGCCGAGAAATATTGGCTCGGCCGGTGTAAAGAGCATCATCAGTGCTGTCATCTGCATAGCAATGAATGTTAAGGGTTTGCAACATATCATTGGTATGCAGAAGAAATAGCGTTGGCGATAGCACGCAGCCTTGTGGAACACCAGCATTAATAGGCATGCAATCGGAGCTTGCACCGTCAACAACGACCTTGATGCTCCGATCTGCAAGAAAGCTGGTGATCCAATCGCACAACTTCTCGAAAAGCTCATAGGAATAGAGCTTCGAAAGAAGCGCTTTGTGCCAAACCTGATCCAATGCCTTCGCAATATGCAAACTAACGTCCAATGGCTCCCCCTTGGACTCTACTGCCTCCACCCATCTGTGATTTAGGTAGACCAGAAGATCGCCAGCTGACCAACCACGGCGAAAACCGTATTGGCGGTCACTAATCAGCTGATGAATTTCAAGGTGACTCATGAGCTGGCAGTTTACAATGGACTCCATTGTTTTGGAGAACAAGGAGGTGATGGCGATAGGCCGGTAGTTGGACGGGTCTGAGCGGTCGCCTTTTTTAGGGATCGGATGGACGAAAGCCGTCTTCCATGATTTTGGGACTACACCTAGGGAGTAGGAGTACCGGAAAAGACGCGTTAAAACCGGTGCCAACTCTGGAGCACATGTCCTCAGCACAATTGTGAAGATTCCGTCAGGCGCACTCGACTTGTGTATGTCCAGAGAGAGGAGTGCTTTGCGAACCAAGCGCTGTGTGAACTGCACTTCCGGTATGGAACACTCACACCGTGGGATGTTCGGCAGCGTACTCCCCCCGTCATCGAGAGTCAAGTTGGATGCAAAGAAGGAGCCTAGCAGATCGGCTTTCTCCTTTGCTGTATGTGCCAGTGAGTCGTCCTCCCTGTGCAGAGATGGAAGAGATGGCTGACAGAAATTCCCCTGGACAGCTTTGGCGAGAGACCAGACTGCACGTATTTCAAAAGGAAGGCGAACTAGTTTCTCGCCAATTCTGCCTATATGCTCTGACTTTGCCTCGGCAATGACTCTTTTGAAGAGACTCTTTGCTGGTTAATATATTATTACTTTCATAAAACCTATGGATTTGTGCGCTTATACATTTTTCGACTATTTTGTCCATGGTAGGTAATATCGTTATTGGTCTATAATTCTCATACTTAGTCCTAATACCCTTTGTGTGTATTGGTCGAACGATTTCATTTTTTATCAGGGAAGGATATTTACCCGTAATAACGCTTGTATTTATTAATTTAGCAATAACTGTTTTGATTTTTACGTACAGCAACTTTATATCAATGGCTCTTAATCTGTCTGCCCCAGGGGTTTGTTACTGCTTATTGATTTAATTATATTTTCCATAGCTTTAGAATCGGCAGGGATAAATCGCATTGTTACATTTTCCGAAGATTCAGAGATTGCTTTGTCAA